>JALAZF010000661.1:585000-1185000 GCA_022829125.1 Lathyrus tuberosus
GAATTAGTTTAATATAGTATTAAAAAAAGTTAATTAATTTCTAAATAGGACACAACAAATATTTATATTTCTTAAAATAATTTAAGACAATCCATTCAAAAAATATTATTAAACTGTTTTGGAGCAACAAAATTTATAATTTTATCAACGTAACATGAAAAGAAAAAGTTTTAATTTATTTTTAACTGTGGCAGAGAAATACTTTTTTTAGTGTGTGTATATATATATATATATATATATATATATATATATATATATATATATATATATATATATATATTAATTTGGTTATTAAATTAATTTAATGTAGAATGAAGAGTAAAAGTTCTAAATTGCACTCTAAAAATGCATCGTGCCACAGCAAAGAAAAAATTGAAAGGCTAGCCCGATAAATTTGGTGGTAGTTTATAGGTGACATCTCATTTATTTCTCCATTGATCCGTACTATGACATGGATTTAAGATATTTAAACTATTTAAATTGTGATATGGAATCATATTCAATTTTTATGTATAAGTTAAAAATACTTCACTTTTGTTAAACTTATATTTTATATACTCTATATTGATTTTACTCATGCATAAATTATACACTTCTAAGGTTTGTATCCAAATATTTAACATCTCATTAAATTCTTCATGTATTACATTATCATCTATAAAAAGCATAACTATCGGTGTTGATAGTTGGATATGTTTTGTAAATAAATATAAAATGAAAGTAAAAATAAATAAAATCTAGATCGGAGAATTAGAGTTAACTGATATTTTGTGGGTTGCAATCAATTATTATTTTACTTTGTGAAAACATGTTAGTTATGATTCTGATAGGAGTGTATAAGTAGGCTCCTTTATTAGTTAAGTGATTATTTTAATTAAAGACTGAGTATCTGAAACCTGATTGGTGTGAGAAAAAATGTGGACCTTAACCCTTGCCCCATAATGGGTAGGGATTAGGGTTATATATTATTTGGCTTGGTCCCATATGTTATCGTAGAACCAGACAAAGAATTGACGGTTCTATAGGCTTGCTCCATTGGTAGTTGTGAACGAGAGTGTGAGATACAGAGGAAGCTTCTATCACTCATTCTTTCAAGATTCTGAATCTGTTAGAAGTTGTAATTCATTGTTCTGATTGAGAGCTAGCATTTGACTAGGTCGAAGTAGCTAGTCAAAATTGTAGAAGTCGGTTGTATTCGACAGAGTTAAATACAACATATAGCAGTGTCGAAATATAACTTGTGATTTTGTATTTTACATTTTGTACGTTTTGGCCTTGGGTAAGTTTGTATAGTTTACGTTTGAGCTTTAGTTGCATATATAAAGGTCTTTGTATGATGTAAACACATAACTTCACTCAATCCTAATTTCATAATTCATTTTTTTCTCTTTTGTCTCTTCTTCTTTTCTGTCTTTCATCTTTCTTGAAAACATTTGTTCCAATAAATTGGTATCAGAGCGCCCGGTTGCGATTTAGAGAGAATTTGTATTGGCAAAAGGAACAACAACATAAACGCAATTTCCAGCAAATCTACCGATGTTCAAAGGGGAGAACTATGAACAGTGGGTTGCGCAGATGAAGGAAATCTTCAAATTTAAAGATGTGTCTGAAATCGTGAATGATGGAGTACCAGCATTGAAAGCGAATGCAGATAATGTTCAGTAAGCTGCGCTCAAGGAACGAAGAAAGAAAGATGGAAAAGGTATGTTCTTGATTCACTAGTGTGTGAATTCTAATGTGTTTGAAAAAAGTATCGAAGAAGAAACGCCAAAAGGAGTGTATGACAAGTTGAAAAGCTTGTACGGCTATTGCGGCGCAAAAATACCCGAGCGCATAACACGCTCGATGATACAACAAAATCGCCACCAAACTTTATTTATTTCAAAAGGAAAGGGAAAATATCGATAAAAACCAAGGGAAAGAGAAACGGGTAAGGGAGTCGGTTATGCGAGGGGAAGATATTAGCATCCCTCACATCCGTTATACTCAATGGGAACCGTTTTGATTGTTCTTTGTGTGAATGTGTGTTATTATCTAAAGGTTACTTGCGAAAAGGAGGAAATAAGTTTTAAATTAGTGTGCTCGCCAAAGATTCGAAGCTTCGTGCCTATGTATTCTCATAGTGCAATGAGATAATTAGAGCTCAATGATTCATGGTAGAAAATACGGATCTGTTGGTCGATTTTAGGGAACAGTAATAATCGTATCCTAGAAGTGTATAGACATTAGCTGATTTGATCCTAATTCGGATGCTCCAAGCTTTTAGTCTAACTTCTAAGGAACAGATTATAATGGTTCTTTTATGAAAAGAAATAAAATTGTTTTGAAAAAGGTTTGCGTAAAAAAAACAAAGTTGCTTGAATAGAAATGAAAGGAAAATAGTTGCTTGAATTAAAAAGAGTTTTGTGAAATTATGCAGGTATGGCTTGAATGTTGTGGAAGTATGCTTGGGCCATGAGTGGTGTTTGAATCCATGGAGTAGGTGTATCTGAGCCAAAGAGTGTGGTGTTAACCAGTAAATGGTGTGGCCAGTACATAATTGTAGGATTTTGCCTAGATCAAGGGATCAAGACCTACAAAAGGGTTTTGCCTAAACATAGAGATTATAAGGCAGAAATGAGGTTGCCTAAGCACGAAGCTTATAGTGCATGCATGATTTGCTTGAGCACAGAGCTCATAGGGCATGCATGAGTTGCCAGAGCATGGAGATCTATAGGGAAAAATAAAAGAAGAGGTATGCTCGATCCTGGAGCTCGTAGGGAAATGTATGAGGGTTTCCAAAGCACGGAGTTCCACATGGCAAAGCATTAAGGTTGCAGAGCACGGAGCTCAATAGGGCAATGCATGAAAAGAGGTATTGATTCAGAAATTGGTGTTTAACCATGACGTGATTAACCCAAAGAATGTATGGATGTCAAAAAGAATTGTGTTTGGTCCAAAGAACAAGTATTGTAGATGTTGATTGTTGAGGTGTTGAGGTGTTGAGATATTGAAGTGTGGGGAAGAAAGCTTGACAGTTATTTGATTTGAATTACACTAAAGGCTATGAATGGGGGTGAATACTTTAAACAACTGGATCAGGCATCCTGTATCCAAAGATATTCATAATGAGGATAAGAATACTCCCTCTCATTCCTTCCCCAATACTTAAGGCTCGTGGCGTACAGTTTGCATCGTAACTGACAAGTGTTGAAAAAAGAACCTTTTTGTTGTGCTTGAAGGATGAAGCATTTATCCACTCATAGTGATTCTCATATACATTTTGAGTTTGGGAAACCAGACAATGGTCAACACCATAACATAGGAGGTCATAAGTCGGTTGCTTTTAAGAAATCCTTTTGGTGTAAGGAAAAAGACCATAAGAAAACTGATTGATATGCTTTTAAAACTTAATTAGACAAGAAGAACAAATCTAGAGGTAATTATTTAGCTTTTTTTTCTGTTTTGACTCTAACTTAGTAGATGTTCCCATTAATTCTTGGTGGCTTGGTAGTGGTCTACAACCCATATTGTTGTATCCTTACTCGGGTTCAGAAACCAATAAAGACCAAACTTGAGGGAAAGCAAGCTCAAGATAGGAAATGATCTTAACGTCATTATGGAGCTAGTGGGAGATGTCAGGTTAGTTCTAGGAACTGGTTTTGAACTTGTTTTGAAAGATACATTTTATTTACCTTCTTTTAGGAGGAATTTAATTCCAGTATCTTGTTTGGTTAGACTTGGATTTCAGTTTACCTTTTATGATGGAAAAAATAAATTTGATATTGAATTCTTAAGTTGTTGGTAATGGTATATTTTTGGATGGTTTATATAAGTTTTCTTTGGATTGTGATAATATTTCCTCATCCTTGAATGTTGAGAGCTTCATTGCTAAAAGGTCTAAAATTAGAGAAAAATCCTCCTTATTGTGACCCCAGCTTTTAGGCCATGTCTCTAAAGAAAGAGTTGAAAGTTTAATTAGAGGCAATATTTTGCCTTCCTTAGATTTCAATAATTTGGGGACTTGTGGGGATTTTATTAGAGGAAAATTTACTAAGTGTAGCACCCCAAAATTTGCCTTCTTGTTTTTAGTTAACTGGCTTATGTTTCTTTGCATTTCTTGCATTAGCATTTGTGCATAGCATTGGTTCTTAACATGGGATCAAGGTACTTGGTTCATTTCAAAGGAGTCTCAAGCCTCAAGGTGGTTTGGTGAGTTCATCATATCTTCATAAGGTCAAGAATGGCAAAGGATTTCAAGTGAATCTTTCCCTCCTAACCAGAGGGACCAAATTAGGGTTTTTGACCCAAAGGACTTCTTAAAGGGCTTTGTGGATTCAAGAATGTTCTTATGGTATTCCATATGCTCACAAGTGTTCATGGATAGAGACTTGGCTAGTGGTTCATTGTGGAAGATGTTCAGTGGATCAGTTACTTGTGAAGTAAGCAAAAGTCAACAGTTCAAAAGGAAAGTCAACTATGGGTTTTCAAGGGTTCAAATCATGTTTCCCAAGTCCATGTACCTTTATTTGGTCAAGGAATAGCATGGATGACATCATTCTTCAAGAATCAAGAGTTTGTGCAAAAGTTACTAAATTTGGAAAATGACCTATAATGAGAACTTTCCATTTTTGCCAGTTTTTCCACCACATTCAACTTGACTTTTCATCATCAAAGAAGTTTCAAATGAATTTTCCTCCAACATGAAAGTTGAAGATATTTCTCTCCCATTTCCAAAAAGTACTAGTTTGTCTCCATATCATTTGTAGAACTCAAGTTATGGCTAAGGCAAGGCAAGGTGTTCTTAGGGTTCTTCATATGTACCAATTTTTCCACCATTTGCATTTTGGTTCCAATTGACTTGTAATGACCTCTAATGATTCAAGTCACATTACAACATCCAAGTACACTCCATGAGGATCATTTTTGACCCTTGAACCAAGTGAAATCGTGCCATGTTTATCATTTATTTCATAAAATGCATTTTTATAAGATGGATTAAAACTCACAAACCAATCAACCACAAGGCCCATTTTCAATTCCATTGTGATCAGCAAGTGGAATATGAGTGAATCATGCTTATTTGGTGGCCTTTGCACGTGTGGATTAGTGGTGGCATCACAAAGTGCAAATTTGCATAAACCATCCAATTTCATTAACCTAGGGATTAATCAAGCTCTAATTGTGATCAGAGCTCTAATGGGATGTATATAAGCTAACTCATGCCTTCACAATACTCATTTCTGCTCAGAATTCATTTTTCACTCCAAACTTTCTCTCCTTCGAAACTCCTTTCTCCTAGGGTTTCAGTGAGATTTCTTCCCATATTTGTGATCAGCACACTCCATAGAACAAGAATCATCCATCATTTGAAGCTTTGAGCAAGGTTTTCATCAAGTTGATTTCAAGAGAATTCAAGTTCAAAATCTTAGATCCAGCCAATTTCAAGCCTCTATTTGCATTTATTTTGCAAATAGAGCTCAAAAGAGGAAGATTTGCAGCTTTTGGAAGGAGTTCTTGGTGTATTTCAAGCTCTACAGATCTCAGGTAAGCTTACTTTCCATGCTCTTAGAACTTATTTTTTTGATGAGCATAATGATCTATGAGGTTCACTGAGTGTGCTGGTGTGTTTAAAATTGATTTTGGACGTGTAACATGTGTGTATTTTGGAGTTGAAGTTTTAGATCCATTTATGTTTTCCTTCGATTTGCACTGTGTGTTTGTTATTTGATGAAATGAATATGATATATGGAATCCTTGTTGAATTATGGTCAAGATAGTATTCTCATGTTTGATTTCTGGGAAATTTTGTGAAACTCCACCGTGGGAGCCACCGGAGAAGACGACCGGAGCTATGGCTCCGGCGTCTGGTTAACTTTCAGGTGAACTGAAGATTCAATGAAGGTGATGATGTATGGACCATTGGATCTTTTGATCTGACGGTCATAAGTGTGCCAACGCATTAAATTTTCATGAGTTTATTTTAATGTTTGTGTTTACACTCCATGTTAATTATCATGAACCCCAAATCTTGGCCACACATCTTGTTTACTTTTGATTTTGTTGACCTGATCTGATACGTTGATGTGATCTAATGGTTTGGATTCTGCCAGCACATTAAAATTGCCATGCGCTGTTCACCTGTTTTATTTTTAATTTCTGATGATTTGGTGTATGCGCGTGTATTGGTGTTATCATGTCCTTTCAATCCTGACCACTGATCTTGTTTACCTTGCATTTGTTTGACTTGATATCATGCGTTGGATCAATCAGATGGCTTGTGTGAGTCCTATTTGTTGACTGAGTTTTATGTGTGGTGTGTTGACTTTGCTGATGGGTCTTTTGACCTGGGCTTGATATCCACACCTCCCCCTTTGAGCCCAGTTTGGTTTTGAACGTGATTTTATTGCTTGTTGCACCCCCTGGGTTTCTTTTATTCATTTTTTCATTTCATTTTATTGTTTTGCATTTTAATTTTTAAAATTAGATTAATGCATTCAAAAATTACCAAAATATTCATGAACCATGCCTAGGTTTTTATAAAATTTTGGAAAATTTTATTTTTCATTTTTATTTTATTTTGTGCATCTGAATTAATTGTTTAATTAATTTATTTTTGGATTGTTTCATGTATGCACACCCTGCCTTGTTGATTTTTGTTCTCATCATCTATACATGATTTACATTTCATTCTTTTTGTATTTGTTAGAGGACATGTTGAGGTCCTTAAAAACATTTTTCTCATATTTTTAAACTCTTTGGATATTGCATTTTAGTCCCTCTCCTTTCCATATTGGTTTATGGTTCCTATGTGGTCTTTGCTTAATTGTTTGAGGTACTTAAACTTTGAATTTTGGTGTGATATTTTTACATGTTGTTTGTATCTGACTTAGGTCATTTGAGTTTTAATTTCATAATTTTTGAATGTCATTTGATATATGTTTGCTTATTTGTGCTTAAATGACTTATGCATGACTATATCTTGACACTTCTTTACACAAGTTGACTTGCCATGCCTATTTGCTTGAGTTTCTTCTTGATTCTTTGTATGTACTTTTGTTATGATGTTTACCCCTGGTTGAGGTCCCTTGTGACCAAATTTTTCCATTTGTGGATCATGTTTGGCATGTGTTGAGTAATTGGACTTTGAGTTTCCATTGGTGGATTACTTTGGTGTATGTCTTGAAGGTGTTGCTTGATGTTTGGACTTGTATGACTTGAGTTTGGTTTTGATATGATATTGATGCATATGCTACTGCCCCTTGAGTTCTCTACTTGGTTTTCATTTCACTTGAGCATAGTTAAATGCATTGGGTTTGAATTGTATGATGAATATCATTACCTTTCCTTTTGTGGACTTCTTTGGATCATAATGCTTCATGATATGAATCATTTTTGGATATGTGAATTGTTGATGATAATACGATCTTGGTTCTGAATTGCTTTCATCTTCATCTTACCTTTCTCATTTCATTTTGATATGAAGTCCATCTATGCTTAATTGTGCATTTCATACATGTATTCTTACATTCTTTCATGACTACCTTTGCATGCTTACTTGAATTGTTTTGCATTGATCTTTGAAACATTTTGATGATTTGAGTTGGACATTTATGATGTGATGTGCTTGCTGCCATTTATTGTATCTCATCTTCTCCTTCTCTTTCTCTTTCTTCTCTTTCACTCTCTTCCTCCCATGAATCCCAACAAGTCTTGGATTCTCTCCCTTTAGAGCTACCTAGTCCAACTTAATTTTTGATTAAGCTTGGAGTAGGATTAGCATTAGGTTTTAGGTAGTTTTCTCTCCTAAGCCTCACTAACCATAGGTCATCCGTACATGATAACATTAGGACTCTTAGTTTCCCTTTAGAGTTTCCTTTTGGGTCTTCTCTCTTCTCATCTCAAAACTTCTTGAAAACACTTAATAAAATATAACGTATATTGTGCTCGAGCCTTAAGTGTAGGAAATGAAGAACGAGGGGTCTCCCCTCTTCTTCTAGGGTGTTTAGCATACGTCCCATTTGGGGGCGACCATGCGATTCACTCGTTCCCGCATGGTAGACTTTGGTTCAATGTAAGTTACGAACTAACTTAAAACACTTCTGTCTTAAAAAACACCAAACAAATTCAAATCTTTTTATCCTTCGAGATTGTTGGGTTTCAAACTTCTTTTTCAGAAAAGAGCTCGTCGCTCACGTAAAAAACACTTACCCATTCATGGTCGTACCCATGAACTACATTAGCTCTGATTCCTCTCTCTCGTCCGATTGAGGATATGTAGGCACAAGACAGCGATTGTCTTAGCGAGCAACCTTCCCCCACAGTTCCCGTTTGAACTACGTTGACTCTGACTTTCCCATTGCACTGAGGGAGTACGTAGGCCTAGGACAACGATAACGTCCTATCGAGTCACTTCTTTTTTTTCTTTTCTTCTTCGTTTCTCCGTTCTTTCCGTTCTCGTTCCTTCTCCGGTCCCGTAGTAGTGGAGTTCCATACGACGACACCCTTGGATGCAGACAACAAGCGTGGATCCCATCGAGTACGATGGACGTGTTGGGTGCTAACACCTTCCCTTCGCGTAACCGACTCCCGTACCCGTTTCTCTTGGTCGTGAGACCATGTCTTTCCCCCTTTCTCTTCAGGTTTATGCAGTGTTTCCTTTCCCTCTCTCGGGATAAATACTCATTGTTGGCGACTCTATGTTTTTCCGTGCCACTCTCGCGTTTGTACCGTTGGATGCGAATCTTTCGGGAGCGACAGCTGGCGACTCTGCTGGGGAAGTGTGGTTGACCTCTTGCTGGTCCATCCCCTTTAGCGAGTCTATCCTAGCGCTTGTCTGTTTGTATTTCATTGAGTGTTTATTATTGTGCTTTATTTTGTTGTATTACTGTATTACTGTATTGTTGTTTTACTTGTTTTACTGTATTTACAGCTTTTATTGTATTGCATTTCATTTTATTACTGTCATACTGGATATTGCTGTACTGTTCTACTACTGGATTTTCTGTTTGTAGGGTGGGTTGGATTCATGAGAGAAAAGCCCAATACCCAGGCTTGAGCATACACCTATGATTAGCGTGGAAAGTAGTGTGACTTGTTTGGCATTTGTCCTGACTTAGTATACATGAAAACTCCACATCCAGACGAGGTTTCCTTGGTAATGTTCTATCCTGCTCATTTGGGGCAGATGATGGAATATAACCTGGAAAACTGTTGACTCTGGCGACCGTCTCCCGAGGACTCAACAACGCCTCTCCTCCCGAGATGTGACAGTGGCAGACCACGTTCTGTGGCAAACCCATTGCACATTCTCGATTCGAGGACCCAATGCTGGGAACTTACTATAGGTTGACCTTAATTTTGAGGGGAATCAGTTGAGGCCTCCTCGATTGGTGATGATGCCAAACCAGAAATGGTGAACGTATCATCATTTCTCGACCTGAGAGCCCGTGATATTGAGGATCCTTGGCTTTCTAGAACCCACATGTGAGAAGGGATGGGGGTTTGTAGGTTTGCAGGTAACCGAAGCCTCCAACCTACCCGGTTTTCTGGATTTCTCATCAGTGTACTGTTATTATCCTGATATTCTGGCAGTTTGATTGGGCCGTTATTCTAGATTTCTAGGTTTCTGGTATTTAGGGTCTTATTCAGTCAGCAGAACAACAGCAGTTTTGAGCATCATGGATACCTTGATCCCATGTTTGTATTTCGCATCATCATTTTGCATTCTAACATGTTTGTTCATTTGTAAGGTTGCATCCTAACTTTCATTCCGGATGTTCGAAGACTGTCCATGATGAGTATTAGCACTGGAGAGAGAAACAATATCATCTTGTACAAGTTCTCGGAGCTTCATTTAGATGTTGTGCACAAGATCTCGGCTATGGTAAAAACTGGGGTATTGGCAGATTTTAGAGGAGAATATGGGAGGATTCTGAGTTTCGCCCGGAATGTTACCAACTATGAGTTCAGGGCCCTGCACACCCTGGCACAGTTTTATGACCCTCACCTTCGATGTTTTCTGTTTGCGGATTATCTTTTGGCTCCGACGTTGGAAGAGTATGCTCTCATTTTGGATGTTTCAGTCAAAGAAGAAGCTCCCTTCTATCCTTCTAAGGAATTTCCTGATCTGGAAAGGGTTGCTGCTGCTTTACGTTTGGATCAGTCTTTGTTGAAGAAAAATATTTCTAGTAAAGGGGGTTATCAAGGCTTTCACATGAAGTTTTTGATCGAACAGGCTGCCACTTGTGCTAAGGCTAAGTGTTGGCCGATGTTCAATGCCATCCTGGCTATGTGTGTTTATGGAACGGCGTTGTTCCCTAATGTGAAGGATTTTGTAGACGTGCATGCTGTCCGGATATTCACCACGAAGAATCCGGTACCTACCTTGCTTGGGGATCTGCATTATTCAATGCACTATAAGAATGAGAAGAGGAGAGGCGGACCTCTTTACTTTTGTGCTCCAATTTTCTATAAGTGGTTTGCTGATCGCCTTCCCAAATCTGGGGCATTCGAAGACACTAAAGAAACATTGGATTGGTCAAGAAGATTGATGGGATTAAGGGCTGACAACTTGATTTGGATTAATCGTGATTTGCTAGGCCAAGAGATCCTAATTAGTTGCGGAGGTTACCCAAACATACCTTTAATAGGAAGAAAGGGGGGAATTAATTACAAACCCATTCTTGCTATTAGGCAATTTGGGTATGCTTTGAAAGAGCCGCCAAAGGGCCAAGATGTTCAAGAGTCTCTATTTGTGAGTGAGGAAGCCAATCTGGAGGTGTTAAAAGAAGCTGCAAATGCTTGGAGAGATCGCCATAAGAAAGGAAAGACTTCTTTTGGAAAGTGTAACAACAAAGCCTTCCCTGCGTACGAAGACTGGATTCATAGGAGAGTAGAAAGTGTACTCTTACCGTTCTGCAGAGAACCTCCATCTTACCCCTTGCTGATTGAATCTCCGACCACGATTGAGATAGAGAAGTATAACAAACTGTGGGCTGAAAAGGAGAAACTTCGAGAGGAGAACGGTGAGTTGCAAAAGGAAATTTACCAGTTGAAACATGAGCGAGGTGAAGCTGTTCATATTGCCAAGTTGAAGACGGAGCTTCTCGCTAAGAAAGAAAAGGAGCTAGCTGAAGAGGTCACAGCTAAGCAAAAGGTAGGGCAAGCTCTAAGAGGTGTTAGTAAGATTCTCAAATCCAAGAAGGAAGACCTAGCCAAGGCTAGGTCGAAGATTCGCAAGTTCAATGCTTACCGAGATACTGCAATCACAGCCAACAAGCAAAAGAAGGATAAGTATTTGAAGCAGATTGAGAGTCTGAAGTTGAAGCTCAGGAAGAAAGACGAGGAGATCTTATCAGGGACGTTCCAAAGACACGCAGTCGAGGAACGACTCAATGAAGCCATAGCAACCATAGAAGAGCTGAAGATACAATCGAGGGTGAAGAGGTCTAAGGTCTAAAAGCTCTAGCTCAGGCGGTGGTCCTCAAAGGGTGCAAGATCATGATGATTGAAGAGAACTCTACTCTATAGTTTGTAGTTTGTTCTTTCTTTGTATTTTGGGTCACCACCAGAATTGTTGGCTGGGACCTTTGCTTATTTTGTTTCAGGCTCTTTATGGTGTCTTGGGTTGTAATTTCTGATAGTGATTTTCTCTGATTTATATATGAGCAGTAGTTTCATCCTATCTTATCTTTAAACTGGAATCAAGGGGTGGATCGCTCTGCGAATATACAAACATGTTTGCATTTGCATTTGCATAATCATAATCATTTTTGCATAGCAGGTTATCTCAGATTCTCTGGTTTTCTTATGCTCTCTCTTTCTTTCAGTCAGGATTGATCAACCAACTCATCGGTATTCTACCAGGCTTAATCAAAGTAGAGTGATGGACAAAGTTCAGGCAGACATGGCAGCTATGCAAGCTCGCATCGATCAATTTATGGAGATGATGCAAGGTGTGGTGCAAAGTCAGAATGAATTCAGAACTCTAGTTCAGCCTTTGGTGTCACAGGTTGATGAAAATGGTATCTTACACGGTGGTTTTCTTAATCGTGTTGTTCCTCCGGGCGGAGGTGGTGCTGGTATCAACATTCCTATCCCTGGTGCTGGTGGACAGGGTGGGATTCCTTCAGTGGTGGGAGAAGGAAGTATTGTTCGAGCTATCCATGGCCATCGTATTGATAATCAACAGGATGATGTTTTTTCAGTCAGAAGCTTGGACGCTGGCCTACCTGTGGTCAGTGATGAGAGGATCTGTTTAATCGAGGCCCAACTAAAAGGGGTTGTGAAGCAAGATGATCTGGGAATAGATTTGGACGACCTAGGGTTGGTCCCTGATATTGTCATTCCACACAAGATTCAGATTCCTACACTGGAGAAGTATAATGGTTCTACCTGCCCGAGAACTCATGTAAAGGCTTATACCAGGAAGATGGCTGCCCATGCCAAGGACGAAAAGCTAATGATGCACTTTTTCCAAGACAGCCTGTCTAGCGCGTCTTTGGAATGGTATATGGCGCTGAAGAGTAGAGATGTTCGGACTTGGAGAGAGCTAGCTGCAACCTTTATTAAGCATTACCAGTATAACACAGACATGGCTCCCAATAGAACTCAGCTGTTGAGCATGTCCCAGAAAAATGATGAAAGTTTCAAAGAATACGCGCAAAGGTGGCGTGAGTTGGCGGCTAGAGTACAGCCACCAATGCTGGAAAAGGAGATGTTGGATATGTTTATGGACACACTGCCTAAGCACTATTATGAGAAGCTATTGCCTTGTTCTTTAGGCAAGTTTGCAGATGTAATTGCTATCGGACAGAAGGTAGAGGTTGGAATTAGGGCTGGAAAAGTTTCTAGTGGTGACGGATCGTCTTCCAGGCATGGAAAGAAGCCATTTGATAGTTATAAGAAGAAAGGAGAGGCCAAAGCTATATCATCTCACAGGGGAAAAGGGAAACAGCGTCAGAGCAATAATCAACAAGTAGCATCGGTAACTATCCCAGCAACGTTACCTCCACCACAGCAACAAAGGAATAATGCTAATAAGAATAGGCAGCAGGGCCAGTATCAGAACAGACAAAGGAATGCAGAGAGGCATTTTGATCAACCACCAATGTCATATGCACAGTTGTTGTAACATTTACTGTAGTTGTGTCTAGTTGAGCTCCGTACCCTGACTCCAACAACAGGGGAACTTCCACGAGGCTACGATGCTAACGCACACTGCAATTTTCACTCTGGTGCTCCGGGGCACACTGTGGAGAAGTGTAGGGCGTTTCATCACAAGGTACAAGACCTTGTAGACTCCAAGGCTATCAATTTCTCGAATGTTGGGCCCAATGTCATTCAAAACCTGATGCCTGATCATAATGGGCCGAGGGTGAATGCAATAATCGAGGAAGGTGAAGATTTGAATTTGATCATGGATGTTGAGGAATTGAAGACTCCGCTGGCTGTGGTTAAAAACAGGTTATTGAAGGGTGGCGTCTATCCGGGTTGTGATGAGAACTGCTCAGATTGTTTGACGAAGGTTAATGGTTGTGATTCGTTGAAGATGGGTATCCAGAGTATGATTAATTAGGGCTATTTACAGTTTGATCGGTGTAATCAACAAGAAGAGGTTGTTAGTGAGAAGGTTGCTACTATCACCATTCCGTTCAAAACGATTACTATTTCAGGTCCGGCAAGGCCACCTCCAGTTATTATCACAAGGGCTGGACCCATTGCGTATGAAAGCACTAAGGCTATTCCTTGGAATTACAGTGCAGAGGTGTTTGTCAATGGACAAAAGCAGGAATTAATGAATACTTCACCAGTGAGTGCTAGTACTGAAGTTAATGTTGAAGTTGATCCTATAACAAAAAGTGGTAGAGTGCTTACTCCTGTTAATGATCAACTCAGTACTTCTAGGCAAGACAGGGGAAAACAGGCAATGGATGGTTCTGTCCAGACTCCAGTGATTACTGATTCTACAGTAAAGCCGATTGATGATACTTTTTCTGAAAATGTAGAGGAGTTTATGAGACTCATCTGGAAAAGTGATTACAAAATCGTGGACCAGATACATCAGACCCCGTCCAAGATCTCTATTCTGTCTTTGCTATTGTGTTCTGATGCTCACAGGAATGCTCTTCTGAAGGTTTTGAATGCAGCCTACGTTCCTCAAGAGATTTCTGTTAACCAACTGGAAGGGGTTGTAGCACATGTGAATGCGGGTAATGGCTTGGGTTTTACAGATCTTGATTTGACTCCCGCTGGGAGGAATCATAACAATGCCCTGCATATTTCGATTGAATGTCGTGGTTCACTGATGTCACATGTATTGGTTGATACTGGGTCATCGTTGAATGTATTACCAAAGAAAGCATTAATGAAGTTAGATACCAGGGGACTCATTTGTACACCAAGTGACTTGGTGGTGCGAGCTTTTGATGGCTCGAAGAGATCTGTCTTTGGTGAGATTGTGCTTCCGATCAAGGTTGGGCCGGAAACCTTTGATGCAACATTTTATATAATGGATATTCATCCAGCATACAGCTGTTTGTTGGGTCATCCTTGGATCCATGGTGCGGGCGCTGTAACCTCCACTTTGCATCAAAAGCTGAAATACATGGTAGACTGCCACGTAGTGACAGTGTGCGGAGAAGAAGACATAATGATTAGTTAGCTGTCAACCTTCAAATATGTGGAAGTGGATGGTGAAATCCATGAGACGTTGTGTCAGGGGTTTGAAAAGGTGAAGGTTTCTGAAGAGGTTGTCCAGTCTGAGACTACAGAGCAGCCTACAGTGGCAGGTCAACCTGAGGTTTCTATGTCTTCGTTTAAAGACGCCAAAGCTGTGGTTGAGGCTGGTAGCTCACAGAGGTGGGGCCAAGTGGTTGAAGTTCAGGAGAAGAGGGATACCTATGGATTGGGATACAAGCCATCCAAGAGAGATGGGGATCCTCCCAAATTCTATGGCCCAGTCCGTTTCACCAGTGCCGGTGTTTTCTTCGACAAAGTTAATGCCATTGAGGAAGAAGGGGACAGTGATTGTGACATGGATAGCTGGATCCGCCCTTGCGTCCCGGGAGAAAGTCTGTGCAACTGGTCTTCTGAAAAAGTCATTCAAGTGACTAGCTTCGAATAATTGCATTGTTTTCCTGCTATGTTAATCCTGCATTCTGCCCAAGACGTAGTGATTTTATTTTTAGGGCTTTTAACTGTTGCATGTTTTGCTTTATCATCAATAAAGGACTTTTCACACTCAAATATTTTGATCTCCGTCTTTCTGTTTTTATTTTTATGCATTAAAAACCCACATCAAAATGGCAATGTGTTTCTTTTGTTGCATACATAATAAGACATACCTCATCAATCATGCAGGTCTTTTTGTTCAGATGACACCGATCATGACTCAGCTACAGCCCGGTATGACTTTGACAATCCAATCTATCAGGCTTAAGAAGAGACTGACGAAGATTGTGAACTGCCCGAAGAGTTGGCCAGATTGTTGAAGCAAGAGGAGAGAGTCATCTTGCCTCATCAGGAGGAAATTGAGATTGTGAATCTGGGAACCGAGGACGTCAGAAAGGAAGTAAGGATAGGGGCTGCATTGGAAGACAGTGTCAAGGGAAGATTGATTGAAATGCTTCGTGAGTATGTGGATATCTTCGCCTGGTCTTACCAAGACATGCCTGGGCTCGATACTGATATTGTTGTACACCGGCTACCACTTAAAGAAGGTTGTACTCCGGTCAAGCAAAAGTTGAGAAGAACTAAATCGGAGATGTCTGTCAAAATCAAGGAAGAGGTTCAGAAACAGCTAGATGCCAGTTTTCTTGCCGTAACAAATTATCCTCCATGGGTTGCTAACATCGTGCCTGTACCTAAGAAGGATGGGAAGGTCAGGATGTGTGTTGATTATAGGGATTTGAACAGGGCAAGCCCAAAGGATGATTTCCCGCTCCCTCACATTGACGTGTTAGTTGACAATACTGCTCAGTATTATGTGTTTTCCTTCATGGATGGCTTCTCTGGGTATAACCAAATCAAGATGGCCCCAGAGGACATGGAGAAAACAACATTCATAACACCGTGGGGAACATTTTGCTACAAAGTGATGCCCTTTGGATTGAAAAATGCAGGGGCACCTTACCAGCGGGCGATGGTGACTCTCTTTCATGATATGATTCACAAAGAGATTGAGGTCTATGTTGATGACATGATTGCGAAGTCACAGACGGAGGAAGAACATCTGGTGAATCTTCAGAAGCTATTTGAAAGATTGAGAAAATTCAGACTGAGGTTGAATCCAAATAAATGCACCTTCGGGGTGAGATCAGGAAAACTGTTGGGGTTTATTGTCAGTGAAAAAGGTATCGAGGTTGATCCTTCGAAGGTAAAAGCCATACAAGAAATGCATGTGCTGAAAATAGAAAAAGAGGTTCGTGGTTTCTTGGGGAGATTAAACTACATTGCTAGGTTCATCTCGCATCTCACAGCCACGTGTGAACCAATCTTCAAGTTGCTAAGAAAAGATCAAGCGGTCAGGTGGAATGAAAATTGTCAAAAGGCATTTGAAAAGATTAAAGAATATTTGCAGGAACCTCCGGTCCTTATGCCGCCAGTTCCAGGACGACCTTTGATTATGTATCTCACGGTTCTTGAGAATTCAATGGGTTGTGTGCTCGGTCAACAAGACAAGTCGGGTAGAAAAGAGCACGTCATCTACTACTTGAGTAAAAAGTTTACTGATTGCGAGTCGAGGTACTCGATGCTGGAGAAAACATGTTGTGCACTCGCTTGGGCCGCTAAGCGTTTGAGGCAGTATATGTTAAACCATACAGCCCTTCTGATTTCAAAGATGGATCCGATCAAGTATGTGTTTGAGAAGCAATCATTTTCTGGTAACATAGCCCGTTGGCAGATGGTTCTGACAGAATATGATATTCAGTATGTTTCCCAAAAGGCCATTAAAGGAAGTGTTTTGTCAGAATATCTTGCCGAACAGCCAATTGAGGATTATCAACCAATGAAGTTTGAATTTCCGGATGAGCATATCATGTATCTGAAGATGAAGGATTGTGAAGAACCTTTGCCTGATGAGGGACCTGAGATTGGATCTCAGTGGAAGTTGGTTTTTGATGGAGCTGTTAATTCATATGGTAACAGAATCGAGGCAATCATTACGACTCCACAGGGTTCTCATATACCCTTCACTGCCCGGTTAGCATTCATATGCACCAACAATGAGGCAGAGTATGAAGCATGCATCATGGGGTTAGAAGAAGCAATTGATTTGAGAATCAAGAACCTCGATGTTTATGGTGATTCTGCGTTGGTGGTTAATCAGATTACAGGTGAATGGGAGACTCGTCAAGCGAATCTTGTTCCATATAACAACTATGCCAGAAGGTTGTTACCTTTCTTTGACAGAGTGGACTTCCATCACATTCCCCGGATAGAGAATCAGATGGCTGATGCGTTGGCAACGTTGTCATCAATGTATCAAGTGAATCGTTGGAATGAAACTCCTTCAATCAGAATCATGCGCTTGGACAGACCTGCTTTTGTATTTGCAGTTGAAGGGGTATCAGATGGCAAGCCTTGGTATCATGACATCAAAGTCTTTTTGAAGAGTCAGGAATACCTAGCTGGGGCATCTTTCAAGGATAAAAAGACATTGAGGAGGTTATCAGGAAACTTCTTTTTGAACAAGGACGATGTGTTATACAAGAGAAACTTTGACATGGTCTTGCTACGTTGTGTTGATGAACACGAGGCAGGCCTATTAATGGAAGAAGTTCACGAAGGTTGCTTCGGTATTCATGCCAATGGGCATGCTATGGCAAGAAAATTGTTGAGAGCGGGGTATTATTGGATGACTATGGAGTCTGATTGTTTTAAATACGCCCGAAAATGTCATAAATGCCAGATTTATGCTGATAAGGTGCACGTACCGCCTACTCCTCTGAATGTTTTGTCGTCACCTTGGCCTTTTGCCATGTGGGGCATTGACATGATTGGGAAGATCGAGCCGACTGCTTCGAATGGACATCGTTTTATCCTGGTGGCTATTGATTATTTCACGAAGTGGATAGAAGCAGCATCGTATGCCAACGTCACCAGACAAGTGGTAGCCCGATTTATCAAGAAGGACATCATCTGCTGGTATGGAGTCCCGGAGAGAATCATTACTGATAATGGTTCAAATCTAAACAATAAGATGATGAAGGAGCTATGCCAGAGCTTTAAGATCGAACATCACAATTCTTCTCCCTACCGCCCGAAGATGAATGGGGCTGTTGAAGCGGCTAATAAGAACATAAAGAAGATTGTGCAGAAGATGGTAGTGACATACAAAGACTGACATGAGATGTTGCCTTACGCTTTGCATGGATATCGTACTTCGGTACGCACATCAACTGGGGCAACTCCTTTCTCACTGGTGTATGGTATGGAAGCAGTTCTGCCATTAGAAGTTGAGATTCCTTCTTTGAGAATTCTGACAGACGTGAAGCTTGATAAAGCTAAGTGGGTGCGTTCCTGGCTGAATGAACTTAACCTCATTGAAGAGAAGAGATTGAAAGCCATTGCGCATGGCCGGTTGTATCAGAGCAGGATGAAAAAATCATTTGATCAGAAAGTGCGTCCTCGGTGTTTTTAAACTGGTGAATTAGTTCTGAAAAGGATCACTCCTCCTCAAACAGATCACAGGGGCAAGTGGACTCCGAATTACGAAGGGCCATATGTAGTAAGACAGGTTTTCTCTGGTGGAGCCTTATTACTTTCAACTATGGATGGCGAAGATTTTACGTTCCCTGTGAACACGGATGTAGTCAAAAAATACTTTGCATAAAATAGACCCGCTGAACATAAAAAGAAGGTTCGGGCAAAAATGGGGCATCCTGGCGAACCATAAAAAGAAAAGGTTCGGGCAAAAATTAGGGATAAAAAGAAAAAGAAATAAACCCGCAAGGTTGAAAACCTGAAAAGGCAACTTTGGCAAAAATGGGTATCCCGGTGGATTGAAAACCCGAAAAGGGCGATCCAGGCAAAAGTTAGGGATTTAAAAGCAAAGACTACGATCCGTGTTCGATCTGTGATCACTATTCACACTTGGAAAATTCGAAGGAAAGGAATCAGTCCAGTCAGTCATCTTCAAAGGCCAGAGCATCTGCGGATAAACAAGTCATATGGGTTATAGCTGAGTCGAGTCATGGTGGATATCTGTTCCCCCACATTGCCGACATGTGTATTTTCTTTTACTTTTTGCGCAATTACCTCTTTTCAGGAATTGCTTCCAGATGTAAATGCCTATTTACAGGCTGATCATTCAATAAAGTTTGCATTTCAATCAAAGAGCTTTTGTTTTTGTTTTACCTGTTTTGTTTGTGAAAATGTCCGATATTTTTGATAAACATTACATGCTAAATGTTGAGCTTTATGAAACAAGTTGGAAAACAGTGGCAATTGCTTAGGCGTCAGTCACTATGATGATAATCAAAGTAATCATTTTTGCACGAAGACCTTTCTGTTGGTTTTGCAGGATGACAGGTGTACCTCCCCAGTAGAGCTCTCCCCAACTTTGAAGTATCATCGTCCTCAGCAGTTTATTACTCTTCCCCATCAGAGTATCGAGGGTCGTCTTCCTCAACAGAGTATAAAGAGGTAATTCCCCGAGCGGAGTCGTTGAGGATCGTCCCCCTCAGCAGAATATAAGAGGTTTTCCTCCAGCCAGAGTTGTGATTTGGCTCACCTTTCTTCAGCAGGTGGCGTTTCCCCACAGAGTCTGGGGCAGTCGTTTTTCCCTAGCTAGTCAGGAAACAGGTGTTTATCCCCAAGTAGAGTGGATGTTGACAACTACTATTTTCCAAGCAGATGTGCTGATGATGATCAGTACTCTTCAGCAGGATAAAGATGCTCGTATCCCCAAGCAGAGTCTGGTGGTGATTGGTATCCCCGGCAGGTCTTAAGTCCAATCGTTTTTGGCAGGCGTCAAAGCCAAGTTCTAAAGTATTTGGTGATCCCCGGTGGAGGAGTTTCCATCTTCAGTATTCATCTCCCTCCCCAACTGAGTGGGTATTCTATCGGAGTTTCGTCCATCTCCAGCAGAATTGGTGATTATGATCTTCCCTAGCAGGGTGAAGTTTTCCTCAGCATTGCTCTTTGGTTGGATGACAATGTAGTTTGTCGTCCTCGGTGGAGCTGCTTCTGTTTTCAGCGTTTATTTCGCTGGGACGGTTTTTTGCATTGCATAAGCATTTTTTGCATGGCATCCTCCTAAATGCATAGCATTTCCACTTCGTGTGGAGCATTACGGAAAAATTCAAACATATGCATCTGAAGCATAAGCCAGGTTTAGGTTTTCCTTCGTCATGAAAACCGGATTTCAGGAGCTATCATTCGACTTTACTCCACAGGTGCTAGGTTTAGTCATTCGAAGCAATATTTGACATTCCCTTGCAGAGTTGTGTGCCAGGATCGTTAATCCATGATTTCATTTTCACGCCTTTGTCCAGGCAGTCCTTTGGTTTATCCCCTCAAGGTTTTTACCGTCAGACACCCGTCCGTGTACCTTTTCAGTACCCATCTGTATTGAATCCTTTTACACCCATCCGTGTACCTTTCGATACCCGTTCGTATTGAATTTTTTACACCCGTCCGTGTACCTTTCGATACCCGTCCGTATTGAACTTTTTACACCCGTCCGTGTACCTTTTCTGATACCCGTCCGTATTAAAACTCTTTACACCCGTCCGTTTACCTTTTCGATACCCGTTCGTATTGAACTTTTTACACCCGTCCGTGTACCTTTTCGATACCCATCCGTATTGAACCCTTTTACACCCGTCCGTGTATCTTTTCGGTACCCGTCCGTATTGAACCCTTTTACACCCGTCCGTGTATCTTTTCGGTACCCGTCCGTATCTGATATCTTTGATTCCTTGACACTCGTCTGTGTTTGTCCCCATCATAGCTAACACTCGTTTGTGTTTATTTCAAGACATTTTAGTACATTGTTTGTATTGGTTTCTAACACTCGTACGTGTTGTGACAATGCAGCATTTATTGCTTGTTCCCCAGTAGAGTCGTCTCTCCTTTGAGGATTGCAAATTTTAGGTTTCTTTTGGTATTCAATCTCCGTGAATCCTTTGAATGCATGACAGCCGTTGCTATCATACCTTCAGGACCAAGTTGATTGAATAGGGGCATCTGTAGCACCCCAAAATTTGCCTTCTTGTTTTTAGTTAACTGGCTTATGTTTCTTTGCATTTCTTGCATTAGCATTTGTGTATAGCATTGGTTCTTAACATGGGATCAAGGTACTTGGTTCATTTCAAAGGAGTCTCAAGCCTCAAGGTGGTTTGGGGAGTTCATCATATCTTCATAAGGTCAAGAATGGCAAAGGATTTCAAGTGAATCTTTCCCTCCTAACCAGAGGGACCAAATTAGGGTTTTTGACCCAAAGGACTTCTTGAAGGGCTTTGTGGATTCAAGCATGTTCTTATGGTATTCCGTATGCTCATAAGTGTTCATGGATAAAGACTTGGCTAGTGGTTCATTGTGGAAGATGTTCAGTGGATCAGTTACTTGTGAAGTAAGCAAAAGTCAACAGTTCAAAAGGAAAGTCAACTATGGGTTTTCAAGGGTTCAAATCATGTTTCCCAAGTCCATGTACCTTTATTTGGTCAAGGAATAACATGGATGACATCATTCTTCAAGAATCAAGAGTTTGTGCAAAAGTTACTAAATTTGGAAAATGACCTATAATGAGAACTTTCTATTTTTGGCAGTTTTTCCACCACATTCAACTTGACTTTTCATCATCAAAGAAGTTTCAAATGAATTTTCCTCCAACATGAAAGTTGAATATATTTCTCTCCCATTTCCAAAAAGTACTAGTTTGTCTCCATATCATTTGTAGAACTCAAGTTATGGCTAAGGCAAGGCAAGGTGTTCTTAGGGTTCTTCATATGTACCAATTTTTCCACCATTTGCATTTTGGTTCCAATTGACTTGTAATGACCTCTAATGCTTCAAGTCACATTATAACATCCAAGTACACTCCATGAGGATCATTTTTTACCCTTGAACCAAGTGAAATCGTGCCATGTTTCCCACTTATTTTATAAAATGCATTTTTGCAAGATGGATTAAAACTCACAAACTAATCAACCACAAGGCCCATTTTCAATTCCGTTGTGATCAGCAAGTGGAATGTGAGTGAATCATGCTTATTTGGTGGCCTTTGCACGTGTGGATTAGTGGTGGCATCACAAAGTGCAAATTTGCATAAACCATCCAATTTCATTAACCAAGGGATTAATCAAGTTTTAATTGTGATCAGAGCTCTAATGGGATGTATATAAGCTAACTCATGCCTTCACAATTAGGTCATGCAGTCATTTCTGCTCAGAATTTATTTTTCACTCCAAACTTTCTCTCCTTCGAAACTCCTTTCTCCTAGGGTTTCAGTGAGATTTCTTCCCATATTTGTGATCAGCACACTCCATAGAACAAGAATCATCCATCATTTGAAGCTCTGAGCAAGGTTTTCATCAAGTTGATTTCAAGAGAGTTCAAGTTCAAAATCTTAGATCCAGCCAATTTCAAGCCTCTATTTGCATTTATTTTGCAAATAGAGCTCAAAAGAGGAAGATCTGCAGCTTTTGGAAGGAGTTCTTGGTGTATTTCAAGCTCTACAGATCTCAGGTAAGCTTACTTTCCATGGTCTTAGAACTTATTTTTTTGATGTGCATAATGATCTATGAGGATCACTGAGTGTACTGGTGTGTTTAAAATTGATTTTGGACGTGTAACATGTGTGTATTTTGGAGTTGAAGTTTTAGATCCATTTATGTTTTCCTTCGATTTGCAATGTGTGTTTGTTATTTGATGAAATGAATATGATATATGGAATCCTTGTTGAATTATGGTCAAGATAGTAAGCTCATGTTTGATTTCTGGGAAATTTTGTGAAACTCCACCGTGGGAGCCACCGGAGAAGACGACCGGAGCTAGGGCTCCGGCGTCTGGTTCACTTTCAGGTGAACTGAAGATTCAATGAACGTGCTGATGTCTGGACCGTTGGATCTTTTGATCTGACGGTCATAAGTGTGCCAACGCATTAAATTTTCATGAGTTTATTTTAATGTTTGTGTTTACACTCCATGTTAATTATCATGAACCCCAAATCTTGGCCACACATCTTGTTTACTTTTAATTTTGTTGACCTGATCTGATACGTTGATGTGATCTAATGGTTTGGATTCTGCTAGCACATTAAAATTGCCATGCGCTGTTCACGTGTTTTATATTTAATTTCTAATGATTTGGTGTATGCGCGTGTATTGGTGTTATCATGTCCTTTCAATCCTGACCACTGATCTTGTTTACCTTGCATTTGTTTGACTTGATATCATGCGTTGGATCAATCAGATGGCTTGTGTGAGTCCTATTTGTTGACTGAGTTCTATGTGTGGTGTGTTGACTTCGCTGATGGGTCTTTTGACCTGGGCTTGATATCCACACCTCCCCCTTTGAGCCCAGTTTGGTTTTGAACGTGATTTTATTGCTTGTTGCACCCCCTGGGTTTCTTTTATTCTTTTTTACATTTCATTTAATTGTTTTTCATTTTAATTTTTAAAATTAGATTAATAAATCCAAAAATTACCAAAAAATTCATGAAGCATGTTTAGGTTTTTATAAAATTTTGGAAATTTTTATTTTATTTTGTGCATCTGAATTAATTGTTTAATTAATTTC
This sequence comes from Lathyrus tuberosus, assembly GCA_022829125.1. Taxonomy (NCBI): domain Eukaryota; kingdom Viridiplantae; phylum Streptophyta; class Magnoliopsida; order Fabales; family Fabaceae; genus Lathyrus; species Lathyrus tuberosus. The sequence continues at coordinate 608,728 of JALAZF010000661.1, forward strand.
TTTTTGGATTGTTTCATGTATGCACACCCTGGCTTGTTGATTTTTGTTCTCATCATCTATACATGATTTGCATTTCAATCATTTTGTATTTATTAGAGGACATGTTGAGGTCCTTAAAAACATTTTTCTCATATTTTTAAACTCTTTACATATTGCATTTTAGTCCCTCTCCTTTGCATAATGGTTTATGGTTCCTATGTGGTCTTTGCTTAATTGTTTGAGGTACTTAAACTATGAATTTTGGTGTGATATTTTGACATGTTGTTTGTCTCTTACTTAGGTCATTTGATTTTTAATTCATAATTTTTGAATGTCATTTGATATATGTTTGCTTATTTGTGCTTAAATGACTTATGCATGACTATATCTTGACACTTCTTTACACAAGTTGACTTGCCATGCCTATTTGCTTGAGTTTCTTCTTGATTCTTTGTATGTGCTTTTGGTATGATCTTTACCCCTGGTTGAGGTCCCTTGTGACCAAATTTTTCCATTTGTGGATCATGTTTGAATCATATTTGGCATGTGTTGAGTAATTGGACTTTGAGTTTCCATTGGTGGATTACTTTGGTGTATGTCTTGAAGGTGTTGCTTGATGTTTGGACTTGTATGACTTGAGTTTGGTTTTGATATGATATTGATGCATATGCGACTTACCCTTGAGTTCTCTACTTGGTTTTCATTTCACTTGAGCATAGTTAAATGCATTGGGTTTGAATTGTATGATGAATATCATTACCTTTCCTTTTGTGGACTTCTTTGGATCATAATGCTTCATGATATGAATCATTTTTGGATACGTGAATTGTTGATGATAATACGATCTTGGTTCTGACTTGCTTTCATCTTCATCTTACCTTTCTCATTTCATTTTGATATGAAGTCCATGTATGCTTAATTGTGCATTTCATACATGTATTCTTACATTCTTTCATGACTACCTTTGCATGCTTACTTGAATTATTTTGCATTGATCTTTGAAACATTTTGATGATTTGAGTTGGACATTTATGATGTGATGTGCTTACTGCCATTTATTGTATCTCATCTTCTCCTTCTCTTTCTCTTTCTTCTCTTTCACTCTCTTCCTCCCATGAATCCCAAGACTTGTTTAAGTCTTGGATTCTCTCCCTTTAGAGCTACCTAGTCCAACTTAATTTTTGATTAAGCTTGGAGTAGGATTAGCATTAGGTTTTAGGTAGTTGTCTCTCCTAAGTCTCACTAACCATAGGTCATCCGTACATGATAACATTAGGACTCTTAGTTTCCCTTTAGAGTTTCCTTTTGGGTCTTCTCTCTTCTCATCTCAAAACTTCTTGAAAACACTTAATAAAATATAACGTATATTGTGCTCGAGCCTTAAGTGTAGGAAATGAAGAACGAGGGGTCTCCCCTCCTCTTCTAGGGTGTTTAGCTTACGTCCCATTTGGGGGCGACCATGCGATTCACTCGTTCCCGCATGGTAGACTTTGGTTCAATGTAAGTTACGAACTAACTTAAAACACTTCTGTCTTAAAAAACACCAAACAAATTCAAATATTTTTATCCTTCGGGATTGTTGGGTTTCAAACTTCTTTTTTAGAAAAGAGCTCGTCGCTCACGTAAAAAACACTTACCCATTAGTGGTCGTACCCATGAACTACATTAGCTCTGATTCCTCTCTCTCTCTCTCGTCCGATTGAGGATATGTAGGCATAAGACAACGATTGTCTTGGTGAGCAACCTTCCCCCACAGTTCCCGTCCGAACTACGTTGACTCTGACTTTCCCATTGCACTGAGGGAGTACGTAGGCCTAGGACAACGATAACGTCCTATCGAGTCACTTCTTTTTTTCTTTTCTTCTTCGTTTCTCCGTTCTTTCCGTTCTCGTTCCTTCTCCGGTCCCGTAGCAGTGGAGTTCCAAACGACGACACCCTTTGATGCAGACAACAAGCGTGGATCCCATCGAGTACGATGGACGTGTTGGGTGCTAGCACCTTCCCTTCGCGTAACCGACTCCCGTACCCGTTTCTCTTAGTCGTGAGACCATGTCTTTCCCCCTTTCTCTTTAGGTTTATGCAGTGTTTCCTTTCCCTCTCTCGGGATAAATACTCATTGTTGGCGACTCTGTGTTTTTCCGCGCCACTCTCGCGTTTGTACCGTTGGATGCGAATCATTCGGGAGCGACACTAAGACCAATAAGAAAGGTTCAAATAGAAGTTCAGACCTTTAGGAAATTATTCATACAAGGTCCCCCTTTCTCCTACTATTTATGGTAATAAATATTTTATCACTTTCATTGATGATTTTTCCCGGTTTTGATATCTTTATTTGATTAAGGAAAAATTAGAACTACTTGAAAAGTTTAAAATCTTTAAAACTGAAGTTGAAAAGCAACTAGGAAAGGTGATAAAGATGGTGCTTTCTGACTGTGGTGGAGAGTATTATGGTAGATATGATTCTACAAGGCAAAATATAGGGCCTTTTGCAAAATACTTGCATGATTGTGGAATTGTTCCACAATACACCATGTCTGGTACTCCTGAACAAAATGGTGTAGCCTAAAGGCGAAACTGTACTCTTAAGGATATGATGAGAAGCGTGATGAGTAGGTGTAACTTATCGGGATTTTTATGGGGTGATGCTTTGAAAATGAATCTTTATATACTAAACAGAGTTCCTAGTAAATCAGTTCCAAAAACATCTTTTAAGCCTTGGATAGGTAGAAAACCTAGTTTGAACCATCTCTGTGTCTGAGGTTTCCCCGCAGAGGTTAAAATATAGACTTAAATAGTCATTTAGTTCCTGTAAGTTGGCGTGTTTTTCAATTTGGTCCTTGAATCTGTTTTTGTTTGGATTGCATACTGATATATTCCAATCTTGTTGTTTTAAGTCCCTGATGTCAAGCTTCTATTAAAAAAATGTTTATGTGTCTAACGGAGCTGAGCAGAATTTATTATTTTCATTTTATATTAATTTGCAATTTGTTACGTGGCATAATGTGTTTCCCTCTAAATAATTTTATATTAATTCTAATTTTTTTGTTCAGTCTTATAAATGTTCAGTCTTCATATTTTTTTGTTTAAGTCCCTACAAATTAGAGTTTTTCAGAAACATAATGAACAAACACCATGACAGAATCAACAACAGCTTATACAAATTGGCTTTTTCCTTTTATTTTCCAGCTTCATTTTCATCTTCTCTTTTCTCCTAGCCTCAAGGTTTTTAATAATGCAACCTAAATCCTTCACAACCTCTGAGCAATTGCAACCACCTAAATGTATGGATTCAGTATTTATGTTACGCTCAAGTTCATCATCTCATATGAACAACTTGCAACTAGACATAACTCCTTAATTTTGACATTTCCAATATCTCCTTTTAGGGTTTTGAGATGAATTTGAAATGAACATATTCATAGATCTATTGGAACCACAGACCAGATTTGAAACGGAGTTACGATACCAACGAAGGATGTAGCCATGGGTGACTATGAAGATGAATAAGAAAACAACAATGCAGAACAGACTAGTAGAGAGGAAGAAGAAGATAAAATATTTGCAATTTCTGTTTTGGTCCCTCCTTTTATATACCATTCAACATATATGCCACGTAATTTTGTTGAAAATTAGCATAAAATTAAAAACATAAATTCGGCTCAGCTCCGTTAGATACATAAGCATTTTTTAAACACCAGCTTGACGTCAGGGACTTAAAACAACAAGATTACAACATATCAGGATGAAATCCAAACAAAAAAAATATTCAGGGACCAAATTGAAAAACACACCAACTTACATGGACCAAGTGACTATTTAAGCCTAAAATATATAATCCTTTGAGACAAAGCTTTAGCCCAAAACTAGTAGTTATTTTTTCATTGGATTTCTAGATCGAGATAAAGGATACAATTTATTATGTCCGGATAGAGGTGATAAAATTGTGGAGTCCGTGCATGCCAAATTCCTTGAGCTTGATGTTACTGAGCATGTCACTTCATCTAATAATATTGATTCTGTTATGCCTGGCGTTGTTACTTTGGCAGTGCCTAATTTTAATAATGTTATTTTTTCCACTACTCGTGTTGAAAATGTAGTTGATCCTTCTGTTGTGGCTGAGGTTGCACAACATGCTGAGCCAGTTGAGCAAATTCATGTTAGAAGGTTAGAAAGACAAAAGGGACCTGCTATCCTTGATGATTTTATGGTTTGTCTTAGTGAGGATGCTTATGATGTTGGTATTGTTATTGATCCTAAAAACTATCTAGAAGCTATTACTTGTTCTCAATCTAGAATGTGGATAGATGCAATGCATGATGAAATGAAATCCATGGTAGATAATGATGTTTGGGAAATAGTGGAGTTACCAAGAAATTGTAAGGTGATTGGTTGCGAGTGGATATTCAAAACAAATGACTTAAAAGGTAAAATTGAGAGGTTTAAGGCAAGACTTGTGGCTAAGAGCTTCACAAAAAAAGAGGGAATTGATTTTAATGAAACTTTTTCTCATGGTTCCACTAAAGACTATTTTAGAATCGTTATGGACTTTGTGGCACATTTTGACTTGGAATTGTATCAGATGGATGTTAAGACTGCTTTTCTCAATGGTGATCTTAATGAGGAGGTGTACATGCACCAACCTGAGGGTTTTGTGATAAGTGGAAATGAGAATTTGGTTTGTAAATTGAGAAAATGTATTTATTGTTTGAAATAGGCTTCCATACAATGGTACTTGAAGTTTGATGAGGTGGTGACTTCATTGGGTTTTGAATAAAATAAAGTTGATAAGTGCATCTATCTTAAGGTTAGTGAGAGCAAAATCATATTTCTTGTGATGTATGTTGATGATATTTTGCTTGCTAGTAGTGATATTGGTCTACTTCATGAGACCAAACTTATGCTAACTGAGTTCTTTAATATGAAAGATCTCGGTGAAGCATCTTTTATGTTGGGAATTGAAATATACAGAGACAAATCACGTAGTGTACTTGGCTTGCCCCAGAGAGCTTATATTGATAGAGTCTTAGAGAGGTTCAATGGAAATTCTAAATAAATAAATTTAGATGAAAATAAAAGATTTAAGGGAAGAAAAAGAGAAAAACACGAAGAATTTATAGAGGTTTGGTCTTAAAGAAGTGACCTACTCCTCGCCCTAAGAACTAATCTTGAGAGTATTTAATAATGCTCGAGAACTTTTAGAAGGTTAAACCCATGAACCGCTGTATATAAGAAAATTAAGTTTTAGGCTAACTTCCAATCAAACAACTAAGTATGGAGTGAAGTTATTAGTCTTCACGCCAAACAATGTACAGAGATTCGAACAGTTAGTCTCTAAGATAAATAGAGATATTGCACATGCTAATATGAAACCAAGATGGAGTTTTGAGTTTGTTATACTTTGAATTGAACTGAGGTTTTACACTAGCTGACCACGAACCGAACCAGGATTTTTACCTGGATGATCTCAAAATTGAGGTTTTATACGAGCTGACCACGAACCGAACCAAGATTTTTACCGGGATGATCTCAAACCTATTGAGATTTTACACACACCGAACTCAGAAACCTAGTGAGATTTTATATCAAGATGACCTCGAACCAATATAGATTTTGATCAGGTTGAGCTCACGAACCGTTGTGAAAATATTTCTCTGGTTATTCTTCACAGACCTGAAATAAAGTTTTTCTTTAATGGTGGAGGTCATGAACTAAACTGAAACTTATTCTAATCTGCAAAAGAGCTTTTACACTGGTGTAACTCCAAACGAAAATAATCACTTCCTAAGTAAGAATGATTTACTCAAAATTAAAATTACTCTTGGTAAATTTACAATAAATCCTTCACCTAGAACAAATTCCTTACTTAAACTCAAGAGCGCTCTCAAAACACTATGGCTAAAATATGTGAAAGAAATGATTTAGAGAGGGAGTATGAGAGAAAGTAAAAATGAGATTATCATGTTTTCTGAATAATTTGAAATGGTATGGAACCTCTCGATTTATAAGCAAAGAAATGGTGTAATTTTTGAAACAATCCATGAACCAAATAAATGACCTGGTCGATTAAGTATTTACCATAATCAATTATTGCTAACCAAATTGAAAGGTTTTGATAAAGAGTCGTTACCATTCATTAAGACACTGTCACAATCTATTATAGACTCAATTTTACTTGGTCTAATCCATTAGGGCAAGTATCTAATTGATTATACATTTACAAAAGTTTTCTAATCAGTTGAGCAATTTCATAGTCAACTGGCTAAGCTCCAAAAACATATGTGGTAGTTTTAAATAAAAAAGAGATGCCTCAAAAATAGTTTTTGTGTGTGTGTGTGTATGATTTAGCCATACAAATTATAGAAATACCCTTGTGTCTTTAAAATATATTGATCTCTCAGAATAACACAATCAGGTGAGCTATCACACTTCATGTCTTTCACAATATGAAGCTTTCAAGTTCCTTTGATATATTTAACAATCATATAAGAACATTAATTAAATCTTCTATTGGCCAAGTCTTGAAATATCTTCAAGTTTATCACCATCATCAGAGGATGTAATAATATCACCAATGATCATAACCCCTAAGTCTTTAGCTTGACTCGGAGGAATAACTTGATCAACCACCTTGTGCATCTTTAAACGCTTGAGATGGCTTTAGTAATTGCTTAACTTCATTTGTTAATATTATCAAAGCCACTTCAAGTTTTTGTTACTATTTCAAGTATTGTTATCATTAAAACCATGACATCATCAAGGCTAAGCAGTTGCTTGTTGAATCTTGTTATCCTTGATCTTGGATCACTTCTTGATTATACTTGCAAGCACATAGTTAAACAAATCATTCATTTTAAGTATTGTATGTGTGTTTTTTCTATTTATATATTTTTTGTTTCCCTCCTTTTCGATGATATCAAATGGGGAGAAGTATACTCTCAGAGGGAGTTGAGTATACTCTCTAAATTTATGAGGGGGAGTTTAACCACTCCAATCTCTTACGAATAGTTTTTTTTTGTTTTTTCAACCTCCCTAAGAGATATGTTGTCATCATTAAAAGGGGGAGAGAGTATGGATATTTGTGCTTGTAGGTACAATAATCTGCAACCATCTAATGACCTTAGTGGTTTTGATGATGATAACACCTAATGTTAAATAATGTAAAGTGAAGTCCTTGATGATCTATGGTTCATAATCCTCTATTTATGGCGTCTATCGAATAACCTATATCAAGCTTTATTAGTTAGATGATTCAAGTCATAGATAAAGTGCTAAATCAATTATGAATCAAACAAGAGATCTTGAAGCTTCAAGTTTATGAACGAAAGAAAGCGTTAAAGCTCGTATGGTCCACTATCTAAGTTATATGTCTATTTTAAATGTATTGGAGTAATTCTCAAGATACTAAGGTAATTAAGCACACACACACACACACACATATAAGTATCTTAAAACCTCTCTTATTTCTTAAAATCTCTTGAAAACCTATCAAGACTTGTGTGGAAATGATAAAGAAGTATTTTTAATCAATTAAGGAAGTTTTTTCAGTGCCTAATCAATTAGAGACATGGTATAATCTATTAGAGAAAGGAAAATGACTTCCTAATCTATTAGAAACATTTTCTTTGATTAAACATATGGTTGTTTAGGTTCTTCTTTACTGGAGTAGGATTGTCGCCTTTTGAAGTGCCTTAATTAATTAAATGATGATTTAATTGATTACATCCTTTAATTTGGCCCATGAATCATATCTTTTTTGAGTCAAATGTTGTTCTACATAAAGGAGTCTTCTCCTCATTCCATAACACAATCCCTCAGCTTCTGTTTGGAGTCACTCGTTCAAGAAGTGATAGTAAAGCCTAACTTATGTTGTAGGACTAATCATCCAAGAAAAATATAATGACTTCAAAATATTCACTAAAGAAACTCTCAATCTTTAATAGAGTAGTGTATGTTTTGTGGAAAAAGAATATGAGAATTTTTATAAATAGGTGAATTTTGATATTTGAAAATTTGTAAGGAATTGCCCTTTTGTTTTCACACATCTAGTTAACGATGTTTTGCTAAATAAAGAGGAAGATGATTTGGCTAAATAAGAAAAAGAAAAAGTGCAGCACATTTTGAAATTTAAGACTATCCTCACTACCGCCCTTGGTATTGGTGACTTTTTATATTTTTCTCACTTCGAGATTGTAAAAGAAATATGGGGCATCTTTTAAGTTACCTATAAAGATACAGTCGAGGTAAAATAAAGGCAAAGATGAACACATTAATTCATGAATATAAACTATTTAGAATGAAACATGAAGAAAATATTTATGATATGCAAAAACGTTTCATCCACATTGAAACACGAGAACTCTTAAAAAAGTTTTCAAAATAAGAACTTGGTTTTAAAAGTCCTTAAAAACTTAAACCGCACTTGAAAATCCACTATTTTTGAATCATTGGATTGCTCATTATAAGTTTTTTTTAACATTTTAAAACTTATTAAAAAATATAATGATTGTTGTATGAAAAAGAAAAATTATATAAAAATTTATGAAATTGGCTTTCATTATTAGTAGAGAAAAGATAAATTTAAAAAATTAAAAGAGAATAATAAATTTTTGAAGATATAATAAAAAAAATCATTAAAGTTTCTTTCTTAGTAAAACAACTTATAATTTAACATACTATATTTTAGCGACTTATAATTTAAAAAAAAGTGATAGATGAGTAATTGTTACTAGAGCTAGTTAATAGAAGTACACTAAGAAGTTTAATGAAATTGATGAATCATGATATACGTATATACATTCTTAGTCTTTTAGGAAACATCTATACCAATGTGAAGATGTTGACTATTTATTTTGTAATTTTACTTTTATCTTTTTATTAAGGACTATTTAGTGCATGTTTGGTTCCACGTTTGCACTGGCTTCCACCGTAAAAAATAAAAGCTACAAAGTGTAGCTTCTGCCTCTAGACGTGCGTTTACCCCTCTCTCACCGTGAAAACAAACATGCCTTTAGTATTTTTGTCACTATACACAATATAAGGAAATCCAAGGCTTCCATAAAAAAACAAGATTTATTTTGTAGTTTTATTATTATCTTTTTATTAAGGGGATTTAGTATTTTTGTTACTATACACAATATTAGGAAATCCAGGGATAAGAAAAAAAAACAAGGTTTGTCTTGTCAAAATAAAAACAAAAAACGCGTATAGGGATTTATCATAAAACTATAAGCCATAGTTTCATTTTTTGACAGGGTGCAATAATTTATTTTTAAAAAATATCTTAGTTGAGTAATTAAGACAAACTATCTATGTTTCAGCCTATAAATTTTGTCTTCATGAATAAGACATATTTTTGACCTAATTATTCGAAGTTGGTTCTTTGAAAGGTCAGCCATGTGGCAAGTACTAAGAAAAATGTACTTAAACTGCATCAAATCCAAGAGAACTTGTCTTGCTTGTACACAAAGACATCTTGATGACAAGAATAAAAGAACCTTTTGCTTTCATTCACTGTAGATAGATTGGGATAAGAAGGATAACTACTACTCTCATAGCTTGTGACAATAATGCTCATTACTGTTTTGTTATGTGCTTTGCATTTGCATCCATGTTTTGTACTTGTTTGAATCTATTTGTTTTTTGTTTTTAACTTTTGTTACCTTCTTTATTCTCTAGTTTCTTATACCATATTCCTCCTTCTCTTGTCCTAGGTATTTTGATTCAAGGAAAGTTGACTAAATATTACACACAAATAATTGGAGGTATTTTGATTCAAGGAAAGTTGACTAAATATTATACACAAATAATTGGAGGTATTTTGATTCAAGGAAAGCTGACTAAATCTTGAACATAAAAAATGCATTAGTATTATTGTGAAATTATAGTTAATCTTAATTTATGCGTTTGATGATGATTTTCAAAAATGTTTTTGAATTATATTTGAATTTGAAAATCAGTTTTTTCATTGGAAAAGTTAAAAAAATTTGAGTTGCAAAAAGTAAATAAATGAAGTAAAATTAACGATGAATTTAAATAATTGAAAAGTAATGTGTTAAAATGTAAATTTTTTGAAAATGTAAATGAATTGAGAAATGGTCAAGTATGAAAAAACATGTTTCCACAATTAATATGATTTCATATAATTTGTTTTTGACTTTTTTTTATTTTCTAATATTAGAAGCAATGAATCTTTTACAAAGAGTGCAAAGGCTCATACATAGCAATGTTGTGTCATCTAGAACAATGAATATAGTGAAAAGTGGAGATTGGAGATTGGAAAAGTGTCTCTTTGATGCATTATTACAAATAATCCATCTCACCTTGGACGCGAATAGGATATAACCTCGGTTACACAAGCGAGATAACGAAGAAAGTCATGAAAATTCTCCACTATACTCCTCGGTTTCAGAATAAAATGTTGTGTCATCTAGAACAATGAATATAGTGAAAAGTGGAGATTGGAGATTGGAAAAGTGTCTCTTTGATGCATTATTACAAATAATCCATCTCACCTTGGACGCAAATAGGATATAACCTCGGTTACACAAGCGAGATAACGAAGGAAGTCATGAAAATTCTCCACTATACTCCTCGGTTTCAGAATAACTGAGGGGATAATTGAAATGGTCATGGGTTCGATCTCCGACATCAGTATATTTATATTTTTAAAACTATTGTCACATACCTCTCGGTTTTTGTCAAAAATCGAGGGGAAAATATTTTTTTTAATACAAATTAAATTATTTACACTAAATATTAAATTGCATTGTTTAGAATAAATTTTAAATTATATTGTTTACTCAGAATAATTAAATTACACATAATATTAAATTCAAAGTTTCTAATGTTACATAGTTTTGGTTTCAATCTGCAAGTACAAATTTTCAACAAATTTGATTCATCATCATCACTTTTATTAATAAATCTAAATGTATCCAATGCTTTTCAAGTTAAATGGTTTGAACGCTTTCAATTTCTAATATAACATAAAAAATGTGAGATACATAACATAAAATTCAAGTAAAAAGATAAAATATTATGTAAGAACATCAACCTTGGATTAATTTTTTTTCTACACTTGTAATCCATCCCAGAGATCTATTCCAAGCTTTCATATTAATGTTTTCAAGAAAAATGCTTTCATTATAAATGTTTGAGTTTCACAAGATAACGTCCAAGATATATAATGGTGTTGTTCGTGTTCTTATTAGATATATAGGGTTTCTTGTGGATTCATGTGTTGGCAATATCTTAGGCGTTATTACTTTATGAACATAGGGCATAGATTCATTGTTGGTTAACTTAGTAACTAGGCACCTCAGTTATTTTTTTAAAAAAATATCGATAGGAAATGTTATTTCAATATTAATTAAAATATAAAATAAATTAGGGACTTTCTTCTCGGGTTTCTATTAAAACCAAGATATTATATTACTTGTAGAAAAATGGTGAATGGTGAAAAATTCAAAGTAATATGTAATGTTTCTTTTTTCAATTTTTTACCATTCACCACTTTCTTTGTGTGCAATATACAGTATGTTTAGGAATAAATTTCTCAATATTGTCAACCCTGAAGGTGAGAAAAAAACAAGAAGGGGGTTGAATTGTGTTGGCTTTTTCACACTTTTTCTGCTACTGCTTTTGATTGATCTTAATGAACAAGTGAGCCAGAGACGCCCTAACCTTTACCCTCTTCGTATCCATTCATTTAGAGCTCAAATATTGACCGTCTTCATTCATTTTCTTCTTCAGCTTCGAAATAAAGTACTCTTCAACATCTTCATTCCTTTTTTCTTCGTTTATGCTCAAATATTGACCGTCTTCATTCAATTGTTTCTTCAGCTTCAAAGTAAGGTACTCTTCAACATCTTCGTTTCTTTTTTCTTAGTTTATGCTCAAATATTGACCGTCTTCGTTCATTTGATTCTTCAGCTTCGACGTATGGTACTCTTCAACATCTTCATTCCTTACGTTCATTTGATTACAGCTTCGAAGCACGGTATTCTTTAATATCTTCATTCCTTTTTTCTTTGTTCATATTGTATATGCTCAAGTCAGAATGAGATGTTTCATATGCTTTACGTTTAGTATGAGAGTACATCTTCATTGATTTTTTCTTTGTTCATATTGTATATGCATATGCTTGAGTTTTTGGATTAGATTTTGGTGTGACATTCACATTATTATACATGTATAAATTTCAGAGGTTGTAATGGATCATAGTTAGATGAAAGCCAATAGATTAGGTCTGATTTATGAGAACGGAGTTCGTGAATTCCTTGAATACGCTGATAAACATCTTCCCGACAATAATGGTATCTTTTATTGACCTTGTGTTGTTTGCGCGAATATCAAAAAGGGTACAAAGAAAGAAATACACAATCACCTTTGTTGTGATGGTATATGTCAAAATTATATAATATGGACGTGGCATGGTGAGGTGGATAATAAGGAAAGTCGGGCATCACAAGGTCAAAGAGTGGAGGAAGATGAATATATGGAAGATCAACTAGAGGATATGTTCTGTGATATTAGGGAATATTCTTTTATGAATGCTCATATTTATGATAATTTATGTAGTGATAAAGACACCCCTTTATATAAGGGATGCACAGAGTTCACACGATTGTCGGCGGTGTTAAAGTTGTTTAATCTGAAGGCAAAAAATGGATGGTCGGATAAAAGTTTCACGGAATTACTTGAACTGCTACAGGAAATGTTACCAGAAGATAACAAATTGCCGGATTGTTGCTATGAGGCCAAGAAGATATTGTGTCCACTGGGTCTGGAGTATATCAAGATACATGTTTGCCCTAATGATTGCATATTATACCGGAAAGAGTATGAAGACTTGTTTCAATGTCCAAAATGTGGTGTGTCGCATTACAAGCTGAAGGCTAACAATGGTGATGACAATGATCACTATGACAATGTTAGTAGGAAGCATCCTCCTGCTAAAGTGTTATGGTACTTGCCAATAGTTTCACGATTAAAGAGACTTTTTGCTAATCTGAATGACGCAAAGAATCTTAGATGACATGCAGATGAAAGGATTCGTGATGGAAACATTCTCCATGTAGCTGATTCGTTGCAATGGAAGAAAATTGATTTGTTGTTTCTGAATTTTGGAGTCGAGCCAAGAAACCTTAGGCTTGGGCTTGCCCCCGATGGAATGAACGCCTTTGGTAATCTGAGCACTAATCATACTTCGTGGCCTGTTCTTCTCACTATTTACAACCTATCTCCTTGGTTGTGCATGAAGCGCAAGTATATACTGTTAAGTATGATGATTTCTGGACCACAATAACCTGGTAACGACATAGATGTTTATCTAAGTCCATTAATTGATGATTTACGACTCTTGTGGGATGAAGGCGTTGAAGTTGATGATGCATATTCTGGTGAAAAGTATAATATGCGTGCAATGTTATTTTGCACAATTAATGACTTTCTGGCTTACGGTAACTTGGCTGGATACAGTGTCAAAGGACATAAAGTGTATCCTATATGTGAAGATGATACTTGTTATCACCAACTTGAGTTTGGAAAAAAGACCGTTTACCTTGGGCATCGAAAATTTCTAAAACCGGGTCATCCTTATCGTAGATTGCGAAAGGCTTTTAATGGAGAGCAAGAGTTTGGTAAGGCTCCTAAACCTTTAACCAGGGATGAAGTTTATCAACGGCAGGAACACATTAATGTTGTCTTTGGGAAGAGAGAAAGAGAAAAAGGTGGGAAGAGAGAAAAAGAAAAAGGTGGGAAGAGAGGAAAAGAAAAAGGGGCAGTTACGAAAAATATATGGAAAAAGAGGTCCATCTTCTTTAATCTTCCATATTGGTCAAGTCTTGATGTTAGACATTGTCTTGATGTGATGCACGTGGAGAAAAATGTGTGTGATAGTTTGATTGGCACACTTCTAAACATTTCGGGCAAGACTAAAAATAGTTAGACTTCCCGTCTTGATATGGAGAAGATGGGTATACGAAAATAGTTGGCTCCAATAGAGAAAGGAAAAAGAACTTATTTGCCCCCAGCATGTCACACTCTATCTAAAAAGGAAAAGAAGATGTTCTGCAAGTGTTTGCAAGGTATTAAAGTTCCGCAAGGTTACTCATCAAACATCAAGAAACTTGTAACAATGAAAGATCTCAAGTTAATTGGTTTAAAATCTCATGATTGTCATGTATTAATGCAACAACTTCTACCAGTGGCTATCCGTGGGATCCTTCTAAAAAATGTGAGAGTAACTATAACGAGACTGTGTTTATTCTTCAATGCCATATGTAATAAAGTTCTTAATTTCAAAAAATTGGATGAATTAGAAGATGAGGCTGCCATAATCTTGTGTCAATTGGAGATGTATTTTTCGCCATCATTTTTTGACATTATGGTTCACTTACTTGTTCATCTCGTAAGAGAAATCAGAATTTGTGGTCCAGTTTATTTAAGGTGGATGTATCCAATAGAGTGATATATGAAGATCTTTAAAGGATATACGAAGAATCATCACCGATCGAAAGCTTCGATTATTGAAAGGTACATCACAGAAGAAGCTGTTGAGTTTTGTACAAACTATTTGTCGGATGCAGATTCTATAGGAATTCCAAAGTCTCGTCATGCTGACACATACGGAAGAGGTATTCAAGGTCTAAATGTTAGGTCAATGTCTCAGGATGTAGTTATTCAATCACATTTATATATATTGAATAATATAGATGAGGTTCAACCTTTCATAGGTACTCACAAAAGACTTTTGAAGAAAAAATATCCCCAAATGAGTGACAAGTTGTTGTTGATAGAGCATAACAATAGATTCATAGATTGGTTTAATAAAAGTATATATAATGATCGTAGTGCATCCGAGATACTTAAGTGGTTGTCGTACGAGCCAAAATTTTGTGTCATTACCTGGAGTGCATACGACATTGGTCATTATATCTTTTATACAAAATCAAAAGATGATTGTAGTACAATACAAAATAGTGGGATTATGGTTGAAGCCGAATCGATGTATTTCTCTAGTTCGAAAGATAAGAATCCGGTATTGGCAAGTACCGCGTTTTATGGTGTCATTGATGAGTTTGGGAGATTGATTATGTTATTTTCAAAGTGGCTTTATTTAAATGCAAGTGGGTTCCCAATAATAGTAATGGTGTAGACATTGATGACTTAGGATTCACCCGGGTCGACCTTGGCAAGGCATCTTTTAATACAGAACCATTCATCATGGCTTCTCAAGCAAAACAAGTTTTCTATGTTACCGGTCCATCGGACAAATCGGGGAAATGGTCAATCATTCTCCAAGGAAAATACATTCCTCTTAGTGATGAAAGTCTTGATATTCCGTCCACACCTTCTTACACAACACAAGTTCCTACCTTATATGATGAAGTTGATGGAGATGTCGTGCATGCTATACGACTCGATCATGAAGAAGGCGTATGAGAACATTAACAAGTACGTAATTTATTATTTATTCATAATATATTAATTGTATGTTATAGTTTAGAATTATTTTTACTAACAAGTATAATTATTTGAAATCATAGGTATTTTGAGTCCAGACACCAGGCCAAGAGACAAGACACCAAGAGACAAGATACCAATGCCCCAAGTTACAATTATGTGAAGTTATGTAATGTGTGTAAACTGTAATATGGTATATGTGATATTTTATTTATGTAGGTTGTTTGTTCTGATAAACTGTAATGTGGTATATGTGATATTATGAATATGATACGATTAATATTATTATGAAAACTTTATCACAAAATGTGAATTGTATTTTTCTGCTGTGCTGTGATATGGAGAACAATAATATAGGTAAAAAATGGGATTAATTATAAAAGCAGAATCATATTTGTTAATTTTGCAGAAACTTTAACGATGGTTATATTTCATAACCGTTATAATATCTGGTGCGTTGTCCAGGAAAAAATAAATATCAAAACTGCGCTGCTGAGAATCGAACCGAGGATAATTATTTTTAATACAACGACAATCTACATAACAACGCCCTCGCCCGCGTCATTATATGTCATTCCCAACCGTTGTTAAATGGGTTTTTCGTTGTAGTGGTAAAAGCACAAGATACAACCATTATCCTGATTCCTCTCACAACTTGGAAATAGTCCAGTCCCCTTGCTCTCCAAGGGATTTCCATTATAATCAAATATGATTACAAATGCTCAAGCCCACAAGCAAGAGACTTAATTTTCTTACACACACAAGTATAAGACTTCCTTTCTCAAGCCCATAAGCTCAAAACTTCCTTGCTTTAGCACACATGCTAAAGACTTCCTTTGATCAAGCACACAGGCGGGAGACTTCAAATTCTCAAGCACACAAGCAAGAGACTTCTGACTCTAAACAAATTGTTAAGAGTTTGGGGTAACAACTACACTTGATATACAATCAGAGTATAGATACAATATAACTTAGAAAGACTCTAATGATGAGTCCAAGCCCTTGAGGTTGGCATTAATTTTGGTAAAACTAACTTAGCAGAAAGATGTTGGACAAGATGTTCTGACATGATGAACTAACTGCAGGTTGAGATGTTATACAAGATGTCCTATCAGGTGTGATTGGAATAGGACTTGATCCCAGGTGGCATCTGAGATTGTGGAATCAGAGATTCTTATTCTAAAAAGGAATATACGGTTTCCTTGTAAGGAGACATTTTTGGAAACTTGGGATTGAAGAAAAGATTAGGTCGCAGATTCAGAGGAGCAGAATTGCTGCGCTTTTGAAGCCCAAATCCAGTTCTGTTTTGCAATATAAATAGGATGGTTTTAACCTAGTTTAGTAGTTGAATATTGCAGCTATTTTAGAAGTACTAGGGCTTGTACTTTTGTGAGCCTCTCGTGTATTGTGTGAATACCAGAGAAGGACAGTTTATTGAGTTGTAATATTTTCAGTCACTACTGTGATTGGAAGGGAATTGAGAAGGGTCGCATACCTAGGAGTGTCTTAGGTAGAAATCTAGGAAGGGTAGTTTCTAGGTGGTAAGTTGTAAACGTTGGAGTTTAGCTTAGAACCAATTCTACTTAGTGATTTCTTTTCTGGCCCGGTAGCTCCCAGACGTAGGTGTTGTTGATCACTGAACTGGGTTAACAATTTATGTGTGTTGTTTTCTTTCTGCAGTTTATTTCTGTTATTCCTTAATCCTTGTGAGAAGCAGAGATCAAGTGTCACGACATCCTGTCTGACATCTTAGTGATCTACTTAACCAGAAATTCAATTTGTATCAGAGCAGGCATCCTGCTCTGTATCTGGGTGAGATTCAGGGACGATACTTTCTGGTTCGATGGATAAAGAAGGAGGAATCTTAAATAGACCACCAATACTTGATGGTTCCAATTATGAATATTAGAAAGTACGCATGGTGGCGTTTATCAAGTCAATGGATGGTAAAGCTTGGAAGTGTATGGTTAAAGGGTGGGATCCACCAAAGGCCAAAGACAAAGATGGAAAGCTCACTGATGAGTTGAAACCCGAGGAAGATTGGGATGATGAGGATGATAAGCTCGCTCAAGGTAATTCTTAAGCCTTGAATGCCTTGTTCAATGGTGTGGACAAGAACATCTTCAGACTGATCAAGAACTGTAGTGTAGCTATGAATGCTTGGGAAATCTTGAAGACTGCTCATGAAGGTACCTCTCGAGTCAAATCCTCAAGACTTCAGTTCCTCACTTCTAAGTTTGAGAACTTGAGGATGAGAGAAGATGAAAGTATACACGACTTTCACATAAACATTGTTGATATTGCCAACACATCTAGTGATCTTGGAGAAAAAAATTCCTGAAGCAAGTTGGTCCAGAAAATGTTAAGGTCTCTTCCCAAGAGATTTGACATGAAGGTGACTGCTATAGAGGAAGCTCAGGATATAGCTACTATGAAATTTGATGAGCTCATGGGTTCTCTACAAACTTTTGAAATGGGACTGAATGAAAAATATCAGAAAAAGAAAAGCTTAGCCTTAGTGCCAGATCATGATGAAGAAAAGATAAACTCCAATGAAGTGATGTCTAAGGCTATTGTGTTTCTTGGAAAGAAATATGGATAATTACTGAAGAAAATGGAGGGGGAATCAAGATCGAATGCTAAGTCTCAATCATTCAACAACTTTAAAAGAAATAACCTTGGAAGAAACCCTAAGTATAAAGAAAAGGATGACAAAGGAAAATGGATCAAATGCTATGAGTGTGAGGGATATGGACACATCAGATATGAGTGTCATACCTTTCTGAAGAAAGAGAAGAAATGACTCATTACATCCTGGTCTGAAGATGAGTCTGCAAGTGATGGAGAATCACCTAAACAAGTTTCTGCTCTTACAGGAATATTTGATTCTGATATAGAATCAGAGATTAGAGATCTATCCTATAATGATCTAATCAAATCCTTCAAGGAGGTTTACAAAAGATGTACTGAAATCTGCCAGCTAGGAGAAGGATAACACAAGATCATTATGCTCCTTGAGGCTGAAAGAGCTAAACATCTTGGTGTTATCTCTGATCTTAAGGAGGAAGTTGTTGTGCTAAATTCCAAGCTTGAAAATGTGACCAAAAATGTTAGGATGCTCAACAGCAGTTCTGATATACTAGATGAAATTCTTCAAGTTGGGAGGAATGCTGGAGATGTTAGAGGACTTGGCTACAATGATCCAGAATGCAGACAATGTCAAATAGAATGTCCCAACATCATTATAGACATCAGAGGAGACAAGACTGGAAATGTCATCATTGTGGCAAGTATGGCCACATTAAACGCTATTGCCACAAGCTATATGGATACCCTAAAGGTAGGAGTACTGGTAAGAGAAGGAGTTCCAAGAATGATTCTATGGCTCTGGTAGCCCATTCCTATCAAAAAGAGTACACTGAAGAAAAGTGGTACTTCGATAGTGGATGTTCAAGACACATGACTGGTTTCAAAGACTATCTGGTGGATATAGATCCTCATTCCTCCAACTATGTCACCTTTGGAGATGGATCCAAGGGAAAAATTAAAGGATTAGGAAGATTGGATCACGCTGGGAATCCTAGACTGGAAAATGTGCTGCTTGTAAAAGGATTAACTGCAAATTTGATTAGCATCAGTTAGCTTTGTGATGAAGGTCTAAAGGTCAACTTCACCAGATCTGAATTTCGAGTTGTGGATGATAAAGATAGAGTTATCATGAAAGGTGTCAGATCAAGGAACAACTGTTATGTATGGACTGCCTTGCAGATGGAGATACTTCAGAAACCATCTTCAGATGCGAACCTTGGAAGATTAACCAAAATGACACATAGGAGAATGCAACTTCAGACTATCGAAAAGATGGAGAATCTTCTTCAGAAGGCCTCCATGATTAGGGAAATGGCTGGAAATAGATGCTCTTATGCCGTCACAAAAGACTCAATCATATAAACCTATGAAACAAGAGATAAGAATGATTATCTTCAGACCATTGGAACAGAAAGTGTATTGATATGGCATAATGCCATACTAGATGTCACGACATCCGACTGTGACATCTTGAACTCCTCAGGTGTTACAGAAGTACAAAGAAAATTATGAAGGACAAATTAGGGTTTTACTTGGTTTGTGGGAACACTATTCAAGGGTTCGAAAATCAAATCACTCAAAATCGCTTCAAGAACATATACCCTCATCTTGCTCTAATCCTCTCGAACTCGTTCATCTTTCAGACTGAAGAACAGACATATCTTGTTTATGTGAAGATGTCTCAACAATAATCACCAACACGTGAAACCAAGAAGGACATAGAAGAAACATCTGATTCTAGGTCAAAGTCCAAGGAGCTACGCGCTGAAGATGTAATTGATGTTGCTCCGCTTGCTATCATGCCATGTAAAACATACAAACTCCCGATTAGAAGATCCAAAACTACCCCCAGGTAATCCTTCGAATACCTCTTATGCTTTCTGTAGTCCTAAGAAAGGAATAGAAAGGTTCAACGCAGATGAAAGGATTGATAAAATTGTAGAGAGACTCATAAGTCAGGGGGACAGAGTGAGTGTTGCAGGAATCACCAGACCCCTTGCACAGATTATGCCACCCAAATCATCTCAGGATCCGGATGCTGACAAAAGAGGAGATGATGATGACGTGTTAGAAGGGAATCTGCACACCCTTGCTGATTCTGTGGTTAAAAATGCTGGGACAGATGATGAAACATCTGCATCTACACAAGGAGCTTCATAACAGGCTGACAAAATCATCGATTTAGATGATTTGCCCTCTAACAATGAAGTCATTGCGACAAGCCTCAAGCCTAGTGTGTCTGAACGATTAAGAAGAAGGAAAGATAAACGTGTAGCCATCTCCAACAAGCAGACTGAGAAGTCCCCAGTTGGACCCCATAGGGGCTGGAGCAAGGTTGCTATTGGAACCAAGAAAAGGAAGGCAGAGTCTGAAAGTGAATCAGACTATGATGGGACAAAGGACGGACAGAGTGTCATAAAGAAACCAGCTTCTAAGAAGACGGGTGTCACACTTCCTAAAGCCCCCATGGACAACATCTCCTTTCATGGTGTTGTAAGTGTTAACAGGTGGAAGCATGTTTATCACAGAAGAATTGCTTTGGAGAGAGAACTGGGACATAATGCCCTCCAGTGTGAAGAAGTAATGAATTTGATTAAAGAAGCTGGGTTGTTAAATAATGTATCTCATTTTGACTCATTTTATGAGCAGCAGGTTAAAGAGTTCGTTGTAAACATTCGAGAAGGATGCAATGATAGAAAAAGTGAGGACTACTTAAAGGTGTATGTCAGGGGAAATGTTGTGACATTTTCTCCTGTGGAGATTAACAAGTACCTTAGCAGATTTGAATGCCCTCAGGATGAAATTGAAGATTCAGATGATCAAATAGGGAAATTACTGGGAACAATGTGAAGAATTGACCCAGCAAAGAGAAACTGCCAGCTGGGAAGCTCA
Source organism: Lathyrus tuberosus (assembly GCA_022829125.1). NCBI lineage: Eukaryota > Viridiplantae > Streptophyta > Magnoliopsida > Fabales > Fabaceae > Lathyrus > Lathyrus tuberosus. The sequence continues at coordinate 629,653 of JALAZF010000661.1, forward strand.
GTGTCAAATATGCCATTCTTCATAGAATTGGTACTGTGAATTGGGTCCCTACTAATCACACTTCAACTATTTCAACTAGGCTTGGGAAGTTTATCTATACAATTGGTAAAAGAAAGTCTTTTGATTTTGGTGAATATATCTTTGATCAAATTCTGAAACAAGCTGCCTCTTCAGCTGTTAAATTGCCAATATGCTTCCCATCACTCATCTATGGAATAATTCTTAAACAATATTCGAGGATAATTCTATCTAGTGATGCTATCATGAGAAGAAAGCCACCTCTGACTGTACATCATAAACTGTTTGTGGGCAAGCATATCTCAGTTATTGCCTCAACATCTACTCCAACATCTGCAGCTACATCCTCAGAGGAGGACACCATTGCTCAGTTGAAGGCAACCTATAAAGAGCTTGATGATATTATCAAGATCAGCATTGCCAGAAAAGAGAAGCTAGAAAAATTGATACAAGTCTTGTCGGCTGAGCAGATCAAGGACACTGGAGTCAATGCTGAAGATGCTGAGAAGGCTGCTTAGGAGAACTGTGATACAGGAGAGGAAGATATTGATAATGGGTCTGGTGGAAGTGCAGGAGAAGAAGAAGATGATGAGGAAACTGAAGACGACTTTTGATAGTTGTCTGTTCTATTTTAGGTTTAGTTTCTTTTGGTTGTGTAAGGGTTGAATGCCCAGGATATTTTTTTACTTTTGTTGGGTGTGTAATTTAACTACTATGAACTGTTTAATTGGTTTTTGAGTTAGTCCTTCTGCCTTTGTCATATTGTGGCTAAAAAGGGGGAGAAATCCTAACATTACTAACCACTGCTGATATTCTACTAACCACTGAGGGGGAGTAGATCTGTATTGATTGAGGGGGAGACAATGTTAGGTTTTCGCTGTTGTTCTGATGGTGGTCTACCTGATATGATTCTGCAGGTCAGTAAAGGTTAGTTTTAGCCAAAATCTGCCAAAAGGGGAGATTGATGAGTCCAAGCCCTTGAGGTTGGCATTAATTTTGGTAAAACTAACTTAGCAGAAAGATGTTGGATAAGATGTCCTGACATGATGAACTAACTGCAGGTTGAGATATTAGACAAGATGTCCTATCAAGTGTGATTGGAATAGGACTTGATCCAAGGTGGCATCTGAGATTTTGGAATCAGAGATTCTGACTCTAAAAAGGAATATCCGGTTTCCTTGTAAGGAGACATTTTTGGAAACTTGGGATTGAAGAAAAGATTAGGCCGCAGATTCTGAGGAGCAAAATTGATGCGCTTTTGAAGCCCTAATCCAGTTCTGTTTTGCAATATAAATAGGATGGTTTTAACCTAGTTTAGTAGTTGAATATTGCAGCTGTTTTAGAAGTACTATGGTTTGTACTTTTGTGAGCCTCTCGTGTATTGTGTGAATACCAGAGAAGGATAATTTATTGAGTTGTAATATTTTCAGTCACTACTGTGATTAGAAGGGAATTGAGAAGGGTCTCATACCTAGGAGTGTCTTAGGTAGAAATCTAGGAAGGGTAGTTTCTAGGTGCTTAGTTATAAATGTTGAAGTTTAGCTTAGAACCAATTCTACTTAGTGATTTCTTTCCTGGCTTGGTAGCCCCCAGACAGAGGTGTTGTTGATCACCGAACTAGGTTAACAATTTCTGTGTGTTGTTTTCTTTTTGCAGTTTATTTCAGTTCTTCCTTAATCCTTGTGAGAAGCAGAGATCAAGTGTCACGACATCCTGTCTGACATCTTAGTGATCTGCTTAACCAGAATTTCATCTAAGTTTTAAGAACTTCTAAAATATACACAAAGTTAAAAAGTTCTAAGTCTTGTAAATTTGACAGAGTAGCTTCTCTTGAATGTCAATGAACAGAACTTGTAGCAGAGTTGTATTAACGCATTAGTTGTCTTCTTTTTTCAGCCTTTTTTCTCCTTAAATAGAGAAGAGAGAAAAAGAGACGTTGGAGAATTTCACCAACTAGGTTGGGATAGCTTTTACTTGATTAGACACATTAACAAAACACCTTTTTACAAGAGGAATTATCTGTTGAAGCTTAGGCACCAAGAGAGATATTTTCCTTAAGTCTTCAGGTGATTGAAAAGTTCTTTGAGTTTGTCAGAGTTGCCTTAGTATAAGAGCTTCTGCTTCAGACTTCACTCTTCAAAGGTTGATCACATCAGAGTCCTTTTCTTTGGGTTTTGAAGCTTCAGATTCTAGGTCATTAGAGGATAACTATATTTAGAGTTGACTTCTTTAGAGTCTAGATCTCCATTAGAGGCAGAGTCTTCAGAAGTGATCTTTAGAGCCAGAGTCTGATCTTCAGATTCCTTATGTATTGCTTCATTTGTTCTTAATGATATAGTCCTACATACTTGAAAAGATGTTAAATAGCCCAATTGTTCTTTAAATACTTTATTATCATCAAAACCCAAGGGATATGGTACTAACCAATTTCGTTCTAACAAATCAAGGAAAGTAAATAAATCACAGAGTATTTTCTTTGATTGACAACATAGGAAGGTTGTCCCAAAATATAACAATGGCCTTACAAGAGAGGTGAAAACAATAACAACAACAACAACAACAACAACAACAACAAAAACAACAGTAACAACAATATAAAAAACATCATTATGTGAGATGGATTGCAAAAGCTGGAAAAAATGTTTTGTTCAAGGTTGATGTTAGAAGAACAACAAACAAGATAAAACCTTTAAGATTTTTTCATACGAGATTGGAGCGGCTAGGTTTAGGGTAAAACTTAATTAACAAGTGCTTTTATAGTAAAATCTAACGCCTCAGTTATTAAAGAAACCGAAGGTATATACCAATTATTTAACAAATAAAAAATTAAATAAAACTAAATAACTCTTAAATTGCTTTTGCTAGGATTCAAAGCATGTCATGGATTACTTTTCCCCTTGGTTATATTCAATATCTGAGGGAATGTATATGATTTTTTATAAATTAAAAAATTAAATTATAGCGCGTCCTAGAATTATACCTCGGGTTTCTGCTAGGTGAGATGAAAGCGTTGTCATGAAATATATAGTACATGTTGACTATATACCTTGGATCTTCGTCACTGGGCCTAAGCATGTGTGGGCTTTTAGCGGGCTAGGAATAGTTTCCTTTAAGGCTTTTCAGACGTTTATTGATCGAGAATTAATTTCAAGTCATGATCAGCCTCAAGAGGTTATATCTCATTGTGACCAGAACCAAGGGGGGTTATGGAACAATTTCCAAATTAATGGGGACCAAGCACATTAAATGCCTATCATTGAAACATTTCATTGGTTTTTTCAAACGTGTGGATGTAGCTTACCATGTCAGAGTATGGAACTTCCCCTAAGGAATTCCAGTGCACTTGAGTTTGTTTACATTGCCTATGCAAAATCTAGACCTTGATTTGCAACTTCTCATTTCTATTGATCTTACCAGATACTCGCCTTCCTCCTAAATAAGGCCTCTTGTATTTTGAGGGAACTTTCTCATCCTTAAGAGTCAGTTACCATTAAGAGTGATTTTTCTTTCCCCGTGAGTGTTTGCTTTCCTGGAACGCAACTTTCCTTCTGCATTTATATTCACCTTTTCTTGAGACTCTACTCTTTTCAAGTACCTCCCTTTACCATGAGCTTGTTTCATACTTTCACCATTTACTTTACCACGACCAACACGAATGATCACCCTATAAGTTTGTCTAGCGATTCGGAGAATAGTGACTTTTCTCCTTTAGTTAGGGAAAAATGTCTTCTAATATATATTCATGTTGCTTAGTTCATAGTTAATCAATTTTCGTAGTGATACTTGTATCTGATGGCTTTGAGTCGGAGAAACTTCCTAGCGATTCTCAGGGTAGGAAGGCTTCCCCCAACTGGTCCTCTTTTGATGCTCTTTTTTCAATTGAAAATGCTGAAGATGATCGTGCAGTTGACTTTACACTCGCATCATCCGAAGTTGCAAGAGCTTCATCTTCTTCTGCTTTGATGACTTTGGAGATAGAGGTGTCCATTTTGAATAGGGAGGATGCCAAAATTTTCATCAAGACTCACCAAAATGCTTACTATTAAGAATTGATTGATGTTGAAATTAAGTATCATATAACACGTGTAGCTTGGCGAGATAGTGTCAGTTGGCTAAAACCCTTCAAGATCTTTAAGATTGGAAAGATACCTCTGACAAGATTCATGCTAGTGGTGTCGGCCGGTGTAAACAAATACAACTGGGTGAAATATTGGAAATCCGTTATATTTTAAATGACCATGCGATCGTAAGCGCGTGTCAAATAAGAGTCGGTTTCCCTTCCTACCGATTGGTTATCCCTATGGAATCAAGCAAAAGCATATGCAATAGTTTTGAGGAGTGATCCATTCTTTTCTACGAGTATTCATTCACCAGGTATACTTGCGGCTACCCATTAGTGAGTTTGAGGTGGAGGTTCTGAAGTTTCTGAAGGTTGCCCCCTCGTAATTTCATCATAGTGCTTAGGCATTCATAAATATGTTCTAAGTTTGGGTCGAGTCTTGGTCTTGGAAACCCTCCTACCAAATGTTCTTCCATCATTTTTTTTAAATACATACCTATGCCAATATGTTCCTTTGTTTGGCCCCTTCTTTTAAAACTAGGGCGACTTCCTAGGCATTTCGTTCTGGTGAGGCCTACTACTCTGGAAGCTCACTTCACATTCTATTGCATTTTTACTGAGTCTTGTTCAAATGGGTTCTCAAAAAATTGGGTTTGGTGTCCAACTAGATTTTTTAACTTCTAGAGAAGTTTTGATTAAGAGATATTTGGAGCCTCTTGACTAGGGACTTGGCTATGAGGTGGGATTTGACCCTACTAAAGTTACGACTTCCCTACAAAGAAATTGGTCCATTGATATCCACATTATTATGAGTGTGGTCATTCGTCTCGAGAGGAAATATATCTTTTATAAGGATGAAGTCATTCCTGATTTTTTTTAATATGGATGTTTATACTTGCAGATAAATGAATTCTTTGTAGAAGGTATATGATATTTCTAAGGAGCGAGAGGCTCAGGGTATTAAAATTTCTCCTCCAGCGTGTGTCGTTACTCCCTCATACTAATCATGCCATGATTACTACTATTAAAGCTTCCTCAATCACTTTTTGGCGTGCGTACCCTTCGTCTATAAGTGCAGGATTGAGCGTTTAAGATGGAACTTTTTTTCTAAATCTACCTTCTACACCTATCAGGCAACTTCTCTACCCCCCCTTGATGTTGCTGGTCTGGGGGATGTTTTGGCTGTGGAAAAACTTTCCAAATAGTGGGATTCCTGGAATGATAAGTGTGAAGCTATGGAACATAAATGGTGTAAGATTTAGAAGGAGGTATTTTCCTTTCAGGATAAGGTCAGTCATGTCGAGGCTCAATAGAATAAGGCGTGTCTAAAGCGGATCTGACCAACCTTCAAAATCTCCTTGAGGAATAAAAGATGGAACTTTTTTCTAAATCTACCTTCTGCACATATCGGGCAACTTCTTTATTCCCCCCCCCCCCTTGATGCTGCTGGTCTAGGGGATGTTATGGCCATGGAAAATCCTTCCAAATAGTGGGATACCTAGAATGGTAAGTGTGAAGCTATGGAACATAAGTGGCTTAAGATTTAGAAGGATATGTTTTCCTTTTAAGAGAAGGTCAGTCGTGTTGAGGCTCAATAGAAGAAGGCGAAGATTCATAGCTACCCTTCTTCTTTGGCTGTCAAGATTACCAAACTCGAGTCCTCCCTAGATGCAGATAGGAAGCATTGAACGAAAATGGACACTATTAATGCGGAGATGAAGTCTCATGCCGATAAAGCTTTGAAAGCTCTTCAGTGGGAGAACGAATCCTGAACTAAGGACCATGGGGCTCATGATGATCGGGTGGCTGAGTTGAGGAAGAAGTTCGATGAGTCCCTCTGAAAGACACTTAAGATTGTATATGGAGTCTTCGATCAAGTGGCTGACCATGTAGAAAAGTTTCTCCTAGATATTACTCCTCCCCACTCGCAACTTAACCTGTTCAAGCTATTTGGAATGGTGCGCTGGTGGAAAACTCCAGCGTAGCGTCTTACAAAGGAGGATCATGATTTCCTTTCTCCCTTTATTCTTCAATTTTTTGCTCTATAACATTAATAAGGTGTTTTGCCCTTATGTTCTGATGACTTCTCGACAAGTGTACCGATAATGAAACAATAATAAAAACATATCGATTCCACATGGACTGTTATTTAATAAGACAATAGTCGTGAAATTATAAAAAGAAATTATTGGGGGGTTGAGTTTGAATGAAAGAAAATAAAAGTTATTCTGAAATAATAAGAAATCTGTCAGGTTTTATATAGAATTCCTTTTTTTTCCTATTGATGTCTAATGCATTACATGAATGAGAAAGTTAATATATTTTCACAGTAAATTAACACAACCAATATACCTAATCCCTTGATGTATAGCTCACTAATTACCACTTGGGGCCTCCTGTCCCTATTGAACCAGCGTGAGTGAAATTAGGCGATGCATAAAATGCTAATTCAACTGCCACTACTCAGGGTCTTCTATCCCTATTCAACTAGTGTAAGTACAAGAATTGCCATAGTTCTAACACATAGACTAATGGTATGTATTACCTATGAGCCCAAGATCAGATTAAAAGAGTATCTCACATAAAAAGTATTGAGCAGAATAAGCAATTGAATAGAAATATAACTCCAATTATTCATGCAATGACAAATTAAACGTATGTCCCAACAGGTTCAAAATAAGTTCATCAAACCAAACCTAACCTAGAGATATTTAGTTGGCATATCGATACAATCAAATACCAATTGATTAGATGAAGATTGGATCCAAAAATCCTTGACGAACTGGCCTCCAATGGCTTCCAATGCTCTCAAAATCTCCCTCTTCGTACTCTTTATCGTCACTTTCATTCTAAAAACTCGGAACCCTTGAAAAGATGCAACAAAATCCCTTTTATATCAATCAAATCAGTTCAAAACGTGTCATATTAAGCCCAGAAAATGACCTATCATGCACGTGATAACTTACATCGTGCGCGCGATACTTACTTTACTTTTCTATCACGCGCGCGATGCTACGCGTGATTATTCCAGTACCTGCACGCTTTTGCTCCTTTTTCCATTTGATTTTCACTAAGTCCTTATTTCTTCATACTTAGTCATTTTTTCATCTTTCTTTGGTCTTTATTCTTCATTTTTATCTCCTCTTTAACTTGTTTTGATATGTTTCTTTGATCGAAAATATGCAATGATAGAGTGTCATCACAACCCCAAACTTGAATCATTGACTGTCCTCATGTAACTTTCCTGCGCTACAAACTCCAAACAGAAAAACATGTTGCATAATAACAATTGAACATCACCATTTGAAATTTTCTTTACCTGGCCATCATTCTAGCTTCCAACTTTAATCCGGGAAATTCAGAAAACATCCCCAATCTTTGACACGTACTCAACATGTCTCTCATCTCACCATGGCTCACTCAATTGATAGGGTAGTCTCTCAATCAACATGCAAAATAGTTTATACTGAGTTTGATCTTGCTCTAATAGAATTCGTCAAAGAAATCAAAACATACACATTTGAGGGCTTTTTCGGTTGTATCTTGCCTTATGTTTGGGTAGGATATTTTTGGGAAAGTAGGTTTAAACTTTTGGAGTTAGGTACCTAGTTCTCTTCTTGTTATCATACCGCTCTTTTCCTTATGAATGGTACTAGAGATATTGCTCTTGTGGTCCTCACTATTCATTTTGCATTCTTTTTCTCTTCTTTTTTTGAAGAAGTTCCTTTTTTTACTTCTTATTTTCTCAGAATTTTGAATTTTTTTACCGTTTTCCTCTAGTACCCCAACCCCAAACTTTAAACTTTCCTCACTTCCAAGAGCAACCCCAAACTTATTCTTTTCCACACAACTTTAGAACTAAACATTTCTACCTAACTCCAAAGAGAGGGTGGAAGTATTAAATCTTTCAAGTCATATGGTTACTAAATAAGGCTAAATCACCAAAAGAAAGGTCAAGCTCAAAGTGGTTAGCAATGGACGTATCATATTACTATAGGGTGGTGAAAAGGCTCAGAGTTCAAAGCAAACAACTTCTTCAGTGTGTGTTAATCAAACCAGACAAATTCAATCAGAAATAGTTCAAACCTAATAAAACAATAATGCATGGATACACTCAATAAAAGGAATAGTAAACAATGAACTTATTTGGCTCAAACCTTACTAGTTATGGTATCTGAAGGTTGAGCACAAGTCTCTTGATTCCTTTTTCATCCTTTTCCTTTAATTTGTGAGTCGTTTTCCTGGTGATCAAATTTCCTCGGATGGTACTTTTGGTTCATTTGTTCAATGCTACAAGTGCAATTTTTGTAAATCTAAAAGAAACAACAGCTGCAAACTCATTCATCAAAGACAAACATTACTGAATTAATACAATGGGGAAGAGTACCTATAAGTGTTATTACTCATCGTTAGGTATACATTCGAAAATACCAACAAAAAAATCTTAGAAATAAAGAAAAATGGCTACATGTCTTTTCATATGTTGTCATTGCGAAAAAGACCATGCGTGTCATTCATAGTGTTTTTGAAGTCGTTATTCTGTCGGGTCCATTATGCTCGTATGTGCTCTCTTCTCCTTGCTTGCTCTTGATCTTGATTAGTGAAGTAATTATCACTCTCTTCAGCTATTGCAAAGCGTGCTCTTAAACTTTGAGTGGGCATGTGATCTTCTTGCTGGTTGTAGAAGTCATTGAATACAAGAGCGAATCTCGAAGGTACAACATAAACAGTAGGTGAAACTTCTGTTATCCACCTTGTAACCCCACTACATGAGCTCCCATTCTTCTTTGAAACTATAATGCTTGTTGATTTCCTTGAATTTGCACTGGTTGCTGCTGCAGCTAAGGTTGGTATAATTCTTCGTCATTTCCTACTAGGTTATCTTCTTAATCATGTTGAGTTGCTTCTGCTGGGTGATTATGTTGCAACCTCATAATTGCTGAAGCATTGATAGATGCTTTTGTACCTATCATCTCATCATCGGGGTAAATGCGCACTTCAGCTCTCCTACACAATTCATTAATAACACAAAAATGCCCACAAACTCTTTATGCAACGTTAGACATATATTTACTATTTTCAGAAATTAAATGCCTCAAATCAATTGGTTCCCCCTCAAAAGAGCTAAAAGTCCTAAACACCGCTTCATAATAAATTGTGATTGGTTAGACTGTACACAAAAAAATGAGACTCAAGCCCTTGAAATCTGGCAAAATTCAGCGGTTTTAATTTGTAACATTAAGCCACACTCAATCACCCATTCTACCTCTGGCCTACAGAAAGCCTCAAGTATTTCTTGGTCCATGGCCTTGTTTATCACCTGGTGCTGATTTCTATATGTCCTAAAAGCACAGGCAAGAGGAGGTTGGAGATTGAAAAGAGAGTTAATAGCACTAGCAGAGTAATCAATATCCTTACCTTGCACATAAGAAGTGTAGGTACCCATATCGCTAAATGTCGCATTTGCATAAAATTATAATCCTATGGTTTTATTGGTTTCTTGAATCAAATTATTGAAACTTACTCAGTGTCGTTGCTGCAACATTTCCACCACTTCTTCGAAGCCTCTTAGGTCCTTGCATGCAAATGTTTTCTCTCTCTCTCTCTCTCTCTCTCTATATATATATATATATATATATATATATATTGAAGGTTTGAAAACTACACAAGAAGGGGGGTTGAATTGTGTTTCCCGTTCTCTTTAAATTTAGCTTCTGATCAGAGTTTTAGAATCAGAACTGATGTTCAAATTCAAACTTAATTCGTTTGGCAGTGGATATAACAGAAGTAAATAAAATAACAGTAGAAGACACAAAAGATTTATACTTGTTCGTCTCCTAACTGAAAGTAGTCCAATACCCTTGCCTCACAAGAGATTTTCATTATAACCACTTCATGATTACAATCGCTTATGCTTCTACATAAGACTTACTACTCAGACTAACTGTCTGAGACTTCCCTTGCTTAGGGCATATGTCTAAGACTTAACCTTTGCTCACACAATCTAACTAAGCCACCTACTCTTCTGTCATCTGGTTGAGACTTTCCCTTTGCTTAGAGCACATGTCTAAGACTTCCCTTTGCTCACATCCTTTGTCCGAGCCACCTACTCTTCTGGCCATCCAGACTGAGACTTCCCTTGGTTAAGATGCACTCGAGACATCTTGCTCTCGCCCCTCAGACTGAGAATTTCCCACTTGCTCAATCAGACTAGCTGAATAAGACTTTCACAGCTCAAGCACTTAAGCAATGAGACTTATGTGGCTTAAGCATCTTGGCTCAAGACTTGTTGTTTAAATCCCAGTGAGACTGGACTTTTTGCTCAAGCACATAGCAGGAGACTTAATCTAAACTACTGAAGGCTCAGCAGAATAGAGAACAATGTGTACATGATGCAAGCATCATAAGTTCGGGAAATCCCCATAACAAAGACCTAAAACCACTTAAGATTTCTCATATATTTAATGAGAAGAAATCTTAATGCTTTTACAATTACAACCAAAAACATAAAATTTGTATATTACATTAAAGTTGATAATATCTTGATCTTGTCACTCTTTCAATAGAAGAACCCATGTTAAAATTCAAACTTAAATCTTCAACCATATATATAGTCTTTGCAGAAACTAGTCGTTGAGAAGGTGTCTTGAACAAGTGTCCTTGCCTTTACTCCATAGTACAAGAGACGTTGAAGATGGATGCACAACAGATTCTAAATCCAATGTGTAACACATTTAACCTTTGAGTCTTCAAGAAGTTTTGTACTAATAGAGCCGTTGGGAGCAGACGTCCATAGAACGTACCATCTTTTCTTGAGCCTTGCAATCTTGTAAACTCGAGCTGACAAACTGATAAGACAATACAGCTTGCTTTCACTTGTATGGATAATCCATAGCTTTAACACCAACTTTGAATGGTACCATATGCTAATATACAATTACCAAGTGTAGAAATTCGTCTGAATGTTGAGGCCTTCAGTTCAGAGTTTGTGTTAAACCACACTAGCAATTGTTCTTCAGACTCTGCCACCAGAAGCTGGCAATGAAGCAACTCCAAGTGTGTCTAAGTAAAACAGATTCTGATTATTTATGTACAAGAACAAGAACCAACATAAATAAAACACACATCAAATAAACCATTGTTTTTTTAATACTTTTGTTATCATCAAAACTAAAAGAGAAAATGTCAAGAAAAAATCTTGTTCTAACAACCTCCCCCTTTTTGATGATGACAAACACAAGTATTTAAAGGAAAATGTTGGGCGTTTAATTTTTTCTGCAACAACATGGTATGAGGTTTGAAGGCTCCCCCTGAGCCTGATAGTCGACAACTGAGTTCTATTGACTCTAACACCAAGAACTACTTTTCAAGAAAAGATAAATTATTCTTCTTAGTAACATCAGGGTCTAAGGTTTGCAAGCTCCCCCTGAGTCAAACAATTTCAAAGTTGAGGTTTATAAGCTCCCCCTTAGTTCCATATTTAAGAAAACAAAAATAACAATATTTTAACTTCCTTTGGCAACATCAGAATATGAGGTTTGTAAGCTTCTTCGTAGTCTCATAGTCCAAGTCAGAGCTTTGTAAGCTCTTACTTAACACTATGTACAAGAGAGTTAAAATATGTTGCCCTTTTTAACTTTCTTTGGCAACACCTGAATATGAGGTTTGTAAGCTCCTTTGGGTCTGATAGGCTAAGTCTGAGGTTTGTAAGCTTTTCCTTAGACCTATGTACAAGAAAGTTAAGAATACGCCTTGGGCAAGGTAGCCATAAAAGCATAAAATAAATGAAAAGAAAATAAATGACCAATATGTATAGGACAGGTATTTAATGGGTTCAGTTTCCACTTAAATACTTACTATTATTTCTCCCCCTTTTGTCACATCAAAAAGAATAAAAGGAAAATAAAGGAAAGAGAAAAAATATATCACTAATAAATGTAACTCAGATCATCATTACAGGATCAGTTTCCAAAGAGGAAGAATAATCAAGTAATAAGAGTCGTTGAGGTTTGTAAAGTGCACGCTTTAAAGTCTTAGTGGTCATTACTATTCCAAAAAGTAAACAAGGATTAATTTTAGACTCTTGATATCCACAGAAGTCATTATAAAAGCATCCAGCTCCTAAGTTATTTTCATCAATCATCAACCTAAGGCTATGGAATCAACAACTGAGAGTCATAATGCATCCGTCGTAACAGATGTAATCGAGAGATCAACAAGCTTGCCAATCCAATCCCCTCAGAGGTGAGCTGCTTCTGAGTCCTCTACAATTGTGCCTCTACCCTCAGCAATACTTTATATAGAAGAGGTAACTTCAGCAGTACCTGAACGACCTTCAGAAGGAGGTTCAGTAGTAGCTTCTTTGAAGCCTCAGAGAAAGAGCATGAAAAGGTCAAGGAAGAAGAAAAGGAGAGCCAACAATAAGTTCTACCGCTCTCTTCCAAACATAGAAGAGGAAGAAGTGATTGATTCTGAAGATGAGGAGGTAGACTATAACAACAGTGGACGCCACTGGGCAAGAGATGCACTAGCAAGGGATCAATTCTAGAGATCATCTTATACCCCTTTTTTTTGTTTTAAAAAAAAATGTAATCCATCAGTTTAATTAATGGAAAAGTTTTTCTGACCAATACTACTTTAGCATGCATTTACATTCCAGAAATTTCTTTAGATTTTCTAAAGGTACACTATCAAAGTGAAATTGACACAAAAACTACAGTTAAAATATATCAAACATAAACTCATAGTTTATAGAGAATCTTAATAGGTTAGACTGCTAGATCACATTTTCAAGAGTCGTTATTAAAATACTGATAAAATTTAATCAATACTTAAATAATATTAAACTCAAAACAATGGATGTAACACGTCTATAAAAGGACTCTAGTAAGCTTTCTTCCATCATCACTTAATCCCTAAAACACCAAGATGTATAAGCAGAAGCAAATATGGGTTCCAAAGAGAGATTTTAGGAAGACATCACTACTGAATGCAGCAACTCAAGCAAATCAAAGCAAGACAACAGCTGAAGAACCTGTAAGCAAGCAGACAGCTTCAAAAGTGCTCTCCTCTTCAGTATCCTTTGTGAAGACCCGCAAAAGAAGAAGATCTTCTGGATCCAGGCGCAAAAACAAACTGAGAAAGAAGGCTTTAGAGTTTGCTAAGGAAGAATGGCAAGATTTCTTATACAATCTAGACATGTTCAATGATCCTAGGGAGTTCCTTAGGACACATCCATTAGACTAGTAAAATCTAATTGTCTTGCAATAGCTTCATTTTTATTAAAAAAATAAGTTGCAAACATTTGAGTTCTTTTATCTACTTTAGATTATCAGTAAACAACAAGAATAAATATTAATCAGTTAAAACTGAACACAAGCACGAACAAACTCTGAATTTATTAATAAAATACTTAATACAAAGATTTCAACAATAATACAAAGCATAACTATGCAGAAATATAATATCAAAACCTTTCATAGATAGCTTCAAACTTGTCTCTCCAAATCATGGAAGAACTAGCCTCAGAACTTATGTTAACCCCTTGCTGAACAAGTATTTCAGAAATAACTCGTCCATAAGGAATGAAGAAAATCTTTCCCTTTTTAAAATAAGAAAGAGACCTCTTTATATGGTCAAACATAACTAGAGGAAGATCAATCTTCAAATCTGAATTAAGAAGTAGAAGCAGATCTTTTTCAATAGGGTACACTTAGTCTAAATCTTTATCCTTAGGCAGTAAGTTTGAATTCAGAATCTGACTCTAAACAATAGCATCGGGAAGAAGATTTGAAACCACCAATGTATTAGATGGATCTACAAAGATACGCCAAGTAGTAAAATAGTGTTCCCAAACAAGAGTTCCTGGGATTTCTCTAATCTCCTCACAATTGATCACATTTGCAATCGCTTTAGAGGTTACTGTAATAGAAACACCAGTTACTCTAGAAAAAATAGCATACTCAGAATTCAGTTCAATAATGGAGGCATTGATCCAAAAGTCTTTGACAAGACTTGGATAAGTGAAACCACAGAGAATCTCAAAGTATCCATTTCACCTTTATTTAGACACAGTCTTCCAGAAGTTGAAACCAATCTTAATCAACTCATCAAAATCCACAAACTTTTCATTGATGACAACCAGGTGATTCAAAAGAGAATAAACTAAAGAACTTATCTCAGGTTTGGTTTGATCAGCGTATAACCAAGAAGAAGAGAAGAAGAAAGAGAAGAAAAAGAAGAATTAAACAAAAATCTTACAAGAATAAGAATCTTTCCAGAAAAAGGACACAATGATGTTTCAGAGTACATGGAATAGTAACAGCAAGTACTAAAAGAGAAAACATCATTACCCAATGATTCTTTATCTGGCAGATATTTCAATTCCAATAGATGAGTTTCACCTTTATGAAAAGTTAAGTATTATAAAAGCTTTTAGAAATATTTTTACTTAAACTGTTATGATAGTAAAAAAGAATCTTTTTCTGAATCTCAGAAACTGACAACTTTCAGAAGCTATCAACCGTCAGAGTCTAGTAAGTCTAGACTTAGACAAAGATATCATCTGTCAGTCACAAGTCTCTAAGGTTCTATTCAGAACTAGCACTTTATCTTGAAACAAGAGTCATGAGTGATAGATGAATATTGAATCGTTTTCATTAGATATCTAAAAGACAACAGTATCAATACAAATGTGAGAAAATGTGTTCATAAATGTGATCATCATATGGCTTAATAAGACATTTAGTATAGACAAACACAACAGAGTTTCCTCTTAAAGATTTCTGAAGTTCTTCCTTACAAAAAGAACCTCTCTAGAAGTCTAACATAAACTTTGTATTTGTATCTATACAAATGTTTCATTGAATCAAAAGATAACTAGAAAAGAACAAGCATACCACTTTTTTTTTGCCATACTCGATTCAGTATTCAGACTTGACCAATAGAGTCTGAACACAACTTTGAGTGAATTATGATTCAATGGCTGTCTAACCGTTGATTCCACTACTCTCACCAAATTCAGTACCACCAGTACTTGAATCAGGGTTGTTGGCTCTTCTTCCAATAAATGTTGTAAACAACCTTATGGAAGATGCCTCTGCTTCTTTCCTTGATATCTGTAGCAGATACATTATGATACTCATATTTCTATAAGACCATACATGTAAGTACAAACAGACTCTTCTTTGCCTTACATCTCAATCTAACAGCAGACCATAAGTCACTCCAAAGTATGAGTCTAGAATGAGATATGATAGGAATGGAATATTGTTCTAAGCAATGTCAATAATCTCATTATTTGGGATTAAATCTTTTGACTTTGAAATCATTGACAAGCTTAGAACCAGGCGGTGTTAGCTATTAGAAATTGACATAAAGTATATCAGAATACTGTCTTAGTATGGCTGACAGAACTCAAAGAGATGTTGAAGATTTCTCATAGAAATGTCTTTTAAAACAACTTCCATGACGATCCTCAACCAAGAAGCAATGGAGTTTCTTAAGATATCACCTTAAAGAACAAACTCCATATAATCAAATATTTTGAAACAAGATAGCTATAACAACATCTCTTCCTTTTCAATACTTGTTTTTTATTTCAGAACACAGATGCTTCTTTTCATCTGCATCTTGCACTAAAATCAGCTTCAAAAGATTAAACACTGAAGAGCATCTGATATTAGATTCTGGTAGTGTTTCTTCTTGCTTTCATATTTGGGAAATCAGTTGAAATACATATATTTCAGAAGATTTTGAAGTTACTCTTCTATCAACAGATATTACAATCCATTCAGCCAGTATATAAGTCCTTCTGACAAGAAATCTAAGTTTCTCATCATTAGTCATTCCAAAGAACTTAAGCTAAAAAGAGAAAGTGATCTGTTGAATAGTTTTTCATCATCCAACTTCATTTCTTTCCTTTGAAAACTACAAGCCAAACCTTCAGAACACAGCAGATTCAAGATGTAAACATAAAAAAAAACAGTGACTTTAGATTTAAGTCAAGGAAAAATCTTCTCAGGATTTGTTTGAAAAGATTGGATGAAGTGTAACTACTTCAAGCTTCAAAGACTGATCCCCAAACACTCAAGCACAAGATTTCAAAGATAGTCCAAGCATCAGACATATCAATGATGCTGATATACTCAGAAGTGAGATAATACATCTACCAGAATGCAACTACCTCTGAAGATATTCAATATGCATCTTCTGAGTTAGTGAAAGAGATTTTCAAGATGATCATCTATAACACCATCAACTTCTATAGTAATACCTTTTTCAAGTATATTCTATAGACCTTCAGCAACCCTTTATCAAGTCCAATAAGTTAAAAATATGTTTAGCTTTTCCATCATTTAAATTTAGTGGAATCACCCATTTGAATATGGTAGGAAAAGCCGTATGATATTTTTCACGTGGCACTTGATTCCTTCTTGAAGAAGAAATATGCTTTTCTTATTTGATCATTATCTGCCCCACTATTAAGTGTTAAGCACATGCCATACTCTGATACCAATTGAAGGTGTGAAAAGTACACAAGAAGGGGGTTGAATTGTGTTTCACGTTCTCTTTTAATTTAGCTTCTGATCAGAGTTTCAGAATCATAATTGATGTTTAGATTCTGAGTTAATTTGTTTGGTAGCAGATATAATAGAAGTAAATAAAATAACAGTAGAAGACACAAACGATTTATACTGGTTCCTCTCCTAACTGATATTAGTCCAGCCCCCTTTCCTCACAAGAGATATTCATTATAACCACTTCATGATAATAATTGCTTATGCTTCTGCATAAGACTTTTACAACTGCTCAGACCAACTGTTTGAAACTTCCCTTGCTTAGAGCACATGTCTAAGACTTGACCTTTACTCACACTATTTGACTAGGCCACTTGCTCTTCTATCATCTGGTTGAGACTTTCCCTTTACTTAGAGCACATGTCTAAGACCTCCCTTTGCTCACACCCTTTGGCCGAGCCACCTTCTCTTCTAGCCATCCAGACTGAGACTTCCCTTGCTCAAGCTGCACTCGATACTTCTTGCTCTCGCCCCTCAGACAGAGACTTTCCCACCTTCTCAATCAGACTAGCTGAATTAGACTTTCACAACTCAAGCACTTAAGCAATGAGACTTGTGTGGCTTAAGCATCTTGGCTCAAGACTTATTGCTTGAATCTCAATGAGATAATACTTTTTGCTTAAGCACATAGCAGGAGACTTAATCTAAACTACTGAAGGCTCAGCAGAATAGAGAACAGTGTGTACATGATGCAAGCATCAGAGGTACGGGAAATCACCATAACAAAGACCTAAAAGCACTTAAGATTTCTCAGATATTTAATGAGAAGAAATCTTAAGGCTTTTACAATTACAACCTAAAACAGAAAATCTGTATATTACATTAGAGTTGAAAATTTCTTGATCTTGCCACTCCTTCAATAGAAGAATCCTTGTTAAAATTCAAACTTGAATCTTCAGCCATATATATACTTATATGCCATGTTTCCATTGCCATCGCGCGCTTTACGTGTCCATCGCGCGTGCGGTGCTAACGGTCTTACCAACGTCTATATAGTGTGTGTTATGTGTCCATCGCACGAGCGATACTAACGGTTTTCAGATTTCCTCAACATCTCTATCGTGCGGGTTATGCAACCATTACGCTCGCAATATAGCCCTATCATGTGTGTGATGGCATGCGTGATTTTTCCAGGGGCTTCCTCATTTTCTTCTCTCTCTTCTCTTTTGTTTTCTTTCCTTCTTTTCTTCCACCTACTCTCTTTTCTTGCAAAACAATACACAAAATATACATGTTTTCATAGGCAAGATTAACTCAAAAAAAAAAATAAACACTTACTTACAGATGGGTTGTCTCTCATCCAGCGCTTCTTTATCATCATTAGTTTGATGGTCCATTCCTAAGGCACGTTAGGCGCAAGGGATACCTCACGTCGGATAGTTTACCTTTATTCTTTCCTTTGTCAACTTTTCTACCTTTTTCTTCAAGCTGGTAGGATGTCTTCGGATCATCTACATACGGTGTCCATTCATACACATTAAACACTAATTTTTCTTGTCGAATTTCAAGCTAAGTTCACTGATTTCCTCATCTATTAATGCATTCTCGGTAACCAAGAATGGGCATTCGAGAATAACTGACCCACATGTGTCTCCCTTTAGGTTTAGCAACATAAAATCTGATGGGAGAAACTAAACTCCCGACATGTACTAACACGTCTTGTAAGATACTATGAGGATGAGTAAGAGATAAATCAGCCAAAGTGAGAGTCATATTACTCGGTATGATCATTCCCAAATTCAATTTTTTAGCCTTATTAAGGGGCATTACATTGATACTCGACCCTAAATCACATAGAGTGTGTGGGATCTTTACCCCACCAATGGTACAAGAAATGGTAAACTTACCTGGATCTTTCAGCTTTGATAGAAGTGTTTAGGGTAATGTTGTCTTGCATTTCTCAGTCATGTTTATTGTTCTTTGTCCAACTTATTCTTTGTACCATTTCCCAATGTCTTCATAAATTTAGCAAACTTGGGCATTATCTATAAAACTTCATGGAAAGAAATACTTACCTGAAGTGTGGTCAACATCTCTTTAAACCTGAAAAATAACCCTACCTCATCTTCCTGTAATGGTTTCTTCTTAATTATTGGATATGGCGGTTTTATGTAATCGGATAGTTTTAGATTAGGGTCATTAAGAATTTAATTCTTAATGCTCCTCACATGGGACTTTTTGTCTATTAATTTTTCAATGATGACTCCCTTCCCAGCTTGGTCACTCTGATTTTTACTCTCCTCTTTCTTAGTCCCAACTTCTTCCTCTTCAATTAAATCCTCTTCCATTAGTTTTTATTCACCTATGTTTATGATTACCTCAGAACTTGATTCTACATCCTTGCAACTCTCATTTTTAGGATTATCCACAGTGTTACCTGTAAATCCTTCACTAGAACTAGGTAACACAGTTATTTGTCGAGATAGTTGACCAATTTGCATCTCCAAATGTTTTATAGACGCATCATGGTTCTTACTCATTGTTTCACGTTGTTTATTTACCTGTTCAAAATTGCTCTGGGTGGCCTAGATGAAATTTTGTAGGGTGTCTTCAAGTGGTGAAGATTTCCTTTAGATCAGAGCTTGTTGATTGGCACCTGCGTAATAAAAGTTAAAACCTTTCCCACGAGTCATACAACAATTCAGTTTCCTGCTGCTCAAAATTTGTAATTTCCACTCTTTACTCAGAAAAGTGAGTAGTGGTGAAGAATCTCTCTAAAAATTTGTCCTAGAGCTCTTTCCATGTCCGTATAGTTCCATTTGGAAGGAAAAATAACCAATCTTTGGCTCTTCCAATTAGTAAGAAACCAAATAGCCTCAACTTGACTTGGTCTCCAGTGACCTCAATTGGCCTGCACATCGAGGCTATTTCGTAAAAGCGAGCAAGATGCTCCCACGGGTCTCTAATTGTGTTCCCGTCGAACGAAATGTCTCTTAAACCTGAAAGCACATAATTTTTTATGTCAAAGCTAGTGGAGTCTTCTGGTACTAAAGAAACCTATCCTTCATCAGTCCTTTTGCAGTAGTCCCCCATAGTGGGTGGGGGTGGTATGACGGCCATGGTGATTTCTGTAACGCCCCAGTCAGTTTTGTCAGTTTTATCTTTTTAATTAATTGAGTCGTTTTGAGTATTTTATTATTATATTATTTTATTTCTGATTTTTATGTGGAAATATGTTATTTTTCATCATGGTTATATTTTATCGCGTTTTGGGAGCGTTTGCGAGATATTTGAGTGTAGGGGTATTTTGGTCATTTTGCTTTATTTTGTTAAGTTAATAATATAATAGAAATAGAAAGAGAGAAAAATAGAAAGGAAAGAAAAAGAGAAGAAGAAAAGTAGAGAGAAAGAAGAAGAGAAGAAAAAGAGAGAAATTTGGAAAAGAAGAAATCAATCTCCCGACTTTATCAAACACGATTAAATCGGGTAAGGGTGCGAAACTCGATTATACTATGTTTGTGTATGATTATGTATGTGTGTGCTTGTATGTTTTCTTGTCTTTACATAGCTTTTGAATTCTAGGTTGGAAATGAGAAATATGTTGAGAAATCGATGTTTTCGCGGTTGGAAATCGACGTAAATGTGGTAGAATGCTTGTTGCCATGATTAGATTAGGTTCTGATTGATATATGTTGATTTGGAAATGTATTGGTTGAAAAAAATATCATTTTGGGTTATGCAGCAGCGCTGCAGAATTTCTGAGTTTTCGCAAGTTCGCCTAGCGAACCAGTTAGTGAAGGTCAGCGAAGGTTCGCTAATGTTGTTCGCCTAGCGAAGGTGGTAGCGAATGCTCGCTAGAGGGTTCGCCTAGCGAACTTTGTATGTTTTTGGTTCTGGTTGGTTCTGCCTTGGTTCGCCTAGCGAACTTTGTGTCTGTTTTTAGCTGATAGTGGGTTCGCTGGACATTCGCCTAGCGAAGGTGGTAGCGAATGCTCGCTAGAGGGTTCGCCTAGCGAACATGGCTGTTTGTGCAATTTTGTTTTCTTACTAACTTTTGATCTGTGGTTCGGTTTGAGGCGTGGTTTGATGCGTTAGAAAGCTTATAAAATGTTCTTGCTTATGATGATGGTTTTGAGATTGTTGGCCGATTAAATTAGGTCAGGAATTAGAAAATATGTTGTTCTGTCGACTTTTGCCATTTTAATTGTGTGAACTTGACGTGTATATACAATATACTGTTGGTGTGGATATTATATGACCCGTGTACTGTTGTGTGATGAAATTGCATGAAATACATATTGTGATAATGATTTGTGGCTTTAGGACAAGAAAATGCAATGTGTGGTAATTGATGATATATGCATGATTATGGATGTGTATATGTGTGCATTTTAAATGTCATGAGTCATTGTATGCCAAGCATCATGATATGCATTCTTGTGACGTCGTGAGCGACGGATTGATTCCAGAGGGAATCCGCTATAACATCGTGCACCTTAAAAATAAGAGTACTGAAAGCGATCTGATCGGATCGTGCGCCTTAAAAATAAGAGGACCGAAAGCGATGATTATAGACGATTGTGTGCCCATGTGGGGTGTGAGCGATCGGGTTGTGTGCCCGTGTGGGGTGTGAGCGATCCATAAACGTCGTGTGCCCGTGTGGGGTGTGAGCGACGGGGAACATCGTATGCCCGACGGGGAGTTACACTAAGTAACGAGCGATGGTTCCAGCAGAGTTCCTGAGTGAACTAGTGATGAGAAATGTTGGAAGGCGGTACCGCATATGCATTGCATAGAGTCGTTGTGTCGGTCTTTGTGCATTTGCATAAATCATGTATTAATTGTGTATGGAATTGTGAATGTGATTGATGAGATGGAATATGTATAATTGTATTGATTATGAGTGTATTGTGTATGACTGATGTGCATTGGTATTGGATACCTGAGAATTGTACTGTGTTGGGTTGTATTTGATTGTGGTGCATTGTTGGTGAGAATATTTTACTTGTGCATTTCTGTGTTAATATATAATTATATGCAACTGTATTATGATTGTATTTCTCACCCTTCTGCTGTTTTATAATGCTCTATGAGGCATTGCAGATTAGATTGTTGAAGGTCTTTTTATGAAGCTTAGGTCTTCATTCTTTTGTCGGTCGGCTCTGATATGTAGCACCGGGTAGTCGGGGTGATCGAGTGTGATTATTTTGTATTATGTATATGTATCTTTTGGATTGTACATGTATGATTGTATTTGGCAGACAAACCTTTCCTGATATATATAGATATATATGAGATTTCAGCACAGATTTTCTGCTTTTATTCTGTATTGGAATTGTGGGTAGTAGGAACCAAGTTCCTCTGTTAATTGCTACCTGGTTGTTGCATATCTTTATGGGCAGGTTTATGTGTATTTTGTTTCAAATTGATGTGACCCCTCGGTCTATGCTATGAATGTTTTAAATATACTCTGATGAAATTTTGAATTTTATTTATCGCTTTAATAGCTTGGGGGTATAGATTGGGGGTGTTACATTAAGTGGTATCAGAGCCAGTCTGTGTCAGTTCGTGTCAGTCCTTGTCGGTCTTGGTGTTTGGGTGAACTGTTTATTTAACCATAGTTTCTGTTATTGGAGATGAACAGAATATGGCTGGTAGGAATGATGCTGCTTTGGCTGCTGCGATGCAAGCTATGGCTCGGGCTGTGCAGGGTGCACCTAATGCTGCTGGTAATGATGAGTTCAGGAAGAACAAACTGCCTGTCTTTAAAGGGAGACATGATCCTGATGGTGCACAGATTTGGTTGAAAGAGATTGAAAGGATTTTCTGAGTTATGGATTGTGCTGAGGACAGTAAGGTGAGACTGGGAACTCACATGTTACAGGAAGAAGTGGATGACTGGTGGGTTAGTACTCGCCAGGTGTTGGAAGCTGGGGATGAAGAAGTTATTTGGGAATTGTTTAGCCGGGAGTTTCTGAGGAAGATTTTCCCGAAGATGTAAGATGAAAGAAGGCAATTGAGTTCTTGGAATTGAAACAAGGTAATATGTCTTTTGTTGATTATACTGCTAAGTTTGTGGAGCTTGTGCAGTTTTATCCTCATTATGCTGAAGCGACTGCAGAGTTTTCTAAGTGTGTGAAGTATGAGAGCGGATTGCGTCCTGAGATTAAGCAGGCAATCGGTTATCAAAGGATAAGAAGGTTTTTTAATTTGGTGGAATGTTGTAGGATTTATGAAGAGGATAGTAAGGCTCGTTCTACTCACTATAAGAGTGTGAGTGACAGAAAAGGGAAGCAACCATTCCGTAGTGGTCCGTATGTAACACCAACTGATAAGGGTAAACAAAGGGGTACTTTTGATCGAAGGTCAAGTGGTGGAGGTATGTGTGGTCCTCTGAGGTGTTATAGGTGTGGTGATTTGGGGCATCGTCAGTTTGAGTGCAGGAAAGATATGAGGAAGTGTACCAATTGTGGAGGTGTAGGACATGTAGCGGCTGAGTGCAAAAGGAAGAATGTGGCGAAGTGTTTCAACTGTGGTGACCCTAGTCATATTAGCATGAAGTGTCCGAAACCGAAGCAAGTTCCATCTGGTGGGAAAGTTTTTGTATTGGCGGGGACTCAGACTACTAATGCATATCGTCTGATCAGAGGTACTTATTTTATTAATAGTACGCCTTTAGTTGCTATTATTGATACTGGAGCGACTCATTCGTTTATTTAGTCTGAGTGCGCTAAGCGTTTGAATCTTGTGTTGTCTTTGATGGATGGTGAGATGGTTATTGATACTCCAGCAATGGGGTCAGTAACTACTTCTTTGGTTTGTTTAAGTTGTCCTTTGACCATTTATGGTAAATACTTTGAGATGGATTTAGTGTGTTTGCTGTTGGAGGGTTTAGATGTGGTTTTGGGAATGAATTGGTTGCAATTCAATCGGGTTCATATTGATTGTTATCATAAGTTAGTAAGATTTCCTTCTCTTAAGGAAGACGAAAACTCGAGTTTCTTATCTACCAAAGAGTTGAAGAAACTTTTGGCGGATGAAGCTCAGTTGTTTGGGTTGTTTGCATCGTTGACTGTGGATAGTCAAGTGTCGCTTGATGTGTTTCCTGTTGTGTGTGAATTTCTGGAAGTGTTTCCTGAGGACATTTCATATGTGCTGCCAGAGAGAGAGGTGGAGTTTTCAATAGATCTAATTCCTGGTACTAGACCTGTATCTATGGCACCTTATCGTATGTCGGCATCTGAGTTGGTAGAGTTGAAGAAGCAATTGAATGAATTGTTGGGGAAGAGGTTTGTGAGGCCAAGTGTTTCTCCTTGGGGTGCTCCAGTTTTATTGGTGAAAAAGAAAGATGGAAGTATGCGATTGTGTATTGATTATCACCAGTTGAATAAGGTGACGATTAAGAATAAGTATCCTCTTCCGAGAATTGATGATTTGATGGATCAGTTGGTTGGTGCTTGTGTGTTCAGTAAGATTGACTTGAGGTTGGGGTATCATCAGATTAGGGTGAAGGAGGAAGATATTCAGAAGATGGCTTTTAGGACACGTTACGGTCATTATGAATATTCTGTGATGCCGTTTGGGGTTTCTAATGCACCCGGTGTGTTTATGGAGTACATGAATCGTATTTTCCACGAGCATTTGGATCGCTTTGTTGTTGTGTTTATTGATGACATATTGATTTATTCTAAGTCTCGAGAGGAGCACGCGGAGCATTTGCGTATTGTTTTGCAGGTTTTGAAGGAAAAGAAGCTTTTTGCCAAATTGTCCAAGTGTGAATTTTGGTTGTCGGAGGTGAGTTTTCTTGGTCACGTGATTTCAGGTAACGGTATTGCTGTGGATCCATCTAAAGTAGAAGCAGTTATACAATGGGAGGCTCGAAGATTTTTGGGTTTGGCCGGATATTATCGAAGGTTCATTGAAGGTTTTTCTAAGCTAGCACTTCCTTTGACCCAGTTGACTTGTAAAGGGCGAGCGTTCATTTGGGATATTCGGTGTGAGGAAAATTTTAATGAGCTGAAGAGAAGATTGACGACAGCTCCGATTTTGATTTTGTCGAATCCTACTGAACCGTTTGTGGTGTATTGTGATGCGTCTTTGATTGGTCTAGGTGGTGTTCTGATGCAAGACGGTAAGGTTGTGGCTTATGCTTCGAGGCAGTTGAGAGTGCATGAGAAGAATTACCCTACTCATGATTTGGAATTAGCGGATGTGGTATTTGTGTTGAAAATTTGGAGGCATTATCTTTTTGGTGCGAGGTTTGAAGTCTTTAATGATCACAAAAGTTTGAAATATCTGTTTGATCAGAAGGAGTTGAATATGAGGCAACGAAGATGGTTGGAATTTTTTAAGGACTACGACTTTGGCTTGAATTACCATCCTAGTAAAGCTAATGTGGTAGCCGATGCGTTGAGTCAGAAATCGTTGCATATGTCCGCTTTAATGGTTAAGGAGTGGGAGCTTTTGGAATCATTTAGAGATTTGAGTTTGGTATGTGAAGTGATGTAGGATAGTGTGAGGCTGGGTATGTTGAAGGTTACTAATGATTTTCTGATGACGGTAAGTGAAAAATAGAAGTTGGATGTGAAATTGGTGGATTTGATGTTGGTTGGCGGAAAAGATGCGAATAGTGATTTTAAAGTGGATGTTAATGGTGTGTTGAGGTTCCGTGGGCGAATTTGTATTCCGGACGATTCGGATTTGAAACGGATGATTTTGGAAGAAGGACACCGGAGTAATTTGAGTATACATCCGGGAGCGAACAAGATGTACCAAGATTTGAAAAAGATTTTCTGGTGGTCTGGATTGAAAAGAGATGTGGCTCAGTTTGTGTATGCTTGTTTGACGTGCCAGAAGTCGAAAGTGGAACATCAGAGACCTAGTGGTTTGTTGCAACCGTTGGATATTCCGGAATGGAAATGGGATAGCATTTCTATGGATTTTGTAACGGGGTTGCCGAATACACAGCGAGGGCATAATGTTATTTGGGTGGTTGTGGATAGGCTGACTAAATCGGCGCATTTCATTCCGATTGACATCAGTTTTACTTTGGAGAGGTTGGCTGAGATTTACATCAGTGTGATTGTGAAGTTGCATGGGGTTCCGTTGAGCATTGTTTCTGATCGAGATCCGAGGTTTACCTCGAGATTTAGGGAAAGTTTACAGAAGGCGTTGGGTTCTAAATTGAGATTGAGTTCGGCTTATCATCCGCAGACGGATGGGCAGACGGAGAGAACGATTCAGTCTTTGGAAGATTTGTTGCGAGCGTGTGTTTTGGAACAAGGTGGTGTGTGGGATAGTTATCTTGCGTTGGTGGAATTCACGTATAATAACAGTTTCCATTCTAGTATTGGAATGGCACCGTTTGAAGCATTGTATGGACGAAGATGTCGAACACCATTGTGTTGGCACAAATCTGGTGAGAGTTCGGTGGTTGGGCCCGAATTGATTCAACAGACTACAGACAAGGTGAAGCTTATTCGTGAGAAAATGAAGGCTTCTCAAAGTAGACAAAAGAGTTATCATGATCGTGGAAGGAAAGATCTCGAGTTTCAAGAGGGCGATCATGTATTTTTGAGAGTTACGCCGGTAACGGGTGTTGGTCGTGCATTGAAGTCGAAGAAACTTACTTCTCTGTTTATTGGTCCTTACCAGATATCTGCGAGAGTGGGTGATGTGGCTTATAGGGTGGCGTTGCCGCCGAATCTGTCGAATTTGCATGATGTGTTCCATGTTTCACAGCTTCGGAAGTATATTCCGGATCCGTCGCATGTGATTCCGATGGACGAGGTTGAGGTAAGGGAGAACCTTACGGTCGAGGCTTTACCGGTGAGTATTTTGGATCGCGAGGTGAAGCGGTTAAGGGGCAAGGATATTGCACTTGTGAAGGTAGCATGGGGAGGCGCTGCTGAGGGCAATTTGACTTGGGAGTTGGAGAGTCGGATGCGGGAGTCGTATCCAGAGTTGTTCGTCTCAGGTAATATTTTCGAGGACGAAAATTTCTAAGTGGGGGAGAGTTGTAACGCCCCAGTCAGTTTTGTCAGTTTTGTCTTTTTAATTAATTGAGTCGTTTTGAGTATTTTATTATTATATTATTTTATTTCTGACTTTTATGTGGAAATATGTTATTTTTCATCGTGATTATATTTTATCGCGTTTTGGGAGCATTTGCGAGATATTTGAGTGTAGGGGTATTTTGGTCATTTTGCTTTATTTTGTTAAGTTAAGAATATAATAGAAATAGAAAGAGAGAAAAATAGAAAGGAAAGAAAAAGAGAAGAAGAAAAGTAGAGAGAAAGAAGAAGAGAAGAAAAAGAGAGAAATTTGGAAAAGAAGAAATCAATCTCCCGACTTTATCAAACACAATTAAATCGGGTAAGGGTGCGAAACTCGATTATACTATGTTTGTGTATGATTATGTATGTGTGTGCTTGTATGTTTTCTTGTCTTTACATAGCTTTTAAATTCTAGGTTGGAAATGAGAAATATGTTGAGAAATCGATGTTTTCGCGGTTGGAAATCGACGTAAATGTGGTAGAATGCTTGTTGCCATGATTAGATTAGGTTCTGATTGATATATGTTGATTTGGAAATGTTTTGGTTGAAAAAAATATCATTTTGGGTTATGCAACAGCGCTGCAGAATTTCTGAGTTTTCGCAGGTTCTCCTAGCGAACCAGTTAGCGAAGGTCAGCGAAGGTTCGCTAACTTTGTTCGCCTAGCGAAGGTGGTAGCGAATGCTCGCTAGAGGGTTCGCCTAGCAAACTTTGTATGTTTTTGGTTCTGGTTGGTTCTGCCTTGGTTCGCCAAGGGGTTCGCCTAGCGAACTTTGTGTCTGTTTTTAGCTGATAGTGGGTTCGCTGGACATTCGCCTAGCGAAGGTGGTAGCGAATGCTCGCTAGAGGGTTCGCCTAGCGAACATGGCTGTTTGTGCAATTTTGTTTTCTTACTAACTTTTGATCTGTGGTTTGGTTTGAGGCGTGGTTTGATGCGTTAGAAAGCTTATAAAATATTCTTGCTTATGATGATGGTTTTGAGATTGCTGGCCGATTAAATTAGGTCGGGAATTAGAAAATATGTTGTTTTGTAGACTTTTGCAGTTTTAATTGTGTGAACTTGATGTGTATATACAATATGCTGTTGGTGTGGATATTGTATGACCCGTGTACTGTTGTGTGATGAAATTGCATGAAATACATATTGTGATGATGATTGGTGGCCTTAGGGCAAGAGAATGCAATGTGTGGTAATTGATGATATATGCATGATTATGGATGTGTATATGCGTGCATTTTAAATGTCATGAGTCATTGTATGACAAGCATCAGGATATGTATTCTTGTGACGTCGTGAGCGACGGATTGATTCCAGAGGGAATCCACTATAACATCGTGCGCCTTAAAAATAAGAGGACTGAAAGTGATCTGATCGGATCGTGCGCCTTAAAAATAAGAGGACCGAAAGCGATGATTATAGACGATCGTGTGCCCATGTGGGGTGTGAGCGATCGGGTCGTGTGCCCGTGTGGGGTGTGAGCGATCCATAAACGTCGTGTGCCCTTGTGGGGTGTGAGCGACGGGGAACATCGTATGCCCGACGGGGAGTTACACTAAGTAACGAGCGATGGTTCCAGCAGAGTTCCTGAGTGAACTAGTGATGAGAAATGTTGGAAGTCGGTACCCGCATATGCATTGCATAGAGTCGTTGTGTCGATCTTTGTGCATTTGCATAAATCATGGATTAATTGTGTATGGAATTGTGAATGTGATTGATGAGATGGAATATGTATAATTGTATTGATGATGAGTGTATTGTGTATGACTGATGTGCATTGGTATTAGATACCTGAGAATTGTACTGTGTTGGGTTGTATTTGATTGTGGTGCATTGTTGGTGAGAATATTTTACTTGTGCATTTCTGTGTTAATATATAATTATATGCAACTGTATTATGATTGTGTTTCTCACCCTTCTGCTGTTTTATAATGCTCTATGAGGCATTGCAGATTAGATTGCTGGAGGTCTTTTTGTGAAGCTTAGGTCTTCATTCTTTTGTCGGTTGGCTCTGATATGTAGCATCGGGTAGTCGGGGTGATCGAGTGTGATTATTTTGTATTATGTATATGTATCTTTTGGATTGTACATGTATGATTGTATTTGGCAGACAAACCTTTCATGATATATATATATATATATATATATATATATATATATATATATATATATATATATATATATATATATATATATATATGAGATTTCAGTACAGATTTTCCGCTTTTATTCTGTATTGGAATTGTGGGTAGTAGGAACCAAGTTCCTCTGTTAATTGCTACCTGATTGTTGCATATCTTTATGGGCAGGTTTATGTGTATTTTGTTTCAAATTGATGTGACCCCTCGGTCTATGCTGTGAATGTTTTAAATATACTCTGATGAAATTTTGAATTTTATTTATCGCTCTAATAGCTTGGGGGTATAGATTGGGGGTGTTACAATTTCATCTTCGGCGTCTAAACAAATCAGTGAGTTGTATTCTACTAAGATCCTTTAAACTAGAGTCGTGTCTCTAACCGCTCTCCTAATGGCACGTGCAGTCCTTTCAACTTCTGGATCAAACGATGTCCTTTTAACTTATGTGCACACACAAACAAGAAATACCTTAGTAGAACTGTAATTAAACAATTAACAAGAAAATAAAAAATCAATAATAAAAAACTAAATAAATAAAACTTTGCACAAACTTTGTCTTGTTGAAATTATCAACAGTCCTCGGTAACTGCGCCAAAAACTTGATAACTTCTCGGCAAGTGTAGTGATAATGTCACAATAATAAAAATATATCAATTCCATAGGGACTGCTATTTTACAAGACAGTGGTTGTGCAATTATAAAAAGTAACGAGTATAGGTTAAGTTTAAATAGGAAAAAATAAAAGTTGTTCTGAAATAATAAGAAAGCAGTCAGGTTTTGTATATAATTCCTTATTTATCCCCTGTTGATGTCTAATGCATTACATGAATGAGAAAGTTATTATATTTCAACGGTGAATTAACACAACCACTATACCGAATCCCTTGGTTTATAGCTCACTAATTACCACTCGGGGTCTTATATCCTATTCAACCAACGTAAGTGAAATTAGGCGATGCACAGAAAGTTAATTTAACTGCCACTACTCGGGGTCTTCTATTCCTATTCAACCAGCGTAAGTACAACAATTGTCCTAGTTCCAACACATAGACTAATGGTCAGTATTCCCTATGTGCCCAAGATAAGATTAAAAGAGTATCTCACATAAAATACATTAAGCAAAATAAGCAATTGAATAAAAATATAACTCCAATTATTCATGCAATGATAAATTAAACGTATATCCCGATATGTTCAAAATAAGCTCATCAAACAAAACCTAACATAGAGATATTTAGCTACTCATAACGATACAATCAAATACCAATTGATTAGATGAAGATTGCATCTGAAAATTCTTGAAGAACTGGCCTCCAATGGTTTCCAATGCTCTCAAAATCACCCTATTGGTGCTCTTTAGCGTCACTTTTAGTTTAAAAACACAGAACCCTTGAAAAGATGGCAAAAACTCCCTTTATATCAGTCATATCAGTCAAAAACGAGTCAGAATAGGCCTAAAAATGGACCTATCGCGTGCGTGATAACTGAGTTTACTTTTCTATCACGTGTACGGTGATGCGAGATGTTGTGCGTGATTATTCCAGTAGCTGCACATTTTTGCTCATTTTTTCCATTTGATTTTCACTAAGTCCTTATTTCTTCATACTTATTCATTTTTGCATCTTTCTTTGGTCTTTATTATTCCTTTTTGCTCCTCTTTAACTAGTTTTGATTTGTTTCTTCGACCGAAAACATACAATGACTGAGTATCATCATATTCTCTTGTTATCAGCATGAATAATGATATATATATATATACCTTTCAGTTGTTGTTTTCTTTATGCATGATATGTTTCATTTAATTTCCTTCGTTTTTTATGCTTTGTTACTTGGGTCGTCGATGGCTTGACTTCTGGGCTCCGAATCAGTTTACGATTTTTGCCCTTCCCGTGCTAAAACCAGATTGTCTGTGAGTGGGAATTTGTCTCCTTGGTTCTATCCTTAATGGGTGTTTGAGGTCATTTGTCGTCTGTCTTGTTAAAAACATTCTGCTTGTTCGCATAACTTAATAGTCCCTGAATAAGAATGATGTGCGAGTTGGAATAAGGACTAAAATTGGTCGTCACTAGTTCTGGTTGGGAAGAGTTTATGTTGCTCTTCAGCATCACTAGAAATAGTCTCAAGCCAAGGGTAGGTTCTTGTCTCTTCCCTTATGTTTGGCCATTGTTCGGGGCAGACGTCTCCATTGCTCCACTGCCTACACTCTTGGAGTGACTAATTCCTAAGATGGGGTGCGCCTGATGCGCTTCACACGTGTTTCAAAGAGTGAAAGATCTATGTTATAAGCACAATCTATGTTATATTGCCGAAGATGACAATAATATTTGTACGCGCAATATGTATCATCATTAGAAAATTTATTTATTCAACATTCAAATAACCCTTAAAGAATAATTATCTTGTAGGGAGAACCACAAATAAGGTAAGTTCAACCTCTTTTGAATCTACTCTCCTGATCAATTATATACCCGAGAAGTGTTGATATGGGTCCTTCCGGTGATCGGCTCCAAGAAGTTTTCAACCAAACGTCTAGAGATTGATTTATCTTTGGAATAGTGTGATTTATAGTAGGCATCACGCGTTATCCTCGTTTCTTTCAATTGAACACTGCTCACTAGGATGCAAAGCCACCAAGATCTACAATCTTGAATTATTCCACCTTCTAAGAACCAAAGGACTCCAAGAGTGCATTTATATCAATCTTCACTTGATTCTTCCAAAATTCCCTTATTTGAGTCTTTGAACTTGTTGAAGGAGTTAGAAACTCCAAGACCTTTTGCAGAATAACTTCTTATTTTTCTTCATTGGATGTCATTCTCCAAAAATCTACAACCTGGTTCTTCTATCTGAAAAAATAAACTTCACGAGAAAATTAGAACATCTAATGAATCCCCTCATAATTAGAACTCATATTATCTCATAGAGTTGAGCAACATTCATCGATCATAATTTCACTGCTTTGATTTAAGCCATGACTCGAGTCAAGTGATTCGAGTCACAACTCTAATAAGTGAATAAAAAACGAAAACTTGGTGATGATTCAAGTCAAACCATTCATGATTTGAGTCATATAACCTTGTGATTCAAGTCTAACTATGGTTAGATTTGAGTCATGTATCCAGCCTCAAATTCTAATTTCTAAAACTTGATCAGGATCCAAGTCATGGTTCCAAAAGAAATTTTTTGGGAAAATAAAAACTCAATGTTTCAAGCCATGGATTTGCATGATTTGAATCATGCCTGCATGAGTTTCTTGATTATAATCACAAACTTTCTAACTTAAATTATTTTGCATTTACTTTTAGTCAAATGCCATTTTATGCATGCAAAAGACATTTTAATGAAAATGACTCTCATCTAAAAGATGTGCAAAGAACTATCTGTGAAGGACTCAATTAATAGAGAGATCAATATAGGAGAAGCAATAAAACACCTAAAAACTCAAAAATACCCTAGTAGCAATTTCTATTATGAGCCTCGAAAAATATTAATCATGCTCTTTTGTTTCTACGAATTTTACATAGAGAGAAATTAGTTTCAAAATAATTTTCTGTCATGTTTACGAAAATAAAACCAAAGACAAAAATATTTGCTCCATAAAAAAATAGAATACATGATTTATCAATATAACAATTCACTATAAACACCTCAAATTCACTATTAAGAGCGTGAATAGTAGAGAATGTATTGAACAATTTCCAATAAAAATGAAAAAACAAAAATATTCAGTAAAAGAGTAATGCATTTTCTAATACTAACAATACAAAAAAAAAAAAAGTAAACAATTCCTCTATTCAAGATGTAAATATTTGGGTTGTTAAAATCGCGATTTAAAATCGAAACTCTTAGATTTTACGTTTACAGGTGAGTATTTGGTGTTAAATCGCAAATAAAATTGTTTTAGAGTAAAATCGTATACTTTAACGATTTTACACATTTAAATCTCTCTGAAATCTATAAAATCATGTAAAATATTTGAATTTTACTCTTTGATTTAATTTTATCTTTTTTTCTTGAAATTTTAAAAAAACTCTATCCAATAAAACTTTTTCCACTTTATTATTTTATTCACTTTAAATAACCTTTTTTTTATCATTATACATCATACTTTTCATTTATCAGAGCAATAAAAATTTAAAACTTTTGAACTTTAACGCCACTTCACTTATACGACGCCGAACCAGAACTTCAACAGTAATATTTTGTGAGCTTTCTTCTTTTTCTTTGTATATTGTGATACTTTTGTGTCTTTGCGAACACATCTATTAATTTTCTACATTAAGTTACATATGAAGTAAACTCTATAATTTTACATTTCAATTTTACATTTCGATTTTATCTAGCCAAAACGAGTCAATGTAAAAACTCGATTCTAACAACCTTGGTAAAAATGATTAAAGACATAAAGTATTGTTCATTATTAATAAATAAATAAATAAAAATATTCTAAGAAAAATAATAGACAAACCAATAAAAAAGATTATACTCATCGTGCTTGGACCAGACATTATCCTATATGGATGAAAATAAATAATAAACATTGATTTAATCCTAAGAAATCTCATCCTAGACCGATCAACATTACATCTTTTCATGCTTTCAACATTGATTCATTTCATTTTTCTTTATTTAGAGGTTCATGTCATCAAAGATAATCTATAGACAATACACCTTGAACCTATTGAAGAAAAGATTAGGTCCAAATTGCATTATTGGAAAGCATCTTTTTTGTCTTTTGTCTATAGCTGGAAGGGTGCAGCCGGTTAAATGTGTTATTCAAGATGTCTCTATTTGTAACCTTCTTATTAATAATATATTTGGTAAAAACATACATAAACATTATTATATATAATTTGTAAGAAAAACAAAATTATGAAACAACTTTAAAACTTCTTTTTTTTACCGCATGCATATTCAGAAACGGAATCAAACATATGTCGTAGACGTGACCTGGAAAATATATGGGATCGTGAGAGAAAGGCTTAATTTATGAATATCAATGTCATAGTTCGATTGTAAAATAATTCTTTTTGAATTAGGATGCAAATAAGACTCCTATTTCTTTCTCCAAATGGCTACGTTTCTAACTTAGATTATGACATTGCCAAAAAGAAAAGACATTGACTATGACACATCAATAGGAATATATATATATATATATATATCACGTGAAGTTATTAAAATAGTCTAACTTTTGGTATAACATTTATCTGACATGAAGTTATTGAAGTAGTCTATCTTTTGGTATAACTCTTCTAATTTGATCATTTCTCGTTTTTTAAACAAATTTTACTTTTTTTTTATTTTCTTTAAAATAAATTATATTTTATTCACAAAAAGTAAATAATAAAATTCTGCCTTAAATAGCATTCCTGCAAACAAAATTTGCTGAAAAATTTGTACGGTTCCTGCAGATTTTCTTTCGGTTTTTCCTTCAGATTTTGCCTTTACAATTAACAAGCATTTAAAAAATAAGATATAAGGACTAAAAAAAAACTTACAGTACCCAAAATAAAAAATTCACTAATTTATCGAGACTAAAAGTGCATTTAAACCTAAAAATTTTTTATTTTTAAATACAATACAAAATAATGCTCAAAATATATATTAAAAAAGTAAATAATAAATAATGAGTACATAATAATATGTAATGTAGTTGTGAATAAAAAAAATCTAAAAATATATCTATAATGAAATTTGTTTGAAAGTGTTTAAAAATTAGAAAAAATTTATCAATATTTTAATATCATTTTTTTGTCTATTTAAAAATTGGTCAATTTTATAGTATACTTTAATTGAATAGAATATAATTTTATTTAAAAAATAGTATATTTTTTAAAAATTGAGTGTACATTTTTTCATCAAAAATCATATTTATTATTAATAAATATTAGAATTCAAAATTGATGCCTTTGTTCCAAAAATAATAATATTAGAATTCACCTAATTTTCAGAAATATTAATAAGAATAAGTGAATAGAATCTAATTTTATTTTTAAAAAGTAGTCAAAATTTGTTAAAATTGTGAGTAAACATCTATTTTATGAAAAATTACATTTGATATTAAGAAATATTAAAAGTAACTTATTTTTAAGAAATATTAATAATAATCATTTGAGTTTTGAGAAAAAATATCAAATAATAGTGATGAATAAACCGAAAAAATATACATAAAATGAACGATGAAAGTGATAAGTTTTCTCTTATTTTTCAATATTTTAAATATTTCTTAATTTTATCCATAACAAAATTATAATGTACTTATCATTCATTATTTAACTTTTGACACTCATTTTTAGTATTAATTTGCATTGTATCTAAAAAAAACAGTTATATTATTTACTTTAATAAAATAAAATATGATATAATTAAAAAAAATTAAAAATGTGAATTTTTTTTAAAATAATAAAAAATTATTAAGAATCTTTCTTTTATAAGAAATATTTAGATAAAGTGTGAGAAATCTATTTTATTTTATGAGAAGTTATTAAGATTTTATAAGATAAAAATTATTTATTATTGAAATGATGATAAAACTATTATTAGTAAGAATCATTTGAATAACTAAGTTGTCATTTATAACCATTAAATTAAAATAATATCAAAAGTTAAAAATGAGTATAACTATAATTGTAGTACATATATATATATATATATATATATATATATATATATATATAACGTTTTTTAGATAATTTTTTTTATCATGAATATTGATTTTTATCATGAATACTAATTTTAATGTTTATATTTAAAATTATTTTTGTTAGTTGAAAATATTATAGCTTAAAATTGAAAATAATTTTTAAAATTTTTAAAATTCAAAATTGGAAATCAGAAAACTATATTAATTACAAATTAAATATCCATTATGTTTGATTAAATTACAAAACATTTATAAGATTTGATTTAATTGTACTAATAAATTTTGAAATAAATAACACATGTAATTTATTTAAATTTGGATTTTATCCATTCTTCCATTCAAAATACTTTGAAACAAAAATCAATTTAGTATACTTTTTTAAATATCAAATGATAAAAACAACTTATTACATGACTTTTGTTGATGAAAAACTGAATGTAAAGATCTTATATGATTGTGATATAATATGGTTGATGATTGATGGCTTTTTGTTTATTTAATATAAATACTTTTTAATATCAATCAATTTCATTTATTTTTATTAAATTGATTGTAATAGAAAAAAAAAAATAGATTAAAAAAATGTTTCACATCAATTTCCTACCATAGCGGTGTAGGGATAGATAGTATTGTAGAGAAAACTGATGTGAAAAAAAAAAAAGTTGATACTTAAATTAGACTTAGACTAGGTGAACAGGAACATGTAAGTTTGACGTGACGTCCATTGGATTTGGACCCATTTATACAGAGAATATTTTTCTCACAACACACTAGATCCTTAATTTATGTGATACTGCGAAAATTAGCCCTTATCGGAGCTAATTTTCTCTAAACTTTTCAATTTTATTTTTATAATAACTATCATTTTCATCTATTTTTTAAAATGCCTCAATTTCAAATATAAAAAATTTAAATTAGAAAGTGTTACCACATGAATTGCCATTTTCATTTATGAAGACTCTAAATATTTGAACAAATTTTAATAAAACAGGTTGTTGTACAAAATGTTCCAACAACAAAGAAAAATTCTGCTAAAAGAAGACATGTCAGATAAGATATCCCAACACAATGTTAGGACATCGTGTCTGTTACTAACATTAAGATGTTTACAGATTTGTTGCAAGATTTAAGGAGCAATCAGAAGAGTATAAAAGAAGGGTATAAAAGAAGACCAAGACCTAGGACTGAAGAACCGAACCTATTGTAACACTTTTGTAAAGTAGAAATTAGGATTTAGGGTTTTGAGAGTCGTAGGCTTTCTTGTAAGTCTCCCTCTGTATCGATTTGATACATTGTGGTAGACATAAGTACTTGTACAGATTCAGAAACCCGTAGGTAATAAATCGTGTATTGTTCTTGGATGAAGCTTTGAAGCAAATCCAATTTAATTTGTTAGTCAAGGATGCTTGATTGAACTTTGTATTGAAAAGGGTGTCTTTCAATAGGATGATACAGTTATGGTGTAGTAACTGTTAGATAATCACAGGTTGTGATTTAGGGAGTGAGATACGTTTCTCTTATCAATTAGATGTGACTTCTAATGATAAATTCTTCATTGGGTAGTGATAGGTAAACGTTGGTGTTTACTGTTAACCTGAGGTTGTTTACATAAAACTATACTACTAATAGTGGATTCTTCTTCCTGGATTGGTATCCCTCAAATGTAGGTGAGTTGCACCGAACTGGGTCATCATATTCTGTGTTGTTTATCATTCTGCAATTTACAGTTCAGTTTTGATTAACATGTTGGAACAGATTTCAAAACATCTGTGTTTCTGCAGTTGTTGATATCTTGAATTTCAGTCTACTATTTTGTTCTTGTTTAATAATTATGCATAACAATGTCCTGACATGTGTTAGGGCATCTGCTGTCTGCTATGCCAGAATTTCAATTTAAAAAATAAAATATATAACCAATTAAATTGACAACTGCATATGGTGTAGTCAATCTAATTGACAACTGCATAAATGAATAAGAAATTTCCAGTTTGGAATCAGAGAGAAGCTCTGCAGAAAATTATCTTCTCTTATTTTCGTCTTGTCCTAATAATCTTTCTTGTTTAATCTTCTTTCTTTCTTTCTTTTTCCATTAAAATTGTTGTGTGTAATCTTTCTTGTTCATCAAGATTGATTAGGAATTCTCTAAAGGATTTGGTTAATTCTAGCATCTGGTATCTAGAGCTCCGGTAGTGATTCGAGAGAAGAAAATCACGATGGCGTTGAATCATCCGAATGGGCATTTTCTGGCGAGTCTCCCAATTTTGAAGCGTCAGAATTATAAGAATTTGTGCAAGCAGATGAAGGTGGTTTTTTTGTTATCAAGATCTTTGGGATCTTGTGAAGGAAGGAGTAACACCGCTTGTAGAAAATGCGTCGGATCAAGAAAAGGCTGCATATAAAGAATTGAAGAAGAAAGATTATAAAGCTCTCTTTATAAATCACCAATGTGTTGATCCAGACAATTTTGAAAAGGTTAGTGATGTATAATTAGCGAAAGAAGCATAGGAAATCTTGGAGAAATTGTTTGAAGGCGTAGAGAAGGTGAAAGAGGTGAGGTTACAAACTCACAAAAGGACGTATGAATTGCTTCAAATGGAAGAAAGTGAGAGCATAAATGATTTCTTTACTAGGGTTACTAACTTGGTGAATCAAACCAAGGTATGTGGAGAAGTGTTGACATCAAGATCAGTTGTTGCAAAGATC
The DNA here is from genome assembly GCA_022829125.1 of Lathyrus tuberosus. NCBI lineage: Eukaryota > Viridiplantae > Streptophyta > Magnoliopsida > Fabales > Fabaceae > Lathyrus > Lathyrus tuberosus. The sequence continues at coordinate 667,788 of JALAZF010000661.1, forward strand.
TTGAGGTCATTGGCTCCAAAGTTCGACCACGTGGTAGTGGCCATAGAAGAGTCGAAAGACTTGTCAGCATTGACAAAGGAAGAGCTTCAAGGGACGCTTGAGTCTCATGAACAAAGAATGGTTAAAGAGCTGTAGGAAAGTCGAAGAGTGATATGGCTTTGCAGGCGCAGTCTGAAAAAGAAAAGAAAGGCAACGGAAGTTGGAATGGCAACAAAGGCAGAGGAGGCTACAACAATTCGAATGGTCGAAATCAGCAAGGAGGAAACTGGTCAAATCAGAGAAAACCCTAGAACCAAGGCAACCAGAGAGGTGGTGTTGCAGGTAGAGGGAGAGGTGGTGGTCGAAAACCTGACAAAAGTCACTTCAGTTACAATTGTCAGAAGTATGGTCACTATTTTAGTAATTGTCCAGAAAAGAAGAAGAATCAAGAAACTGATGCAAAGCTGGCGAAACATGAAGAAGAAGATATGTTGTTGATGGTCACAACAAGAGATGAAGAAAGATTCTATGAACAATGGTACTTGGACTCAGGATGCTCATCACACATGACTGGAAGGGAAGATTGGTTTGTGAACATAAAGCCCTCAATGAAGAACATGGTGAAATTTTCAAATGACAATACTCTAGCAGCTGAAGTTATTGGTGATGTTCTGATTATGAGGAAAGATGGCAAGAAGTCAGTAATTTCCAATGTATTATACATAACCAGGCATGAAGAGTAATTTTTTTAACATAGGGCAGTTGGTCAAAAAGAACTACGAGGTGTCGATCGAAGACAAGATGATGAGAGTTCTCGACTTATGAGGAAGGTTAATCTTGAAGGCTCTTATGTCTCAAAATAGAACCTTCAAGATTGAGCTAAATGTGATGGGGCATAAGTGCCTTGTAACTGCAGCCAACAAAGATGAATGGATATGGCATTATCGACTTGGTCTTCTCAATTTCAAAGACATCAGAGATTTGAAGAGAAGAAATATGGTTTCAGGATTACCAGAAATCGACATTCCAAGTGAAGTGTGTGAAGAATGTGTTCAGGCGAAACAACACAAGAATAGCTTCAGCAAGGATGCAGGAAGTAAGTCGAAGGCAATTCGTAAAGTCATATATTCTAATGTATGTGCTCCTATCCAGGTGGATTCGATTGGAGGTAACAAATACCTTGTCACATTCATAGATGATTTCAGTTGAAAGTTGTGGCCTTACCTGATCAAGAAGAAAAGTGAAGCGATCGAGGTATTTGCCAAACTTAAATCTATGGTCGAAGGACAAAGTGGTCGAAAGCAAAACATTCCGAGGACTCATGGTGGTGGAGAGTATGTGTCGAAATATTTCAATGCATTATGTGAAAAAGAAGGGATTGTGCATGAGGTGGTGCGACCCTACACTCCACAGTAGAATGAAGCTGCAGAAAGGAAGAATATAACCATCATGAATATGGTGATAATTATGTTGAAAGGAAAGCATCTACCCAAATAATTATGGGGAGAAACTGTGTCGACAGAAAAATACATCTTGAATAGATGTCCGACGAAGAAGCTAGAAGGAATCACGCCAGAAGAATGTTGGTATGGTGTCAAGCCTAGCCCATGTCATTTGAAGGTATTTGGATCTATAGCACATAGACATGTGCCAGATCAGTTGAGAAGAAAGCATGATGATAATTTGGGTCAAATGATCCTAATAGGATATTATTCGACTAAAGGATACAATTTGTTCGACCCAGTGAACAAGCAAGTAGTGATTAGCAGGGACGTGATCATAGATGAGCTTAAGGATTGGGATTGGACTAAGAATGTTAAGAAGGATTCAATGAGAATCTTATGCGAAGAACCATCTAGTGAAGTCGAAAGAGAAGTTCGACAAGAAGAAGTCAGAGGAGAAGCAGGACCAAGAAGACCTCGACGAATAAGACACATCCCTACAAGGTTGCAAGAATGTGTGATTACATCAAATGATGTGGTCGATAAAGAAGGTGAGCTGGTACACTATGCTTTCTATGTAGATGTTGAACCAGTCAATGCAACTGAGGCATTGAAAGATTCGAAGTGGGTGAAAGCAATGAATGAGGAACTAGAGTCCATCGAAGTCAACAACACATGGTCACTTGTTGAATTGCCTTAAGGCAAGAAAGCCATCGATGTGAAGTGAATTGCCTTAAGGTATGTGGAGAAGTATCCAGGAGTTTTCGCTTAAGGGTTCCCCTAAAATCAACTTTAATTTTTTAGAGGATCAACCCAAACAAACTTTCAGCTAAGACTTGAAATTTTGATAAGATCAATCCACAAACTTCCTGACAACAAATAGAACTTTTAAACAAGGTTAACTCAAGAACATACATACTAGCTTTCTTAAAATTTAACTTGCAACCTTCAATTCCATACAAAGATATTTCATAAGAGAGTCACACTTTTGAATAAAACAAATTTAGTACAACACAAATCTCAGAAGAATTTTTGTACTCTTTTGCCACTAAGGCAATTCTAGTGAAAAAAGAATTTTAGAAGATAAACGAGAGTAGAAAGAATAATAGAAAGGTTTTTGTTCAAAAAAATCAGTGTGAAAATGAAATGGAGAGAAACATCCTATACATATGAAAAGATTTGGCTAATTTTTTTTCTTAAAAACAGTTTGTTAGTTCAACACAGATAAAACACCATAGAAGAAGAAGAAGAAGAAGAAGAAGAAGCAAATGACAAAAAGTAAAGAGATGGAGTTAGAGAGATTGCACTAGAGATTTATACATGTTTGGCCTACTCTTTTACCCAAGAGTTTCCTCTTGAGATTTCCACTAATAATGAGTCTTGAGAATTTAAGGATTTTCCCATGAACCATTTACAATAATGATATATTTTATACATTATGATCGCTAAACCAAATGGAGCTTTTAACAAGTTGCACTCACAAACAAAATAGAGATTTTAACCAGCTAACCTCAAGAGCCAAACAATAATATTTCTCAAGAGAGTGGACCCATGAACAAGAACAAATGTAACACCTCACTAGTACAATCAAACTCTCATAAGTATTTTTCACCCTCATGGCACTAAAGCAATTTTGTGAAGAAATATAAAAAGATGAAGTAAGAGAGAGTAGAAATGAGAAACAATAGCTATAAATTCAATTTATGTAGTAAAAAAAATAGGGAGAAGCCCTCTATTTATTGGAAAAAAAAATTCTCAATAAGGAAAACGAGACATGGGCTTTTTAATGGTGTAATCCATTAAGTCTTATTGTTTATTGAATAGATAAGATAAATATGGAAACATTTATTTCCACCGATACTAATCAATTAGAAGGCTCCTTAAATAATGGGAGGCGGTACAAAATATTTAATCGATCAACCCTAATGTGTTAATCGATTATCTAATGTAAAATTTACTTATAATGTTTAAACAAGCTAGTAATAACTTAGGTACGTACATGAAAACATTTTTCAGGTGTTTTATCGAAAAGATAAAAGTTTCAAAACATATTTATGTGTGTGTGTGTGAGATGCCTTAGTATATTGAGGATTACTCTTATACCTTTAAATTTAACTAATTACCCAAATGCAAGATCAAGTTAGCTTTCACATTTCCTCTCTTTCAGAACCTTGGAGCTTCAAGATTCCTTACTTGATTCATCGTTTATTTAGAACTTCATTTGAGACTTGACTCTTCTACTGATGATGTTTGATATAGCTACTTTGATAGACACTATTATTAGAAGTTATTGGACCAGAGAACATCGAAGACTTCATTGAACATCATCTATCATTGTGTACTTTAATCATCATGTACACCAAGAGCCAAACAAGAATATTTCTCAAGAGAGTGGACCCATGAACAAGAACAAATGCAACACCTCACTAGTACAATCAAACTCTCATAAGTATTTTTCACCCTCATGGCACTAAAGCAATTTCGTGAAGAAATATAAAAAGATGAAGTAAGAGAGAGTAGAAATGAGAAACAATAGCTATAAATTCAATTTATGTAGTAAAAACAAAATAGGGAGAAGCCCTCTATTTATAGGGAAAAAATTCTCAATAAGGAAAACGAAACATGGGCATTTTAATGGTGTAATCCATTAAGTCATATTGTTTATTGAATAGATAAGATAAATATGGAAACATTTATATCCACTGACACTAATCAATTAGAAGGCTCCTTAAATAATGGGAGGCAGTACAAAATATTTAATTGATCAACCCTAATGTGTTAATCAATTATCTAATGTAAAATTTACTTATAATGTTTAAACAAGCTAGTAATAACTTATGTACGTACATGAAAACATTTTTCAGGTGTTTTACCGAAAAGATAAAGGTTTCAAAACATATTTATATGTGTGTGTGTGTGTGTGTGTGATGCCTTAGTATATTGAGGATTACTCTTATACCTTTAAATTTAACTGATTACCCAAACGCAAGATCAGGTTAGCTTTCACATTTCCTCTCTTTCAGAACCTTGGAGCTTCAAGATTCCTTACTTGATTCATCGTTTATTTAGAACTTCATTTGAGACTTGACTCTTTTACTGATGATGTTTGATATAGCTACTTTGATAGACACTATTATTAGAAGTCATTAGACCAGAGAACATCGAAGACTTCATTGAACATCATCTATCATTGTGTACTTTAATCATCAAAACCACCAAAATCATCTGATGATTGTAGACAGTTGTACTTGCATGCACATAAATCTACATTCCATCCCTTTTTATGATGACAACACATCTCTCAAGTAGGTGTTGAAAGCCTAAAAACACGGGTGAAAGATTTGAGTGATTAAACTCCCCTCACAAATACAGAAAGTGTACTTTGCTCCCTAAGAGTATACCCTCTGGCATTATCTAAAAAGAGAGAAACAATTATAGATAAATAGCTCAAGCAAATAGAGCATATTTAAAAGGAATGAGTTACCTGGTTAAAGAGGTGAAAATAGGCACAAAGAAAGACATAATTTAGTAGGACAGAACCATACTTCTCGATGCGAAGGGCAGTGCCCAACTTTGAGATGTATTCTTTTAGCAGAAGTATTTTTACTTACCTTCCCTTTTCATAAAAATAACTTTATTTTTAACACACTGTTATTAGAAAAATAAATATAATGAAGATACGATCATTTAATACTTCTTAGAAGAATTATCAAAGTTTTTTGAGTTCATTCTCTACCAAATGACTTACCTCTTACCAAACAGTAATTAAGATTTAGAGGACTTCTCTCCCTTTGATTATTTCTCTGAGCCAAACTCAATTTTCTTTGAATCTCGCTAACTCGACATGCAATTCTAGAATTTATTTCTTTCTTGTTGAGATTATTTCCAAGAAATAATTCTTTAATCATTTCCCCTTAGAAAATTTGGACAAATTTTTCTGACAATTTACTTTTGATGTTGCAAAGTATCCCTTCTTCATCTTTGTTGAAATAAAGCTTTAGATATCTTTGTACATTCCTAAAGTTAATCTATTTAAGAAAGCCATCCTCATATTAATTAATTTGTAACCTAAGAGAGTAATGAAGCTCCCCGCCATAGGCCTTTTAAATTTATGCTACATCATATCATAAAAGTCCTAGTACAATAATTATTTGTGACACAAAAATCACAAGAACATGCACAAGTAAAATATCATGATCTATTTTATTAAAATGAGTTGTATCAACCTTCCCTATTTGAAACTTGTTTCAAGGGAAAATTTCTCATAAGATCATACTTAACTCTAGGGGCTTTTTTCAGACTGTAAAAAGTCTTTCTCAATGTGAAAACAATATCAAGAAAGGAAGGATTTGTAAAAATAGGAGGTTAATCAACATACAATTCCTCCTAGATGTAATTTTTTTATGAAAACCCCCTTTACATCTATTTGAAAGAGTTTTAAAATTTAAAATGCATGAAAATCTAAAACCATCCTTATGGAGTCTAATCTAGCTACAGTGGCATAGATTTCATTGAAATCTATACCTTTATTAATTGTACCCTTTCCCGACGAGTCTTGCATTATTTCTTAAAACATTTTCATTTTAGTCAAGCTTGTTGTGAAAGACCCATTTAGTTTCAATAACTACATTAGATGAAGGTTTGGAAATTAGTTCCCAAATATTATTTCTCTCAAATTGATTTAATTCATCTTTAAATGTGTACTTGCTAAAAAACACAATGAGGGACAACCCTTAGTTGTGTAGGGCTGTGTAAGATTTAGAATGTATGGTGTACTAAGAGCTCACCCATGAAAGGATACTGAAGAGCTCATGGATATGTTTTTAAGGGAATATCGTGATTAATTTCCCTTTCTTAAAGCATGGTATATATAGGGGAATCCTTGGGCCTGGATCCAAAGACCAAAAGGAACGATTTCCTTTTTCTTTCGGTCATTGACGCAGGAGTGAGAAGAATAGGTTATTCCTGCAATCGTGGGAAAATGCTTTGATAAGGGAGACTAGGCCCATGACTAATACAATAACCAACATCGGAAGCCTAGAGCATATATTCAGTTCGAGAGGATCGTGGCACGGTGTTGGGCACTTGCCTAGTATTGACGCAATTACCCCGACTTGTGTCATTTAAATTATTCCTCTCAATGCCCATTAAAATTATCCCAATCAACTATCCCTAAATCATGAAGTATTGGAAAGGGAGAAGTGATTAACAAGTATGACTCCAACCTATATCTTGGGGCCCTTGAAAAACTCTTCAGCCTAGGAGGTTTCACCCAAACCAGATTGGGGAAATCCTTGTAGCACAACTTGGGGTGAGTCCCTTAAGTAATGCTTGGGTTGAGTCTCTCAAGTAAAGATTAGGGAAAGTACCTCAAGCAAAGCTTGGGGTGAGTCCCCCATGTGATGCTTCGGATAAATCCCTCAAGCATCACATGAAGTGGCACGAGCAGAATTAAATGTATCCATGATGGGGTTGCCTAGGGACTTTGCACACTTTGTAGATGTGGGAAGGTCTCACAACAACCATTGGTGTGCCTAGTGAGAGGTCATCATTTCCTATTCGACCTATTTTCCGGTTCTATAAAAGAGAATTTGCATCCCATTTTTAAAGCACGATATTGTTGGGTGAAAATATTAAGTAGGAAATCAGTCTAGATGGGGAGTGAATAGACCAAAAATAAAACTTCAACTGATTTTCCATAAATAGAATATCAGAGGTTTTTAAAAATTGCAAGCGGAAGGTTTTAAAATGAAAATATGAAGATTATGCTTTTATTGGAACCTAATCACGTTAACACTAAATCAATTCACAAATACTAAAGATGGTTTTATGAAGATACAAAAAAAGTACTCAATTAATTCAATTGTATACTTCACGAGGTGTGTTTATACAATGATTCAATTTCAATGAATTCTAACTTCAATAGTTTCTAAGAATTTAATCACCACAAAATCTCGATTAGGCACCAATTCTAACAAAACCTAACCATACATAATAAATTGCTACCAATTTAATAAACGATAAACTAGGCTAAGAATTGAAAACCTAAGCATGCAATATCATACGAAAATTAAATGTGAGAGTGAGACAGATAGAGAGTACACTGGGATTTATAGTGCTTTAGTGTTCATCCTCGCTTTGCCTAATGCGCTCTTCAATGGTTTCCCATTATAATCTGCTTGTTCCTTTTTATTTTGACAAATATTGCAAGAGCTCATACAATCACTAATCCACAATAATAATGAGAAAAATAAATATCTTATCTAGATCTTTTACTTGTATACAGCGTAATGCCAAACTTTTCTGCGTAATCTTTACTCATTTCACGCTTCTTGAACTTCCAGTTATCATAATCACTACAGTTATCACACACTTCTTTCTCATGGTAAGAAATCCATCTTCCCATAACTCAAAACTCTAATCTCTGCTCACCAACAGGTACATGCCTTCTTCCTTTTCTTTACCTTTTCCCTTTTCATTCATGGAAATTGTTAGGGATTTAGACGAGTGTAAAAGTGATAGAATCCTTTATTAGTAGAGAGTTGACAAAGTTGTATTTATATTGCATCAAGAATGCTAATCATGCTGATGGGATAATCAACTATAGGATTTTTTAAATGGGGATATTTTGGAGTTCCTGTAACACCTTAAATCCCAAAACTTATATGAAAAGGTTTAATAAAAAAATTTAACCCGCCACCAACGATCACCATCCAAAACTCATCAAAAACTTGTGACAACATGTAGTGTAAAATCGTTTCATAAGAACATCATTTTAAACTTCATAAATAAAGTATTAAACTTTAAAACACAAATTTCATCGTTAACTAAAAACATAACAAACGCCCTGGTCCTGATGTTACAAGATCAGAGCACTAAAACCACTAAACTCGAAAACGGTAAATAAAACAAAGAATAACTCCAACAAGTCACCTTCCACACACAACAATGACTTTACTCCTGAGTATCTGCAAGATGTCCATGGTGGACGGTGGATAACATTAAGCAAAGGCGTGAGAAATAAACTACGATATAAACGGTGTAAAGAATTCAAAGGTAGATAAACACACAATATATCATACATTCAATACACAACCAACATCAACATAATCTCACACCCATTCACAACAATATGCAAATAATATGTTATGCAACTCATGACACAACGTAACACGATGCATGTGGTATTAATCCAACATTTGGTTCTCTCAGGAACCGGTTCCTCCTTCTGAACCCATGAGCACCTCTTCTGAGCTCCAATCCCCCCTTCTGAGCTTGGGACAAGACACTAGTTCCCCCTTCTGAACGAGCGAACACGCCTCTTTCTGCGATGCGACACAATGATGCATGTCCATACAAATCAATGCGACAACATCAATAATGCTTACGATCCCCTTTCTAACCATAAACAACATGCATTGACACACAATAATAATTCCCCCTTCTGAATTACTATCCACCAATAATAGCAAAAGTGCACACAGACAATACATAATTAATCACCATATAATCATACATGTCATAACAAAACGAGTCATATTCACACCATATAACCTCACCAAATAGCAACACCACATCAAATACATATCCGCACAGCTTTCACTCATGTTAAATCAACTTAACATCAATTCATCATTAATTCATTCATTTGCATCAATTAATCCTTTGTTTGATTCAACAAAAGATAGACTAAGTCTATCCCAAAACTCTTACCATAAATAGTCAGCAGAAATGAGTACTAATGTGACCTGGCTCCCCACAATTGAAGCAAGTTAGATTATTACTCTTACAAGCAACAATAAGATGTCCAACATAGGAAATTGAAAAATCTTCTGATAACCAATACCTTACTTGATCTCGAGACGTAACCCGCTTTTAAACTTGATACACTTCAACCCCTCAGTATCCGCACCATTGTAGTGTGGACAAAACTTCACCAGTTCTTCGAACTTAGCATCATACTCAACAATTATCACATTTCCTTGATTTAGCTCAAGGAACTCGATATCCTTCTTACTGCACACGTCTTCTGGAAAATACTTCTCCAAAAATTCAGCCATGAACACAACCCAAGTAATCTCAATACCAATAACCTCCAATCTCTGACGCGCAATATCCCACTAGTCTTCGGCCTCCTCTGATAGCATGTGAGTACCGAATTATACTTTCTCAACTTCAGTGTAAGTCATCACTTAAAAAAAATTCTCAATCTCTCTGAGTCATGTTTGTGCACCCTCTATATCATATCTCCCCATGAAGGTCGGTGGATTGTTTCTCTAAAACTTCTCCAGTTCAAAGAACTCATCACCGGCCTGATTCTGCTGACCTTGCAACACCTGAACCACTACTTCCAAAGCATCAGCAATCATTTGTTTGTTTCTTCCTCCATCCATATTTTTGCACACCAGCAAATAACTATTAGAAGAAACATGCATCGGAAGTGTTCATACACATGTCACACTCTAGGGAATAAACAACATGACAAAAACTTGGCCTGATGGACCGACCTACTATGATACCACTAATGTAATACCCTAAACCCCAAAACTTATATGAAAAGGTTTAATCGACAATTTAAGGTGTCACCAACGATCACCATCTAAAACATATAAAAAACACGTGACAACAGGCAGCAGAAAATCATTTCATAACAACTTCTTTTGAAATCTCATAAATAAAGTATTAAACTTTAAAACACCTAATTCAATGTTAACTCAAAACATAACAAACGCCATGTTCCCAATGTTACAAGATCAGATCACTAAAACCACTAAACGCAAAAAAAAAGCGGTAAATAAAACGAAGAATTGCTCCAACAAGCCACCTTCCACACACAACAAAGAATTTACTCCTAAGTATCTGCAAGATGTCCATGGTGGACGGTGAAGAACATTAAGCAAAGGGGGGAGAAATAAACTTCGATATAAGCGGTGTAAAGAATACAAAGGTAGATAAACATACAACATATCATACATTTAACACATAACCAACCCCACCATAATCCCACACCCATTCACAACAATATGCACAAAATGTGTAATGTAATTCACGACACAACGTGACACATTGCATATGGTACAAACTCAACATTTGGTTCTCTCAGGAATCATGTCCCCCCTTCTGAACTCATGAGCCCCCTCTTTTGAGCTTGGGACAAGCCATTATCCCCCCTTCTAAACTATTGAACACGCCTCTTTCAACAACATGGCACAATGATGCATGTCCATACAAATCAATGCGACAGCATCAATAATGCTTACGATCCCCCTTTTGACCTTAAACAACCTGCACCGACACATAATAGTAATCCCCATTCTGAATTACTATCCACCAATAATAAGAATAGTGCACACCAAAAATACATAATTAATCACCATATAATCATGCATTTCATAACAATACGAGTCATATTTACACCAAATAACCTCACCAAACAGCAACAACACATCAAATACATTTCCATGTAGCACTCAATCATGTTAAATCATCTTAACATCAATTCTTCATTAATGTGTTTGTTTGCATCAATTAACCATTTGTTCGTTATCGTTAACAAGTGCGCAACCAGTAAAACTATTAATTTTTCACAATATCCAACACCCATATAGACTCTTAATACATCACTATGGAATATTCATACGTGTTAGCTTTCTAACGCTTTGAACTGCACCTTATTTGGACTTACGGAACTAAAATTATGGTGAAAACAATCAGGTAAAATAATATGCTCCAACTTATCAATTTTTCAAAATTACTTAGCATAAACCGATTGACATATGAGTCCAATCAATTAACATCAATCCCTATTACTATTTTCCTTTCCAAATTTTCACATTTTGGCTAAGAGAAATCCTTTGATACAGGGAATTAATCAATTGACATGGTTCAAATTTTCAGATTTTTCTAGTTTTACATGCATGCAATCAATTGACATCAGCAAAAAAATTCCAAAATTCCTAGTTTTCTCATGTTAACTTCATCTTTCTCATTCCTTATCCCTTATAGATCATTCCAACTCTCATTATAACATTCAAATACACCATAACATGAATTGAATAACATATAACAATATCATCATAATCAAACATGTTACATCGCACATATCAAGTCATGGGTCATAGAAATTGGACACATAAATTCATTCATCACTTTCATCAAATTTATGTTCATGTTCAAAGCTTCAATTTCCAACAATGAAATAGAATCACAAACTCATAAACATAATAATACACACACGAATTCAAAAACAGAAATCACATAACAACACCATCAATCATTAAAGATTATCTCACACAACAACAAAAAATCATAATAGCATTTAAACAATTTTCTACCCTTTCATGCCAAACACCCATATAGAAGCCCTTTCTCCCTTTTACCTTGTAATTCCAGCAAAAGCAAACAAAAAAACTTTATGGAGTCTCATTCCTCAAGCCCTAGTTCCCTCCCAAAGCTCTCTAACTCTTCTCATTTCATGTTTACAGCAAAACTCCCCAAAACCCATATTTTTCTATTTCTCTTAAAATATATACTAACATAATTAAATCATATTTAATTCAATTTTTGGCCCAATTTTTTTTAAATGATCACCATTTCCCTTATTTCTCACAACTTATATTTTCCACACAAAAACATTTATTTCTATTTTATTTTAGTTAATTAAAAACAACCATTAAATCCAATTATTTATAATTATTTTAATCATTCTATTCACCCACAGAACTCTCACTATAGCCCATCGTACACCACATACACATACAAGTCATGACATATTCGATTAAAAGCACACCACATACTAAATAATTAAATAAAACACGAATAATTTGATTAAATAGATTAATCAAATTTTGGGGTGTTACAGTTACGAGATCACTTATGATTCTAATTGTGATATTGACTATTTTCCTTCCAGTTATTTCCTAGGAAATCCAAAGAATTCAATGGCGATCAACACTCCAAAGAACACGAGCGTCAAATCGAGACCCGTTACTTTAGTGAGGAAATGGTTGCCTCTTTTTAGTGCCACGTCAACCTTTCTACCACAGACGACAAATGCAACTTCATTCAGGAGGCTTGTTTTGAAGAGGAATATGCCAACATAACTGCCCTCTGACTCCCCCAACCTTTCATATACCTGCATCTCATTATCGTCCAAGATCTAGGGGTTTTAATTTCTTTCACATTATTTTAATTAAAAGCTCTTGCGACAATGAATGTCGTTCCCTCTCAAATTCACCAAATGGATGGGCCTTTAAGCTCATATGTCAATGAATGGATGCCAAGCATACTATAGGGGTCTTCTTCTCCTTCTGTCGTACCAAGGCTAGACTTAGACGAGGTTGGGTGACATTGGGAACCTTGTCAGGAATGACATTGTTCAAGTATAATTTCAACAATTACAAAAATTGGAAGCATAGGTTTGCGAGAGTGAGGGGTGAGATAACGCCTCCATGGTCACAACTAGAGAGGGTGTCGCCCGTTACTTCCCTTTATGTTGGACTGAGGACCCACTAACCATTATTGGCTTTGATTTTGATTAGCTCACCATCACCAAGAAGGAAGTGGTTACCTTTTTGGATGAGTTATCTATCATGAGCTATACTAAAATGATAGAACTAGACCTGGGGAATGATAGCAAGTTTGATGAGTATATGCGTAAATTTATTATTGTAGTTGTTTCTAGCTTAAGAGTTTTTACTCGCCCATAACTTATTGCCTTTTCTCATTGTTTGCATAAAAGATATCATCCATTCTGGTTGATAGAGGAAAGCTCACTTGGTCAAGGAGAAAGTTTGGCTTACTAAACAATGGACTAACAGTCCAAAAAGTCATATGAGTGGTCTCATTACAAAAGGAAAAAGAACCCTTATTGAGACTCATCCCCAATACAATTTTGTTTCTTTTATTCTCACTTTCGATTTGTTTAATATTATTTATTAAGTCTCTTTCATGATTGCACATTGTGAGTGCAACTTCCCCGTTAGATGTTTTGTGTGATGTCAAAACTATAAGAAAACTTAGCATTTCTGTACGTCAGATGATATCTCTAAGTTTGGGTGGCACCCTTGCATTAGAGGTCTTATGAATCATCAAAAACCACCTTGAAATTTCCCAAAAACATGAAAAATAGCTTTCTGCACAAAACTACACTGCATGTGTTGGCACATACACATTTCAGGCCGACACATGTAACTCAATATTAAAGCCTGTAGGCTCTGACTTGGTTGGGTCGACACATGGCTATCTCGGTCGCCACATACTGGAAGTTTCAACATTATGTGCCGGCACATACGTGCTTCAGGTTGGCACATCTACTATCCTAAATAAGGTTGTAGTCTCTGTTTGATTTGGGTCGGCACATAGGTCATTTCAGGTCGGCACATGCTGTTATTTTTGACAGTATGTGCCGGCACATCCAAGGTTCAGGCCAACACATGCTATTTAAGTTGGTCAATTTTGTTCATTTCTTTTACTCCGATAATTACCTCCTTGCCCCAAAACTTCCAGAACTATAAATACATCATTCATGCTTCATTCCAAACTGGTAATACTATAAAATTAGCTTGTATTTGCTCATCATATTCAACCCCCGTCCTATGTCTACACACTGACAAATGAAACATAATAATCTTTTGTAGGAGTGCCAGCTAGGCAAATGTCTGATAACGCCCGATTAGGTTCTTGTGTAGCCGAGAATATCAGGTTGAGATTTGTAGAGGTCTTCATCCGGAAAAACCGCGGGTTTGTCCTCTAAGATCGTGTGTAGATTTAGGGGTTTTCGTGCAACACGTTCAAGAGAGGATTGCGACGTTGTGAATGCCTTTGGAGATAAAGTACACAAAGGATCCTTTGGAGATAAAGAACGCAAAGGAAGTAACGGAGAACGACAAATCAAATTGAAGTCTTGTGGAACAATTGGTGCAATTGATCGTGCGTGAAAGCTTGGAGATAAAGAACACAAAGGAGTAGAAATATCGACAAGTCAATTGGCATCCATTGTTATCTTGGTCTTTTTTAAGATCAAAAGAAGAGAAGGGGTTGAATCAACATCAAAACCAGTGGTGTTTGTATGGTTGCTATTGAACACTTCTCTTGTACATCGACTTTTTGCATAGTAAGAAATTATCCTAATTCCACATTGGAAATTAGGCGCAGCGTACCCATACGTGAGGAAGAAAGTGGGGAACTGCATAAACAAATCCTCGTGTTAATCTTTCTATTATCTCTTTACTTGCTTTATTATTTGATTGCGTAATTTGTCAAATAGCATAGATTGATCGATTGACTCGTAAGAATTTTTCCATTACTATTCGGTTATAACTTTGTTGTTGATTAGCTTATAATCACTTTTGATTATAAGTGGTTTTCATATCAACAACAACACAAAGGAAAATTCTGAAAATTCGTTCGCACACCAAGTGTTTGATAAATTGCATAGTTCCTTAATTTTGCTTATTGTCATTGGAAATAGCATTACTAATTACTTGGTTTAAGTGAGTAATATTATGATCGAATAATTCGTGCTTAAGTGATTAATGTTATTTGATTCCATTCCATACGGATTTTGCATATCCGAGTTCCAATAACTAGGTTCGTATAGATGACATTTGTCGATCCATACTAAAACCTTCAGCGTGAACTCATTTTTGAAATAACTTTAAAACCCAAATTTTATTTGGTGATTTTGGCTTGGGTGTCTATTCACCCACCCTCTAGACAAGTTGTCGTCGTCTAACAAGTGGAATCAAGAGCCTGATAGATTCCGTGCTTCGAAACGCTTATTAGAAAATGGCTCATGAACTAAAGGGGATTATAAAATAGCTCCAATATTTACGGGAGAAAACTATGGTTATTGGAAAGCTTGTATGCAAATTCATGTGAACTCTTATGATAAATCTGTTTGGGAGGTCATTCGAAATTAACCTACACTAATCACACATGTTGTGGATGGTGTTACCTTACCTAAGCCCGAAGCACTATGGAATGTGGAAAATAATAAGAAGTGATCACACGATTGGAAAACGAAAAACATCTTGATATCCGCTCTCGGTGTCGATGAGTTTTATTGGATTTCTCATTGTGTGACCGCTAAGGCTATGTGGGATGCTATGCAAGTTTCCCATGAGGGAACTAATGAGGTCAAACAAGCTCAAATTAACACACTTAATCAAGAATTTGAACTCTTTCGCATGAAGCATGGTGAAACCATTGATCAAATGCAAAAGCGGCTCTCACATATTATTAATCATTTAAACTTGCTAGGTAATCCTATTTCCAATGCTAGTGCTACTAACAAGGTTTTGAGATGTCTTCCTAGGAATTGGCAACCGAAGGTTACAACCATCAAGGAAGCCAAGGATATTATAATACTTGATCTCACCACCGTGTTCGAAAAGTTAGAAGAACACGAGCAAGAACTCGCTTGCTTGGAAAAACATGAAAAAAAGCTTGAGAAAAAGAAGAAAAAGGAGAAAGACACCTACAAGGAGGAAGGAACGAAGCCTAAAGCTCTTAGGGCTTCAAGTTCAAGATCCTCAAAGGATGAGCATCTTTATGATAGTGATGGTAGCAACAAATATGTTTCAGATGACGAAGAGATGAGTTTGTTTGTCAAAGAGTATCATAAATACTTGAATAGCAAACATGACATTTCTCAAAATATAACTTGTTACTACTGTTGTATGAAAGGTCATACTATTGCCTAATGAAAACTTAGGAGATTTTCAATCCCTAATGGCATTTCTCAATGGTCACCTAAGTGCAACAATTGTGTTACTCACCCTCAAGGACCCAACAAAGATTGGGTACCTAGTTTATCTTGTTGATTTTGCAGGAAAAAGTGTCTTGAGTCTATGAAGAAGTTGTGGGGCTTCATTTATAGTAACATCAAGACATTTGGTAGATAACATGTTCAAATCAAATTGACTTGGTGTCAAGAAGAAGAAATGTGTTTTCTAGAAGCATCAACAAGAAATCCCTTTGGTAAAATATATTGAGACAACTTAGAAAGGTGAAGATGAATGAATATGTGTTGAAAAGATTTTTTTGATGGTACGGTTGGAATTTGTTAAAGCTCTTGTTCTAGAGCTTCTCGTGAAATGCTCGTGCATACTCCGTTAGTACGGTGAGGTTGTATCATTTCATTTTCTTTCTAAAAGTAAGCTATGTGTTTTATCCTATTTTATTTAAAGTGACCTAGATCAAATTTACATGCTTGTGTCGACACATGATGCAGTCAGGTGCATCTACGGAAGACATGCTCAATGAAACCAAAAAAGGGAATGATCAACCTAAAGCGGTGGACATTGAAAAGGAGGAAGATGACAACCATGAAAAGGAAGATGATAAAAGTCAACAAGAGAATGATGGTCTTTCATTGGAGTGGAGAACCTCCAAGGATCATCCAATTGACAACATTATTGGTGACATCACAAAAGGGTTCTCTAAGCTTATGCAGGGAGAGTTTGAAATGAGTCTCATAGGGGAGTTAAAATACTTTCTTGCACTTTATACTATTGCTCTAACGTTTTGTTTTGAGTTTTTAACATCATGTGAGTGCAACGTTTATCCCATCAAGAGTGAGGTAGTATTGTTTCAATTTCACCTTGAAAGTAAGACTTTTCTTAATGCATGTTATTTGTTGGTTAAAGATGCTTGATATTTTCTCAAATGATGAAAACCATGAATGTTCATTTCCAAAATTTTTGATTGATAACCATTGTGTGTTCTCAATGTATATACTTATAGTGACTTCATGTATTAACTCTTTCACATTTGTATAAGTTTGTTCTTGATTGTATAAGCATGTGTTTTATTATTATTTCTTCTAGCATGATAATTGGTTGATATTGTTCTTGTTGTGGACGTGTTACATGTTATGTCACATTTTTCACGTTGGATTGAGTAGTGACATGTTCTTGTCACTATGCTAGGCATGCGCGTGTGCGGCATCGGAAGTTCCATTGTGTTGTGTTACATAGTTGTGACGCTATTAGAAGCAACTTGAATAGTTTTCTCCTTGTTGCTAGTTATTTATCAATTTCGCATCATTACATCTATATGGGGATATGTGATTGTTGCTCTTCTGTTCAAAAATGCCTCTGAGTGATATATTAATAATTGTATTGGAATATGATACTTCTCACGATTTGCTTTTCTTCTTTTTGATGTTGTCAAAGGGGGAGAAGCATATGCGAGATGAAGAAGGAAAACACAAAGTCAGGGGGAGCCTTTGATATCAACATGAAATTCCTTGTCACAAGTTTTGCCATCATCAAAAAGGGGGAGTATGTGAGTGCAACTTCTCTGTACTTCAGACGGTATCTCTGAGTTTGTGTGGCACCCTTACATTAAAGGTCTTAGGAATCATAAAAAACCACCTTGAAATTGCCCAAAAACATGAAAAACAGCTTTTTGCACAAAAATGCACTGCATGTGTCGGCACATACACATTTCAGGCCGACACATGTAACTCAATATTAAAGCCTGTAGGCTATGACTTGGTTGGGTCGACACATGGCTATCTCGGTCGCCACATACTAGAAGTTTCAACATTATGTGCAGGCACATACGTGCTTCAGGCCGGCACATCTACTGTCCTAAATAAGGCTATAATCTCTGTTTGATTTGGGTCGACACATAGGTCCTTTCAGGTCGGCACATGCTATTATTTTTGACAGTATGTGTAACACCCCAATTCCCATCTAGCGGATAAATAATACATAATTAAATCAGAGTGAATAAAAAAAAATTCGACAGAAATAAGGATGCCACATTTGAGAAAAACATAATCCACCTGCTTATAACTTTGATACATAACACAAAATGGCATAAATAATAACAGGAAACTCTTTCCAACAAAAGGAAAGTTCAATTATGGAATAAAGTGGAACGATCCATAATTGACTCGTTTTACAAAATAAGTTGTTTCATAACATCAAAGTATACATACAAGTTATCCAATATATATATATATATATATATATATATATATATATATATATATATATATATATATATATATATATATATATATATATATATATATATATATATATATATATATATATATATATATATATATTCACATATATAAACATAAATAACAAAAGCGTTTCCCCCGACTCCCGTGTTACGTATGAGAGCAGACACCAAAGATCTAAGCAAAATGAAGATCTAACTCTTCCACTTGCCTCCACGCCTCTACAGCGGCTAATCTGCACTATGCCATAAAAAGCATATTCCAACAGAAGGGTGAGAAATAACAAATATATCAAGATTGCATAATCATATGTAAACATATAATTCACATATATTGATCAACTCACCCACACACCACATGCTAACACATATAGCATACCAAGATATCATAAATTCATATACACAAGTTATGATATATATCTGTACTTCACAAGAAGCACAAACACAAGAAACCACAAAGGGGTGAGAACTACATTCAATAATTAACGGTGTAAAATACATGTTAAGGAGTAGAAATCAAGCAATCACACATAATGTTCCCACATTCACGACACAGTTGTCACTTTCAATTATAATCCAACAAAGACATACTAATACAATGTGACTCAATGACACAATGCAATGCAAGTGGTACCACACAACATGGTTCATTCAATTGAACCTGATTCATAATAGAATCCGGATAAATCACATACACTCCACTGAGCAATGATTTATCTACATACAACTCCACATTAGAGTCCGAAAAAATCACATACACTCCCACTGAGCAATGATTTATCTCCATCACAACTCCACATTGGAGTCCGGACAATACTAGGCACCCATCATGGATTCCCACCTAGCTGTCTCCACCAGACACATCATGAAATGCATGACACAGATTACATACCAAACACGTGTATAATAGCAATTATACATCTACATGATCCTCATGATCACACGTGAGATACATACTCACCGTACACACTAGTATTACCACAATTGTCAAATCAATTCATCATAATACACACAATTAAGGAAAATACCTCACGTGGCCTTAATTAGTTAATTATCTAATTAATCCATCCAAATTCCATTTTAAATAATTTTTACTACCATTCCTAAATTCAACAAGTTCTGACACCTATCCCAACCTCTCAGACTAAAAAGGAACCCCATCGGACGCTGTAACGGCAAAATCGTGAGTGTAAGCTATTGATTAACTTAACTCGAAAAGCAAGAGTCGCCACCGCACTTTTATTTTATCCAAAATGGAAAGGAAAAAGAGCGAACAAAGCCTACACAAGCTCTACAACAAGAACAAGTGAAGAGAGTCCGGGTAAGGGGGGTTGGTTACGCAATGGGAAGGTGTTAGCACCCAAAACGTCTATAGTACTCTATAGGAACCCTTTGAAATATCTACCGCTTTTGGTCTGAAAATGTTTGATTGAAAAGTGATTGAGGAGATGAGAAGAGAAATTGTTTTTAAGATTTTTGTGTTTGGAGAGACTAGTCGCCTCATGCCTACGTACCCACGATGTGCGATGTAGGATCAAAACCCCGTAGTTCGTGGTACAAAGAATGAAATTGTTGGTTTTGGTTGATTTTAAATGTAAAGACAAGTCGTCATTTCCAAGCGAATAATTCCGCTTAAAGAAGTGAATCATGTCTAAACTTATGAAAAAGTTAAAGGAGAAAGTGCACGAGGGGACAAAAAAGAGTGATGAGTTTGATGTTTTTTAAGTCTTTTGAAAAAGGTGACAATATGCTTATGTAGTTTAGCATTTGTTAAGAAATGAAAAGAAAAGAGTAAAATCACTTGACAAAGTCAAGGTTTGATTATGAAAGATGTGAAAGTTTGAAATCAAGAAGGTTTTGAAAAAGGGAGAGAGTTTTGAAAATTGAAGGATGGGGAGGAGAAGAAGTGACTATCCTAAAGCATAAAGTAAAAGCTAAGGATAAGAATGATCTAACTACAAATGTAAGCTCCATAGTCTTCGAACCATAATTCCAAAGCAAAGGGAAAAGGTCCTAGTTCTAAGTCCAAGGTTCCAAGAATTGTATTGGATGTCCAAGGTCTAGGTGCAAGGAGTCAAGAATAACATTGAAGTCCAAGGTCTAGGTGCAAAATTCCATGTCCATTGCAAAGGATAGTAACCTAGTCCAAGATTAGAAGCACAAGTTTTTTAGAGGTTTAGGCCTTTATTAATGTTTTTGGTCCAAGTGGACAAAGAGAAAAAGGCATAAGCATAAACATGTGTCCAACGGACAAAGGAAAAATTGCAGAAGCATAAACATATGTCCAACGGACAAAGGAAAAAATATGCGGAAGCATAAACATGATATGAAATGATAAAAATGAAGCATAAAAGTAAAAGAGATAGGGAGCGAGAAGGAATCGTAAAAGTAAGAGTTAGAAGTTAGTGATTAGTTGTTAGTTGTTAGAGTGAATGATCAATAATGATTGAATAATTGCACTTAGGTCAAAGTTAATGAGAACTCATTAGAGGATTGATAAGACCAAAGCCTCCTAACAACAAGTCTCATAAGTTTTGAACCAAAAGACAAATGATCAACCATTTTTTATAGTTTTCCGATGCGGGACAAATATTGCGCTATGTTAAGCAATCGCCAAGTAATTTACGGAGTAATTACCCTACAATGAGGCCAGTCAATATCTCTTTGTGCTAATGTATGCTAGATGAACGATATGTAGATCGTCATCCGAAAGCGATACCGCACGAAAAGAAAAATGGTAACGATCTCGTCTTGATCAAAATTCAATAAGAGGAATTCTATGATCCATAAGACTTTCATTGATCGAAAGAAAAGAGAATTAGATGAGGAGAAAGCCAAATTAAACCACACAATTATGTGATCTAAGGCTAAGAACAAAGGAAGAGGGAAGAAAATGGAAAAAGAACCAAAACAGAGCCAAAATAGCATTCTGGACACTGGTTAATCGGTTAACACATTGGTTAATCGGTTAACCAGTGCAGATTTTGAATTTCTGCACAAAACAGGGTGTTAATCGGTTAACCAATTTACATTGTATCTGGTTAATCGGTTAACACTGCGCCAGAAGCAAAAGAATGTGTAAAATTCAGCATGATCTTCTTTCAAAACATTTTTCAAACACCTTGTGATCATGAACTGAATTTGCACGAATTTTATAGTAAAAATAGACGAAGAAACCTGCAATCAAACAACAATATATGATCTAAAAGATCAAAAACAAGAAGCACCAAGGATCTACATCTTGAATGATGAATATGAAGCTTTAACAATGGTGAAAAATAGATTACCACTCCAAATCTGGAAATTGCTTCAAATTACTCCAAGATCCAAACTCCAAAGTCTTGATCTATTTCAAAAGAAGAAAGAAGAGCTTTGGTGAATTTGTGGTTTGAGAAAGAGTCAAGAAGAATTTTGACAAGGTGAATTTGGCTCTCAAAAGCTTCAATGAAATTTTAGCAAGGTGAATTTGGCTCTCAAAAGCTTCAATGAAATTTTAGCAAGGTAAATTTGGCTCTCAAAAGCTTGTGAAATGAGTGAAATGAAGCCTCTATTTATAGAGTTTAGGCTTGAGAATTTGGTGGTTTGGAAGATCAAAATTAGGATTGGAATTCAAATTTGGAGGGAAATTAAAAGAGTGGTGATTAGTGGAGGTGTATGATAAGAAATGATCAAAGTGATGTAGGGAATTAAAATGGGATGGTATAGAATATTCCAAAATGATGAAAATTGGTGCCAATTGCTGAATTTTGAATTTGCTGCCATTTTTTTTTCAAAATTCGCACGCGTTAACCGATTAACCAATGTGTTAACCGATTAACACAGTGAAAATTTTGGAATTTTGGCTTTTTGATGTGTTGTCTTGGTACTGGCTCGATTTTTCTGGCTTGTCAAATAAGGCATGGACATAAACACATGAACCTTGGAGTCTCTTGAATAGTAATCAATTAAATCTCGGAGACTCTTGGTCAGATGATTTTTGAATTGATTGCGGATCAACTTTGACTTTTCTCAGATAAAATTCATTCGAGCTGTGGGACTGTTATTTTGGAATTTTTAACCTGTTCTCCCCCTGAAAATGATAGTGAAAGAAAACAAAATATTTTTGGGTTTTGGTTAAGGTTAGTAAACATAAGCAAAGAAAGCAATAAAGAAACACACAGATGCTCAGTGATGCTTGCAAGGCATAAACCCAAAGAAGAGAGGGATAAAGGAACCAATGTATGATGTTGTTTGTGGTATAATATGCAAAATGAGATGTGAAAGTTATGTGGAATCTTAGGGGTCAAAAATTAGGGTCTTACAGTTGCCCCTATTTAAGTCTCTTCTATCGGGAGATATGAAGATACTTAAATACAAAAGGCCATATTTTTAAGCCCTAAGATGCCACAAGATGATATGAATGCAAAGGGTGAAACAGACTGCGGGGAAACTTGAAACAAGAGATACGGTAAATTGAGAGAGATGACGCGAAAAGACACGCCAGGGAATACAAGCTATTTCTGGAGATCTATCAAGGTGACAAGAAGTATCCATCAATAGTTGGAAAGAGAGGGACAAGACCCTGGGAAGACAAGTAGTGACATCCAAGAATGACATTGGATGGAAACTACGAACGAGACAAAAGGTACGCCAAAAGATGTCCAAGAATGGCATTGGACAGCAACAAGAAAGTTTCTGGTAAAAACAACAGCGTCATCCAAGAATAGCATTGGATGGAGGTGAAAATCCTTCTATTATGGATAAGATATCCAAGAATAGCATTGGATAAAAGAAACTACAACATTCAAGAATGTCATTGAATGGGGAAACAACAAACATCAGAGACATCCAAGAAAAGCATTGGATATAAACAAAATTTCATTTGAAAACTTCACTGGGGACATCCAAGAATGGCATTGGATGGCAAGGTTAAACATCAGAGATATCCAAGAATAGAATTGGACTTGGCTGGGGAAAAGGTGTCCAAGAATGGCATTGGACAGAAGAATCTCAACATCCAAGAATGGCATTGAATGAAGTGAGAAAAGTTCTGGAAAATATATCAGAAGTATCCAAGAATGGCATTGGACTCTGTTGAGGAAAAGATATCCAAGAATGGCATTGGATAAAGAAAGGTCTTTCAGGAATGGCACTGAAAGTAAAGGTAAATCACTATATTCAAGAATGGCATTGAATAATAGTGAGAAAGACACCCAGGAATGGCACTGAATGCAAAGGAGAAAACTCATTCAAGAATGGCACTGAATGGACAGATAAAACTTTCAGGAATGGCACTGAAAGATGTCCAAGAGAAATATAATGGGGATTACAGAAGAGAGGCAAAACTTCTAGGAATAGCACTGGGAGAAACAAGAGGAACAAGGTATCCAGGAATGGCACTGGAGATCAAAAGAGACAGACATCCAGGAATGGCACTGGAGTGAAAGAAAAACAAAGATCCAGGAATGGCACTGAAATGAAAGGAGACAAACATCTAACAACAGGATAAGATACACAGGGAAACGAAAACATTCAGGAATGGCACTGAATAAAAAGACAGGTAAATGTTTTGTAGGCGCCAAGTAAGTTGGACTTTGATCACAAGGTAAGATGTTGACAGCAACAGGACCTCGAGAAATGCATATGAGCACGAAGCACACTTCGAGCTATGAAAACCTTTCTATAGATGATAGATGAATAATTTATGTATGCAATGCAAATGATAGAGACAACTGAGATAAACTCTTTTGTGAGGGAAGAATGGAACTCTGATTCCTCAACACAGGGAACACAACCCACTCTGCTTGGAGAGAAGATGTTGAACACATCTCTATCACACTTATGAATTACATCAGGTTGATGGTCTTTTGAGGAAAGACATCTTAAGGATTCTTGAAGAAGACTGCCCCAGATTGATTGACTGATGAGGATAAACTGATCATGGCTTCAATTTGATTGTTGTATGGGAAAAGATTGAACTGATCATGGCTTTAATTCTTGAAATGATTGCTGAGGATAAACTGATCATGGCTTCAGTTGTTGGGGATAGACTGATCATGGCTTCAGTTCTTGAAATTACTGTTGAGAAGTTTAAACTCAGTATGGGTCTTGAAAGAGATATTCTAGCTAACCAATTATGAGAATAACTTGCACTGAGCAACAAATATTGAACTGATTCACAACACGATCTGGAAGTAATGTGCCCTTGATAGGATCACTAACCAAGTTTCTCAACTGTTTGAAATTTCTTGATAAGGAAAGTTTGCCTGCAAATAAAATTATTCAAACAAACATGGTAATTTTAATGCAAAGCTCAATGCAATTTTGAAATCAAAAATCATTTTTGGAATGATATTATTGATGTGAATCAAATGAATCACTTGTCAAAACACGGTGGTTTAAACATGCAAAGTGAAAGAGAAAGCAAAGGTAAGACATCAAAGCAAATGATTGACAACAAACATAGGAGTCAGTTTACGCAACCTTGCTGTAGTATGCTTTCAAAAGAAACCTGACTTCAATTAGGTCTTTTGAAGGTTGTAACGTGGTCTGGTTCACGGTTTTTGAAACAAAGGATATAGGCTCAAAGTTTATTTGTACCCAACCCATTCTTCGTGATGATCTCCAGTCCTATGCTCAGTTAATTCAAACTATGCATTCAGGTTCCAAGAGATTTTGGGATTGCAACACTGTTATGACGATGGCTCAAGGGCCAAGGGATTTTTGAAATGGCAGTCACTTTTCCCTTACAACATTTTGTTGTTTTTGATGAGGACCTTAGTCAACTCGTTTTGTCTTTGAGGATTTTGGTAACCTCTTGATTTTTCTTTTGTTATCCCTAACTTTTGCCTGAACTATGTGATTTGAGCTTACAGTCGGCGGGATGCCCCAATTTTTTTCCTAAGTCTCCTTCATAGGTTTTGACTTAGCGGGCTTTTCTTTTGATTTTTTCATCATTTTTTTGAAAGATAGTGACTGCCTGGCTTAATGATTACGGTGAACCATCATTGGCTTTAGGTTTGAAAGACATCTTCAACACTTCTTTGATGTGTGAAGGAAAGCTTGTGATTGCAACCTTTATTGGAAGGCGTCTTGCATGCGTCAAATTAACTGAGAACTACCCATCCCCAGGTTAAAATTGTGGTTTTTTCGTACAGAAAGAAACTCCAACTTCTAGGCTCGAAGCGGTTGACAAGGGATTAACTTCCTTATTTCTCCAGTGTTTGGGAGTTGAAACAATGCCTGTACATCATCAGCCAAGTTTTAATTGAAAGCATACAGTTTAGCAATTTTAGGTATTTCGTTTTCATCATCCTCCCTCCAATCTTTGCATAAACAAAAGTTTGATAAAGAAAGTGAACAGGAGATATTTTTTGTTTTGTGAAAAAGAAAGCATAAAGATGCACACAGTGGATATAAATGAATTGAATCAAAACATTGCAATGCTCATTTCATTGAAAATTACCATGAAAGTACAAATAAAGTTTGAAAGCAAACAATCAATACAATCAAAGAAAAATGCAAACAGAAAGAAACAAGGCCTAGTGACTAATCAGCAACAAGGATGAGCTATCCTGTCTGAAACACTGGCTTTAGGAGATGATCCGTCTAAACTGACTCAAACGTCACTTGGCATGCTCTGGCAAAGGATTGTTGACAATATTGGAATTATCATCAGCAAAGGACAGAATCTTTAAATTCACCAGTTCTTGTACTCTAGCTTTCAATGCATAGCAACCTTCCAAGTTATGGCCTGCCCCACCTCAATGGAACTCACAGTGAAGATCAACCCTATAGCCAGATGAGAGAGGATTTGGAGGAGGAGGTAGATCCCTCGTTGTAATCAAACCTTTCTGAACAAGACATGGATATAGCTCAGTGTAGGACATCGGGATAGGATCAAAGTTAATCCTATTGCGATTCTTATTTTGTCTAACAGGATGACGAGGAGCTTGAACTGTTTGAGCATTGATAACAGGAGCAACTGCAGCTACATATTGTTGTTGCCTGCGACGAGGTTTACCTTCGACTAAAACAACATGGGTATCACCATCCTTTTTCTTTTGAAAATTCCCAGCATACTTTTTAGCACCACTAAAGGCTTCATCATTGGTAATCTTTCCTTTCTTGATACCTTCTTCTAGTCTTTCTCCAATAGTGACTAGGTCAGCAAAACCAGATGATGCACTACCTATCATCTTTTCCCAAAAGAGTGGCTGAAGAGTGTCCATGAACAATCCAGTCAATTCCTTTTCAGCCAAGGGTGGCTCCACTTGAGCAGCTAGCTCTCTCCAGCGCTGAGCGTACTCCTTAAAGGATTCTTTTTCTTTCTAAGACATGTTCTGTAATTGGCGGCGGTCAGCTGCCATGTCCAGATTGTACTTATATTGCTTTAAGAAAGCATCAGACAAGTCCATCTAGCTTTGGATATAGTTCTTATCAAGTCCCATATACCATTTCATTGAAGCCCCACTCATGCTGTCTTAGAAACAGTGAATGAGCAGTTTGTCATTTTTGGCATGAGCAGCCATCTTGCGACAGTACATCACCAAGTGGGTTCTGGGATAGGTATGCCCCTTGTATTTCTCAAAATCAGGAGTTTTGAATTTTGCAGGAATAACCAAATCGGAAACCAAGCACATGTCCATTACGGCACCACTAAAGACATCACTTCCTTCCACGGCTCTTATCCTTTTGTCTAGAGTTTGCCATTGCTCTCTGACTTCTTCAACGTATCCAGGTTCTCCCTGACTTTCAGATTGTGGACCAGCAGCATGGTACACGAAAGGATTCTCAGGAATAGCTTGAGCAACAGAATGCACAATAGGCTGAGGTTCAGTGAACAATGGAGCTGAAGATACTGGCGAGACAAACACAGGAGTAGTTGTAAAGGGTGGCGAGTAATTTGGAGGTAACCTAAATTCTGGCCAAGTAGAAGCTAGTTGCTGAGTCAGTGGAGGGTCAACAGTAGTAGTTGAAGTTTCAACAATCACAGTCCTATGAGGTGGTTCACCTCTAGCAATCAGAACTTGCAGCATTTCTGTGAGTTTGGTCATATCGGCCTTCAACTCATCAATTTCCATTCTGATTTTGGCATTGTGTTGTTCTTGGTTTTCCATTCTCAATCTGACAGCAGCTCTATTTCCGTATTTGTGTTGAGGAAACAACTTGACGGTGAACAGATAACTGAAGAGGAAGACAGTTGAAATGAGTTTCCGAGACAACTTGGAAAAATGCATATGTATGTTCATGGATGCAAGAGTGCATGGATGCAACAACCACAAACAAGATCACTCAAAGCACACAGGTTCAAAGGTTTGAGTCACGAGCATGGAGTCGAGGTTAAGAACCAATCCCACAAAAGGTATGTACTAAGGTTTTTCCTTCATGGTACCTACAGAAAACACGGTTCTAGCAGAGTGCCCAGGGTCCACAATTCACTATCAGACACACCAACGCACCAATTTGCTTGGAGGTTGGTAGTTATCCTCAAGAGAATCTAACCTGAGTGTGGCATCGCGTAATAGCTAAGTCGGATTTGCATCTTCATAGCTTCCGCGCCACGATCCTAAAAACGCTAAGATGGGTTAAGGGTTACTACAGTTCTCAGTGTTATAGGCTTCTATGGAAAAAGTAATGCCTTCACGATCGCTCGATCGGCATCAGTAATTCCAAAGAGGCAACCACCGAGTGGATGGATTCTCAAGTTCTTCTTTTTCGGGATTCGACTCCCTCAAAGTTCCCTTGACTATACCATCCTCCTATCTTAAAGTACACTCTGGTCCGGGTATAGGACCTATCTCGCACACAGAGGAACTCCAAAATAGAACAATCAAGTAACAAGCAAATCAGGCAAAAGGCAGTAAATAAATCAAAGTAGGCTAAACCCCTCAAGGGAAGATATCCCTAGCAGAGTCGCCACTTTTCTGTAGCGGCAAAATCGTGAGTGTAAGCTATTGATTAACTTAACTCGAAAAGCAAGAGTCGCCACCGCACTTTTATTTTATCTAAAATGGAAAGGAAAAAGAGCGAACAAAACCTACACAAGCTCTACAACAAGAACAAGTGAAGATAGTCCGGGTAAGGGGGATTGGTTACGCAATGGGAAGGTGTTAGCACCCAAAACGTCTATAGTACTCTATAGGAACCCTTTGAAATATCTACCGCTTTTGGTCTGAAAATGTTTGCTTGAAAAGTGATTGAGGAGATGAAAAGAGAAATTGTTTTTAAGATTTTTGTGTTTGGAGAGACTAGTCGCCTCATGCCTAAGTACCCACGATGTGCAATGTAGGATCAAAACCCCATAGTTCATGGTACAAAGAATGAAAATTATTGGTTTTGGTTGATTTTAAATGTAAAGACAAGTCGTCATTTCCAAGCGAATAATTCCGCTTAAAGAAATAAATTATGTCTAAACTTATGAAAAAGTTAAAGGAGAAAGTGCACGAGGGCACAAAAAAGAGTGATGAGTTTGATGTTTTTTAAGTCTTTTGAAAAAGGTGACAATATGCTTATGTAGTTTAGCATTTGTTAAGAAATGAAAAGAAAAGAGTAAAATCACTTGACAAAGTTAAGGTTTGATTATGAAAGATGTGAAAGTTTGAAATCAAGAAGGTTTTGAAAAAGGGAGAGAGTTTTGAAAATTGAAGAATGGGGAGGAGAAGAAGTGACTATCCTAAAGCATAAAGTAAAAGCTAAGGATAAGAATTATCTAACCACAAATTTAAGCTCCATAGTCTTCAAACCATAATTCTAAAGCAAAGGGAAAAGGTCCTAGTTCTAAGTCCAAGGTTCCAAGAATTGCATTGGATGTCCAAGGTCTAGGTGCAAGGATTCAAGAATAGAATTGAAGTCCAAGGTCTAGGTGCAAAATTCCATGTCCATTGCAAAGGATAGTAACCATAGTCCAAGATTAGAAGCACAAGTTTTTTAGAGGTTTAGGCCTTTATTAATGTTTTTGGTCCAAGTGGACAAAGAGAAAAAGGCATAAGCATAAACATGTGCCCAACGGACAAAGAAAAATTACGGAAGCATAAACATATGTCCAACGAACAATGGAAAAAATATGCGGAAGCATAAACATGATATAAAATGATAAAAATGAAGCATAAAAGTAAAAGAGATAGGGAGCGAGAAGGAATCGTAAAAGTAAGAGTTAGAAGTTAGTGATTAGTTGTTAGTTGTTAGAGTGAATGATCAATAATGATTGAATAATTACACTTAGGTCAAAGTTAATGAGAACTCATTAGAGGATTGATAAGACCAAAGCCTCCTAACAACAAGTCTCATAAGTTTTGAACCAAAAGATAAATGATCAACCATTTTTTATAGTTTTCCGATGCGGGACAAATATTGCGCTATGTTAAGCAATCGCCGAGTAATTTATGGAGTAATTACCCTATAATGAGGCCGGTCAATAGCTCTTTGTGCTAATGTATGCTAGATGAACGATATGTAGATCGTCATCCGAAAGCGATACCGCACGAAAAGAAAAATGGTAACAATCTCGTCTTGATCAAAATTCAATAAGAGGAATTCTATGATCCATAAGACTTTCATCGATCGAAAGAAAAGAGAATTAGATGAAGAGAAAGCCAAATTAAACCACACAATTATGTGATCTAAGGCTAAGAACAAAGGAAGAGGGAAGAAAATGGCAAAAGAACCAAAACAATCCCAAAACAGAGCCAAAATAGCATTCTGGACACTGGTTAATCGGTTAACACATTGGTTAATCGGTTAACCAGTGTAGATTTTGAATTTCTGCGCAAAACAGGGTGTTAATCGGTTAACCAATTTACACTGTATCTGGTTAATCGATTAACACTGCGCCAGAAGCAAAAGAACGTGTAAAATTCAGCATGATCTTCTTTCAAAACTTTTTTCAAACACCTTGTGATCTTGAACTGAATTTGCACGAATTTTACAGTAAAAATAGACGAAGAAACCTGCAATCAAACAACAATATATGATCCAAAGGATCAACAACAAGAAGCACCAAGGATCTACATCTTGAATGATGAATATGAAGCTTTAACAATGGTGGAAAATAGATTACCACTCCAAATCTGGAAATTGCTTCAAATTACTCCAAGATCCAAACTCCAAAGTCTTGATCTATTTCAAAAGAAGAAAGAAGAGCTTTGGTGAATTTGTGGTTTGAGAAAGAGTCAAGAAGAATTTTGACAAGGTGAATTTGGCTCTCAAAAGCTTTAATGAAATTTTAGCAAGGTGAATTTGGCTCTCAAAAGCTTCAATGAAATTTTAGCAAGGTGAATTTGGCTCTCAAAAGCTTGTGAAATGAGTGAAATGAAGCCTCTATTTATAGAGTTTAGGCTTGGGAATTTGGTGGTTTGGAATTAGGTTTGGAAGATCAAAATTAGGATTGGAATTCAAATTTGGAGGGAAATCAAAAGAGCGGTGATTAGTGGAGGTGTATGATAAGAAATGATCAAAGTGATGTAGGAAATTAAAATGAGATGGTATAGAATATTCCAAAATGATGAAAATTGGTGCCAATTGCTGAATTTTGAATTTGCTGCCATTTTTTTTTCAAAATTCGCACGAGTTAACCGATTAACTAATGTGTTAACCGATTAACACAGTGAAAATTTGGGAAATTTGGCTTTTTGATGTGCTGTCTTGGTTCTGGCTCGATTTTTCTAAGGTTAACCTATAACAGCGCTTTTTTAGAGCGCTTTCTAAGGTAATACTTATAGCAACGCTTTTTCAAGAAGCGCTTTCTAAGGTGGCTTCAATTTAGGGCATTTAGCAGCGCTTTTAAAAAGCACTTTCTAAAGGCTATCTTTTGCAGCGCATTTTTTTAGAGAAATTTTTTAAAGACTTATAGCAGCGCTTTTTGCAAAAAGCGTTGTCTTTGTGGCGATGCAAAAAGCCAATTTTGGCGTAGTGCTTGGAGTCTCTTGAATAATAATCAATTAAATCTCGGAGACTCTTGATCAGATGATTTTTGAATTGATTGCGGATCAACTTTGACTTTTCTCAGATAAAATTCATTCGAGCTGTGGGATTGTTATTTTGGCATTTTTAACCTGTTCTTCCCCTAAAAATGTTAGTGAAAGAAAACAAAATATTTTTGAGTTTTGGTCAAGGTTAGTAAACATAAGCAAAGAAAGCAATAAAGAAACACACAGATGCTCGGTGATCCCTGCAAGACATAAACCCAAAGAAGAGAGGGATAAAGGAACCAATGTGTGATCTTGTTTGTGGTATACAATACAAAATGAGATGTGAATGATATGTGGAATCTTAGGGGTCAAAATTAGGGTCTTACAGACGCGAAATCGGGAAAGAAATCGCGAAACGGCAAAATTCTGCACTCTCGCTGGTCATACGCGTATTGCCCACACCCATACGCGTATTGCCCAGACCCATACGCGTACCATTATGTATTTCAGCAGAAGTCCGTGTAAAAATGGGTTCCATACGCGTAACGCCCACGTACCGCCATTGTCATACGCGTATTACCTTGCCCATTTCGCATATGGGCAGCGAACACCCAGAATTTTCCTGTTTCCACACCAGTCCAAATTCTGATCAATTCTAGCACCCAAATTTACAACCACATTCTATAGCAAGATTCAACATCATATAAATATCCTAAAAGCACCACATTTATATGGCAATGGCATAACACACGACAAAATACCGACCTCACGCATTTTACGCAATAAGAAAATCCGACAGCACGACTATTTCTCAAAAACACGAATTAATTAAATCATCTTTTATCCTCCAAACTATTTTTAATAGAAAGAATATCTCATTAGCTTTCCAACACTTCGAACGGGGGTCAAAACGGACTTACGGATCAAAAGATATGGATTTTTGAAGTTTTTCCAAAAACCAGAAAAATGGCCTGCAGCAGCTACGGGTTTTGAGCAATTTTACCTTAAAATCTCATCTAAACATCACTATAATACAAATTAAATACATAGCAACATATATCTATCATGTATCAACAATTAGGAACCTTAAAACATGATTTCCAACACAAAAATTTTGGATCCAAATCTCAAAATCTCAACATATCAAATGTTGTAATTTTCCATCAAAATCAACCAAACATGTGAAAACATACAAGTAAGCATTTCCAACTAATTCCTAACCTCACCCGACTATACTACGCGATTTATACCGAGTTTCACCCGTGAAAACATCAATTTCCACTCAATTTACCATTTCTATCAAATGTTAAAACCCAAACATTTTCAACCAAAATCAAACCAAACAAACACATACATATACATATACAATCGAAATATAATCGGAATTTCTCACCCTTACCCGATTAATCGAAGATCAAGCTTTGATTTGATCGATTTCCTCTTCTTCCCCTTCTTCTCTATTTTCTTTCTCTTCTTTCTCTTTTCTCCTCTTTTTCTCTCTATTTCTCTCTTTTCACTTTTTATAACAAAATATCTACTTTTATAAAAATATCTAACCCCTCAAAAGACTATTTTACCCTTTTGCTCAAATATCTCCTAAACGGTCTCAAAATGCGATAAAACATAAACAGCGATGCAAAATATACCAGGAATTAAAAGTTAATAAGAAAATATTATCAATTGCAATTATTTTATCTATCTGAGAAATTATCCAATTAACAGGTAAAACTCATTTAATTTACACAATTCACCAAATCCAACAAAATACCAAAAATAACATATAACTTCCACCAGTGGAACTTAAGTGCAAAACATGACATAACCAAAAATCTCACTAACTTCCACCAGTGGCTGTTAGTTCAAAATGTGACACATTTATGCCACAAAACTCTCAATGCATAAGCATGACGCATTAACATGAAACACAATAAATCACACAATTCACAAAATTTAACATAAATGAAATAAATAAATACGATTAACCAAATCGGGGCGTTATAACTCTCCCCCACTTAGACATTTTCGTCCTCGAAAATATAACTGAGACGAACAACTTCCGGATACGACTCTCACATCCGACTAACCAACTATCATGCCAACACTAGGCACACCACGAATAACACAAACTGACAAACCACCTTGCTAACATCAACCACAACAACGACAAGATGCAATGCCCATACAATGCACTTGACGACTAACTCACGACTCAAAGAATACCCAAGTTATGAACACACATAGGTTCACTCTAGAACCAGAACACAACAAGATCGTCACCCTCACCATAGGTAACACTCCCCTAATTCCCCACATAGGAATTAACTACTCGCACTCGACCATCACGATGGAAACGAGGCAACAACGAAAACAAGAACATAAAGTCCCACGACACAACATCGTTTCAACAACCTCTACATAACTAAAATACCAACATCCTTGTCACACAACATTATTACAACAATGCTACGATTCACCAATCGAACATATAACTAAAACATTCATCTACATAGTAGCCCATGAATAATATTTAAACCTTTCACCTAACACTTCCATTCTGAAACATCCAATGGTCTCATCATTCCTACATGTTTCCAATGTTTAACCTATGAACTCTTACAAGTCACACACGCATATACAAAATATGCCACATCACGCTTTCGATGCGCACTCTGATTACTCGCAACAATCAAATCTACCAATTACATATCCAACTTCTGACTCTCTCTAATATTCGCCAGAAAAATCATAGTTCATTTCTAATATACCCAACCTCCCACTCTACTGTGTTATCTCACACCCCAGACACAAGTCTCTGAACTGCTCAAATAATTCTAATCCTTTGACCATCAAAACAGACATGTATAAAAACCTTCGACTTAACTTCACCAATAGGATAATTCTAGCTAAAGTCATAACTCATCAGGAATTCCAACCATCCTCGTTGTCCCATACTCTATTATTTCCGACCAAACAGGTACTCAATATTCTTGTGATTACTAAACACTTCGAACTCAAAACCATAAA
Organism: Lathyrus tuberosus; assembly: GCA_022829125.1. Taxonomy (NCBI): domain Eukaryota; kingdom Viridiplantae; phylum Streptophyta; class Magnoliopsida; order Fabales; family Fabaceae; genus Lathyrus; species Lathyrus tuberosus. The sequence goes on from JALAZF010000661.1 coordinate 702,100, forward strand.
AATAATACCTCCAGATTCTCAACACAAAAGTAACCGCAGCCATCTTGAAATCATGAATCCTCAAATGTTGTAAAGCATAAGCCACGACTTTACCATCTTGCATCAACACACAGATTAAACTCATCATAGACGCATCCCAATACCTCACAAACGGTTTTTCAGGATCACGCAGAATCAAAACTGGAGCCGTAGACAAATTCTACTTTAGCCCTCTCAAACTTTCCTCACAATGAACATCCAAAGCAAACAACTTACCCTTTGCAAGTCAACTGAAGTAATAAAAATGCTAACTTGGAAAAGCCTCTCATAACTTCCGGTAATAACCAACTAAAGTCCAAAAAGCTTCTAATCACCTTAACCGACTTCAGAGCCTCTCATTGTAGAACTGCATCTACTTTCGATGGATCCATAACAATATCATCATCAGGAATAACGTATCCAAGAAAACTAACCCTTTTCAACCAAAATTCTCACTTGAATAATTTAGCATAAAAATTCCTGCTTTTCAACACTTGCAACTCGATTCTCAAACACCCTATATACTCTCCTTCTGATTTTATAATAGATCAGAATATCTCTAATGAACACCACTCCGAACTTATCCAATTAAATATGGGAGATACGATTTATATACTCCATAAACATTCTAGACGCATTACTAACACCGAACAACATCACTGTACATTGTAATCCCAACCAAATTCTAAAAGATATAAATTCTTAAAGTTTTTGCAAAAATTTTCATTGGGTAATTCTAACGCTAACATCCAATATTTCATCCGGAAACACATCTGGAAATCACGCACAACTGGAAGCCCTTCACTGTGGCTTTCCTGTCAATTCTAGAACACTATTATCACAAACATACCAAACATCTTGGTCTCATTGCTTAAGAGTTTTTCTACTTACTTAGCAGATATAAACCTCAACTATTCACCTTCGTCCATTTTAAGTTCACTCTCTACTCTCTGAGGAGCAACCATCAATAATACCTGATCGTTCTCCCCCAGAGACATCCCGACTTGACCAACATACCAAAGCCTCTAATCTGCCTCATCTTTCGATATAAGAATCTTCATCGACTCTTCAAAACAATCTGTAATCATTTTCTTAATTCCAAACAATTCATTGCACACACTATCTAAGCCGGAAAGACACGTCTATTCCATCCAACATAATTCAGTCTACTATCAACAAGAGATTAAGGGTGATCAGTTCCTCAATTTTTCAATAGACAACCGACAATCATGATGGGGTGTAGACCATCTTTACAAGACCATAATAGCATTTCTTGCATCTTGTGCACAAAACTACCTAAGGCACAAATCCTTAGTCGACATAAACCTCACCTCCGTATTCCCTCTGGAATCGGAAACGACACTGTCCAAACAACACTTATAATCTCGCAAACAACGACACACTAAACCAACGCACCACAACTGAAGCAACTTGGAAAAGCACCAGCTTCTCCCCCACTTATCTCATTCTCAATCCTGAAGACAAAGGATTAGAAAACCAGAAAGCACTGACAGTGCTTCACACACATATCACGTACTAAGGAACAAACAACATCGACAGTATTCAACTGTCATGCCACACCGACTCATAACTTGGCCGGACGGATCGACCTACTCTGATACCAATTGTAACACCCCAATTCCCATCTAGCGGATAAATAATACATAATTAAATCAGAGTGAATAAAATTTTTTTTTGACAGAAATAAGGATGCCACATTTAAGAAAAACATAATCCACCTAGTTATAACTTTGATACATAACACAAAATGGAATAAATAATAACAGGAAACTCTTTCCAACAAAAGGAAAGTTCAATTATGGAATAAAGCGGAACGATCCATAATTGACTCGTTTTACAAAATAAGTTTTTCATAACATCAAAGTATACGTACAAGTTATCCAATATATATATATATATATATATATATTCACATATATAAAAATAAATAACAAAAGGGTTTCCCCCGACTCCCGTGTTACGTATCAGAGCAGACACCAAAGATCTAAGCAAAATGAAGATCTAACTCTTCCACTTGCCTCCACGCCTCTACAGCGGCTAATCTGCACTATGCCATAAAAAAGCATATTCCAGCAGAAGGGTGAGAAATAACAAATATATCAAGATTCCATAATCATATGTAAACATATAATTCACATATATTAATCAACTCACCCACACACCACATGCTAACACATATAGCATACCAAGATATCATAAATTCATATACACAAGTTATGATATATACATATGTACTTCCCAAGAAGCACAGACACAAGAAACCACAAAGGGGTGAGAACTACATTCAATAATTAACGGTGTAAAATACATGTTAAGGAGTAGAAATCAAGCAATCACACATAATGTGCCCACATTCACTACACACTTGTCACTTTAAATTATAATCCAACAAAGACATACTAATGCAATATGACTCAATGACACAATGCAATGCAAGTGGTACCACACAACATGGTTCATTCAATTGAACCCGATTCATAATAGAATCCGGATAAATCACATACACTCCACTGAGCAATGATTTATCTCCATACAACTCCACATTAGAGTCCGGACAAATCACATACACTCCCACTGAGTAATGATTTATCTCCATCACAACTCCACATTGGAGTCCGGACAATACTAGGCACCCATCATGGATTCCCATCTAGCTGTCTCCACCAGACACATCATGAAATGCATGACACAGATTACACACCAAACACATGTATAATAGCAATTATACATCTACACGATCCTCATGATCACACGTGAGATACATACTCATCGTAATACACACTAGGATTACCACAACTGTCAAATCAATTCATCATAATACACACAATTAAGGAAAATACCTCACGTGGCCTTAATTAGTTAATTATCTAATTAATCCATCCAAATTCCATTTTAAATCATTTTTACTACCATTTCTAAATTCAACAAGTTCTGACACCTATCCCAACCTCTCAGACTAAAAAGGAACCGCATCGGATGCGAAATCGGGAAAGAAATCGCGAAACGGCAAAATTCTGCACTCTCGCTGGTCATACGCGTATTGCCCACACCCATACGCGTAGTGCCCAGACCCCTACGCGTACCATTACGTATTTCAGTAGAAAGCTATATAAAAATGGGTTCCATACGCGTAACGCCCACGTACCGCCCTTGCTATACGCGTATTACCTTGCCCATTACGCGTATGGGAAGCGAACACCCAGAATTTTCCTGTTTCCACACCAGTCAAAATTCTGATCAATTCTAGCACCCAAATTTACAACCACATTCTATAGCAAGATTCAACATCATATAAATATCCTAAAAGCTCCACATTTATATGGCAATGGCATAACACACGACAAAATACCGACCTCACGCATTTTACGCAATAAGAAAATCCGACAGCACGACTATTTCTCAAAAACACGAATTAATTAAATCATCTTTTATCCTCCAAACTATTTTTAATAGAAAGAATATCTCATTAGCTTTCCAACACTTTGAACGGGGGTCAAAACGGACTTACGGATCAAAAGATATGGATTTTTGAAGTTTATCCAAAAACCAGAAAAATGGCCTGCAACAGCTACAGGTTTTGAGCAATTTTACCTTAAAATCTCATCTAAACATCACTATAATACAAATTAAATACATAGCAACATATATCTATCATGTATCAACAATTAGGAACCTTAAAACATGATTTCCAACACAAAAGTTTTGGATCCAAATCTCAAAATCTCAACATATCAAATGTTGTAATTTTCCATCAAAATCAACCAAACATGTGAAAACATACAAGTAAGCATTTCCAACTAATTCCTAACCTCACCCGACTATACTACGCGATTTATACCGAGTTTCACCCGTGAAAACATCAATTTCCACTCAATTTACCATTTCTATCAAATGTTAAAACCCTAACATTTTCAACCAAAATCAAACCAAACAAGCACATACATATACATAGAGTTAAATATACAAACCCCCTGCAATGTTAGCGAGTTTTCAATTTAGCCCCTGTTTAATTTTTTTTTAAACACCCTCTCTTAATATCTAGATTCCCTCACTTAGGCCCCTGATTGCCACATTGCAGCAAAGATTCTTTCTTATTGCTTGCGTGGCAGTTCACGTGACATTTTTAATATTTTTTTCATTTTTTATTTTTTATTTCGTTTTTTTTTTTGTTTTTTTATCTTAATTTCTTTCTACTATTATTTTTATTAATATTTTTTTTATGAAATTATATTAATTTAAATTAACTATTAAAATATTAAATTTGGGCTTAAAGCCCAATATTTTTATGGAAGTCCAAGACTTGAAGTTTTACAATGTGTTATGTATAAGAGATAGATAAACTCTTTCATTTGGTGAAATTTTTTCAATGTGGGACTCAAAGCAATGTTAAAATCAGTTCCTTTAAAACTTTCTATTACATAGTGACACAACACTACAATGGGATATTTGTCACAAGGGCTGTTCATGACTCGTATTGAGAAAGAAACCATAGATTCACGACTGATCAAAGTGAAAAGAAAAAATCAGAACAAAGGCATCATCATCTATTACCAAAACAAAGTTATAGCATATTGGAGAAGAGAAGTTAACTGAATAAAAAATGTGTTCCCACATGTTTGAACTAAATGGAAAAGATTCACGAACAACATCACTACTTTCCAAAACAGGTTTCAGACAGGAAAATCACACATTCACATCCATTTCCAGCACACAATCAAGACAAAATCAGACAAGTTTAACACATTCATCATGATTCCAAAACCTGTTCCAGATAGTTCAAATTCTTCACAAAACAGTTTCAAACATGATTCGCACATTCATTTTGAAATCAAAAGATTAATTTCCCATATGTCTATAAATTGGAGAGTATTCACACATTCAGAGGGGGGAAGGAGACACACGGTTGAAGGAGGAAGGATATGAAAGCATTCACAAACGCAGAGCATACATGCACGAATTGAAAGCTTACCTGCACGATAACAACGACAAAACCAACACTCTCAAATCCATATTCGTGCTCAGCTTTCGATTCAGTCGCAAACAGCAAAGTTCCATCATCATCCTTGAAACATTCGCGTATCCTCCAAGAGGGATCAACGAAATCGCCGCCGCGATAAAGGAGTACTCCGAGAAAGAGAGAGAGAGATAGATAATCTGAGAAGAGAGATTCGCGTGAGGGGGAAGCGATTTGGAGTGAAGTGAAGGTGACGAGGAGTTCGTGATTTCGCCGAGTTCTCCTCCACTGATTTCGTCACATTCAAGGCAGAAGGTATTTCTTTTCTTCTTCTTACAAGCCTGAGCAAGTGGAAAAAGCTTTGAAGCATGTTTACCAAGTGAAACTTAGCTTACAGAATTGCAAAGTGGGATTTATGTTTTGTTGCTGAAACTTAGTCCCACATCAACCACTTATAAAGAAAATCAAGTCTTTACATAGCTTTTTCCCACACAATAATTCAAAAGTTGAGTGGTGAGTTGAATTGGAAGTGATATTGGGCTTAATACGAAATAGCCCAATGTAAATAATTTTTAAAAAGAAATTTGAAAAAAAAATTATAAAAAAAAACAAAAAAAAACGAAAAAAAAAAATAAAAAAATTAAAAATTAAAAAATTAAAAATAAAATAATAAAAATAATAAAAAAAATATAAAAAAATATTAAAAATGCCATGTGGACTGCCACGCAAGCAATAGAAAAGAATCTTTGCTGCAATGTGGCAATCAGGGGTCTAAGTGAGGAAATCGAACTAAGATGAAGGGGTTTTAAAAAAAAAAACTTTACCAGGGGCTAAAATGAGAACTCGCTAACAATACAGGGGGATTTGTATATTTAACCCCATATACATATACAATCGAAATATAATCGGAACTTCTCACCCTTACCCGATTAATCGAAGATCAAGCTTTGATTTGATCGATTTCCTCTTCTTCCCCTTCTTCTCTCTTTTCTTTCTCTTCTTTCTCTTCTTTCTCTTTTCTCCTCTTTTTCTCTCTATTTCTCTCTTTTCCCTTTTTATAACAAAATATCTACTTTTATAAAAATATCTAACCCCTCAAAATACTATTTTACCCTTTTGCTCAAATATCTCCCAAACGGTCTCAAAATGCGATAAAACATAAATAGCGATGCAAAATATATCAGGAATTAAAAGTTAATAAGAAAATATTATCAATTGCAATTATTTTATCTATCTGAGAAATTATCCAATTAACAGGTAAAACTCATTTAATTTACACAATTCACCAAATCCAACAAAATACCAAAAATAACATATAACTTCCACCAGTGGAACTTACGTGCAAAACATGACATAACCAAAAATCTCACTAACTTCCACCAGTGGCTGTAAGTTCAAAATGTGACACATTTATGCCACGAAACTCTCAATGCATAAGCATGACGCATTAACATGAAACACAATAAATCACAAAATTCACAAAATTTCACATAAATGAAATAAATAAATACGATTAACCAAATCGGGGCGTTACAGTATGTGCCAGCACATCCAACATTCAGGCCGACACATACTGTTTAAGTTGGTCAATTTTGTTCATTTCTTTTACTCCGAAAATTATCTCCTTGCCACCAAACTTCCAGATCTATAAATACAACATTCATGCTTCATTCCAAACTGGTGATACCATAAATTAGCCTGCATTTGCTCATCATCTTCAACCCCCGTCCTATGTCTACACACTGACAAATCACACATAATAATCTTTTGTTGGGGTGCCAGCTAAGCGAAGGCCTGATAACGTCCGATTAGGTTCTTGTGTAGCCGAGAATATCGGGTTGAGACTTGTAGGGGTCTTTATCCGGAAAAACCGCGGGTTTGTCCTCCAAGATCATGTGTAAATTTGGGGGTTTTCGTGCAAGACGTTCAAGAGAGGATTGCGACATTGTGAAAGCCTTTCTAGGTAAGTACATAAAGGATCCTTTTGAGATAAAGAACGCAAAGGAAGTAATGGAGAATGGTGAATTGAATGGAAATCTTGTGGAACAATCGATGCAATTGATCGTGCACGAAAGCTTAGAGATAAAGAACACAATGGAGTAGCAATATCGACAAGTCAATTGGCATCAATTTTTATCTTGGTCTTTTTCAAGATCAAAGGAAGAGAAGGGGTTAAATCAACATCCAAACCAGTGGTGTTTGTATGATTGCTATTGAACACTTCTCTTGTACATCGACTTTTTGCATAGTAAGAAAGTATCATAATTCCACATTGGTAATTAGGCGCAGACGTACCCACACGCGAGGACGAAAGTAGGGAGCTGTGTAAACAAATTCTCGTGCTGATCTCTCCATTATCTCTTTACTTGCTTTATTATTTCATTACTGAATTTGTCAAATAGCATTAATTGATCGAATGACTCGTAAGAATTTTTCCATTACTATTTGGTTATAACTTTATTGTTGATTAGCTTATAATCACTTTTGATTATAAGTGGTTTTCATATCAACAACAATACAAAGGAAAATTCTGAAAATTTATTCGTACACCAAGTGTTTGATAAATTGTACAGTTCCTTAATTTTTCTTATTGTCATTGGAAATAATATTACTACGTACTTGGTTTAAGTGAGTAATATTGTGATCGATTAATTTGTGCTTAAGTGATTAATGTTATTTGATTCCATTACATACGACTTTTGCATATCTGAGTTCCAAAAACTAGGTTCGTATAAACGACATTTGTCGATCCATACCGAAAATTTCCACGAGCACTCATTTTTGAAATAACTTTAAAACCCAAATTTTATTTAGTGATTTTGTCTTGGGTGTCTATTCACTCCCCCTCTAGACAAGTTGTCGTCGTCTAACACACATCTCTGAATCAAGTTTTGAATCAATTCATTTTTTTAACATGCATTATTTAATTATTATATGTGACTTTGATCACGATGCTTTTAGTCAATTGTTTGAGTTAGTGGAACAAGAACCATATGTGTTGTTGGTTCAAGTTAGGTGGAAAGAGAAATCTCAAAGTATTTTTAAAAACATGAAAATTTGAGATTTTATGTGCATAACTCGAATCATGTACATATCATGACTTGAATCAAATTGAACAGGGGCAAACATAAAGATTTTCAAACTCTATGACTCGAATCACAATTTTAACTTGATTCAAGCCAGGAAGCCTTGTGACTGGAATCACAAGTTGCATTTGATTCAAATCAGACAAATCTGGCCAGCCTCTGTCCTATTTGATTCGAGTCACACTTTATACCTGACTCAAATCACACTATATTTCTCATTTTTCTATTTAGCTCTGTCCAAATTGACTAGAATCAAACTTTATACCAGTTTCGAACCATGAGACTTTGTGGCTCGAATCAGGGATATAAGGTGTCTCGAATCACACGAAAAATGGGTCAATTTATTTATGAGATATTGTTTCACTCTACTTTCTCATTTGACTCAAATCATGAAATGTTCTTGACTTGAATCTAACTAACTTTTTCCAACCATTTTTGTGCTTAATTTCAAGCACATATAAATTCATTTCGTCATTTTCATTTTAAGAAGAGAAGTTTCATAATCTACATTGTGATTTTGTGAAATCAACAATCTCTCACTTTTGAAAACTAAAAAATTCTTGCAAATAAATTTTCTTTCATCTTCAATATCTAGTTTGATTTTAGATCTTGATAATGAGAGATTTGTAATTGTTGAGGGAGATGTTGTCTTGAAACTAATCGTTCTTGAAGGTTTGGCAAAGATTTTCAGAAAGTTTTCTAGATTGAGGTTGTCGTCATTGGTAGTGACAAATTTCAATGAAAAGAATGAGGTTCTTCTCTCCAACTGACCTTGGTAGTGATTATGTGGAAGGCTACAAATAAGGTGGAGTTCTTCTAAATCTTTATTAAGCCTCAAGGGCGAGCAACATTTTCTCTATTCTATATCAACATGGGCGAGCAACATTTTCTCTACTCTATATTCTCACCTAACACGGGCGAGCAACATGCAGGGTCGCCAATTTGGGTTAAGCCTCCCAAAAATTGCATGTCTTAGTTGTGGAATGATTAGTTCGAAGCTCGTAAATACGATAGCGCGCCCGACTTCCCTTTCATGAAATCTTTCCAAATGACTTCAAAGCTATCAGTCAGATGAGAACTAAAAATCTTCCCAACATGGTGTAAAATCATCTGTTGAGGGGCCAGATGATAGAGTGAGTGTTCCTTGAGGCTCATTCCCAAGTGGATAGGTTCATGCGAAATTTGCAAGTATATTTGACTTCCAAAAAGGAGGCGCTGGCTCAAGAGAAAGAGTCTGTAAAAAATATGACTAAGGAGCATGATGGTCTGAAGCATTCGGAGGCAAGGCTCAAAGAAGCCCTTAAGAAAACGGAAAAAAGACGCCAAAAGCTCCCCTTACTAGAGAATAGATTTAAGGTGTTTCTTAAGGCCTCCTTCCTCTTATAAAGCCTAAAATTGCAATTTATTTATTTATAAGAACTAAAAACATATTTAACACTATATAAAACGTATCAGGCATCTTTTTATTGATTGATATATTCCAAATAATACAACATTATTTAATATATTTTATTTTAATATCTTTTGTTTTAATAATATTAGCATCCAGACGGACACCCGCGTGCTCGTCTGTCCGCTTTTTTAATACATACACGTAAAAATTTTAATGATATTTTTTATTTAATATTAATTTTAAATGAAAGTGATGTAAGAAATTAGATAGAAAGTTAATAGTAAAAAATTATGTGAAAAATAATAATAGTAATTTCAGTGGGAGTTACACATTAGAGGATAAAATTAGTAGAAAATATGCTTCATCAAAAAACCATGTTTTGCCATATGTTATAGATTATAGATTAAATATATATATATATATATATTTTTTTGTATTTTCTCAAATTTCAGTTTTTTTTTCAAATTTTAAAACATGTCAACTCAACACTTTTATTATATGAGAATACCAAGAGACGCATATCTTACCTTTCTATTAATATACTTTTGTTTGATTACAAATATGATCCTCTACTTTATTTATGAAACTGTTCTGGACTGGACCAATGGCTAAAATTGGCCCAATCCGCCTCTGCTACAGAGCGGCCCAAATTGCCTAAGTCCAATCCACAGAAGGGCAAAAGTTACCTTTCTGCCCCTCCTACCGGGCAAGGAACATAACGTTCCTCTCCGGATATTCTGCCCGTCACACACAGCTTCAGTGCTCCCCGAACAGCCATGGGCAGGTGCCCGAAACTACGCATATGCCCGACATAACGGCTAGTTTTGGACACCCTGCCCGTCATAACGGCTAGTTTGGGCAGTTACCGATTCTTTAGGGAAAACGGTTATTTCGCCCCGAAAATAGGACCGTTAGCCACGCGCTTAGAGCTCTATATAAACCCTCTCACTTAAGAGGGTCAGGTATCAAATATTCACCCTACGAAATAATACTTTGTACTTGCCCCTTTTTTCTGACCCTTTCTTACTTGAGCGTCGGAGTGCCTTGCAGGTACACCACCACCTCTCCTCTCTCACAAACCGGACAGTCTGTACGACCAGCACCCATCCGAGCACCTCACTGACGACCAGCTCGCGCGGACCAGTTTGAACACTTCGGATCAGTGGCGCCGTCTGTGGGAACTTCTTGTTCTCCCCTTCTTTCTTTCCTCCTCGGAAATCGAAAGATCAAAACATACTCTCTTTGATCCACCCGCGTATGGCTGCTCAGAATTCCGCGATAGGTGCTGACACCGCTGTCCTCGTCCCCGTCAACAAGATGGACGTTGACGGCCATTCTTTGTTACTTTCTGAACCCCGTTTCCGTCGAGACGGGGCTACTGCATCTCCAACTCCTCCTCCCGCCGGGCAAGGAGACATACAGAGTCCGCCGGTAGACCGGCCAGTTCCCGGTCCTCCCAGTGCCGACTTGACCGTGGCAGCCCTTCTGGAAGCTGTCAACCGCACGAACCTCCTCATCCTACAACAAGGAGAAAGGATAGGAGCCCTTGAGGAGGCGTCTTTCCCAAGATCCTCTCCTCCCCGGACTAAAGCCCGAAGATCCAGAAGCCCGCCGCCCAGGCACGGGGAAGACCGTGTGGCTAGGCACGAGCCTGAGGTACAACCCACTCGCAAGCGCGACCAGATCTCCCCGCGAGATCGATCCCCGTCAAGACACAAAAGAACAAGGCAAGATAGGCCTTCTCCACCGGTCAGACCTCGTGACCGGTCCCGTTCGCCCTCACCTCGCAGAAACCGTCACCGCGAGCGCAGACGACGATCACCATCAGAGCCAAGTTCAGATAGCGACGACGAGCCTCGCGGCCCGTTGTCCCGCGAAATCCTAGCAACCCGCCTTCCTAAGGGGCTAGAGAAGCCCCCCTCGTTGGGAACGTACGACGGAACCACCGACCCAGACGAGCACGTAGAGAACATTGACGCTCTCTTGGACTACAGAGGGGTACGGGGAGCCATCAAGTGCCGTCTGTTCCTAACCACGCTCCGTAAGGGAGCGATGACGTGGTACAAACAGCTGCCTAAGGAGTCCATTACGTCGTGGAGACAGCTGGGGAGGATTTTCTTCCGTCACTTTACTGCTTCACGACGCCACCCCAAGACCGAGGCGTCCCTAGGAGCTGTTGTACAGGGCAGAGATGAGCCTCTCCGGGCTTATATCGAACGATTCAACAAGGAGGCTGTTCAGGTGCCAACGACCGACACCATGAAGAAATTCTTGCTCGAGCAGGGGTTACGTCCTGGTTCCGATTTCGCGAAAGCCATCGGCCTCGACCCACCGAGGAATCTCAATGCACTTCTCCACCAAGCCCAATCACATATACAGTACGAAGAGAAGGTCGCTGCCCACTCAGTCCGGACATCTCGCAACCAAGAAGGTGCCCGGACGTCCAGAGCTGAAGAGCCCTCGACGTCCCGCCGAGGAGACAAGAGACGCGACGATCGACCTCGCGATACGCGCGAGCAGAGGGCACCTTCCGGGCGATTCCACGATTATACCCCTCTCACTGCCTCGAGGGAGAAAATCCTGTCCGAGTGTGCCAACTCGGAGTTCAAACAGGCGGGAGTTCGTTTCCCCAAGCAGCTGCCGGTCAGGCCAGGTATGGACAAGTCCAAGTACTGCCGTTTCCACAAGAGTCACGGTCATACAACGGAAGAGTGCATCCACCTCAGAGATGCCATAAAGATCCTCATTCGCGACGGCCACCTGAAGTAGTTCGCGAAAAAGAAAGACGCTCCCAGGCAAGAGGCCCAGGAAAGCAAAAAGGACGCAGAGGAAATCCCGCCCTCCGACGACGCCAACGTCCAGGTCGCCATGTCCGTGACCCGACCAGAAGACTTCCGCATCCCAGAGGATCTGTTCGCCTCCACATACCTCGCTGCCAGCAGCCCGTGGGAGACCTTCCCGTCGGCAATGGTGATCTCTGGGGGTGGATTCAACAAAGTCACAGTTGGCTCGGTCAAGAGGAGGTTCGACCAACTGATCAGCAAAAGCTCCAACGAGGTCACCACGATGGACACCACGCATAAAGGGTCCGCCCCTATTTCCTTCTACAAGGAAGAACTCCTCGGCGGGGCACCGAACTCGAGCATCCCGCTGCTTATCCGGGCGAGGATGGCGAATTTCGATGTCCGCAGGATACTCGTGGACCAGGGCAGTTCGGTTGACATAATGTACAACCACCTGTTCGAGACATTGCAGCTGAACGACTCTCACCTTACTCCATACGTCGAATCCGACCTGCAAGGGTTCAACGGAGCGGTGACAAAGCCCTGAGGTTACATAGAGCTCATCGTAACCTTCGGTTCAGGAAAGACAACCCGAGCAATCAAGGCACAGTTTCTGGTAATCGATTGCCCGTCACTATACCAGTGCATCTTCGGAAGGCCAACTCTGGCAGAGTTGATTGCAGTACCTTCCACCGTACATCTCAAAATGAAGTACTACACTTCTGAAGGGATGGTCGCCACCCTCCACGGCGACATCGAGGCTGCCCGTCGCTGCTTTGAAGCAGCATCGAAGGGACTTAACACCATCTCGACGAAGCCAAGTGCGTCTGGTTGTCCCCCTCTGCCCAGCAGCTCCGAGCATCCAAGACCACTTCCCCAGGTCGAATCAATCGATCTGGACAGCTGGTTCAGTGAAGAAGATCGCGCCAAGGTTCCAACGCCGTCGGGCGGGCAGTCCGACAACAGCGGCCAGCTCCTACGACCTGTCCCAGATGGTAACTTCGAGATCGTTCCGTTCGGAGAAGACCCCCAACGGGGAGTGAAGATCAGAACAGACCTCCCCGACCTGGCCAGGAGACAACTGAGAGCGTGCCTCCACGAAAACGCAGATCTGTTCGCGTGGAGCGCTGCTGAGATGCCCGGATTAGACCCCTCTGTCGCTTGCCACCAGCTCACGATCGACCCGACCGTCAAAGCCGTTGCCCAGCGCAGAATGAAGCAATCCCCGGAGAAGACAGAGGCCGCGGAGAAAGCTGTCAAAGACCTTCTAGAAGCTAGGTTTATTTCCGAGGCCAAATATACTACATGGCTCTCTAATGTTGTACTTGTACGAAAAAATAATGGCAAGTGGAGGATGTGCGTTGATTATACTGATGTTAATAAGGCATGTCCGAAGGACGCCTACCCCTCCCCAATATAGACAAACTCGTAGATAACTCGGTCGGTTTTAAACTTTTATCGTTCCTCGACGCCTACTCGGGCTATAACCAAATACCAATGGCCGCGAGCGATAAAACGTACACGACCTTCATGACTGAATCGGGCAACTATTACTACAACGTAATGCCCTTCGGACTGAAGAACGCCGGCGCAACGTACCAACGAATGATGAACAAAGTCTTCCACGAACAGATAGGCGATATGCTCGAGGTATACATGGATGACATGATCGTCAAATCCCACGAGGAACTAGACCATGTCGCCCACCTCCGCAAAATTTTTGAGCAAGCAAGGAAATATCAAATGCGTTTCAACCCGGAGAAGTGCACGTTCGGGGTACGGGCAGGTAAATTCCTCGGCTTCTACCTAACGGAGCGAGGAATAGAAGCTAACCCCGACAAATGCCGGGAATTCTCCGAGTTCCCAATGCCCACATCTAAAAAGAACATCCAGTCCCTCAATGGGGTACTGACCTCGCTATCCCGCTTCGTCGCAAAGTCCGCCCAGCACGTCCTTTCTTTCTTCAAGCTCTTGCGAAAAGAGGCAGCGTTCGAATGGACCGAGGAATGCGAAGTATCCCTCCGCCACCTGAAGCAAGCTCTATCGGAACCGCCCGTGTTATCACGACCAGATGCCGGGGAGATCTTATTCCTATACCTCGCCGTCTCCGCCGAGGCCGTTAGCGCCGTTCTTATCCGCGAAAATCCTGGCGGGCAAAAGCCAGTATATTTCACGAGCAAGGCACTGCAGGACACAGAATTGAGATATCAACAGATAGAGAAGGTAGCATTGGCCCTCGTCAACGCTGCCAGACGACTAAGACACTATTTCTTGGCCCACACGATCGTGGTGAGGACAGATCAGCCCATCAAGCAACTACTGGGACGGCCAGACATGGCCGGGCGAATGCTCAGATGGTCGCTAGAACTGTCCGAATTCGACATCTAGTACGAAAGCAGGAAAGCTCTTAAGGCTCAGACCCTGGCCGATTTCGTAGCAGAGGTAACTTTCTCAAACTCCTCGCCCCACCTAGCAAACAGATGGACCATCTATGTGGACGGAGCATCCAGCTCGAGTGGCAGCGGGGCAGGCGTAATCCTGGAAAACGACGAAGGGACCATAGTCGAGGCTTCCCTCACATTGTCTTTTCCCACGTCGAACAACCAGGCCGAATACGAAGCCTTCCTCGCCGGGTTGCGCCTGGCCGAAGATCTGGGGGCCGAAGAAGTCATCGTCTGCACGGACTCACTACTCGTGGCCAACCAGATATCCGGGGAATATCTAGCCAAAAACGACAATCTCTCTGAATACCTCGCCCTCGTCAAGGAAAAAATGTCGAAATTCAGAACAGTAGAAGTGAGGCACGTTCCACGCGAACACAATGTGCGAGCAGACATATTATCAAAACTGGCGAGCACCAAGAGGAAAGGCGGAAATAGGTCAGTCATCCAAGAGATACTTCCCCGGTCCAGCATCACTAAGGGGTCTTCGACCCTACACGTGCACGCGATCGGGGATAGCGATTGCTGGATGACGCCCGTTTACAACTACCTCACCAGGGACGAACTTCCAGACGGCCCCAAGGAGGCCAGCACCATCAAACGAAGGGCCTGCTCATACGTTATCCTCGAAAACAAACTCTGCCGACGGGGCTTCTCCATCCCACTTCTTAAATGCATAGAAGAGGAGGTCGTCCCCCACGTATTGCGAGAGATCCATGAGGGCATCAACGCCCAGCACCTCGGAGGAAAGTCCCTTGCCCGTAAGGCCCTCCGAGCAGGGTACTATTGGCCGACCATGCAACAAGATGCCAAGGAGCATGTGAAGAAATGCGACAAATGCCAACGGCACGGGGATATGCACCTAGCTCCGCCCTACGAACTAAAAAGCATGACCTCCCCGTGGCCATTCGCCTGGTGGGGCCTAGACATCCTGGGACCCTTCGTCACGGGGTCCAGCCAAAACAAATACCTGATAGTGGGCGTAGATTACTTCACAAAGTGGATAGAAGCAGAGGCCTTAGCCAAGATAACAGCGCTAAACATTCTGCGCTTCTACAAGCAGAATATACTTGCCCGGTTTGGGATTCCCCAAGCAATTGTCACGGACAATGGAACACAATTCACAGACAAAAAGTTCCAAGACTTTGTCGCCCACCTCGGAACGAGGCAACATTTCGCTTCCGTAGAGCATCCCCAAACCAACGGGCAGGCAGAAGCGGCTAATCGTATCATTCTGCGCGGCCTCAAGCGAAGGCTGGATGAGACAAAGAAAGCCTGGGTCGAGGAGCTCCACAGCGTCTTATGGGCATACCGGACCACTCCCCAGTCCACCACCGGGGAAACACCTTTCCGTCTGGCATATGGCACTGAAGCAGTCATACCCATCAAAATTCACGTACCGTCCAGGAGAACGGAATCACCCCTGGACGAGGAAATGAATAACGAGGCAATAAGAGAGGAACTCGACCTCGTCGAGGAAATCCGAACAGGAGCAGCCCTCCGCGAGGCATCCCTCAAGCAGAAAATAGCGATCAGGCACAACGCCAAAGTCTTACGACGAGAGTTCGACGTAGGCAGCCTTGTCCTGCGAAGAAACCACAAGGACCCCCGCGAGGGCAAACTAGCAGCCAACTGGGAAGGACCATACCGAGTCCGCGCCAAAACGGGGAATGGTGCCTACTTCCTCGAGAACCTCAACAGGGAAGCACTCCCTCGACCATGGAACGCTAAAAAACTTAAGCAATACTACAGCTAAAGGCACAAGAAGCTTCCTCGCGTCACAAGGCCATCTAACGGCCATCATGCTCATTCAGGTACAAGCGACGCATACGTACAAAGTGGAATCCCGCTCAAATAATTGAGTCGGAGCTCTGCTCGTCGGCGGTCCTCGATCGAGCACCGCCTTCGCCCAAGTACCATGATTGGCAGAACCCCAGCTCGCGATGGGACATTCACGCCGCGACCTCAGGCCTCAATCGTGACCTGAGATCCGCAACCTCGCCAGGATCTTCTCCGGCTATTCGACCAGTTCTCCGCACTAGCGAATTCATACGCAACGAGCAATCTGTCAAAGATAAGCCTTGTTAACAAACACACCCTCCGACGGGCAGTCACACATGCACAACTAAAACAAAGTACAGCAACATAAAAAGAAATTGTACAAATTAGCCGGTCATAAAATTAAAAGGCCACAAGGGCCAAATATTGTGCAAGTTACATTAAAAAGGGGCCACGCCCCAAAAACAAAGATTACAACAATTCAACGGCACGCAGGCCGGACAAAGTAACAAAAACTCTTCAACCCTCCGCCCGCTCGGTCGACACAGCCCCAGGCCCTTGTTCCTCCACGGGCTGTTCCCCGGGATGCTCCTCGGGAGTATCAAGAACCAGACCCTCAGGCAGGATAATGCGGCCACCCTCCACACGAGCAAGATAGTGAGTACCCTCGGTCAAAATCTCGAACCCAGGGTTCACCACCCGCAACTGGGCCACAGCACTGTCGAAAGACTCCGCGGACACAACAATACCGTCATCCTCAGCCTGCAAGATGCCAGCGACCAGTTCCGCCCGGGTCTTCAACGCTCTAATCTCCTCCGGTTCGTCAGCGCCCGGGGCATTGGCCGACATCAATTCCGCGTTCAGCTCCTCGGTAGCCTTCTTCTCCGACCTCAGCTTGGTGACCTCCTCCCTCAGCGTTGTCGCTTCCTCCTCGGCCTTCTTCTTCGCTTCGCGAGCACGCTTGACCTCCTCCTTCAAAGCTGTTTCGGAAGCCCGAGCGGCAGTAAGTTCAGCCTCGAGCGCATAGTCCCCCTCAGCATACACAACTGCCATCTCCAGCATCCTCACGAGGGCAGAAGCGTCCTGGGCCACCATCGCCCTCTTGCTCGCACGATCCATGTTCCCCAAGCTAAGAGATTCAGCTCGAGGAATGACCAAGGTGTTACCCTCAAAAAACCTCTTGTCGTTAATACATAGAGGAAGTTCGAACTTCCCCTTCTCGGGTGCCCCTCTCAGGTCCACCATATCTGCCGCCCGGGGCCGTTTCGTTCGCCCGACCAGAGGCAGCGGAGAGTCCTGTAAACCAGGAGTAGGAGAGGAGGAGGTCCCCGGAGCAGTTTGAACAGGGGGAGGCGCACGAGCACCAGCAGCAGTCCGGGTCTTGGAGGGAGTCGCTCCAGCCTTACCCCTCGCCATGGCATTCCTCATCACACAATCACGGGCTTGAGACATCTCACCTGCACAAATAAAACAAGCGCGTTAGAAACGGAGAAGAAAGAATAGCAAATAAAGTCTAAGTAACTAAATCTACCGAGCAGCGCCGTGACATCCGCAGGAGTCTTGCACTCCAGCAGTGCCTTGACGGGGATAAACCGGCGCTCGACCCTTTGACTCCCATCCTCCTCGAAGATAGGATCACCCTTGCTCGTCCAACAGGTCGCGAGCTGAAAGGAGTTGACCCACTTCACCAGGGTCTCATAAGACGCGGCATCCTGCCTGCGTAAAGCACTCGGCTCAAAAACATAGGCACTGGGCTTCTTTGAGAAGTGGTCGGGTGTCCAGCGGATTGGAAACTTATACACCCTCTCCCCGACGTACTTCCCCTCCTCGGTGAGCAGCTCCTCTCCGTTCTCGTCACACTCTAACTCCTAGGCATACACGCTGTCCTGAGCAGCTTCGAACAGAGGCTCGACGATGTAGTACCGTCCCTTGAAGTTTCGGATGGACTCCGAGAACGGCTTGAACAGTTTTTTAGGCTGCTTCAAAGAGACCCATCCGTACCTCTTCCCCGTCAGCTGCCGCTGTAGGTGGAAAACAGCAAAGAACAAAGGGATGGTGGGCCCCAAAGCAAGGTGCTCGCACACCAACTCAAAAGCCCGTATAAAGGCCAGCAAATTGGGGTGGAGTTGGGAAGGCGCCAACTTCAGATGATGGAACACCGACCGCTGGAAGTCAGTGAAGGGCAACCTCAGCCCCAGTTCTTTGAAGACATATTCGTACATCCCGAAGCAGTCCCCGAAGCTCGAGCAGATCCGCTCGCCCACATTAGGCAGAAGCACCCTCCATTCACCTGAGGGCCCCACCTCAGTAAAAGCGTCCGCCGCAGACCTCGCAAACGTGGAAGTACGTTCGGAAGGCTCGGCCACCTCCCACTCTTCCGGGAAGAACGCGTCTACGTCCTCTTCCATTACATCTTCCTCCACGATCCCCAAGTCATCTCC
This sequence comes from Lathyrus tuberosus, assembly GCA_022829125.1. Lineage (NCBI taxonomy): Eukaryota > Viridiplantae > Streptophyta > Magnoliopsida > Fabales > Fabaceae > Lathyrus > Lathyrus tuberosus. Next base: position 721,016 of record JALAZF010000661.1, read on the forward strand.
CTCCTCAGCATCACTCGCTTCCCCCTCGACGTCGCTCGAGGAATTCGAAGCCGACGAACTCGAGGACGCAGAACTCGAGGCCGTTGCACCGCTGCTCTCATCGGAGACAGTTTCTTCGGATGTGACGGGGATAACCTCCCTCTCTGGCTCCATCACCGCTACGATCACCTGAAAAAGCAGAGAAAGACAGTGAATTCGACAGGAAATCAAATCCACCATTCCACCGCTAAGTCAAGTGAAAGGGCACACAGAAGGCTAAGGACAACATCCCCGGCATAGGCCCTAACATCAAAGACCTCCTCGCGAAGAGATGCCCGAGACAAACCAACTTCCCACGAGGAACCTTTCCGCGTTCGTACCCAGATTCTGTTTAAAGCTCCACCGAAATCTGGGAACGTTCTACCGGGAATCTCACCGCTCCATCATAAGATGGTAAGACACGGTGGTCACAACTCGCAACAACAACGTAGACCACCACGCTCAACAAACACGCTACATGCTCCGGCGACGTGCTTGAAGCAGCAAAAGGGCAGAACCACCGCCCGCCACCAACACTCGCCGGAAATCTACCTACTTTGTCACCTAAAACTAACCCTAGCCGCATGCAATCTACCACTAACAACAAGGGAAAGTAAAACAAGCTAAAAATCAGAAAACTTACTTGTTCTAGCTGGAAGATAAAGGCTGCTCGAAACTTGGCACGGTGGTCGGTTGCTTTGAAGACGACGACGGGCAGGAACGCTGACGACAACGAAGAAGAATCAGAAAGGAAAAGGTGCAAATGGGACAACCTCCCCCCTTTTTATACTGAGGGGCACGTGCGCACACGCGCCCGTAGGTAATAATGACTGCCCACTAGCCATGATTACCTATTAACTGCTACGCAGGGCTCGAGGCACACGTGGCAACCCAACGTTTCCCATTCTGTCTGGCGTTCCATCTCCTCGAATACCGGACAATTGGTTCACGACCACAAACATCACGGACACAGAGGTCCACGGGCACCTCGAGACAATCGTCCTCATCTCAAACGACGACTCCGCGCTAGCTCCCCAGAACACCGAACAGTCCTTAAGTCATCACTCCCATGCTTAGGAGCAACGACTTGGGGGGCTCCTATTCTGGACTGGACCAATGGCTAAAATTGGCCCAATCCGCCTCTGCTACAGAGCGGCCCAAATTGCCTAAGTCCAATCCACAGAAGGGCAAAAGTTACCTTTCTACCCCTCCTACCGGGCAATGAGCATAACGTTCCTCCCCGGATATTCTGCCCGTCACACACAGCTTCAGTGCTCCCCGAACAGCCATGGGCAGGTGCCCGAAACTACGCATATGCCCGACATAACGGCTAGTTTTGGACACCCTGCCCGTCATAACGGCTAGTTTGGGCAGTTACCGATTCTTTAGGGAAAACGGTTATTTCGCCCCGAAAATAGGACCGTTAGCCACGCGCTTGGAGCTCTATATAAACCCTCTCACTTAAGAGGGTCAGGTATCAAATATTCACCCTACGAACTAATACTTTGTACTTTCCATTTTTTTCTGACCCTTTCTTACTTGAGCGTCGGAGTGCCTTACAGGTACACCACCACCTCTCTTCTCTCACAAACCGGACAGTCTGTACGACCAGCACCCATCCGGGTACCTCACTGACGACCAGCTCGCGCGGACCAGTTCGAACACTTCGGATCAGAAACAAATCTTTTCTTTTTTTTTAAATTTAAACATTTTAGGTCCGCAATCACATTTTTAAATTTTAAATTGAAGATGTATCTTATTTTATATAACGTATTGTTTGAGAAAGATGACAAATTATATATAAAAGTTTTTATAAAATTTTACAAATACAAAATATAAAATAGAAAAAATAAAAACATCATTAATTTTAATATAAAAATTAAAAATATATTAAAACTGTTTGAATTTAAAATATAAAATTAATTTCGTAAATTAAATAAAATAAAAAATTAAAATTAAATTATAATCTAATTTAAATATTTTTTTTTCTTTAAATAATGTCAAGTTGGTAAATTTATATGAGAATCCCAAGAGAAATATATCATACTTTAATATATATATATATATATATATATATATATATATATATATTGTTAGGGTTGGTTGAAAATATACATGTTAAAGAAGTCCCACATCGCTTAGTTTTGTGAATGAAGAGGGAGTCTAAGACTATATATAGGATACAAGTTTTTATGAAGTCCCACATCACTTAGTTTTGTGAAGGAATAGGGAGTCCAATGCTATATATAGGATTCAAGTTCTTTATTCCAAGAAGCACCAGTCAAAAGCACTTTAAGCTTGTATTTGACTTTCTTTGTTCTCTTATACTCTTATTTTAGTTTTGGAGGTTGTGAGATGTAGTTAAATATTAGTATTGGAGGTTGTGGGTGTACTGGGGGACTGGGTTAGTTGAGGGTATATTATGTGTTGTAACAATTTTCACATAATGTTATTCTCTGGTTGTCTGTTGACAACGGTCGTGGTTTTTCTCTGGTTTTGGAGTTTCCACGTTATGTTCTTGTGTTGTGATTGTGTTCCTCTTTTTTCTCTATGCTCATGGCGAGATAAGGGTGTCTCTCAACGGCGGTACAAACATGTGGATGAAAGAGCTTCCGCTTGAGGGAGAGCATAGTGGATGGACTCTCACTTGAGGGGGAGATTGTTGAGAAACAAGTGTGAGTCGTGTTGTGAAACAAGTGTGAGTTCTAAGTCTCACATTGCTTAGAAAAGTGGAGGTTGAGCACTTTATAAGTGAGAGGACCCATACACCTATCACCTTAAGATTTTGGATGAATATGTGGTATCTTTCTCTTATTTGGGTGAGTCTTTGACCTTTAGGTGAGTGTTTGACCCAATGTGAATTTTCCCCCTCCTGATATCCCATCTCTGGTATCAGAGCCTGATTCGATCCAGAGATAAGTGTTCTCAGTATGTTCTGTGGTTGCAGTTTTGTCTGATCTTCCACATCAAAAAAGAAGTGTAGTGTTGTGAAAGAGTTGTTGAGCTACAATCACGAATTCTGTTATGCAGTTTGGGCTAGATAAAATTGATGGAAGAATTTTTTTGACTTGTGGAAAGTTCAAGTCAAAGATGTGTTGATACAATCAATATTACACAAGGTGCAAAATTATGTCAGTGGTTGAAGAGCTTCCTTCCAACAAGGAAGTTGCACCATAAAGTTTCAACCTGATTTTCGACATGTGAAATTCTTTGAGTGGTTTAGCTTCAAGTGAAATTTATTCTTCATGATAAAATATATGATTGTCGGTGATGACAATGTGAAATTCTTGAAGTGGTTTATCTTCAAGTGAAATATATTTTTCATGAGAGAGTATGACAGTTTTTAAAACTATGATTTTCGGTGAAGACAATGTAAACTTTTTGGAGTGGTATAGCTTCAAGTGAAATTTATTCTTCATGATAAAGTATATGGTTGTTGGTGATGACAATGTGAAATTCTTGAAGTGGTTCATCTTCAAGTGAAATATAATTTTCATGAGAGTGTGATAGTTTTTAAAACTATGATTGTCGGTGAAGACAATGTGAAATTCTTTGAATGGTGTAGCTTCAAGTGACTATACTTTTTATGGTGGAGTATGATTGTCGGTGAAGATAATGGAAACTTATGTATTATTTTCAATCAAGGTGGAGATTGTTGGGGCTGGTTGAAAATATACATGTTAAAGAAGTCCCACATCACTTAGTTTTGTGAATGAAGAGGGAGTCTAAGGCTATATATAGGATACAAATTTTTTTGAAGTCCCACATCGCTTAGTTTTGCGAAGGAAGAGGGAGTCCAATGCTATATATAAGATTCAAGTTCTTCATTCCAAGATGCACCAGTCAAAAACACTTTAAGCTTGTATTTGACTTTCTTTGTTCTCTTATACTCTTATTTTAGAGTCTTGTGAGATGTAGTTAAATATTAGTTTTTGAGGGTGTGGGTGTACTAGGGGCCTGGGTTAGTGGAGGGTATATTATGTGTTGTAACAACTTTCACATAGTGTTATTCTCTGGTTGTCTGTTGATAACGGTCGTGGTTTTTCTCCGGTTTTGGAGTTTCCACGTTATGTTCTTGTGTTCCTCTTTTTTCTCTATGCTTTGTTTTTTTTCTTATATATATATATATATATATATATATATATATATATATATATATATATATATATAGGTTTAATGGTAGTGCACTGTTAGTGTAAGACAGTTTTACACATGCAATCAATAAAATGTTTACAATTGCCATGTAATATCAGTACTTTTAAAATAAAAATATGTTTTATTTTGATACATGGTTGTGATTGGTTGACAGTGTAAAATATTTTATACTGTCAGTGCATTTCTCTCTCTCTCTCTCTCTCTCTCTCTCTCTCTCTATATATATATATATATATATATATATATATATATATATATATATAATTTTATTACTATGAGAATTGCTTATCTCACAGTAAAATCTTTCATTCTCATTACTACCGATAAAGAAACCTCAAACAAATTTACGTATATATATTTCCCTTCTACTCACGCATACACCAACACATCTATTGAACTAAATCCCCAAGTCAGTAGGGAAACTCACATGCACCCGTCTTCATCTACTTTAAAAATATAACTTTTCCTAATTACATGGTTTGAACTTTAAATACACAACTACTGATTTTATCATTTGAGAATTTCAATAAATTTAATACTTTTCATCCCAAAAAATCTATTCACTTAGTTTTGAAATATATTTCCTTTATATTACACCATTTATATTTATTTTTTTAAAATATTAATTTCATTTCATTCAATGTATTGCCTAAACTATTCATCATAAAATCAATATTCATGACTATTGATAGATGACTCATATTATCCCAAATAATAAACACATCTTTAATATTTTTTATTGTAGTATCTCAAATGAATCATCTTTTTCCAACTTTGAATTGATTCCGCGAGAATAAACTTACGTTGTAAGGTTTAGGAAATTTCATATCAAACCATAATATATAATATATATATATATATATATATATATATATATTCAAAAACCAATGTGAAAGTAAAGAAAAAATAATGATGAAAATTACTACGTTTTCACATAGACATTACATACCCATAACCTCTCTCTCTCTCTCGATAGTATAAATGTGAGTGCCAAGCTGTCACGGAAAGCCATATGGGTCTATATATATCATAACGCTTCTCCCCAACCTTTCATGCATTACAATTCCAATTTCTTCCATCTTTCTCTTTCTTTTTCCTCTCCTTGTTAACACCAAACAACCAAACAAGAACAATGGTTGTTTTGTCTAAACCATCCTTAAACAATTTCCTACTTCCAAAATCACCATGCAAACCAACAACAACAACTATGTTCAACGGAATACCTGTCGTCGACCTTACACACCCGGAAGCAAAGACACAAATTGTGAATGCTTGTAAGGAAGTTGGTTTCTTCAAAGTTGTCAGCCATGGAGTTCCAATGGAACTTATTTCAAATTTGGAAACCGAAGCAGTTAAATTCTTCCGAAAATCGCAGTCGGAGAAAGACAGAGCTGGTCCTCCTGACCCTTTTGGTTATGGAAGCAAGAAAATTGGATCAAACGGTGATGTTGGTTGGGTTGAATATATTCTTCTCAATACCAACCCTGATGTTATCTCCAACAAATCACTCACCATTTTTCGTGAAAATCGACCAAATTTAAGGTAATGTTTTGTAAACAGAGTCCCCTGTATTTTCTTTTTAACTTTGAAATATAATAAACAAATATTTTCTTTTTAGATTAATTGAATAATTGATGTATTGATTCTGCCGTTATTTAGTCATGTTTTTTCTCTTATCAGATTCATTGAATAACTGATGTATTGATTCTGCTGATTATGGTGTTTTCCGATTCATTGAATGACTGATGTATTTATTCTGCTGATATGTTGCAGGACGGGTGTGGAAGATTATATTGAAGCAATGAAGAAAATGTGTTATCTAGTATTGGAACTAATGGCGGATGGATTGGAGATAGAGCCGAGGAATGTGATAAGCAGATTATTGAGAAATGAGAAAAGTGATTCTTGTTTCAGAATAAACCATTATCCACCGTGCCCTGAAGTGCAACAAGAAGCATTAAATGGAAAGAATTTAATAGGGTTTGGGGAGCATACAGACCCACAAGTGATTTCTGTCTTGAGATCTAATAGCATTTCTGGTCTGCAAATCTGTCTTAATGATGGAACATGGGTTTCTGTTCCACCTGATCATACTTCCTTTTACATCAATGTTGGTGACACTCTCCAGGTTCGAACTTTTTTTCTATCAAGAAGCGATTCTATGCATTTCGCATCTTTGATTTCAAACTTAATTTTTTTTCTTGCCTAGTGACTTATTTTTAGTTGAATTTCGCGAAGGAACTAAACTTTTACATAGTGATGAATCGAAGTTTGAATTTCGATTACATAATTGAATTTTGTAAGGGAGACAAAATGGGCCGGAATAATCAGACAAGTCTGATAGTCCGTCATTTTAGACGGATTGAGCCGAAATTCGTTCAATTTTTTCTATTTTATTTTTATGTTGGTAGATATTACGGACTGTCCAATGGAGCTGCATCACCTTGTTTTTTTGGTTGAGCTAAGGTTTTTATTTTCACCCGATTTTTTGGGTTGAGTTAAGGCGTCTGATTCCTCCATCCTCGATTTTTTTTGAGTTGGGTTTAGATTTCTGATTCCTCCCTTTATTTTGTTTTGGCCGTTACATCTTGTTTTCTTCTTGTTGAATTAAGATGTCAATTTCCTTTCAATATTTTGGCAATTCCACTATTTTTTTTTCCAGGTTAAATTAAGATTTATGATTCATCTCTCTGATTTATCCGTCCCCGTTCCCGTTTTTACACATCACAATGGAGTGATAAGTTGGTGTGCCACCCCTATACATATCTATCCACTTTGACAAACCTCAAAAATAATGAAATGCATATTCACTCTATAACTTAATTCTTTACAAATGTCAATAGTTGAATTATTCAAACCATAGAGACCATTTGTTTAATCAAAAAGAAATTTTGTCTTAGAATCTTGAAATTAGGTTGAATACAAATAAACTTTAAAGCAAAAGAATATTAATATAAACATGAATGCGACATCAAACTTGATGATCAAGTTGCATGCCATAAGAGGTCTTCAATTATTATACTCTTTCTAAGTGTCGTGTAGACACAAGTCTCACATAACCTTTTTTAGTACAAAAAGAACCAAACATCCATCCATCACATGTCTTGAATATTTTACATAAAAAATTCCAACATAGTTGAATAATATATGTGTTGAAATGGATGCAGGTATTGACTAATGGTAGGTTCAAAAGTGTAAAACATAGGGTTTTATCTGACACAACAAAGTCAAGGTTGTCGATGATATACTTTGGAGGACCAGCTTTAAGTGAAAAGATAGTGCCTATAGCATCACTATTGAAGAAAGAAGAAAGTTTGTACAAAGAGTTCACGTGGTGTGAGTACAAGAAAGCTATGTATAATTCAAGGCTGGCTGATAATAGACTTGGGCCTTTTGAAATAACTTATGGCAAATAATTTTGGCACATGCTATTTGGACTTTCTTTTTGGGGGGATTCCTATAGTTTGACTCTAGTTTTTTGACATATATATATTTGTAGAAACTGAATAGGTTGTTTGTTTACCATGTCATTCCTTTTTATCTTTCTTGTGTTTTTTTTTTGTCTTGTTTATTTTGAATGTAATAGTCACTATATTGCAATGAAAACCTAGTAATTTATCTTTTGCTATCTTGTTGTGTTATACATTTTTTTTTTGCATTTTTTTGTCATTTTAATTTCATGTAGCGGGTTTGAAAGTGCGATTTCTCAATTTTGTGTTAGTGTGCGCGTTTTATCGTAGTCTTTTATTGTGTTACATATTTTATGCAATTTTTTTGACAATTTAAATTCATTTCTAACGTGGACGAGTAATTGAGTATGAGAAAATTTAAATTGTGTGCTGAATTATAGGTCAAAAGAAAATCTCAATAAATTTGTAAGTCCAGAAGGGGATCTCTTGCATGATGGGTTATAGAATTTAGATATTAATTTGAAAACTAAATTTTTTGCAAGTGCTTAAACCATATTTTGGAGGTTGTAATTTTAGAGAGAATTTGAAATGTTTAGAAACCCCAAACCATCGTATTCCAAAAAAATTTCTTGTTTGTAAAAGTGTCACAGTAAACACTTTTACACAAATTAAAAGAATGTTATAAATGAAAAAGATAATAGAGATTTTATAAAATTATGCTCATTCATTATTATTAACGGAGAGAATAGAAATTTTATCAAATTATCATTAATGCAGGGTGAAAGAAATAATAAATTAGGTTATAATTGGAAAATCAAAACTAAAAATGAATTGAAAATTAAAAATGATATTTATTTTAGGACAAATAATATTCACATATATGACATTTATCTATATTTGTTGAGTAGATTATTGTACACACAATTCAAAAGGTTTGTTTTCAAACTCTCTCCTTTGTTGAACTTTTACGTCTTTTGGAGTTAATATTCTCAATGCTCTATGGCCATTGGTCAATGCATCGGAAACATTATTACTCGTCCTTAATTATAAGACCCATTGAATTTTTTCTTGTCCTTTTTATAAGACTCTTTTCAATTTTTAAAGTACATTAATTATTCTTTTCCACACATACCTATAATTTTATTATATCTTTTTTGCACTCTATAATAAATACAGTTACATACACATTACTCCCTCCGTTCCATATTATAAGCAAATTTCACCTTTTTAGATTCATTAAATAATTAATGTATCTGGTCTATATATAGACCAGATACATTAATTATTCAATGAATCTAAAAAGGTGAAATTTGCTTATAATATGAAACGGAGGGAGTAACTATTTTTCTCTTCTAAGGATAAACTTGTAAAATTATACAAAATAGTCAATAAATTTAGTACTCTAACCAACTTTCTTAATTCCCATAATTTTTTTAACGAGGTCTTATATTTAGCGACGAAGGAAGTACTATTTTGCATCAATGTGTTGGGTTAGGGTTCCCTTCCTATGTGGAGAAAGGCGCAAATATGATTTAGCCCATTTGTCTCACTTATTTAATTGGAGAGGATCAATTTAGGGTTCAAAGAGATAGAGAAAAAATAAGGATTCAAAAGAGAGAAAAAAAGGAGAGAAACTCATTCTTGTTTTTCTGCAATCAGTCTCATTAAATCGACGATCTCCGATTCGTTAACCGTTCGATCGAGCTCAAATCTGGTGGGCAGGTTCGTAACACATATATCTAACTTTTCACCGTTCAGAATTTCAAAACAACGTCTGAGGTGAAAGTTATTTGCTTCGCACTGAAGCTGCAAATTTGCAAAAAAAATTCAGCTTTTTTATTCTTATTTGTAAGCTAGTTTGCTTTGTGATTTGCGATTGTTAGCACTAGTTTGTGAATCAATTTAAGACTCTCTTGTACCCTTAATTAATTATAGTGGAATTATTTCTTTAGTATGGACGACTCGTGATTTTTACTATTATATTGAGGGGTTTTCCACGTTAAAAATATTGGTGTTCTTTTGTGCCTTTATTTGTTTGATTTATCGTCTTATATTTGTTGTTGATCCTCAAGGTTCCTATAAGTTTGGGAAGTTTTGTATCTGATGCGTATTGGTTTATTATTGTGTCTTAATTTCCCATCAGAGTGGCATCAGAGCTCTTGGTTAAGGGCTATTTTACTTGTTTGAATGATGGAGTCAAATACAAATATAAAGATGATATTGTTGAATGGTTCTAATTATCATTTATGGAAGGGCAAGATGAAAGACTTACTATTTGGGAAGAAATTACATTTACCGATTTTTAGTTCCGCAAAGCCGGATTCTGTGAGTGATGAAAAATGGGAGTTTGAACATCACCAAATATGTGGTTTTATTCGACAATATGTAGAGGATAATGTTTATAACCATATTGTTAATGAGACACGTGTAAAAACTTTGTGGGAGAAGATAGAGTCATTGTATGCCTCTAAATCAGGAAATTATAAAATGTTCTTGTTAAATAGCTTCATAAGTTTGAAGTATAAAGAAGGGATTTCTATTTCAGATCACTTGAGTGAACTTCAATGCCTTCTTGATCAGATGTCAGGAATGAGTATCAAATTTAATGATGAACTTTTGGGACTATTTCTATTGCTATCTTTACCAGAGTCTTGGAAGACATTTTGGGTATCTATCACAAGTTCTGCTCCTAGAGGTAGGGGTGGCAAAACGGGTTAGGCTCGTCGGGCCCGCCCGTTTAACCCACCATTTTTGGCGGGCCGGAGCAAGGTTTTCGACTCGGTGTCTTAAGTTGGCCCGCCCCGCCTAACCCACTTTTAAAACAGGCTGAGGGCAGGGTGGGGCGGGTTTTGCCCACAGGTTTTTTGTTAAAAAATTATCTTTTTACTTAGAATTAAAACAATATTAACGTGGTCTATAGTAGACATACTTTTAAAAACACCCTCATTTCTTCAAACACTACTGTTCATATTTCATATAACCACAAACACCTCATTTTGAAGACATTAATTGTTCTCTGTTTCTTTCTTTATTTTCACTCTTAGTAGGAAAAGTCTTTATTGTAAAACATAGAAAATACATTCTTTTCTATTTTCTATTACTCGTTGTCATTGGAGTCGGGTTCTAAAGCTATAAGGTCAGTTTTGCACAGAGGGGTTTATTTCTCATTATGATAATAAAGTTTTTATTTGTATTTTATTCTATTTTATTTCTCATTTTATTTATTTTTTGACACTAAAATGCTCAACTAAGTGCTTATTATTTGTATTGATAATTTTTAAATAATGAAACTTTGATTTTTTTTTTGGATTATTTTATTTTTGAGATGCTTCCATTGATAAATCTACTGATTTTGATATTGTTGATCTTGATGATTATTAAATAGTGGGTGACGATAAGGATAGAGATGGTGGAAGGTTTCATCCAATGACTACGATATCATTCGAAGTTTCTTATGTTCACGACATAGATGATTATTAATGAAGTGTTTGTCATGGAGTATTTAAGATTATTTTTTGTTATTGGTTCTTAGTTGTCTTTGTTTAGCTTATGCTAGTTATTTTTATTTGTGTCCCTAGATGTCCTTAACTAGGTTGTGCTTGTTGATTTTTTGAATTAAAAGGATTATTTTGGGATTTTAGTGTGTTTGTTTTATGTTTTTGGTATTATAGTTATGGTTTTTGTTTATGTTGAAGAATATAACATTTACATTAAGACTTGTTAAAGTTTTACTATGCGTTGTTAAAATTTGTCGGTCTCTTTGGTAATGATTAACAATTTTGTAAATTATGTAGTAAATCAAATTGTAAAAAAAATGGCGGGTCGGCCCGCCAACCCGCCAACTCGTTAGTAAACGTGGCGGGCTTGACTTTTGAGCTCAGACGCCTAAGTTGGTCCGCCCTGCCCCGCCCCGCTTTTGGACGGGCTTACAAGGGACGAGCCTAAACGGGGCGGGCCGCCTGCTTTGCCACCCCTACCTTGAGGTGTTGTTTCCTTAGAAATGGAAAAGGGTGGTATTCTTAATGAGGAGATGAGAAGGAAGACACATGGTTCTTCATCTCAACCCGAGGTGCTTGTCACTGAAAATAAGAGGAGAAGTCATAAAAAGGAACCAAAAAGTGGTAGAGAGAATAGCAGAAGCAAGTCCAAGTCGTGATACAAGAATCTGGAGTGTCATTATTGTCACAAAACAGGACACGTACATAAGTATTGCTATCAGTGGAAAAGAGATTACAAAGGAAAGAAGGGTAAGTCTAAACAAAGAAACCATGAAGATCATGATGATGATCATGTTACTACTGCTACTAGTGATGATCTTGTTATTCTCCGTGATCATGAGTCTGTTAATCTTGTATCATACGAGAGCACGTGGATAGTTGACAGTGGTGCTACATTGCATGTTACACCAAGGAATGATTTCTTCACATCTTATACTTCTGGTGATTTTGGAGTGTTGAAGATGGATAATGATGGTGTATCTAAGGTAATTGGTGTTGGTGATGTTTGCTTGCAAACCAACATGGGAATGCAATTGTTGCTTAGAGGTCTAAAACATGCTCCAGATGTCCACTTTAATTTGATCTCTGTGCATATGCTAGATGATTGTGGTTATGATAATCACTTTGGTTATGGAAAGTGGAAACTCAACAAAGGTAACTTGGTTGTGGCTAGAGGGAAAAAGCTTTCTAAATTGTATTGGACAAAAGCTTTGGTTGCTAGGGATAGTGTGAATGCTATCGACATGGAAGCATCTTTATGGCACCGAAGACTTAGTCATATTAGTGAAAAGGGGCTAAATGTTTTATCAAAAAAGGATGTTCTTCCTGGATTAAAGAATGTAGATTTGGAGAAGTGTTCTCATTGCATGGCTTGTAAACAGACTAGAGTATCTTTCAAGAGACATCATCCCTCAAGGAAATCAAAGTTGCTTCAATTGGTACATTATGATGTTTGTGGTCCATTAAAGGTAAAATCCTTAAGTGGTGCACTTTATTTTGTTACCTTTATTGATGATTTCTCTAGGAAACTATGGGTTTATGCCTTGAAGACACCAAGTTTTGGAAAAGTTCAGTGAATTCCATGCTTTGGTTGAGAGGCGGGTAGGAAAGAAGCTGAAATGTGTTCGTTCAGACAATGGTGGAGAGTGTTGTGGACCATTTGATTCCTATTGCAAGCAGTATGGTATTGCACATGAAAAGACTCATCCTAAAACTCATCAATTGAATGGTTTAGCAGAAAGGATGAATCGAACACTAATTGAGATAGTAAGGTGTATGCTTTATAAAGCTAAGTTCCCTAATCATTATTGGGGCGAGGCACTTTACACAGCAGTGCATGTTCTTAATCTCACTCCTACGGTTGCTTTGAACAGTGAAGTTTCAGACAAAATTTAGTTTGGAAAAAATGTCAAGTAGGATCATTTGAGAGTCTTTGAATGTAAGGCTTTTGTGCATATTCCAAAGGATGAAAGATCCAAGTTGGATGCAAAGTGAAAACAATGTATCTTCATCAGCTATGGGCAAGATGAGTTTGGCTACAGGTTGTATGATCTCGTTGGGAAGAAGCTTATTCGAAGCCGCGATATAGTATTTTTGGAAGACCAAACTATTGAAGATATTGATAAGGTAGAGAAGGCTACACCCAAGAAAGATATAAGTTTGTCTAATGTTGATCCAGTTAGGTTACCTAGTCATAATATGGATGATATTAATAGTGATGATCACAATGGTGAGCCATATATTATGTTGATGATCAACAACTTGGAGATGAGGTAAATATTCCAACTAATGATGGTGAAGGGGAGAGCGATTTTTCATAGGATGAGAATCTTGGTGAAACTCCAGAATCATCTCAAGTTCAACCTAGGATGTCTAACAGGTAGAGACAACCTTCTACAAGGTATAATTCTGATGAGTATGTGACCTTGACTGATGAGGGTGAACCCAAGTGTTTTCAAGAGGCCATGGAAAGTGATGAAAATAAAAAATGGATGGATGCAATGCATGATGATATGAAATCATTGCATGATAATCACACTTATGATTTAGTGAAGTTGCCTAAAGGCAAAAGAACTTTGGAAAACAGATGGATTTATAGAGTTAAACATGAGAGCAACTCTAAGTCTCCAAGATATAAAGCCAAATTAGTGGTGAAAGGTTTCCATCAAAGAAAGGGTGTTGATTTTAATGATATTTTCTCACCTTCTGTAAAGATGTCATCAATTAGAACTGTGTTGAGTTTGGCTGGTACTCTTGATTTAGAGTTTGAGCAAATGGATGTGAAAACGAATTTCCTTCATGGTGATTTGGAGGAAGAGATATACATGAAACAACTCGATGGTTTTCAAGTTTAGAGTAAAGAAGATTATGTGTGTAGATTGAGAAAAAGTTTATATGGGTTAAAGCAAGCTCCAAGGCAGTGGTACAAGAAGTTTGAGTCTGTTATATGTGATCAAGGATACCAGAAGACTACTTCAGATCATTGCGTCTTTGTTAGAAATTTTTCTAACGATGACTTCATTATCTTATTGTTATATGTTGATGATATGCTTATTTTAGGGAAAAGTATTTCTAACATTAACATGTTAAAGAAGAAATTAGGAGAGTAATTTTCCATGAAAGACATAGGAGCTGCTAAACAGATTCTTGGCATTAGAATCATGCATGACAGAAAAGAGAAGAAACTTTGGATGTCACAAGAAAATTATATCGAAAGAGTGTTGCAAAGATTCAAAATGTAAAGTTATAAGGCGGTAAGCACTCCTCTCGCTACTCATTTCAAGTTGAGTTCTAATCAAAGTCCTTCAAGTGAAAATGAGGCGTTTGATATGAAACGTGTTCCTTATGTGTCTGTTGTGGGTAGTTTGATGTATGAAACAATGTGTACAAAACCAGATATATCACATGTTATTTGTACATTCAGTAGATTTTTGTCAAATCCAGATAGAGAGCATTAGAATGTTGTAAAATGGATTTTAAGGTATCTTCGTGGTACTATTTCTACGAGGATTTTTTTAGAGAAGATAAGCCACTTTAGTGGGGTACTCTGACTATGATATGACTGGAGACATTGATTCCAGAAAGTCCAGTTCAGGCTACATGGTTAAATTTGTAGGGGGAGCTGTTGCTTGGCAATCCAGATTGCAAAAGTGTGTAACACTATCTACTATAGAGGCTGAGTTCATTGCAATTACTAAAGCATGCAAAGAGTTACTATGGTTAAAGAAATTTTTGCAGGAGCTTGGTTTTGTTCAAGACAAATATGTGTTATTTGTTGATAGTCAAAGCGCTATTCATCTTGGTAAGAATTTGATTTTTCATAATAGGTCCAAACACATTGATGTGAGATATCATTGGATACGTGATATTTTGAATGCTAAGATGTTGGAGTCAATTAAAGTTCATACAGATGATTATGGTTATGATATGATGAATAAATCATTATCAAGAGGGAAATTTAAAGCTTGTTGTGATATCGCCGGTTTGACAATTTCCTCCACATAGTTGTGAGAGGGAGATTTGTTGGGTTTGGGCTCCCTTCCTATGTGGAGAAAGACCCAAATATGATTAGCCCATTTGTCTCACTTATTTAAGTGGAGAGGGTCAATTTAGGATTGAGAGATATATAGAAAAAATAAGGATTCAAAAGAGAGAAATAAAGGAGAGAAACCCATTCCCGTTTTTCTGCAATGAGTCTCACTAAATCGACAATCTCTGATTCGTTAACCGTTGGATCGAGCTCAAATTTGGTGGGCAGGTTCGTAACATATATATCTAACTTTTGACCATTTTGAATTTCAAAATAATGTCTGAGGTGAGAGTTATTTGCTTCACACTGAAGCTACAAATTTGGGGAAAAAATTTCAGCTTTTTTATTCTTATTTCTAAGCTAGTTTGCTATGTGATTTGCAATTGTTAGCACTAGTTTGTGAATCGCTTTAAGACTCTCTTGTACCCTTAATTGATTATAGTGGAATTATTTCTTTGGTCTGGATGACTCGTGGTTTTTACTCTCATTTTTTTTGTAAGCAAGGTGATTGATAAAAAGAGTACTAGAGGTACTTTAACCCTTGATACAAGAAAAAGCTCCCAAAAGGAACAAACAAAACGAAGACCACAACTAAAATGAGGAAAATCCGAACCAACTAGAAACTATGACAAGCAAACAATCGGAGCCTGACAAAATTCAAAGAAATTACAGCTGGAATAAGAATTTTCCCTAATTAAAGACCACTTCCACGCCGTAAGCTTAATATCCCTTAACAGATCCGGAATCCTACACAAATCTGCGTTAAAAATAATCAAATTTCGAACCTTCCAGATATTCCACACCACCACCATCCTTATAATCCCTGATTTGCCTTTCTTCGTACTTTTAAAACACTCGTCACTAGACCAACTCAAGAAGCTCTTCCATATGACCTCCTCCAGTTCCCAATCAAAACAAATCCATGCTACCACCCAATTCCAAATATTCTTAGAAACTTTAAACCCAAAAAATAAATTATTAAGATCTTCATCTATTTGAAAATACAATGCACAAGGAAAATCGTGAGAAGAATTGACGATGCCTCTACAAAATAATTGATCATTCGTCAAAATTTTATTAATAAAAAACCTCCACACGAATGCCCGAACTCTAAAAGGCGAATTACTAATCCAAAGCTTACTAAATACAAGCTGTAAATTATGATCCACAACTTTAACCAATCTACCTTTCTCAAAAATGCGAGTAGCGGTTTAAACCGTGTAGCCTGCTACCATGTCTGACAACCAAAGTATCCTATCCGCGACTCTTGGAACTGGGACTGTGTTCTGCAGGACCTGCATAATCACAACCCGATCTGCACTAAACTGCACTTGCAGACCTAACGCACCCCAACTCCAATGACCTCCAAGCCTCACTCCCATACTGCCTACTGTTGCGAATTTCTGCGTACAAGCCTCGAACAGAACATGAAAATTTTCCCTCAAAGAAACATCAGCTGCCCATTTGTCTATCCAGAATAATACATCACTGCCATCACATATCCTGTAAGAGCATAAATTTGAAAAAGGGAAACGAGTACCAACTACGACTTTGTCAATTCGAAGCATATCCTTCCACCAACAAGAACTATGCTTCGTGTGAACCTTACTAGCCCCTTCCTTTACTGCAACCGAGATATCGCCATATCGAGTCGCGAGAACATTCATCCAAATAGACTCCTTTTCCATTAGGATCCTCCATTTCCATTTTAATAATAATGCCGCGTTAACTTCTTCGATTTTCTTCATACCTAAACCACCCTTGGTTATAGGAGAGCAAACATCCTCCAAAGCCACCCAATAGGCCTTCCAATAATCCTCCATAGGAACCTATTCCTGATGCCGTCAATCTCCTTCCAAACAGAAATATGAGCTTTGAAAAAAGCAAGCATAAAAATAGAAAGACTCCCCAAAACAGATTTCACCAAAGTAACGTTGCTGCCAAAATACAGTTTTCTACCCTTCCAACTAGACAATCTAGCTCTGATTTTATTCACCAATGGTTTCCAAGTCGCTATTCTTCTAAGATTCGCCCCAATAGGGATTCCAAGAAAAGAAAACAATTTATCTTCCACCCTACAAGAAAGGAAATTAGCAGGTGCCTGCAAAAAGTTCGAGTTAATGTTAATCCATATAACTCGACTTTTATGAAAATTAACCCCTAATCCAGAGACAATCTCAAAACTGCGCAAAATAGCTTTGATGGCCCATAATTTCTCCTAACTACCTTCTCCTATAAGTAACGTATCATTCGTAAACTGCAATATATCAACTTCGCACTATCCGTAAAAGGAGAAACCTTTGAATTCTCCTAACTCAGTAGCTTTTCTAACCAGCCCGGATAAACCTGCAATGATGATAACAAAAAGGAAAGGAGAAATAAGATCTATTTTCCTTAGGCCTTTCTAAACAAAAAGTCTCCCATCGGGCTGCCATTAACCAGAACCGGCATGTAGCTCGAAAAAACCAGAGCTTCCATCCAACTCATCCAACGGCTACCAAACCCTATCCTCCTCTACATGTATCTTAGAAAATTCCAGTTAACATTATCGTAGGCTTTCTCAAAATCGACTTTGAACAAAAGACAACCTTTTTTCTCATGAGTTGCAAATTCCATCGCTTCGTTAGCCACCAACACCCCATCCAAAAAATTCCTTCCGGGAATGAATGTTGTCTGACTCTTAGATATCAAAGCACCCAACACTGCCTTCAATCTCTTAGACAAAATCTTGCTCAAAATTTTATATAGGTTGCTCACCTAACAAATGGGCCTATAATCATCCAAAACCGAAGGAGAAACTGTCTTAGGGACTAATGTCAAAAAATATGAAGTGAAAGCTTTGGATAACTTCGCCCTTCCGTGGAAATCTTTGATGAAACGAGAAATTTCGTCCTTCAAAATATGCCAAAATCTTCTAATGAACATAAAGTTGAAACCGCCAGGCCCTAGGCTTCTCAAACCTTCACAACTCCAAACTACTTCCTTGATTTCAGAATATGAAAAATTTGCCTCTAACAAATACTGCTCCGAGCTAGACAGAGTGCAAAATCAAATACCATCCAAAGTCGGGCTAGACACATCAGTCTCTAAAAACTTAGAAGATAAATGACACCTAACCTCCTCCTTGACCTCCTTAACCAATTCACATAAACTATGAATCTCTAAAATAGAGCCTATGAAATTACGTCTCTGACGTTCTTTCACCACACTATGAAAATAAGCGTTGTTTAGATCACCATCACGACTCCACCTAATACCTGATTTTTGAATCAAAATACTTTCTTAATAATTAAGTTTCCTCCACAACTCGCACGTTTCCTTACTTTTACTCTCAACCAAATCTCCCATCTCCTCATCCTTGCACCCGCCAAGTAAAGCATCAATCTAATTAATCTCTGCCTTATTCTCCTCCACCTCCAGAGATATTTTACTGAAATCTCAAAATTCCACTTCCTAAGACTTTCCTTAAGAATCTTAAAATTTTCCTTAATCACAAAATCACTCCTCCCCATAACCTTAGTATTCTTCCAAACCTTCTCTATGAAACCCACAAAATCTGCGTTATCGAACCAACAATCTAGAACTCTAAAAGGTTTAGGGCTCCAGTCATCCTTATTGATCGTTAACAAAATAGGACAATGGTAAAAAATGTCTCTAGCACTTATAGATTGCCCAACAACACTCTATTTCGAAATCAAAGTATCCGGCAGTAGAAACCGATCTAAGCGACTTATATATTTACCCTCGCTTCTGAACCAAGTAAAAGAATTGTCCTTAAAAGGAAGGTCAATAAAATTGGACTCCTCAATGAACTCGGCAAACTGAAGCATATCTAAATTCCTATTAGCATGAGCATTCCATTTCCTCTCCTTGTTATTGATAACAGAATTAAAATCCCCTCCTAAACACCACTCCCCCTCGACATACTTCTTCTTCAACTCAAGAATATTATTCCACAAAAGCCGCTTCTTAATGATACAGCAGGGCGAATAAATATTAACAAGGTAATAAAAATTATCCTTCCAGCAAAATTTTAAACCAAGGTAACCTTCACCCTTAAAAGAAAAAAGTATATCAAATATGCTTTCATTCCATATTGATAGCAATCCTCCCGAGAGATCAAAAGATTCTGAAAAAAGACCAACCTACTTTATGGTGAGTCCAGAAGCTACAAGCCAAAGTTGCATCAACTGACTTTAGTTTCATTTCCTGAATGAAAAACACATCTGCTTTTCCTGACTCATTTAAGCTACCAATTCTTCTCCTCTTAATGATGTTCCCGCCCCCTCTTATGTTTAAAGAACCGATAATCATTTAACCTTGAAAGAATTCACCTTCGAAACCATCGACCTCTTCTTATCCCTAACCTCTATCTCCTCAATTTTCTTCTTGTAATCCCTACCCATCTCCTTTGGGACTACCCCCAATCTAGAAATAGCTTTCCAAACTTTATCGTCGACATTTGATTCCAAATTTTCGCAAAATCTAGCATTGCATTGCCTGATATAAGAATCATACGTAGATTCACAACATAAGGCTTCCCCTCCCGAAAACTGAACCTCCTCATCTTGATTCGAATTGTTGCCCCGTCTAGAAGAAGAACGCGATGAAGCATCAATAGGATTAGAGCTAGGCAGAAGCAAAAAATTTTCATCATTACCTCTATTCCAACGAGGAAATGATGATGATTCTTTATCTGACTTGGGTCTAAGCTTCTCCTTGCCCACTTCTGAACTGGGCCTTAAAAGCTCAGGCCCACTCACCAAACCCTCCTTACTTAACACTGGGCCTTCTAAAAGTAATTGCTTACTTTTGAGTTTTTCCACTTCCTGACTAAAAGATCCTAAAATTGCCAAGTCATCATTACCTATATTCTCGATAACCATGTCAGGCAGCAAAAAATTAGGTTGAATATCCATAAGGCAATAACCTCCAGAATTATGACCCACTTTTCCTGTTGTAGTCACCTTAGTTGCCAAGTAAATGTCACCTTTATCGTTTTTCACCTCATTTGCAGCTGAACCTACTATTTGATCCTTCCTTCTAGTCTTTCTGCCTACCTTTTTACGAGTAAAATACTTCTTCCAGTCGTCCAAGATTTCTCCCTCCTCGAAAACTAGATATTTCTCGTTCTCTGAGAATTGGCTACCAAACACGCTTTCCGGCAACCTAACGTCACTTCCCTCACCGTCTGAGATTGAAAAACCCTATATTTCGTCTTCACCTAAGCTAACTTCCTTCGTCGTGCTTAAATGACACTATTTCCTAATGTTAATTCGCATTGGAGCATGTGAATCCTCAGACATTTTGATAGTGAAGATCTCCCCATTAATTTTAATTCAAAAAGTTTCGTTGAGAGCCACAACACACCTAGTTCGAACCAGAAACCGAGCTATATCCAAGCATTCCATCTTATCATGTTTTCGTCTAAGAAAACCAGAGTACCCACCATTTTAGCCAAGAAATCGAAAAAAGAGTGATTCCACGCATGGCAAGGGATACCAAAACACCTTAACCAGGTTACTCTCTCTTTATCTACATCAGCTTCGCTCCATTGACGGATTTTCGAAAACCACTGTTTCCACCAAGACTTGCCTTCTCTAATGAGGTCACTAATCTTCATTTCTTCCATTTCTTCTAACAAGCAAATATTAGCTCACATGGGTGTCACCTTGATTGAAAAATAACCTTCCATCTCAAAATGAGTTGGGATGTTATAAGACGATCCTGGAACAACTACAAACCCGACAAAAGCTTTCCTAAACCTCTCAATATCTTCCTCCTTGGTGAAATATTCTAGACTAACATCTGGCTAATTAAAAAGAGAATCGCTGTTAACATCCTCTTTACTACCAGCAACCTCGGCAAAGGTCCTACCGCCAGTATAACTTCCCCAGACTTTTGGTTTACTCGAAGGATGCACACCTGGTCCCTCGCCTGGCCGACCCTCAATGATTTTATGTTTGCCACCCACAAAACCACCCGCGGCACCTACACTCCTTTCGAACCTTGGAACATTCACGTACAACTTCTTCTTCCCGATAAACACATTATCCAAAGTTACAGCAAGTAATCTAATATCCGCCACACCACTAAATCTCACAAATCCAAAACGCTTATCAAACTTGTTCCTCTTCGGCGGAATGACAACTTCAAATAAGTCGCCATACTTCTTAAAAGTGTTGAAGATGTCCACAACCTTGAATTCCTCAAGAAACACTGAGAAAAATATCGATCCACTATCAACCCCTTCAACACCAACCGGTAAATCCTTGGACTAAAAAATATCCCAACGTAGAGATTGAGTTCTTCCTCCCAATGATGCCTTCCGCCTGATTTTACGCCATTCAGGCGAATCTCCCATGAAAAACGATGACTTGTACTCCTCTATTACTAAATAGATGAACTCAATATGTTATTACTCAATAATATTAACTAGTTTTGGTAAATAGTTTTTCAAGTTAAAAATATTGGTATTCTTTTGTGTCTTTATTTGTTCGATTTGTCGTCTTACATTTGTTGTTGATTCTTAAAGTTTCTACAAGTTTGAGAAATTTTATATCTATTACATATTAGTCTATTATTGTGTCTTAATTTCCCATCACAATGGTGTAGTGCATTCACCCATTTTGTTGGTGAACATGTTCATCGTATTATTATTACTTATCATACATTTGTTGCTCAAACATGTCAAAGAATATTGTGACACTCTTACAACGCGAGGTGGTCATTGTCTTGTCGTTTGTGAAAACAAAGGATAAATCTCATTATTTTCTCATCTTGATGAATTTGTGACAATGACATTAGTCATATTTATCTCATTATTGTCATGTTATTATTACCTCCAAGTGCAAGTTGACGATATGGGAGGCCAGTTGCTGTGGAGTAATATAATTAAGAGGTATTTTAAATGACATTGTTGTTAGTTGTGGTCTAATTAGTGTGAAATGGATATTTGTTGAAATATAAATTCTCTGTTTCTTATCTACAAATAATCACATACATAAACACGATTATACTCAAGAGTCCTTGATTGAGATGGTAGGGATCTCTTCAACGTAATCTAAAATTTAGATTTAAATTCAATTTTAAGTATACAGTAATATTAAATCTTTCGAAAAATAATTTACCACTTATTATAATATATTAAGGGTAATAATGTAATTAGAGGTTTTGCACTAGTTTTGAATTGTAGATAAGGTTTACTCTTGTATATAAGGTGGAGAATGCACCTAATTGTAACTGATTGAAACTGAATAACAGAAGTTAGTTACAAGTTCTGTTTTCATCTTCTTCTTTTCACCTTGAGAAGCTCCATTTCCATGGCAGCATTCTCTTACTCAATATAGTATCAGTAGACTTTTGCGTATAATCTTTATCCAAGATTTTCGTTTCCGCTTCCGCATTTCATCATCCTATCTTCAAGCTTCGTTTCGAGCTCGTTCTCATCCTCATGGAAGATCAACAGCAGAATCCTTTCTTTATCCATCATTTAGATCATCCTGGCCTTGTTCTCGTTTCGCATCTCTTGACGGAAGAAAATTATCCCTCATGGCGTCGCGCAATGGTCATCGCCCTTCGTGCCAAGAACAAGGTTGGCTTCGTTGATGGCTCGATTCCGCAACCTCCAGAAGATGATCCTCAGTTTCAACTATGGCAACGCAATGATAATGTCGTTGTGTCTTGGCTTTTGAATTTGGTTTCCAAAGAACTCACAGCAAGCATCATCTATGCTTCTACAACTGCGACGATTTGGAATGACCTTCAAGAGCGTTTTTTGTAGAACAATGGTCCACGATTGTTTCAACTCCGCAAGGATTTCATCACTTGCACTCAAGGTACTCTCTCTGTTGGTGCTTACTAGTCCAAGATCAAAGGTCTTTGGGAAGAACTTGCTGAATTTCATCTGATTCATTAATGTGTGTGTGGCAGTGTTAGTTCTTTGATTGAACACATCAATCGTGAGTATGTTTTAACTTTTCTTCTTGGTTTGAATAAAAGTTTTAATTCAATTCGTAATCAAATTCTACTCATGGATCCGTTACCTTCAGTTAGTCGTGTGTTTTCACTTGTAATTCAAGAGGAGAAACAAAGAGTGATAAATTCTATTACAAGTGACACTACTGAAAGTTTGGCATATGCTGTCAATGATTCCAATGGTGCTAAGTCAAAAATTGGAAAGAAAGATAGGTCTCTATGCTCTCACTGTGGTGTTCTTGGTCACATTAAGGACAAATGTTTTAAACTCCATGGCTATCCCCCTGGCTATAGAAAGAACAAGAATATGTCATCTACACAGCCTGTTGTCAATACAGGTATCATGGAGGACACGACACCACTGAACACAGAGCAATATCAGCAGCTCATTGCTTATATCCAAGGTTAAATGGCTCGACAATCAAATCTTGGAGAGTCTCCTTCATCCAATGACTCAGTAGGTATGGTATTTTCCTCAACACATCACAATAAGTGTCTATTAAATTTTGATTGAATTGTTGATTCAGGAGCCATATCTCACATTGTGCACTCCTTGAATTTGTTCACATCCTATAAACCTCTAACTGACAAATGCGTGTCTTTGCTTAACATACAAAAGTCCATGTATCTGCCATAGGCATAGTCAATTTAGGATCAAACTTGACATTGCAAAATGTGTTGTACATTCCACAGTTCAAAATTAATCTCTTGTCTGTTAGTCAGCTGGTCAAACAATCCAATATATTTGTTGTTTTTTCTGATACTGGATTTCTCATTCAGGACAATCACAAGGGGATAGTGATTGGCAAGGGTGATCATACTCATGACCTTTATTTCCTCAGAGTTGAGACTTCTCTTCCTATTGTTCTTGATAAGTGTTCTAATAATCATTTGTTCAATGTACCAACATGTCTAGCAGTTGGTAACATTTCTATTTCTACTTGGCATGCTAGATTAGGCCACTTATCTGATCAATTATTGCAAACTATTCAGAATAAAATTCCTACTTTGTTTCCTCCAAATTCTTCATATAATGAAATTTGTCATGTTTGCCCTCTTGCTAAATTTCATCGTTTGCCTTTTACTTCTAACAATAATCATGATAATGTGCCATTAGAATTAATTCATTGTGATGTGTGGGGGCCTTTTAAAAAATCTACATATAATGACTCACATTACTTCTTAACAATTGTTGATGATAATACAAGGTACACTTGGATACACTTGATGAAACATAAATCTGAAGCCACTATGTTAATCAAGATGTTTTTCAATTATGTCAAAACTCAGTTTAATGCCTCTGTTTAAGGAATTCACAGTGATAATGCTAGGGAATTGCATTTGGGTGAGTTCTTACAAGCAGAAGGAGCCATACACCAATTTTCATGTCCACATAGACCACAACAGAATTCTGTAGTGGAAAGGAAGCATCAATATCTTCTCAATGTTGTCAGAGCTTTACTGTTCCAATCAAGGTCCCAATCCATTTTTGGGGTGATTGTGTCACTACAAGTGCTTATCTGATAAATAGGACACCATCTCCTGGCCTAAACAATCAATCTCCCTATGAGTTGTTATATGGTAAACTCCCCAAGTATGCTTCTTTAAGAGTGTTTGGATGTTTATGTTTTGCCTCCACAATTCCTGCACATAGACATAAGTTTACCCCTCGTGCATTGCCCTATGTATTCCTTGTGTTAGTTTCTTGGATTGGCTGGAATTTTGGTAAAACAAAGTATGTTCAATGTTGATGTCAAGGTGGTGATGTTTCAACATTGAGTCTTAACACTGGGCTATGTTAAGTAGTGAAGCTGTTCAATGTTTGATGTCAAGGTGGTGATGTCACAACATTGAGTCTTAACACTGGGCTGTGTTAAGTGTTTAAGTTACTGAAGTTTGGATGTCTGATGTCACAAGCGATGATGTGACATTAGATCTGCAGAATTAATAACATCAGGTTGTGATATTGTTAGGGTTTGCGTGTTAGCTGGAATTGTGGAGAGCAAGTTGTCTCATTGGATGCGAATATCTTGGGATAGATATTCTCTGCTGCATAGGAGATCTGGTGCAGATTTGTAGGAGATTTAAAAGGTTGAGGATTTGAAAAGATTTTAGGAGAAAATCTGTTTTGAATATTCAGTTTTAAATAACAAATCAGGTCAGATATTGTAGGAGGTCCAAGTCCAATTCAAGGAGCTATATAAAGCGCATCAGTACTGAAGAAAAAGTGACGAAGAAAGTGAGCTAAAGACTGAGTGTCGTTTGTGTCTTCGTGTATGATTTGTAAACCATTCGAGTGTGAATTGGTATTGTTGTTTTGAGTTATTCTTGATCAAAGTTGTGAAGCAGAATCAAGTAGTGCTATTCAAAGTGTGTGATCTTTGAATTATATCACTGAAGTGTTTTAGGGATTGAGTAGTGTTCTCATATCTAAGTGGTTTCTTAGGTAGAAAGTCACTAGTAGGAATTAAGATTAGGAGATTGTCAACTGGGTTGTTGAGTCTGTAATTTAATTCTACAAGTAGTGAATTTCATCTCTGGCTTGGTAGCCCCCAGACGTAGGTAGTTAGACCGAACTGGGTGAACAATTTTGTGTGTTATTCTGCTGTTTACTTTGTCCATTGTGCAGAGTGTGTTGTTGTGACATCGCACTTAACATCACACGTCTGATACCAGAATTTCACCTTGGATATCCTTCAGGTACCAAAGGATATAAACTGTTATGTCTTGAGTCTAGAAAGGTCATCATCACTAGAGATGTCCTTTTCCATGAATCCATTTTCCCTTTTCACACACTTCAAGACACAAATCTGGTCCCAACTTCCTTCTCTGACACAGTTCTGCCTAAAACAGTCACTGACCCTGCAGCTTTCCTGGATCCTTTGGTTCCTCCAGTCACTCACAATAATACATCTTCAGCCACTGAGAATTCCCCTGATAACACATCTTCATCCAATACCAACACATTGCCTATACCTGTTGATCATTTACTATTACCTACTGAGCAAAATCAAGGTAATAATGTCGTACCTGGTGAACAAAGTCATACTCTTAGAAGGTCAGCTAGACAATCCAGACCTCCCTCCTATTTACAGGATTTCCAGTGTAATGTTCAATACCCTATTCAAAGGCACTTATCCTATGACAAGCTTCACCCTTCCTATCACCAATTCATCAATCAAGTATCCACCATATATGAACCCTTTTTTTATCATCAAGCAGTTTCTAATCCCAAATGGAGGCTTGCTGATCAGTGCATTTTGATGCACATTCATCTATGTTTATACTTATACATTTCCATACTTTACTTTGGTTATTTTTCTATTTTAATGTGTTTTTATAAATTAGTTTATTTTTGCACTTATTTGATTTTCGCACTTTATTTTCAGCATTAGCAGTCTGCACTAAAATGATCATATCTGGAGCTACGGGAACCGGTTTGAGACGTTCTACCAGTCGATGGAAAGCTAAGACAGAGAGCTACGACTTCCATGAAGAAGTCAGAAGCTGAATCGGACTGTAGCAGACCTGAAAAAGTCGTTGAAGTTGCAGCATTAGATATTATTTGTTTTGGGTCATTTGTTTTGGGCCTGAGTTATGTATTTGACCCAGTTGGGTTGTAAACCGAATTCCCTTCTCTTGTATAAGGGGAAAAGCGTGTTACTGTAGCTCTCTCTCTTTCTTTTCACAAAATTTGAATCTTTTGCTTTTGTACGATTACGATGAAGAACTAATCATCCAGAGTCGATCTACTGTAATCACGTTTCCAACGCTTTGAGGTTTTCTTATTCTATCAATTCAATTTCGTTTCTCTTTCAATGCTATTCTATGAAATTGCATTTGCTTAATCTGTTATTTTGTGGAATGTTTTGATTTAATTCGTATGATTGTATTCCTAACTTTTAATCGCTTTTTACGTCGCTTAGTCGTTAAATTGCGTTTTTATATCGTGTTTGCTTAATTCACGATTGTATCTATCCGTTTGCTTAATTCGGAATATAGGAATGTCAATCTGTTTAATATCTTACTGCGCTTGTCATTTGATATTGAAATCGAATAGAGATCGAATCCGCTTAGGGAATTGGTAAGGAAAAAAACTAGTGATTAGCCGGAAACCGAAATAGTAGATTGGCTTATTTTTATAATCACTTATTTTAATCACTTTTTCTCTTATTTTCCAATTCGAAAACAAACCCCCCTCCCAATTCGATTCCTTTTGGTTAAATTGAATAAGAATCTTTGTGAGACGATTCGAGTCATTATCGCTATACTACGTTTTAAAAAAAAAATTTACTCGCTTTGATCCGCGCGCGACACTTGCCATGGCAGAAGAAATTGCTGCTTTAGAGGCCAATAACACTTGGTTTGTCCAACCTCTTCCACCTGGCAAAAAGACTGTGGGATGCAGATGGGTTTATAAGGTTAAGTATAGGGCTGATGGATCCCTTGACAGGTATAAGGCACGATTGGTAGCTCAAGGATTCACACAACAAGCTGAAGTGGATTTTCTAGATACCTTCTCTCCTGTGGCAAAGCTCACCACTGTGAGACTTCTTCTCTCAGTTGCTGCTCAAAAACAGTGGAAGTTTGTTCAACTTAACATCAACAATGCTTTTTTAAATGGAGAGTTGTCTGAAGAAGTTTACATGCAGTTGCCCAAGGGATATCCAATCAAGGGGGAGAATTTAGTGTGCAAACTCAACAAATCCTTGTATGGTCTAAGACAGGCTTCTAAACAGTGGTATCAAAAGTTTAGTTCCACACTCACATCAGTAGGCTTTGAACAATCACCTGCTGACCATTCTTTGTTTTTTAGTGGCACAGGTTCTACCTTGGTCATTCTACTTGTATATGTAGATGACATTGTACTTGCTGGTCCTAACATGGATAGATTAAAAATGGTAGAAGATATCCTAAAGCAGCACTTCAAGTTGAAAGTCCTTGGAGATTTGAATTTTTTTTTGGGTTTGGAAATTGCTAAGTCTAGTAGTGGTATTCATCTTTGCCAAAGAAAGTATACCTTACAACTCCTCCAAGATACAGGCTATTTAGCATCTAAACCTATGGTTGTTCCAATAGATGTTGCAGTTTCTTTCAATGACACTGATGGTGAGCTCTTGGAGGACATTTCCGGCTACAGAAGACTGATTGAGAAGCTCATGTATTTGACCATTTCAAGGCCTGACATCACATTTGCAGTGAATCGCCTGAGCCAGTTTATGCAGCAGCCACGCACTCCTCATTTAACAGCAGTTCATCACATTTTGCAGTATCTTAAAGGCA
The DNA here is from genome assembly GCA_022829125.1 of Lathyrus tuberosus. NCBI lineage: Eukaryota > Viridiplantae > Streptophyta > Magnoliopsida > Fabales > Fabaceae > Lathyrus > Lathyrus tuberosus. The sequence goes on from JALAZF010000661.1 coordinate 749,386, forward strand.
CACCAGGCAAGGGTTTGTTCTTTCCCTCAAAATCCTCTCTTCGACTTACTGCTTTTGTTGATGCTGACTGGGGTAGCTGTAAAGTATCAAGAAAATCCACAACAGGTTTTTGTGTTTTCTTAGGAGAAGCTCTAATAGCTTGGAAGTCTAAGAAACAACCCATTGTTGCTCGTTCCTCAGCAGAAGCTGAATATCGAGCACTTGCTTCACTCACTTCTGAATTACTATGGATAAAATAATTGTTTAGAACCTTTGAAATTGATCTACAGTCTGTCATGGTGTTTTGTGATAGTCAGTCTGCAATCCAACTTGCTTCAAATCCTTTGAGTCATGAAAGGTCAAAACATGTAGATATTGATTGTCATTTTATCCGTCAACATGTGCAAACAAAGTTTCTCAAACTTGTTCATGTTAAATCAGCACAACAGCTTGCAGATCCTCTAACCAAGGCACTTTCAAGACCACTTTATGAGTTTCTTATTTCCAAGTGGGGAATGTTAGATATATACCTTCCCACTTGAGGGGGGGTATTAAGGGTAATAATGTAGTTAGAGGTTTTGCACTAGTTTTGAATTGTAGATAAGGTTTCCTCTTGTATATAAGGTGAAAAATGCACCTAATTGTAACTGATTGAAACTGAATAACAGAAGTTAGTTACAAGTTCTGTTTTCATCTTCTTCTTTTCACCTTGAGAAGCTCCATTTCCATGGCAGCATTCTCTTACTCAATATAATAATTCTCAACTTGAAGAATCTCTACAATTGCATGTAGAGATATTCTATTTATATATAAAAAAAAAACATAAACACAATTATTTCTTCTAAGCTTGGATCTCATTGCCATTGGTTGTCATATCTTTTCCACCAAACTTTGAAAATCACATGCTCAAAGCCTCTTCTCATTCTCTAATTATTGAAATTTGTCATTTTTATTTAAGAAAATTTTATAATGTTTAATTTTTTTAACTTTTTTAATTTTTATGTTTTAACAATCTTCTCATATTAATGAGAGGCAAACATGCAAAGCATAGCTGACTCATCCAATGCCATTAATGGGTTTGTTGAGAAATATAACGTCGGTGATCAAAGATAAATACTTGAAGGACTTGTTTCCTAATTACACTCAATAAGGTTAGACACAATTTACTTTCTTTGACCGACCAAATCATTCAAGCACAAAGTAAGGAATTAAATCTATGCACGAGTTGAATGAAAACTATGCACGAGGATTTGAAAATTAGTGTTGGTTGTTTTCATAAAGTCAAATTTACCAATACCTAAAATTTTCAAATTTTAGTTTTAGGATAAGCAATCACATAATAACTTCAGAAAAAAATAAGATACCATCTTATTGTGTTTAGCTTTCTTTTTATAATTTGCATAATTAAAATACTCTTTAAGCTATTTATTCTTATCAATAAATTTAATAACTAGAATAATTTGTTTTGGTTAATTAGGTTTATCGAGATAGAGTAAGTTGAGTTAGGCTTTGAGAATCCTGTGTCTTATCTGTTTAAAATTTAAAATCGTCGTATAATCTATTATCAATTAATTTTTAAGTCCGAGCTTAAATTTTTTTAAAGTCTAATTAGCCTATTAAAATATTTAAGAGATTACTTCATTTGAATATTTATAAATAAACAATTTAATTAATTTTATATAAACTAATAAATTAAAAAAATATTTGTGAATAAATATTTATTTTGATTGATTCATTTAATTTATCTTTTAGCATAAATTTTATGATATTATTTGTTCGAGAGAATTTATTAAAATAAATTATGACAATAATTTTATGATATTGTTCATAAAAAATTTTCAATTTATTTTTATAAATTTCTTAAAATTTTACTTTTATATTTTAATAAAAAATATAAAATATTGTGAAGAGTCTCTTCAAATTTTTTGTTTTGATGAAGTCAACATATGTGCATTGGATCAAGAAAAGATTGAGCAAAAGATTCAACTATCATGAAGTCTAAGTTTTGTTTAATTGATCTTCAAGTCTGGTACAAGTTTTCAATTCAAAGTTTGTTATTCTAGTGCTCAAAAAATTCACTTAACATTTCTTCATTTGCATCCCCACTTGTTAAACCTTTTTGCATTATTTTTCATAAGTTTTCAAAAAGCATTTTTCACTATCTTCAGTAATGTAACCGGTTACATGGTGAGATAACCGGTTATATGAGTTTTGGCAGAATCTCCTTGTTTCGTGCCTGGGCATTTTTTTCTTGAGGTAACCGGTTACTTGGTGAGGTAATCGGTTACATGAGCAAATTTTTTGAAAAATACTTACGTTACAATTGAGGTAACCGGTTACATCCTTGAGGTAACCTGTTACATCACTGAACCAGTGCCATTTTCTAAAAATTAAGGTTTTTAACATGCTGTAGTTTTACACCTTGAAACATTGCATTGCTTAGTTATTTTATACCCTTTCCAACAGGTGTAATACATTTATATATACTCTCATTTTCAGATTTTATTTCTCACATTTTCCATAGCAATTAAACATCATTTACTCAATCATACTTTCAAATAAAGTGTTTTGATACTTGAGGTAATCGGTTACATGGCTGTGTTTTTGGATTCCAGAATACGTGTTTTGATTCTGTTTTTTGAAGTAACCAGTTACTTCACCAAGTAACCGGTTACATCATTGTACGTGTGGCTTTATTATTTATTTAATGAGTCATAAATTTTGGTCAATCTTCCATACTCTTCCACCTACTTTCTTGGTCAATTAATCTTTTTCAAACCTAATTAATATCCACTCATAACTCTCCCATTATCTCATCAAAATTCCTTTATATCATATCATTATAAGTTACAACTCTCTATTCCAAAACCCAAATAAGTCATTTTCAAAAGCACTTATTCTTGCACATCTAAGCTAGAATGAAAATCACCTTCAAAAACCCTAGTTCCTCATCACCTTCAAGCTTCTTCAATGGCTCCTCCCAAGAGAAACAAAGGAAAAGTTGTAGTGGGTGAAGGATCCTCAAACCCAGATGTTGATTCTGACTCAGAAATTGCTCAAAGAAGTTTGAAGTCAAGAAGATTAGTTTTCAACTTCAGTGCAAGACCCTTAACTCCTCCTAAATACGTTAATCTTGAATCATTTCCTTCTACCAGTTTAAAGTTTCATCCATTGTTGTCCTTTCAAAATATCAAGAACTTTAATGAAGATGCTGGTAATGTCTATCCGGATCTAGTTAAAGAATTTTATGCAAACTTGGAGATTTCTAGTGACTTAATGGTGTCTTCCCTTGTTAAGAACAAAGAAATTTTGCTGTCTTTAGAAGAGTTTGGAAATTGTTTAGGTGTTTCATATGAAGGTGTTATTTTGAAACACAATTTTATCTGTGTTGCTACTGAATTTAAGGGTTATGAAAAATGAAAATTTTACTATAGCATAAGTCGTGTTTCAAAAGCTGAGTTCTTGAGCAAATCATCTACGTCCAACTGTGTTCATATTTTCTCATCCACTCTTTCGGTTAGTAACCGAATGCTCCACTACTTGATAGCTTATATTTTGTTACCGAAGCATTCAAATCATTCTCAAGTGAGTAACCTCGATATGCAACTGCTATATGCTTTAAAGAATAAAATTCCCGTGAATTGGGCATTTTTATTTATTCACAACATGTCACACAAAAAGAAGAGGAAAGATTGTCTTCGTTATGGTCGTGCGATTTCAAAATTTTTGGAACACTGTGAAGTAGATTTAAAAAGAGAGCCAAAATTGGAGATGTTACCCAAAACTTCTGAAATTAGCTCCAAAGCTGCGAACAAGAACATGGGGATATATCAAGATAGTGAGGCATATTTAAGTAGATTGAGCAAAATCCCATTCAAACTCCGAATCCTACTTCAGCTCCGATTCCGATCGAAGTTCCAGAAGAAGGTTATACTAATGAGTTTCTATACCACTCTATGCGGTCTATGGAGAGCTGAATTAATTCCTGCATCGATGACCTCCGCGAAGCCCTTTTTGAGGAAATTAGGAAATCCAATCAAACCCAAGATTTTGATGACGATGATATGGAAGAATATGAAGATTAGAGTCTCTAGTGTTGTCTTGTTTTAATTATGTCTTTTTACTTAATGTTGTTTATGTTGTTCTAAGTTTCAAGTTAGTGACTAAGTTTTAAATTTTGTTGTTTATGTATAAGTTTCATGTTGTTATATCTTATGTTTAGACATTGGCTGTTTGTTCTAATGGTATATTTATGTTAGTTTTATGTTATCCAATGTCATTTTCTGAAAATTAAGGTTTTTAACATGCTGTAGTTTTACACCTGGAAACATTGCATTGCTTAGTCATTTTATACTCTTTCCAACAGGTGTAATACACTTATATATACTCTCATTTTCAGATTTCATTCCCCACAATTTCCATAGCAGTTAAACATCATTTACTCACTCATACTTTCAAACAAAGTGTTTTGATACTTAAACTTTCATTGAAATTTTTCTGCACATTGTTCTCATATTAAGTCAGAAAATTTCTTCTTTATTCATAAACACTTGAGCACTACTATATCATTGTAAATTGCTTTCTTGGAAAAGAAGATCAATCTAAAGATTAATATATTGTAATCTTCATATCAAATACTTGTAAAAATTCAATAACTTTTGTTGTATCACATCTTATTTTTCCAGGATTGTTGGATATAAGATTGTGTGGTTGTTATCCATATTGTCCAGGTTGTTGGAAACAAGAGGTTCATTTTGAAAGGATTGTTCTCATTTGAACTTAGTGAAAATTTTCCAAGAGGATTGTTCTTGGTTTGTTAGTGATAGGAAGACTAAGATTAGTGTTGTATACGTCGCAACAATATTAAAAATCTCTTTCATGTTGAAAGGGGACTGGAGTACTCTCGGACTGTGAGGGGAATCATGATATATCCTTGTGTCGTTTATTTTCCGCACTTTATCGCTTTCATAACTTAGAAAATAATCAGGAAAGAAAACTCAACATAAGACAAAAACCAAAAAAATTTCAAAGTACCTAATTCAACCCCATCTTAAGTGCAATCTCTATTTACAAATATAAAATTATAAATTAATAATAAATTTAATATTCATTCAGATAGATCGACCAAATATGCTTTAAAATGTTTTTTGTATATGCTATGCATAAGTCTATATTAATTAGGGTTTGTTTGATAACACCAAAAAAAACTTTTACTTTTAACTTTTATTTTTTCAGTTCATATTAACAAAAAAATTCAGTTTGATAGTTATCATTTAGTTTTTGGCTTGTAGATTTTTCTACTAACATTTTGTTTTTTCTCAAAAGTTATTTGAAATAGCTTTTAGTTTGTCCCTTTTCTTTCATTTATACCGTTACTATTTTAATAAAAAAAACTATTCTTACCCTTCAATCTACTACCTTATATATATATATATATATATATATATATATATATATATATATATATATATATATATATATATATTAAAACGAATAATTATGTTCGTGTCAACTCACAAGATGAAAGATGATGCAATATTTAATGTTTTTGAACAATATTTAATTTACATAATGAATTTCAAAATATTAAAATAGTATATATATATATATAATTCTCAAATTAGTAAAATGTTGGAAGAGAAACATTAAGATCAATTAAGATGAAGAAAATTCACAATATCATTGCAGTTTTATCGTAAAATATTAAAAATAAACTTATTTTTATTAATATTATTTTAGATTAATATAACAGAATTAAAATTTACAATGTTATTATTTAAATTTAATTATAAAATTTATATATAAATTTAATATATTTTGATGATATCTTCACTTTTTCATATATATTAAAAATATTTTATATGTTTTTAGTAATATATTTATTTTTATTAAATAAAAATAATTAAATAGTATAATATAATAAAATATTAAAAAAACTAATATTATTTTATTTTATTTTGTATTTATCAATATCAACTATCAGTCATCAATTATCATATATCAACTACCAATTAATTGTATCAAACATAACCGTAATCTGGCATATTTCCACCTCTATTCATCCACGACTTCATTAATAAAAGAAATAATAGAGCAGTAAATAGAGATAGTTTCTCTAGTATGAATGGTTTAATAATTTTAAAAAAATTTACAATCAATCATTTCAATTTTTGAGAAAAGGGTAATAACTGTAATACCCCATTTTTCTGCGCTTATGTAGTGGTATCTTCCAATATTAAATGTCAAATTGTAAAATGGTAATTAAACATGATTAAGTTTTAAAGTGCATGACTATGTCTATAAGCGTAATTAAGTGGTAATATGTATTTGAAAGGAAAACATGATTTTGAGGCCCTTGTTTACACAAGAGCCATTTCTCACGTGAGGAAGCAATAAGTCATGAAAAATTCAAAATTGAGTTTAATTGCATTGCATGTGTGTAGAGTGTAGTCATCGTGTCGTGTCTACAAAAGGGAATCTCGATAACTTCGCCTGCACGAAGGGGTCTCGCGCGTGCATAATGGGCCATAGAACTTAGTTATTAATTGAAGAATTCAAATATTTTCAAGGACTTAGACCTAACTTTGGAGATTGCCATTTTAGAGATAATTTGGAAACATTATTCTTCTCCTTTTTGAAACCTCTATCAAGCTATTCCATATTTGGCGGAATCTTTTCAACTCATTGGATTTTTTCATGGCATAAGTGACTGGATTATTGGGGCTTGACTCGATTCTGGCTGGCTAAGATTTGACAATGATTCAAGTTATGTCTTGAATTAAAAATATGAAATTTATCTTTTATCATCTTAATTCAAGTTATTCTCTCACTGAACTCAAATATTTTTTTTTACCTCCGTTTTAAATCAAAGTGTAATTTTTATTCAATTTTAATGTTTTATCTCTAATACATATTAAAACAAAAATTCACTATTATGAAACAAAACTTTTATCTCGGTTGAAACAAGGTTTTAACATCGGTTTGGTGGCCGAGATAAAGAAGGGTGTTATAAAAAGTGTACAACTTTTTTCTCAATTGATCTTAAACCAGAGGAAAAAAATAAAATTGATCATTGGTTCGATCTTCATCAATCAGATTTTTATATTTTCTTTAAAACACGCTAATTTTCCTCTCAATTTTAATAATACCCGGTGATATATATATATATACACACATCGACTGTCATACCCCAAATTTTGACCACTAAGATTTCCCATCATTGCGCAAATCATCATCACAATATGGGTAAACCATCATACCTCATCAGTCTCCCCAAAGATGGGTGAGCATTCACTACTATCAAAGATTAGGGTTGCATGCCCTCTCTGAGCTCTTAGACAAAGGATCAATCAAGAAATGACATGTTCTTCAACTTGTCTAGCCTCTCAAATATTCACAAAGGATCAAGAGGACTCCCACTTCAAGGATTAAGCACAAGGCTTCTCTCTTCTAGGTGGATCAAGCCTTAAGATCGCCAATGTCACCAAATTAGGGTTTGATCGACTAGGGCCTCCAGATGGAGATTTTCCTCTGGGCATGAGCCAATGCTTCAAAGCATAACCTATGATGCTCTAAGGGACATCATAAACCCAATCATCAAGTCAATTTAGCCTCAGGGGATGCATTCATAAAAAAATCAGGAATTAGAGTTTCTTGACCTAATTCACCACTAAGTTGACTTTTGGACAAAACATGAGCCAAGACCTCAAAGGAGGATTTGAGGGTATCTAATACACCACATTGATCCATTTGCAACAATGGATTGATCCAAGAAGATTGATCCACATGTTTCAATTTCATCTGAACCACAGTTAGGGTTTCGCGAGAAAAGTCAACTGTATCTTTGACTTTTGACCAGGACATGCTCTCAAACCCTAAGACATGATTCAATACACCCTATAACACCTATGAAATCAATCCATCAAGTTTGATTTAGGTCAAGGACTTGATTTCATAGAGGATCGCACAGTTTGGAGTTCATCTGACAAAAAGTCAACTGTGCACAAAAGTCAAACTTTGACTTTTTGAGATTTTTCTCAGTTATGGTTCTTTGACCCTAAAATGATGTTAATGTGTGATTGGAATCATCATTCATCAAGAATAATCAAGAAAAGTGGGATAACTTGTAAAAGGGGTAACCATAAAAAAACTTAGAAATTTTCTAAGTTATGGAACAAAGTGGCTAGGGTACCAACTTTGGAGGACCATAACTCCTAAACCACAAGACCATTTTTCCCCATCCAAAGCTGGATTTGTAGCCCTCATGGCCCTCTACAAAAGCTTCAACTATACCTCATTCCAATTCATTATAGATTTTGAGTTATGGAATGATCAAAGTGACTGAAAACATGAAATGCCACTTTTTCCAACACTTAGTGAAATTTTCACTAAGTCAGAATCTGCCTTCACTTTTTTTCCAAATGTAGAGGCATTTTTCACTTGGATCCAAAAAGTATCAAAACCAATTATGATCAAACAGTTATTGTATCATATGAGGGCTTTCCAAAATGGCCAAGAACTCCATCAAATTCCACTTGAGCCATGAGATATGACAATGTCAATATGCCTTGCTGAAAACTGCCAAGGCTAGGCAGAATTTTGCACTTTTGCTCGATTTGGTAAAATAAGATAATTCCAAGCCTTGTCATCACTTTGGACACATCTGAGGATCAAATCTAAAGGGAACAAACACTGATCCAAGCCTCCAAAATCTTTGGAACAAGAAGTAGCATGCCAAACCTAGAAATCCCTAAAAGAGGGACAAGACTCCAATTTTGGATTGGAGCATTTAATGGATGCACCAAGGTGGCATGGGCTGACACATTTGCAACTGAATTCAGTCAAGAATGATCCAACAACTAGGGAACCACAACTCTGTGCTCTAACCTCTAGTCAATGGCTAAATGAGACTTGAGATTCCAAAGTGCAACCATTGGCCAAACCTCTGCTGCAGTTGCCATTCACTATTGATCCCAAAATAAACTTGCTCTACTATAAATAAAGCTCATTTGTGCTCAGTTTGAGTACACCAAAGCACTACAACACTTGCTTTCCTCAAAATCTCTTTCTCTTGGCCAAAATGCCTTCTTTAGCAAGGTAACTCTGAGTTTTTGAGTTAGGGAGCAATTCCACCACAACTCATGATCCAAACACATCCAATATGTCATATCTTAGCTGTCCAAACTCACACAAGTGACCTGTAATCCATAAATCTCAAAGTCACCTCTCAAAACCTCTAAATAGGTTTTTTTTTGCATTTTCCAAGTCATGTCTTGATTCACTCACTTTCCAAACCAGATAAAACCTCAAACACACTCCAAATATCACCCTTGAACTGTCCCAAATGGCTCCCAACATCAGGAACACCATTTGAGGAAGTTGTTATTTTGTCCATTTAAACCCCTTTTGCAAGAAAGGGCCAGTTTTTGTTTTTACAGGTTCCAGCTGATTCCAATCATCCTAAAAGCTTCTAAGAGATCATTTGAGAGTGTCCAAAGCATCAAACCATTTCTGGAACAAGAAACTTGGCAGATTGCACAAAAAACTCCAAAAGCTCAAAAAGAGGTAGGCATCATGACTTGAACTTTCCAAAATATGCATTGCTTTGAAGTCCACTGATCATGCATCTCTTCTACATGTTATATGTGTTGTGTTTGTCCCAATTTATCATGTAATTCATGCTTGTACCAAGAGATGACATAGAAAATGCAAAATATGGTTTATTTCAAAACCACTATCGGATTTTGAGGAGGGAGCATGATCTGGAAAAAATACCACCACCATTGGATTCCTTGTGAAATTCTAGGCCAGATGCATATAAATTTTGTCCCCAACCATGGAGAAATGAGAAAGTTATGACCTTCACGTTTCTGAGCCAAAACTTGCCTTGCCTTGCCTTGGCCAGGCCTAGGACACAAGGCAAGCCTTGTGTATTTGTTGGTTTGTTTCAATCAACGGATGTATCACCACCCCAGTGGTAAGGCGTGCGCCCTATAACCTTGAGGTCATGGGTTTAAACCCCACCCAGACCATTTTGTGTTTTCTCACATTTTGCTATTTTTTCCAATATTTTCATGTTTTATTAATTAATTTGGAAAATTAATAACTCCTTCAATTTTAATTATTTTTTATTGGTTATTTTTGCAAAAAATCACAAAAATGTTGAAATATTTTATTCCCCAAAAAAATTAGATTTATATTATTTATTTAATATAATTAGTATTTTTGTGAATAAATGTCTTTTATTTGTTTTTAAACCTTTTAAAAATAAATATCCATTTTGGAAAATCAAAACCAAGTAGGTTTTAATTCATCTTGTGATGAAAGCCTCATTTTTCAAACCTAAAACCAAAATCACATGTTTTTTATTCAAACTTATTTGGAATTTTTATCATTTGTATTAATTTTCTTTGAATAATTATATTAAAAAATGATGAAATTAGGGTTTTATTGATTTTCACCCTAACAAACTTTTTTCAAACACTCATAGGCCTCTAATAGAGTGTAAGACCCAATCCTTTGTAAATACAAACCTATTTTGGGCCTCAAATGTTGTATAAGTCCTGTTGTATTTCAAAAGTTCGGCGCGATCATCGCCCGTTTAAAACAAACCATCTGGGCCTCTCCTCGAGCTATAAGACCCATTCAAAACCATTTTGGGCCTCTAATAGAGTGTAAGACCCAATCCCTCTTTGAAACCAAAATAGTTTGGGCCTCAGTCGTTGTATAAGACCCACGGTGTTTTCAAAACCTTGGTGCGATCGTCGCCCTTTTCAAAATAAACCCTGGGCTTCTCCTTGAGCTATAAGACCCATCTTTGTTCACTTTCAATCATTTTGGGCCTCTTGAGAGAGTGTAAGACCCATCCCCTTTGTACAGAAAACCTTTCTTGGGCCTCAGTCACTTGTATAAGTCCCTGTACAAAATGACAGTGCGATCACTGATAAAACTATGGGCCTCTCCTTGAGCTGTAAGCCCCAATTTTACTTTCAAAAGCACTTTCTCCTTTAATTTTGTAATATAATGTTATTTTCAATTTCTTTGTTGAACAACTAACAATACAGTATGGAAGCTCTACAACTGAGTAAGTGTTTACCCGCTTTCATTTACCGCTTTCATATGTATATAACTGTACTGTGGGGCTGTTCCACTGTAAGTCTTCTTTCATAAACTCATATCGACTGTGTAATACTAGTATAGATATTTAGAGTTTCCCCGGCAACCACGTTTAGAACTAGACAAAACCTCGTCTCCTTACATCCGACGTTCTCCCGGATATTTCAAACATAACCTAAACCATGAGAATTTTCTTTTACAACAATTTTAGATAACTAGATCTAAGAAATCTCCCCCTTGAACAGTTCATATACAGAAGGCCAATGTTCCAAGTGAAACCCCTTCTGGAACTGTTCATCAGCCTCCGCTTGGGCTTAGTGCAAGGACCCACATGCTTCCTAAAAGCATCCCCGCCTCCTCTTGGGCATTGTACAAGGACCCGTCGGCTTCTTAGAAGTTTTCACAGCCTCCTCTTAGGTTTCGTATAATTATTCTTCCTCCGAGAAGATAACCTCCTCTCAGGCTTCGTACAAATTGTCCCTTCGGCTTCCTAAAAGTTTTTCTTGCCTCCTCTTGGGCTTCGTACAAATTGTCCCGACGTCCTCTTAAAGGTATAGGAACAGAAATTAGTCATCTTAATAGAACAGTCTTTCAAAGAGTCTAGATCTTTCTACCGCGAACGTACTGTCTCTTAATCTCTCTTAAGCATAGTACAAAAGATAAAACTCTAGACTTGGATAGTCTAATCTCCTTGAGTCTCGAAGACATTCTCAAGTTCCTTTCAAAAATAAGAAAAAACGCCCGTAGACTTGGGCAGTCTCAATACCCTTTGGATTCCCCGTTGTTTTAAAGAACAGGAAATAATCCCGGTCCTCAGATCAAATCCATGAGTACAACATTACCCATATAAGAACTGATTTTCTCTTTTAACCAACATACCAGACCTGTCACTCAACTGAAACAGTAACCATAGCCTCCTCATGGGCTTTGTACAATGATTCTCCACAGCAGAGTAAACCTTTGCAGCCTCCATCTCAGGCTTCGCACGAGATACAAAAACACTCTCTTGTTGAGTCAAACATCATTTAGCCTCCATCTCGGGCTTTGTACGAGATACAAAAACACTCTCTTGTTGAGTATAAAAGACTCTCTTGTTGAGTCAACCACTTTTAGCCTCCATCTCGGGCTTCGTACGAGATACAAAAACACTCTCTTGTTGAGTATAAAAGACTCTCTTGTTGAGTCACCCACTTTTAGCATCCATCTCGGGCTTCGTACGAGATACAAAACCACTCTCTTGTTGACTATAAAAGACCCTCATATGGAGTCAAACCTTTTAGCCCCCGTCTTAGGCTTCGTATAAGACACATATAAAAGCACTCTCTTGTTGAGTCAACCCCTTTTAGCCTCTCTCTCGGGCTTCGTACGAGACACAAAAGCATCCTCTTGTTGGGTCAATAGCCTCCTCTTAGGCTTCGTATAAGGAAAACCCCGGTTGAGGCAATCAACCTTTTAGCATCAAAATCTGTGCCTTGTTCACAGTATACAAACATCAACAACTCATTTTCCCCCATCTAATTGCTGTAAGCGGCAAGCCTCTGGATTATTTACATCCACGCCACTGTCCCTCTTTTAGCATGAGAAATTCCTAAGGAAAGATGGCATTGCTCTAAACTGAGTTAAAGTCTTCTCCTTCAGGTTGAAAATCCCGTATAAAGGAAATTATGGCATTGTTGGATTCGTATATCCCAATTAAAGTAATTCTCCTTTATAATCAGTCACCCAACAGTTGTGCCAAACATACCAAATATTTCCCTTTAGAGATGACAAATTCTCTCTAAAGTCAACACTCTTTTAGCTTCACATCTTGGGCTTCGAACAAGATACAAATAGACCCTTCAACTTCACATCTTGGGCTTTGAACAAGATATAAACCACCTTTAGCTTCATGTCTTGGGCTTTGAACAAGACACCAAAACACCATTTCCTCCCATAGAATAAAAGGAACTACGATCGCTCTGATTTCCCTATCCCGGGAATACGTAGGCATAAGATTGAAAAAAGAATCTTAGCGAGCACACTAATAAAAAAAACCCCAAAGCCCCTACCCCAAAGCCAATCTAGCATAGTATCCCAACAAATTCCCCATGAACAGTCCCGGTATTTCATTCTGAACAAAATAAGCAGAGAGAGGCCCACGAACTAAAACCGTATCTGTAAACCAACAATTTTGACTGTTTAACCTCAGTTTGCAAGCAGGGTTAGTTGGAGACATCTATTTCCCTTCCTTCATCAGCTTCAATAGGATAAGAAATGAATCGACTTGTAGTGCCCCAGAGCGACGGTGCTTAAGAACCACGTCCAAAAATCGCTCACTACAGAAAATGGCGCCCACCGTGGGGCCTTCTCATCTTTATTTCTTACAATTTAAGGTGAAAACCTTGGACAAGTCATTTTCATGGCGGTGGCCGCCACAAGAAAAATGGCGCCCACCGTGGGGCCAAACAAAGGAATCTTGTCTCTCTTATCTCTCTGGTTGAAACCTTCTCTTAGGACGAGTCCTTGGGTTCACAAGGTATCACCGAATGACGGTTCCATCGGGGAATGTCATTATTAGGATCGGCCCTCGCTAGGATCTTAGGTCAAAAACCTTTAAGTTGGGAAGGTACCACTGAATGGCGACTCCGCCGGGGAGCCATTTTTTGTTAGGATCATAGGATTCATAGCTCTTAAAAAGTCTAGGACATTAGGACAAATATATATACTGCTTTTCCTAATTGATATCTGTGTTTATTTTTCTACTAATGGGAATGCGTGTGATGCCGCATGTGGAAAGATTGAGTATACACCTAGGAAAAACCTCTTTCAGTAGTGCGGAAGCTATCGGAAATAGTTGTCACGTAATACTACCCTATTCTGAGATTCTTCGAAATACATCACCTAGCACGGTTCCCGGCCCGCTGATGTTATCTCGACAAGAATCAATGGTTTTGAGAGACAGATACAAAAATCACTAGTATAAACCTTTGGGATGGGTAGAGCCTTGACTTCATGACACCGACCCTTTGACCCCATGTTTTTTATATGTTTTTGTGTGCTGCATTTATACATTCATTTAAAAAAAACATTAGACAAAGAAAATCTTCTCTTCTAGTATCTCTTTTTCAAATTAAACTAAGACAATGATTGCAAATATCAGAGAAAGGAGATTGCGCTAATGGATTTCGGTAGAAGGAAAACCCATAAGTATACCTTCAAGGTTCCAAAGTTAGAGGATTTGAGAGGATTAGCAAGGATGATCACTAACCCCGACGCTTTCAGAGCCAAGTACGGAGGTCTGCTACCTCTGTTAAGGGTCCATGTAATTGAGGGAATCCTGGAGGCAATCATTCAGTTTTACGATCCGGTCTATCACTGTTTCACATTCCCGGATTACCAGCTCGCACCAACGCTGGAGGAGTATTCTCATCTGATTGATCTACCCATTACTGATCAAGCTCCCTTTTTTAGACTGGAAGAAATTCCAAAGGATCAAATCATTGCAAGAGCAATCTATTTGGATGAGTTAGAAATCAAGACTCACCTGACCACCAAGGGAGGAATCCCAGGTTTACCAGCCAAGTTTCTGGTAAAGAAGGCTCTATACTTTGTTAGTATAGGGAACGTGACTGCTTTTGAAAGCATCTTCGTTTTACTCACCTACGGGTTATTTTTGTTTCCCAACATTGATAACTTCGTCGATATCAACGCCATTAAGGTTTTTCTCATTGGAAACGTCGTACCAACCTTGCTCGCAGATGCGTATCATTCTGTATACTTAAGAAATTTATACAGTGGAGGAATGATCACGTGCTGTGTACCCCTGCTATATAAGTGGTTTATCTCTCATTTGCCTAAGTCTGCCGCCTTTTGGGATCATAAGAGTGTCTTACGTTGGTCGCAGAAAATCATGTCTCTTACCAACTCTGATATAGATTGGTACAATAGGATTTATGACGGGATCAGAATCATTGACCGTTGTGGAAACTTCCCCAACGTACCCCTCCTAGGAACTAAGGGAGGAATCAATTACCTTCCAGTTTTAGTTCGTCGTCAATTTGGATACCCGATGAGGCATGTCCCGCGTAATGCTCATCTGGAAGGTCTTTTCTTCAAGGAAGGAGAAAATGACAGGGCACTAAAGATGGAAATAGTGCACGCTTGGAAACATGTTCATAAGAAAGGACGGGAGTCTCTAGGAAAACCGGACTGTGTCTCGGTGGAGCCTTATCTCCACTGGGTACAAACTAGAGCTCTCACGCTAAAGATACCTTATCCTCGTCATGGAGTTCTTCCGCCAAGGGAATCTGTCATGTACTTCATGACTGAAATGGAAAAACTTCAGATTATGCTAAATAAAGTTCAACAAGAGAGGAGGTATTGGAAGAACAAGTACCACATTCTTAATGTGGAGTGTACCAAAATACAACAACTGCTAAAAGATAAGGATGCTCTAATTGAGATTTTGGAGCAACATGCTGTAGAAAATCAGGATGACCAAATGAATTTGCTCGCTCCTTTCACTTGGCAAAGGAATGACAACCCGACAACGGCCCAAGAGCCCCGGTCCAAGAAAAGGAAAGTACCAGAATCAGCACCCGAGTTCTCCTCAGAGAGGACTTTGGACCCATTAGCTTAGGTTTCTGTTTCCGCACCTTGTAATTTATTGTATTTCCATTTCCACAATCCTTTGAATTCAATAAAACAGGGGTGTCCCCCAATGTTTGATATTTGCAATCTAATTGTCGAAGTTTATTTTGATTAAACAAAAAAAACAATTAATATAATCATTGCATTCATCATTCTCACGTCTCGTATTCTTCTTACCTACGAATCTCACGTTTATGTCTCGGTTCTAGAGTCAAACTGTCTCATTCGTACAATACTCGGGCCAATCGTCAGAAAAAGATGGATGATCTCGAGGAAGAGAACAGAGAGTTGAAAGAAGAGATCGACGCTCTGAGAGAGGATATGAGAAAGCTTCGTAACGACATGCAAGCCATGGCAGAAGCTCAGCTACAAAGAATTGTGATCTCAGAGATCACCTCAATGCCCATAGTGGAGAAGTATGATCCTAGGTATCAAATGCCGAAAGATCATCCCTGGGGCATGCCTGTTAACTATATCCCAGAAGGATATGTTCCGCCGATCATTGAAGATCAGGGAATCATAGCGGAAGCCGCTGGACCTGAAGGTTACAAACTTCGGGAAAGCGAGGATGCCAAAGGAATAATGAGGACTCCTGAAGGTTACAAACTTTGGGAAGCACCAAGATTCACTGCTGTAGTAACGGTACCACCCCCTGTGGTGCACACTGTCCCGGAAAGAAAGATTCCACAGATACCTTCTAGTGGAAAGGAAAGTATGTTCGATAGAATGGATGAATTCCAAGAGCAGTTCCTGGAAATGCAGAAAGAACTGCAGGCTATTCGCGGTCAGGATTTATTTGGAAAGGACGCCGCAGACCTTTGTTTGGTCCTCAATGTGAAAGTCCTGCACAAATTCCAAGTACCCGATTTTGAAAAGTACAAGGGTAACTCTTGCCCTCAAAGCCATTTGGTGATGTACGCTCGGCGAATGTCAGCTCAGACAGAGAACCAGGATCTACTGATTCACTACTTTCAGGATAGTTTAACCGGTGCCGTATTAAAATGGTACATGGGTTTAAAACGCACTACGATTAGCACTTTCAGAGATCTTGGCACTGTCTTCGTCCAACAATATAAATACAATTTAGACATGGCACCAGACAGAGACCATTTTACTACGACAGAATGGTCGCCAGTGCGCCCAGTGACTTCACCGAGATGGTGGGCATGGGAGTTCGTCTTGAGGAAGCCGTCCGAGAAGGACGTTTAGTTAAAGACGCTGGATCGTCAAGTAGTACAAAACGATACAGTAGTGCTCTCCTTAAGGAAAAAAAAGCAAGATATTGGGAATATCTCTCTCGGAAAGCAAAGGCGACGGTACCAACCAGTAGCAGTTGTAACTCCTGCTATCAGCCCTGCGCCTGTTTCTACGTATCAACCTCAGGTTGCTCAAAACCAACCATATTCGCAGCAATATCAGCAAAGGACACCAGAGCCTCTTCAGCAGGCTCGTCCTCAATACAACAACAACCGTACAACACGGCCACCAGGATTTGATCCTATACCCGTATCGTACGCAGAACTATTTCCGTTACTACTGGCCAAGGGGCATGTCCAGACTAAGTCTCCTCCTACAGTTTCGGAAAATCTGCCTTTTTGGTTTAAGGTGGATCAGACTTGCCCTTACCATCAAGGAGGACCAGGGCATAACATAGAAAAATGTCTCAGTTTCAAATCCGACGTGCAAAACCTTGTTAGGAGCGGGGTCTTATCTTTCAAAGATACGAATCCTAATGTTCTCACAAACCCGCTGCCTCAACACGAGAAGGCTACAGTCAATTTGATAGAGGGAGAGTCTAACAACACCTATCAAATTCGCGATGTACTCTTACTGAGGGCCAACTTGGTCAAGATGCATTGTAGACAGATTGGATATGGCCATGTGCCACCTCATAATTATCACTAGTGTGATATCTGCTCTAAAAACAATCAGGGATGTTCTGTGGTGCAATCAGCTCTACAGGAACAGATGGATCTCGGATGGAACCAAGAGCACCGAGTTCGTGGAGTTAACATGGTTTATACGAATTCCAACATCATTCAAAACCACGATATCCGTGCAATGAATATCAACTTGGAGGCAATGCACTCAAGGCAAAGCCAGTATCATAATCTTCCGCGTCACGATTATAATTCCTGCCTAACTTGCTCGGTAAACAAACAGGGATGCTCTTTTGCACAAGAGGCCCTCCAGCGTCAGATGGATCTTAGATGGATTCAAGACTACCATAATAGGATGCATTATCAAATCAACATGATTCAAATCTTCGATATCTGCTTGATGAATACCAGCCTGGTGGAGTTACATGCTAAACAGGTCCGGCTCGGGTTCCTGGTATCACATGATTATCAGGGTTGTAAAGCGGGTTGCGAATTCGATCAGGGTTGTGCCCTTGTCCAGGAAACACTTCAACACTTGTTGAACCACTGGTGGCTTCCAATCTATATGGATGAAGACACCCAACAAATTAGTATCACTAACGGGAATCCTACTAGATATCAAAGTCAGGATGTTCGGTCGATGGAAACAGATCTAGTAAGGTTACACTGTATTCAAAGAGGACGTGGCCAAGTACCACTACACAACTATGAGAGGTGTGGAGTTTGCTCAGTGGATAATCAAGGATGCTACCTCGTGCGAGCAGCCCTTCAAAGTCAGTTGGACCGCAAAGAGATTCAACCATGGTCAAGTTCTGGATCAGTCAACTACTTCGCTGATCAAATCGAGGACATTGTCGTAATCTATGATCATCAGAGGACTAGGGATGTTTGTACCATTATCCCTCTACTTGAAGAATCAAGAGTTCCCAACCGGGAACGGATCGAAATTACTTACGATGGTTAGAAAAATCTGAAGGCTCTCATAGTCATCTATCTACCGGGACCGCTACCGTATGAATCAACTCAGGCTATCCCTTACAAATACAGTGCAACAACAATTGAGAATGGAAAGGAAATTCCGTTACCCTCCGTCGTGAATATTGCAGACATCAGTCGAGTAACACGGAGTGGTAGAATCTTCAACAGAGGAGTTGTAGAACCCAACAAAGAAAAGAAACCTCAGACAGAAGTTCCCAATCCACCATTCGGTCAATCCAGTAATCCTGACCTTTCAAAAAACAATGATGAGACGCTGAAGCTCATCCAAAGGAGTGAATATAACATTGTTGATCAGCTGTTACAAACTCCTTCAAAGATCTCGGTATTATCACTGTTACTTAGTTCAGAAGCACACAGGGAGGCTCTAACGAAAGTCTTGGAGCAAGCCTTTGTAGAACAGGATGTAACAATCAGACAATTCGATAGCATTGTCTCTAACATCACTTCCTGCAATAAATTGGGATTTAGTGATGAGGAATTACCTGAAGAAGGTCGCCGTCATAACATGGCGCTCAACATTACAGTCAACTGCCAGGACGATGCTTTAGCCAGCGTGTTGGTAGACACAGGGTCAGCCCTGAATGTTATGCCGAAGTCCACTTTGATGCAATTATCATTCAAAGGACCTCCGATGAGAACCAGCGAGGTCATCGTCAAAGCATTTGACAGATCCAAAAAAACGGTTATCGGCGAAGTCGACCTTCCCATAACTATTGGTCCTCACACTTTCCAAGTCACTTTCCAGGTCATTGACATCCGGGCAACATACAGTTGTTTATTAGGAAGACCTTGGATACATCAGGCTGGGGCGGTCACTTCAACCCTCCACCAAAAGCTAAAGTTCGCCCAGAAGGGCCAACTTGTCACGGTTTGTGGAGAACAGGCCTTGCTCGTAAGCAACTTATCATTATCTACTTGTGTAGAACCCGAGGAGGTTGTTGGAACTCAGTTCCAAGCGCTTACGGTGAGCAATGAGAATCAATCAGAGAAAGGAACCTCGATTTTCTCATACAAAGATGCTATCAAAGCGGTCGAGAATACCAATACAACAGGATGGGGACAGCTTGTCATTCCTACTGACAATAAGAAAAAGAAAGGTCTTGGCTTTTCCTCAACCTGTACTCAGACAGCTGCTAACGATGAAAGTCTTCATCCCATTCAGAATTTCTTCCACAGTGGAGGTTTCCTTCAACCAATGACTCAAGACGTGCATACCATCAATAAAGATGATTCCAGAAGAATGGAAGTCCTATCTCAACGAGGACGGTTATACGTCTCAGGGCAAAACGCAGACTCCCTTTTGCTATCCCGTACAGAGTCCAAGATTTATACCGAAGTCAGATGTCAAAATGATATACGGAGATTGTGATCCTGAAGGATGTCGTGCTCCAGCAAACTCATTAGAGGAAGATACTCTCATGAAGGACAACTTTGACCACGACTATTATGGCCCGATGGATGGCCTGCCTATCTGGAAGCCGTACCCAGGAAACTCGGGGCAAGAAAATCTGCCGAACAATGAAAATTAGCTAAGCATCATTGAACAGAATACATGTGTCCCCGCCATGTCATGGGATCAACACTCAGGTCATTTCGAACTTATCCAGTACGATGATGAATTGGCAAAGCTTGCCGGACTAGAATTCATCAGCTATGATTTTCCTGAGGTCAACGTCATCGAGAGGGATGACTCCTCTAGTTCCAAAGAAGTGTGGGACACCTTGGGACAGCCGAGTGGAAAATACGACTTCAAGGTCAAGTACACCGCTCCTGAAAGCTCTCGTATCAGGCTCGAAGACATCCAGCCAACTGGATGGGGAGATACAGCTGAGAGTACAAATACTACGCAAAATACAACTGAGGAATCCTCCTACGACAACTCTGCCTGGAAGACAGATTCCAATAATCCAGCTCCACCAGAAATCAGCGTTATTTCTGGAGACAAATCAAGGAAGGTACCGGACTTTGTGATTCCCCGAGGAGTTCGCCGCCAATGGGTTGCCGTCGATGTTCCAAAGATTGTTCATAAGTCTAAGTAATTGCCATCTTTGTTTTAACCTTTCACATTGCCCAGGTGAAACGGATGTTTTGATAGGGCTCACTTTCTGTAAATGTCCCTCTTCGCTTCGCCCAAAGCGACAGAGTTTTGTTTTATAAGGCTGTAGTTTCAAGAATCGACTTGTTCATTAATAAAATAACGTCGTTCTGTAATTTCCGCATTAATTGCTGTTTTCTCTTTTCGCTTTTCTCAGAAAATGGTAATCCTAAAAAACAATTCAAAATAAACAAGCAGTTTTTCAAAAAAATACACTGCACACACTTGAATTTTCTCTATCTCTTCTAAACACAAATCATCACGTCATGCAGATTACTTGTTTTAAACCCCGTTGAAACATATGATCTGATGCCTTCTCCCGACTTTGAGTTCCCGGAATTTGGGGCTGAAGAAGAAGTTGACAACGAAATTCCAGAAGAGATCTCCTGATTACCTCGACAAGAGGAAAGGTCCATTGAACCACACAAAGAGCCGTTGGAAACGATCAACGTGGGTTCATAAAAAGAGAGAAAATAAGTCAAGATTGGGGTACTTCTCAGTCCAACTGTCAAAGAAAGTTTGACGAAACTTCTCAAAGAGTTTCCCGATGTATTCGCTTGGTCCTATCAGGACATGCCAGGGTTGGATACCAGCATCGTGGAACATCATCTACCGTTAAGATCAGAATGTCCGCCGGTAAAACAAAGGTTGAGACGGACTCATCCAGACATGGCTGTCAAAATCAAAGAGGAGGTACAGAAACAGATTGACGCGGGTTTCCTCGCTACGTCAGAATATCCTCAATGGTTAGCCAACATCGTACCATTCCGAAAAAGGACGGAAAAGTCAGAATGTGTGTCGACTACCGAGATCTAAACAAGGCAAGTCCAAAGGACGACTTTCCCTTACCACACATTGACATACTGGTAGACAGTACAGCAAAGTTCAAAGTCTTCTCCTTCATGGATGGATTCTCGGGCTATAATCAGGTCAAAATGGCACCGGAAGACATGGAGAAGACCTCCTTCATTACCCCATGGGGTACCTTTTGTTACAAGGTAATGCCGTTCGGTTTGAAGAACGCCGGGGCAACCTATCAGAGGGCCATGACTACTCTGTTTCATGACATGATACATAAAGAAATCGAAGTGTATGTCGATGACATGATTGCAAAATCTAAAACAGAAGAGGAGCATGTGACCCACCTATCAAAACTATTTGAGCACTTGCGAAAGTACAAACTCCGCTTGAATCCCAATAAGTGCACCTTCGGTGTCCGTTCAGGGAAACTCTTAGGGTTCATCGTCAGCCAGAAAGGAATTGAGGTTGATCCTGACAAGGTCAAGGCCATTCAAGAAATGCCTTCTCCGAAAACTGAAAAATAAGTTAGAGGATTCCTGGGATGTTTGAACTACATTTCCAGATTCATATTCCTCATGACCGCGACATGTGCGCCGATTTTCAAATTACTCAAAAAGAATCAGGATTATGTTTGGACAGAAGACTGCCAAATCGCCTTCGACAGTATCAAGGAATATCTGTCGAACCCGCCGATTCTATCACCTCAAATGGAAGGAAGACCGCTGATCATCTACCTCACAGTCTTGGAAGACTCCATGGGCTGTGTGCTTGGTCAACAAGACGAAACGAAAAGAAAAGAGTCTGCCATCTACTATTTGAGCAAGAAGTTCACCGACTGCGAGACTCGGTACACTATGCTCGAGAAAACTTGCTGCGCTCTGGCTTGGGCAGCCAAACGTCTTCGCCAGTACATGATTCGTCACACTACTTGGTTAATCTCAGAAATGGATCCAATCAAGTACGTCTTCGAAAAACCTGCTCTCACGGGAAGGATTGCCCGTTGGTAGATGTTGCTATCAGAATATGACATAGAGTACCATGCTCAAAAAGCTGTTAAAGGAAGTGTTTTAGCCGATCATTTGGCTCATCAACCGATTGATGATCAGGAATTAATCGGGTTTGACTTCCCAGACGAAGATGTCATGTATCTAAAAATGAAAGACTGCGATGAACCGCTACCCAGTGAAGGGCCAGAACCAGATTCCCAATGGGGACTTATCTTTGACGGAGCTGTCAATCATTACGGAAATAGATTTGGGGTAATGATCATAACACCTCAGGGTACCCACATTCCCTTCACCGCTAGACTTATGTTCAAGTGCACAAACAATGAGGCCGAATACGAAGCTTGTATTATGGGTCTCGAAGAAGCGATCGAATTAAGGATAAAAAACTTGGATATATATGGCGACTCAGCCCTGGTTATCAATCAGATCAAAGGAGATTGGAACACATACCAATCAGGATTGATTCCTTACAAAGATTATGCAAGAAGGTTGTTACCTTTCTTCAACAGAGTCGAGTTTCATCATACCCCTCGTGAGGAGAATCACATGGCTGATGCATTGGCCACTCTCTCTTCCATGATTAATGTAGGTCAATGGAACGACCTACCTAAGATCGACATAATGCACCTTGAAAGGCCCGCTTACATCTTCACAATCGAAGCAGTCATAGACGACAAACCTTGGTATCACGATATCAAATGCTTCCTTAAAAAACAAGAGTACCCACCTGGGGCATCCAAGAAAGATAGAAAAACCCTCAGAAGGCTAGCAGGCATTTTCTTCCTGAGCTGTGATACACTCTATAAGAGGAACTTTGACATGGTCTTGCTTTGATGCGTCGACAGACCAGAAGAAGACATGCTAATAAAAGAAATTCACGAAGGGTCCTTTGGCACTCATGCCAATGGACACACAATGGCGAGAAAAATTCTAAGAGCAGGGTACTATTGGTTGACAATGGAATCTGACTGCTACAAGTACATGAGGAGATGTCGCAAGTGTCAGACATACTCAGACAAAATCCATGTACCGCCAATGCATCTCAAAGTTCTCTCTTCCCCGTGGCCTTTTTCCATATGGGGAATCGACATGATCGGCATGTTCGAACCTAAGGCTTCGAACAGACATCGGTTCATCCTGGTAGCCATTGATTACTTCACCAAATGGGTCAAAGCAGCATCATACGCCAGTGTAACCCGTCAAGTGGTGGTCCGATTTATCAAAAACTATATCATCTGCTGTATGGTGTTCCGAGCCAGATCATTACAGATAATGGATCTAACTTGAACAATAAGATGATGAAGGAATTGTGTGCTGAGTTCAAGATCGAACACCATAACTCATCTCCTTACCGACCCAAGATGAATGGCGCGGTAGAGGCAGCTAACAAGAACATCAAGAGGATTGTTCAGAAGATGGTTGTAACCTACAAAGATTGTCACGAGATGCTACCCTTTGCTCTTCACAGTTATCGTACATCTGTCCGCACTTCAACAGGGGCAACCCCTTTCTCTCTAGTGTATGGCATGGAAGCATGCTCCCCATAAAAGTAGAGATCCCATCAATCCAGGTATTGATGGAAGCTAAGCTAATAGAGGCTGAATGGTGTCAAAGTCGACAGGACGAATTGAATCTGATCGTAGAGAAACGAATGACGGCTCTATGCCATGGTTAGTTGTATCAACAGAGAATGAAGAAGGCGTTTGACAAAAAGGTTCGACCTCACGTCTTCAGGAAAGGAGACCTTGTGCTCAAGAAGATACAATCATGACGGCCCCTTGTGCTCAAGAAGAGACAAAAAGGTTCGACCTCGCGTCTTCAGGAAAGGAGACCTTGTGGTCAAGAAAGCTTTCTCAGGCGGCGCCTTGAGACTTGCAACCATGGACGGAGTGGAATTTGCCTACCCTACAAATGTTGACGTAGTCAAGAAATACTTCGCCTAAACTAAAAAAAAAAAGTCTCGGTGGATTGAAAACCCAAAAGGGCGGCCCAGGCAAAAATTAGAGACATGATCAAAAGCCATCCCGATGGATTGGAAACATCACAGTATAATCCAGGCAAAAATTAGGGATAATGGCAAGTAACTACGTTCGACAAAGGGGCAAGTCCCTCAGCAGCAGTAATGCCATCGGTCAGGAAAACGCCAGTCAAGGTCATCTTCGACAGAAGCTCAGGATGCCCCGAAGTCAAAGTTGGTAGAAGGATAGTGGTCGTTATGTTTCAATGTAGCCCTTTTCCCTTAAATTACCATTTTCAAACTTTGTAAATACTCTATGGAATCACGCGGTTGGCTGATTTCCATCCTATCAATACAATTCGAGCCCTTGTACTTTTGTTTGCAATTCTTATTTGTTTTAGCTTTATAGAACGACATTTTAACATGATCAACGATTCTTGAAACGAAACAAAATTAATTTACTTGTTAAAATTTTTTTGCTTTAAAATGAAGATGGCAATTTCTTTTGACTGTTGAACATCGAAAGAACATCGATCGCTTCTCCCGAAGTAAGCGGGCTTCAAAGTGCATAATCAAAGTACTCCTTCTAAACCAGTGCGCCTGAATGAAGGATCGACTATGTCATATGCGAATACTCCATCTGACATCCTCGGCAGAGTTCTTATCTCCTAAGCCCGACCAACGATTTTCCCCGCGTGGACTATCTCTCCTAAGCAAGGTGGAATTGCTATCGTGAACCAGTGGTACCTCTTCGTCCCTAGCGGTGGCCGAGTATCCAGTTATGTTCATCTATCAGTCTGTATGTCGCATCAGTTTTGTCAGCATAAACATACATACATCATGCATTATTGATTTGCGTTCATATTCATGTTGCATCACTATTACTCTGGTCGGTCTTATCTCCTAGTGATAACAGTCCTCTCAATCGAGTTGTCAGTTCTTTCCTCGTCAGGAAGTGTTGCATCTGAACTACCTCTCTCCTCCAATTTATTTCTGGGATGAAGTCGGCCCTTGATCACTTTGATAACTTGAACCTCTGAAAAAACCAGAGAACCCTCAGCCAGCATCACTCTTCACCATGGAAGATGATATCTTCGCTTTCTCGGATTAAGGAAAATCCCTAGAGAAAGCCTCGCAACTAAAGACTTTCGGCAACACATTGGTCCTTCTCTCCAGAATGTCAATGTTAACAAAGTCATCGACACCTCAAAATTGGGGTACATCGTATGGCATTTCTCTGAGAAGATCTCGAGAAAAGTATGGTGTAATATCCCCAAATGAAAGCACTCTCTCAAGAAGACTCATTTTCCCCAATAGAGTCGACAAACGACGTCTCAAACAGAGAAGTTTGTGCCTCTCTACAATCAAAACTTTTTCCATCAAACAGTATCTCCCCAAGAAAATTCGGCGAGAAGTTTGAGGAGAATCGCTACAAACAACGTCCCTTGTCAATAAAGTTTATTGACAAAAGAAACCAAGACCAGTTCCTTGGTAGGAAACCAGGATTGAGGGGAAGTTTACAAAAGAAACTTAGACCAGTTCCTTGGTAGGAAACCAGGATCGAGGGGAGGTTTATATAAGAAACTTAGACCAGTTCCTTGGCTGAAAAACCAGGATCGAGGGGAAGTTTATGTCAGCAACTAAGACCAGTTCCTTGGTAGGAAACCAGGATCGAGGGGAAGTTCATTTCAGAAACTAAGACCAGTTCCTCGGTAGGAAACCAGGATCGAGGGGAAGTTTTTACCTTTTCTAAGCATCATTGCTTAGCAAAAGGAGAAGGATGCGTGAACTACCATTCCTAACCACCATCAAAATTTCGGGTATTCTGATATTTAATCCTCTTGCACCCCGAATGCCCGAATACCTTCGCCATTCACACCTTCGGGTCCAAGAAGATTAAATAGGGGCATCTGTCAATACCCCAAATTTTGACCACTAAGATTTCCCATCATTGTACAAATCATCATCACAATATGGGTAAATCATCATACCTCATCAGTCTCCCCAAAGATGGGTGAGCATTCACTACTATCAAAGACTAGGGTTGCAAGCCCTCTATGAGCTCTTAGACAAAGGATCAATCAAGAAATGACATGATCTTCAACTTGTCTAGCCTCTCAAACATTCACAAAGTATCAAGAGGACTCCCATTTCAAGGATTAAGCACAAGGCTTCTCCCTTCTAGGTGGATCAAGTCTTAAGATCGCCAATGTCACCAAATTAGGGTTTGGTCGACCAGGGCCTCCAGATGGAAATTTTCCTCTGGGCATGAGCCAATGCTTCAAAGAAAAACCTATGATGCTCTAAGGGACATCATAAACCTAATCATCAAGTCAATTTAGCCTCAGGGGATGCATTCATCAAAAAATCAGGAATTAGGGTTTCTTGACCTAATTCACCACTAAGTTGACTTTTGGACAAAACATGAGCCAAGACCTCAAAGGAGGACTTGAGGGTCCCTAATACACCACATTGATCCATTTGTAACAATGGATTGATCCAAGAAGCTTGATCCACAAGTTTCAATTTCATCCAAACCACAGTTAGGGTTTCGTGAGAAAAGTCAACTGTATCTTTGACTTTTGACCAGGACATGCTCCCAAACCCTAAGACATGATTCAATACACCCTATAACACCTATGAAATCAATCCATCCAGTTTGATTTAGGTCAAGGACTTGATTTCATAGAGGATCGCACAGTTTGGAGTTCATCTGACAAAAAGTTAACTGTGCACAAAAGTCAAACTTTGACTTTTTGAGATTTTTCACAATTATGGTTCTTTGACCCTAAAATGATGTTAATGTGTGATTGGAATCACCATTCATCAAGAAAAGTGGGATAACTTGTAAAAGGGGTAACCATAAAAAAAACTTAGAAATTTTCTAAGTTATGGAACAAAGTGGCTAGGGTACCAACTTTGGAGGACCATAACTCCTAAACCACAAGGCCATTTTTCCCCATCCAAAGCTGGATTTGTAGCCCTCATGGCCCTCTACAAAAGCTTCTACTACACCTCATTCAAATTCATTATGGATTTTAAGTTATGGAATGATCAAAGTGGCTGAAAACATGAAATTCCACTTTTTCCAACACTTAGTGAAATTTTCACTAAGTCAGAATCTGCCTTCACTTTTTTCCAAATGTAGGGGCATTTTTCACTTGGATCCAAAAAGTATCAAAACCAATTATGATCAAACAGTTATTGTATCATATGAGGGCTTTCCAAAATGGCCAAGAACTCCATCAAATTCCACTTGAGCCATGAGATATGACAATGGCAATATGCCTTGCTGAAAACTGCCAAGGCTAGGCAGAATTTTGCACTTTTGCTCGATTTGGAAAAATCAGATAATTCCAAGCCTTGTCATCACTTTGGACACATCTGAGGATCAAATCTAAAGGGAACAAACACTGATCCAAGCCTCCAAAGTCTTTGGAACAAGAAGTAGCATGCCAAACCTAGAAATCCCTAAAAGAGGGACAAGACTCCAATTTTGGATTGGAGAATTTAATGGATGCACCAAGGTGGCATGGACTGACACATTTGCAACTGAATTCAGTCAAGAATGATCCAACAACTAGGGAACCATAGCTCTATGCTCTAACCTCTAGTCAATGGCTAGAGGAGACTTGAGATTCCAAAGTGCAACCATTGGCCAAACCTCTGCTGCAGTTGCCATTCACTATTGATCCCAAAATAAACTTGCTTTACTATAAATAAAACTCATTTGTGCTCAGTTTGAGTACACCAAAGCACTACAACACTTGCTTTCCTCAAAATATATTTCTCTTGGCCAAAATGTCTTCTTTAGCAAGATAACTCTGAGTTTTTGAGTTAGGGAGCAATTCCACCACAGTTCATGATCCAAACGCATCCAATATGTCATATCTAAGCTGTCCAAACTCACACAAGTGACCTGTAATCCTTAAATCTCAAAGTCACCTCTCAAAACCTCAAAATAGGCTTTTTTTTTTTGCATTTTCCAAGCCATGTCTTGATTCAGTCACTTTCCAAACTAGATAAAACCTCAAACACACTCCAAATATCACCCTTGAACTGTCCAAAATGGCTCCCAACATCTGGAACACCATTTGAGGGAGTTGCTATTTTGGTCATTTTAACCCCTTTTGCAAGAAAGGGCCAGTTTTTGTTTTTGTAGGTTCCAGCTGATTCCAATCATCCTAAAAGCTTCTAAGAGATCATTTGAGAGTGTCTAGAGCATCAAACCATTTCTGGAACAACAAACTTGGCAGATTGCACAAAAAACTCCAAAAGCTCAAAAAGAGGTAGGCATCAAGAAACTCCAAAAGCTCAAAAAGAGGTAGGCATCAGGACTTGCACAAAAAACTCCGCTTGGGCTTAGTGCAAGGACCCACAGGCTTCCTAAAAGCATCCCCGCCTCCTCTTGGGCGTTGTACAAGGACCCGTCGGCTTCTTAGAAGCTTTCACAACCTCCTCTTAGGCTTCGTATAATGATTCTTCCTCCGGGAAGATAGCCTCCTCTTGGGCTTCGTACAAATTGTCCCTTCGGCTTCCTAAAAGTTTTTCTTGCCTCCTCTTGGGCTTCGTAAAAATTGTCCCGACGACATCTTAAAGGTATAGGAACAGAAATTAGTCATCTTAATAGAACAGTCTTTCAAAGAGTCTAGATCTTTCTACCGCGAACGTACTGTCTCTTAATCTCTCTTAAGCATAGTACAAAAGATAAAACTCTAGACTTGGACAGTCTAATCTCCTTGAGTCTCGAAGACATTCTCAAGTTCCTTTCAAAAATAGGAAAAAACACCCGTAGACTTGGGCAGTCTCAATACCCTTCGGATTCTTCGTTTCCTTAAAGAACAGGAAATAATCCTGGTCCTCAGATCAAATCCATGAGTACGACATTACCCATATAAGAACTGATTTTCTCTTTTAACCAACATACCAGACCTGTCACTCAACTGAAACAGTAACCATAGCCTCCTCTTGGGCTTTGTACAATGATTCTCCCCAGCAGAGTAAACCTTTGCAGCCTCCATCTTGGGCTTCGTAAGAGATACAAAAACACTCTCTTGTTGAGTCAAACATCTTTTAGCCTCCATCTCGGGCTTCGTACGAGATACAAAACACTCTCTTGTTGAGTATAAAAGACTCTCTTGTTGAGTCAACCACTTTTAGCCTCCATCTCGGGCTTCGTACGAGATACAAAAACACTTTCTTGTTGAGTATAAAAGACTCTCTTGTTGAGTCACCCACTTTTAGCCTCCATCTCGGGCTTCGTACGAGATACAAAACCACTCTCTTGTTGAGTATAAACGACCCTTATATGGAGCTAAAACCTTTTAGCCTCCGTCTTAGGCTTCATATAAGACACATATAAAAGCACTCTCTTGTTGAGTCAACCCCTTTTAGCCTCTCTCTCGGGCTTCGTACGAGACACAAAAGCATCCTCTTGTTGGGTCAATAGCCTCATCTTAGGCTTTGTATAAGGAAAACCCCGGTTGAGGCAATCAACCTTTTAGCATCAAAATCTGTGCCTCGTTCATAGTATACAAATATCAACAACTCCGTTTACCCCCATCTATTTGCTGTAAGCGGCAAGCCTCTGGATTATTTACATCCACGCTACTGTCCCTCTTTTAGCATGAGAAATTCCTAAGGAAAGATGGAATTGCTCTAAACTGAGTTAAAGTCTTCTCCTTCAGGTTGAAAATCCCGTATAAAGGAAATTATGGCATTGCTGGATCGCATATCCCAGTTAAAGTAATTCTCCTTTATAATCAGTCACTCAACAGTTATGCCAAACAGACCAAATATTTCCCTTTAGAGATGACAAATTCTCTCTAAAGTCAACACCCATTTAGCTTCACATCTTGGGCTTCGAACAAGATACAAATAGACCCTTCAGCTTCACATCTTGGGCTTTGAACAAGATATAAACCACCTTTAGCTTCATGTCTTGGGCTTTGAACAAGACACCAAAACACCATTTCCTCCCATAGAATAGGAGGAACTATGATCGCTCTGATTTCCCTATCCCAGGAATACGTAGGCATAAGATTGAAAAAAGAATCTTAGCGAGCACACTAATAAAACAAAACCCAAAGTCCCCTACCCCAAAGCCAATCTAGCATAGTATCCCAACAAATTCCCCATGAACAGTCCCGGTATTTTGTTCTAAACAAAATAAGCAGAGAGAGGCCCACGAACTAAAACCGCATTTGTAAACCAACAGTTTTGACTGTTTAACCTCAGTTTGCAAGCAGGGTTAGTTGGAGACATCTATTTCCCTTCCTTCATCAGCTTCAATAGGATAAAAAATGAATCGACCTGTAGTGCCCCAGAGCGACGGTGCTTAAGAACCACGTCCAAAAATCGCTCGCTACACCGACCACAAAGGTCCCCTAATCGACCACTCAAAAAGAGAGACAATTTTGTCTTGAATCTTCTTAACGCACAGGAGTTAGCTTACAGATGAATATAGGCATTCCAAAGTTTCAAATACATCGACAACTTCCCACATCACACGTCTCGCAAATAGTAAGTTGTTATAATTGTTCCATGATAAAAAGGAAACACATCAGTTTCAAGTACATTATTTCAAATTTAATCTCAATTCACTCATCTCTTCCACATACTGACTTGACCGTTAAAGTGATAACCTTGCATGTCAATTCCCCTTCCAACGCATCAAAAACTCTGATTTGTCGTTACTGCTAACTCCCACTCCTTTTTTAGTTTAGCAGCGGAACAACGACACAGTTTGTGCAAATTGACTTCCAATTCCCTCATTTTCCACGATCTCGCGATCGTTTTTTGATCTGTCAATTAGAAACCTTTCTAATTCAATTGATCAAAATCTCTCAAAATCAAACACGAATATCCATCACGTTCAATCCAATCAAATAACATATAAACTTTAAACTCTTAAATTTCCAAATTTCTAATATCTACATTTTTCAGTAATGGCTGGATCCAAAACTACTCGTCCCTCTATGCGTTAAGTTGTTGTCATTGTTGTTGTTGCTCAAGCAACGATCATTCAACTGCTTCTACCCCTCTGCAAGGTGTTGGGAATCCATTGGAAAAAATTCTTCTACATTAAGATCTATTCAGGCTTCTAAGATCGTTAGACCAATTCTAGCGTCTCCTATACCACCTATAGTTTTACAACTTGAAACCTTACCTAGTTTTCAACTATTGTGAGCTAACCTTAGATTATAGGGTGCCACCAAACTGCTTAATAGTATGTACAACATCGTTCGACAATAGAATTCGCAAGCAATTGAGGAGTGATAACTTTATCTCGAAGAAATCCTGCATAATGCGTCTCCACTAGGGAATACCATGCAAGAGGCTGTGTCAAAGAGAATTGAAACTATTGTCCCTGAGCCGATCACAACGAGGAAAGATGAAGCTCTGAGATCATAGAATCAGTAGAGGAGCAAGAAGCGTCAAATTCCTCCCCATAGTCTTTATGGAGATTGAGGCAACCACGCTTCTCCACAGGATCAAGGTAGAAAAAAATTCGCCAAAGAACCTACACATGTATCCCTTGTGCACTCGCATTTTGGATAGCAGAATACCTAAATTGATGGAGAAACCTCTCAAGCTAAGTGAGTATAATAAAAAGGGATATCTTGACGCGCACATACAACTCGTCAACGACCAATTGAATGATATCAATGCCAACGAGGTCCCCAAGTGTAAATTGTTCGCACTAACTCTAGTTGGGTCGACCAGGTTATAGTCCAAGGCTCTTCTAGGAAGGAGTATTAAATGTTGAAGATATTTCTACAAAAGATTCACTGCCCATTTTACTGCTCAGAAAAGGAAACCAATTACCATAACTACGTTGAGCGGGATCGTTCAAGGAAAGAAGGAGAGCCTACGGTCATACATCGACCAATTTACACAAGTATAGGTGGAAGTGGAAGGAGCCTAAGAAGGCCTTAAATGTTGGATATTTGAGAATGGTCTTTTGCATGACCTCCTCTTAAGATCAAAGATGGGAAGGAAATGAGCATATACCATCAGTCAGGAGGAAAATATGAATACCTGATTCGAAAACCCTGCCTCCACTGATGCCCTCTCTAGCTGCCCATCAGGGAAGGAGTCTCACTAGCATACAAATGAGCCCGACCGGGGCACCCATGGTTAGTACGATAGGTACACGCTAATGAATGCATCGCAAGAAAAGATATACCTAGCATGTGCCAACATAAAGTTTTGAAAATGAGGGATTAGGCCTATTTCCATCAAAGAGTTATTGGGTGAGAATATGGACACAAACAGGTCTAGGAGAGGGGTTGAATAAACCTTTCCTCAAGTAGACAATTTCAAAAACATTTTAGGTCCCATAAAACAAAATAAGAGATTTTAAAGTACACGAAAGAAAAACACAACACTAAAAGATCCCGAAAGTATCTTGATGAATTAATCCAATAAAATCATTACAAGACATCACTAGAGACATGATTATATCTAATGCAAGTCAATTACAAGATAACTAAAACCACTTTAAACAAAGAAATTTAAAAAGACTTTACATAGAAATTCATTCAAGACATAATTGGATTTATGATGATTCAATATGTTTGGTGCATCGCAGACTTAAGCTTACACACTAAATTTCTATAAGAAAGATCTAACTTAAGTAAAATACAAACGATGAAATAATGAAATAAGGCAATAGTTATAGTAATGAATGCAGAAAATTAAAAGAGATAAGGTAAGAGAGAAAGATACATAGAGATATGTAGTGGTCCGACGTTTGTCCTCACTTTGCCCACTCCACTCTTCAATGGTGTTAAAAAACCATTGGGAATCAATCAAGATCTTCTAATATATTGATAAGTTTGATACATGCATTTTGATTACAATGAAATATCACACGATAGTTTCTTCTATTGATTCAAATACTCAAACTACTAACAAACATAAAAACATCAATGAGCTTGATCCAATAAGCTTGCTATCCACAATTATTCTGCTCCTAGTATTCGTATATGGAAATCCACCTTGATCTCATTGATTTCTTGTCTAATCGATTTCCATATCCAAGTGTTCAATTGGAAAAGTCCCAACATTGTCTATGAATAGTATTTACACAACTTCACCAAAGTTGGACAACTCCCAACTCTTCCTTACGAACA
Source organism: Lathyrus tuberosus (assembly GCA_022829125.1). Classification (NCBI taxonomy): domain Eukaryota; kingdom Viridiplantae; phylum Streptophyta; class Magnoliopsida; order Fabales; family Fabaceae; genus Lathyrus; species Lathyrus tuberosus. The sequence continues at coordinate 782,985 of JALAZF010000661.1, forward strand.
TTCTGTACTCGAACTCAGTAAAATCTTCAATGGAGTATAGTTAAACTCTCTTCTTGATAGATAACATACATTTCAAACCTTATTCAAGAAACAATCACTGCACTTGTTACAAATAGCAAACATCACACAAAAACATTAGATACCCTAATGTACCACTAGTCTCCCTTAAGCACTCAATCTTTAGAGATGAAGTTCTATAAAAATGGATAAGAACTAAGGTTGAAGATGATGGACTATGTCAAATAATCTCTCTCTGTCTCTCTCTGTCTCTCTCTCTCTCTCTCTCTCTCTCTCTCACACACACACACGCACACATACACACACACGCACGCACACACACACACACGCACACACACACACACACACACACATATACATACACACACACACACACACATAAAAACTCACAAGATAATAACATGTAATTAGATAGTTGATGAATTAAGAACACACACAAAGGTTCTATCAAGTTTCTGGATAAAATGGGTCTTGGATCTTGATGGTTATCATGATATTGATCAAGCATGAATTATTACAAGATTGATCAACTCTCTTTCTCTGGTTTTTCTCAAAACAACAAATTACATATATAATGTAATAAAAAGAAGAGATGCAATCTAATATAGATTAACACTCTAATTTATTGAATAATAAAGGTCTTAATGTTACAGACTAAATGGGAAAAGTGAATATAATACAACTCAAATAAAAACGAATTACAAACATCCTAATATTTAAATATCTAAAAAATTACAAACACGCGGACTAACAAGTCAAAGTACTACCATTTCCATAAGGGTCCGACAAAGTATCAAACTAAGGGATGCTATTGAGGGGTTGATCAAGAGAGATTGACTGTCTAAATACATGAATAAAGGATTAAAAGAAAGTGAAGAAGCACCCAAGGGTAAATCCCCGTCAAAGGTGGTAGGCGTTGGGACTAATGGCGAAGATAAGGAGTCCAACCAAGGGAAATGTCAATATATTGCCGCCATCAATAGAGGAGCGCTCTGAGCAAACCTCGCCTCTAAAGGAACCATGAAGTGGAAGATTGTGGAGATGTTGGTCGTCCTATATTTGTGATGAATTCTCTTGTAGAGGAGGATTCTCATCGCAGTATCATCAAATGGTCGACTAAGATCACCCTTGGGGAGGAGATCTTTACAACTTCCTCGCTCGCAGTTGAGTAAGGGCTTTGGTCAAGGGCAGCATGCCCGTGCTTACCTTCGCCGTTTCACTTGACTTGCACTGGAAGTGTGGATTTGATTTGATCGTCGAATTCACTATTTTCCTATGTGTTTCAGGTTTTAATGGCTTGTAGTGCAGAAGGTCACCTGTTGGTCGACACCATCATAGATAAAAATCTGGCTTGGGTCGGGCTAGAACCATGAGGGATAGCCTCTCGCTTTGCAGATTTTCTCGAGAGCGTGTTCACCATTGTCGATGAGACAAAGGCTGTCGAGGGAGCCGAAGAGGAATGGTCGGTCTACAAGCCTGCCCAGGAAGCGTGGATCTGCTTGGCTTTTGTGAAGAATTGCTTTGCTATGTATAATTCGTGTTTAAGGAGTTGGGCCTTCAACTGCCGTTCAACGGTCTACAAGTGGGAATTTTTGCCCAGCTGTCGTTAGCACCCCCACAGCTACACCCAAACACGATTGCATTTATTCGGGCTTTCGAGATTGCGTGTGACTACTCGAGATCGGGGCCACCCTTCCTCTGTTCTTTTATTGCTTTAACCTCTAACGACAGTCCGTGAACGGGAAACACAATTAGGTGTCCCTAAAGCAGCCGAAGAAGCTATTCAGGGCGTTTACGTACTTTCTTCGTACTTTTAAAGACAGGTACTATATGATCAATCCCGCTTTCCCGGCGGCTATCGACTCCATGTTTGATCTCGTGCCGAAGTTCGAGGAGGATGGAAGCGCTTGTCTCGACGAGCATGGGAATCTGGTGATGAAGATGGAGCCGAAGTTCCCCCTTCACTCGACTGACACCCACTTCTAGCGTGGTACCGACCATTATATTACAAAATCCCACGAGCTGGATGTCGAAGATCAAAGTGGCTATGATAAACTTGTGAAGTTCATGGACAGCTTCTCCCCTGTTCAGTGGCAAACCAGAGACGAGAAGGTTGTCCTCGACGAGCAAGGTGACATTATGTTGGAGGCCTGGTACATCAATACCGGGGAGATCCTCGAGTGTAGTACCTCCGAGGAGGCTAGACTGCTCTTAGGTAGCGGTTTTTTCTTTTAACTTGTGTTTATCGTTTCTCAGCATACTGACCTGTGTTTTTTTCTTTCGCAAACAACATGTCGAGCCTCCAGGAGCGTGTGCACAAAATGGATGCAAAAGGTGAGAAAAAGGGTTCCAAGAACAGGCTTACTGATCTCTAGAATCAATCGAGGGTCGACTCTGGCCCCGACTCTACTTCTTCCGCAAGTGGCGACCAGTCTACTCCTCAACAAGACTGGAGCATCCCAACCAAGAAGAGGCCTCAAACGAACGAGGCTATAGATCTGACGGGAGATGGGGAATATGATAACAAGTTTGTGTTACCCCCTTGCTTCTCCGACCGGGGGTTCTTCTAGGGGATCCCTTCCTTGGTCGTGCCTCGGGCAGACTCTTCAGTTATCATGGGCCTTGACGCGGTGGCCAGAAGGAAAATACTGGCTCAGGATACGGCTGCCTTGATGAGGGTCTTGGAGGTTGCTCTCGTTCTCAACAAGAAGAGACCTGTCCCATTTTCGAGCTGGAGAAGCAACGGGCAGCATATAGGAAGCTCGAGGGGACGGCTCTCAAGCTGGAGACTGCCTTTGAGGACTACAAAGAGAAATATAAGCTTCTGACTGGGATCTTCAGCGAGAATGCCAAGTTAACTGATACACTGGCTACCCTGAAGCTTGAGCATGTCGCTGAGAAGAATGTCCCCGAGGACCAGATTGCTGCCCTTGAAGCTATCGCGGCCCCTGCTGAGGACGAGGACGAAGAGCTGAAAGCCCTGGGGACCCGTGCTGAGCTGGTCGTCAAGATCAAAAGTCTCGAGCAGGATTGCTTAGATACTATCGGGATGGGTTTCAACAACGCGGTGGTTTAGCTCTAAGTTTTGAACCCCGAAGTCAAGCTTGACACCGAGGGGATTGGTTTCTTGAACCAAGTGGTCGACGGTAGAATAATCTCTCCTCACCTTGACGACGACGGTGACGTCGAGGAGGAGACCCATCAAGAAGAGGGGAAAAGATTTAGATCTCTTGTTTGTATTTATTTGGCCTGCGTGCCATGAGTTGTAATATTTAGGCATCGCCCTCTTTTTTTAAATATTGTGACAGCATCGGCCTTCGTGGTCATTTTAATCCAACTGCATTTTTCTTTTATGATACACCCGTATATACCTTACTCGTGTATATTTCGCCTTTTCGTCATACTTTACTTTCTGCTATGCTTGTGTATGTTTTTGTATGTTCTATTTTTCGAGTGAATAATTTCCTTGGTTATACTTATGTTTGAATGCGAATTATTTATGCTAAGTGTATGTGGGGTCTTGCTAGATATAATTGGTGCTCGACAGTTTAGGGAACTTGTTTGAGCGATTTGAGTTGGCTTTCGGTTGATAGCGAAGGAAATATCTCTGTCAAGGAACTAACCCCGTGGCGTAAACTTCCCATAGTGATCTGGGTGTTCTGCCTTACTGGTATAACAACGGCGGAGCTCGGTCGAGTTATCCCTGTCGGGCTAGGGATCTGCTCGTCAATGAGTAGAAAACTGCCTTTTTGTTTAAGTTGGGACGTTGTGCTTGTACCCGAGAACGCCTCCATGGTCGGGGCGTATCTTGTTGTCGTTGAGTAGGGTACACCGACTGTCAGGCCTAGCTGTAATAGTGTTTCAGCTTTTTTGCGTTCCATGGCCGAGCAAGTTCTTCCCCATACAAGTTTTTGAGGTAATAGGCCTCGTGTTCCATTTTTGCTCGTACACGATAAGGTCCTTCCTAGTTGGCGGCGAGCCTGCCCTCGCGAGGGTCTTTATGATTCTTTCGCAAGACTAGACCGCCGCTTTGAATTCCCGTTTTATGACTTTTGCATCATGTCTCAAGGATATCTTTTATTTTAACAAGGTTTCTCGGAGAGCCGCTCCTAACCAAATCTCTTCGACCAGGTCGACCTCCTCTCTCAACGACTCGTCGTTCATCTCCTCTTCGAGGGGAGATTCAGTTCTTCTGGAGGGTTCTCGGATTTCCACGGGGATGACTGCCTCGGTCCCTTAGGTTAATCGGAAAAGGGGTTTCCCCGGTGGTCAAGTGTGGTGTAGTTCTGTAGGCCCAGAGCACGCTGTGTAGCTCCTCGACCCATTTTTTCTTGGCCTCACCCAAACTTCGCTTTAGTCCTCGCCAGATCATTTTGTCTGCGGATTCGGCCAGCCCATTTGTTTGGGGGTGTCGACCTAAGTGAAATGTTTTATGGTACCTAGCTTGGCGACGAAGTCTTGGAATTTTTTTTCGTGAACTGCGTCACATTGTCGGTGACAATCTCTTGTGGTACGCCGAACCGGGTGAGTATGTTTCTCTTGTAGAAACGATGTTGTGTGTGGTGATTTTGGCGAGGGCCTCCGCCTCTATCCACTTTGTGAAATAGTCAACGCTAACTATCAGGTATTTGTTCTGTTACAACCCCGTGGTAAATGGTCCGAGGATGTCCATTCTCCACCAGGAGAATAGCCACAGGGATGAGAGGGTTTTGAGCTCGTTGGGCAGAGCCAAGTGCATGTCCCCATGACGCTGGCATTTATCACACTTTTTGACGTGTTCTTTCGCATCATGTTGTATGGTGGGCTAATAGTATTCTACTCGTAGGGCTTTCTGGGCGAGGGACCATCCTCCGAGGTGCTGGGCATTGATTCTTTCGTGGATTTTGTGAAGTATGTGGGTGACCTTGGACTCCTCGACGCACTTGAGGAGAGGGATGGAGAATCCTCGTCTGTATAGCTTGTCCTCGATAAGGACGTAGTCACAAGCTCGATGTCTTGTGACGCTAGCCTCTTTTTGGTTGGTGGGCAGTTCTCCTGTTGCGAGGTAGTTGTAGACCAGGGTCATCCAGCAGTCGCTATCGTCGATGGCATTCACGTCGACAATCACAGATAGTTTCTCAAAGCTTAGGCAGAAAATATCTCTTGGACGACGGGTTTGTTCCCGCCGTTCTTCCTTGTGCTCGCAAGTATGGACAGGATGTCTGCCCAGGTGTTCTTTTCGTGTGGGACGTGTCTTACCTCGGCGGAGTCGAATTTGGTTATTCATTCTTGGACCAGAGCCAACTACTCCAAGAGGTTGTCATTTTTGGTTTGGAATTCCCCCAGTACTTATGAGGCGACGAGCTGGGAGTCAGTGAAGATCTTCACCTCTCTAGCTCCCAAATCCTCGACCAAACACAACCCTGCGAGGAAAGCTTCGTATTCGGCCTGGTTGTTCAAGGTCAGGAAAGATAGGGCGAGGGAGACTTTGATCAGAATCCCCTCCTCATTTACCAGGATGATTCCTGCCCCGCTTCCTGTTGAACTGGATGCTTTGTCGACAAAAATGGTCCACTTGTGGGCCCCGTTTGTCGAGGATGTCGGTGTGGTAATCTCTACCACGAAGTCGGCTAGTACCTGGGCTTTAAGGGACTTTTTGATCTCATACTGAATGTAGAATTCAGAGAGTTCCAGCGGCCATTTAAGCATTCTGTCGGCCATGTCAGGATGGCCGAGCAGCTGTTTCATAGGCTGATCAGTTCGTACCACTATCGTGTGGGCTAGGAAGTAATGTCTCAACTTCCTCACCGCATTCATGAGGTCCAGGGTTACCTTTTTTATCTGCTCGTATCTGAGTTTCGGTCTTTGCAGGGCTTTGCTGATGAAATATATAGGTTTCTACCCCTCGGGAGTCTCGCGAATGAAAGTCACGCTGACGACCTCGGCCGCGACAGCTAGGTAGAGGTAGAGAGTCTCCCCGTGGTCTGGGCTCAACAAGACCGATGGTTATGAGAGAGCTCGGTTAAGGTGGAGGAGGGCTTGTTCGCACTCCTCGTTCCATTCGAACTTCGCTTCCTTGTGCAGAAGTTTGAAAAAGGGAAGTGCGTGCTGGGCAAATTTTTCTACGAAGCGAGATAACGAGGTGAGCATCCCGTTCAGGGACTGAATTGACTTCTTTGAATTTGGAGTTGGGAATTCAGAAAAGGCTCTGCATTTGTCTGGGTTCGCTTCAATTCCTCGCTCGGTCAGGTAGAAACCGAGGAACTTGCTTGCTCGAACGCCGAAGGTACACTTCTCCTGGTTGAATCTCATTTTGCATCTCTGATTACGCATCCATGAACGAAAATAGTTTGAAACCTGCAGATTTATCGACCAATCTATCGATGTTAGGCAAGGGATAAGCATATTTAGGGAAAGCTCTGTTAAGATCAGTATAGTCAACACACTTTTACCACTTTCCATTAGATATTTTAATGAGTACAACATTAGAAAGTCAGGTTGTGTACTGGGTTTCTAAAATAAAACTTTCCTCTAGGACATCTTTTACAGCTAATTCAGCAGCCTCCGCTTTTTTGGGAGACTGCCTACGGCTACGCTGTACTACGACCCTAGCAGCCGAATCTATGGTTAGTTGGTGGCAGGCGACGTCAGCGTCCAGTCCGGGCATCTTCGCAGTGCTCCATGCAAACAAGTTACCATTTTCTCTCAATCAGGCCTTTAGTTGCTTCCACGTGAGGTCGGGGAGATCAGTTCCAATCTTCACGCCTTTGTTTGGGTCATTTTCGAGGAGGATGACTTTGAACTCGCCGTCTGGGATGGGGCGTCTTGGATGGGCAGGATCCTCGTTGACATCTGGCGTCAGGGAGACTTCTGCTGCTAGCTGGGCTCCTTGTTGACATCTAGCATCAGGGAGACTTCTGCTCCTTCAAGTCATCCTTGGCAATTTCAGTTGCCCCGACTATGACGATCAGCTCGACGTATCCCCCACGGCCGCGTGGTTGCGCTATTGAAACCCTGCAGATCAGAGCCTATGTAAGGCGTTAAGTGCATTTCGTCGACCTAGAAAGTTGTGAACAACTGTGAATACATGATGTCGACCGAGCTTCCATGGTCGACCAGAATGCAGCAAACGTCAAAGTTCCCCATTTGTGCTCTTACGAGCAGAGAGATGCGGAAGTTGAGGGCTCCTCCGGGGAGTTCCTCGCAATAGAAGGAGATGGGGTTTGAGCTTCCGCGACCCTTGACGATGGTGGCGTTCTTGCTCGAGCTCGCATCAATAAGTTGCTAGAACTTCCTCTTTACTGACCCTAGAGTATATTTATTGAACCCCTTGTTAGATATTGTGAAGGCAAGCTTCTCAATGGTTTTGATGAAGACAACATTATTCATTCAAGATGTTATGCTTGCTCAAAAAGAATGGATCAAGATATTGAAGCTAGAACAAAGTTCTTAATTTTTACAAGTCTTGAAGAATTCTCAAGTATAATCAAGGTATAACTCTCACTTATCAATATGGTTGCATACAAGTGTTCAAAAGTGTCTCAAGCATGCAATATATATTGATAAAATAGTTCTCAAAATAATCTTCAAAATTCATTTGCATACATGGTTCATTTGGTTGAAAATATATCATTGTTTCTAGCTTTAAAAAAAATGAAACAAAATATTTTTATCATACATTTGAAACTTTAATTTTCTTTTCATATTTGAACCATGTTAAATCACTTTCAAATATAATCTATTGACTTGGATAAATCAATAGATGTTGTATAAAATTGGTTCAAATACTTAGACAAATTATTAATTATTTAATTTATTTAAACATTCAGTTTTTGGTAAATTATTGCGTTTTTAACTGTCGTAACAGCACCAGAAACCGCCATAATTCACACCGTTCTGAACCAGTATTTTAAATTTTAAATTTCAAAATTATTTGGTAAATTGCGGCGTTTTGAACCGACGTAACTAACCAAAATAACCACCACAATTTACAGCGTGTTTTAATTTTGAATCTTTTGCACGTTACACTTGGTGCAACCGATTGTCATTCTGATGCAATCGATTGCACCTGAAGTTTTTTTGAAAAATTTTTTGTTTAAAAACACCTTTTCATGATACCTCTTGCTTGCATCTTTTCCATTCACTGTATAATAATTTTCAGAAATTCTTTCAAACATTGCCTTGATTATTGAATGGGTGCATGCACACTATATATTAATTTCAAAGTTTCTTTTGTGATACACCTCCTTTTGATATAATTTTCAAACATTCAATCACTTAAATATTCTTCCATTTTTTATCAAAGTGTTCTTCAAACTTTTCTAAGTGAAACTTCTGCACTTAAACTTTCATACTCATTGCATTAGTTTCATTATTATTGAGTCGAACACTTGTATAATCTCATTGAGAGTGATTGTTACAAAAAGGAGAAGATCAATCTTTGGATTGATATATTGAAGAATCAAAGTTTTAACTACTTACTAAAAATTCAGATTTATTTAAAGACACATCTTATTTTAGGATTGTTAAAATAAGATTGTGGAGTTGTATTACCTTGTTGTCCAGGATTGTTGGAAACAAGTGAGTGTTTTGAAGAGGATTGTTCTTCATACACTTAATTACCTATAGGTTAGATAGTAAGCATCACTATTGGTGTGATTAGGCTGTACAATAATTCTAAACTATAGTGAACTCTCTTTCGTGTTGAAGGAGGAGTGGAGTACTCTCGGGCTGTGAGGGGAACCACTATAATTCTCTTGTGTCATTTTTCCTTTCCGCACTTTACTTTCTAGCACTTATCATAAAACTGAAAAATAACCAAGAACCGGTAAAAAGATCGAATAATTTTTTAAGAACCTAATTCACCCCCCCTCTTAGGCGCATTTACATTTACAATTGGCATCAGAGCAGGTGATAGGTAACCTGTTCCTATTCGATTCAGATGGCTTCCGCAAACAATGATCTTGTATTCAAAGACGGTGGTAGTAGCAACAAGCCTCCTTTGTTTTCTGGCCAATACTTCGACTTTTGGAAAATCCGTATGAAGGCACATTTAGAAGCACAAGGAAGTGATATATGGGAGGCTGTTCAAAATGGTCCTTTTATTCCTACAACGGTTTTCAACGGAGTTGGTACGCCAAAACCACAAGCATCATGGGATGAGGATGATAAGAAAAAGGTTCTCTATGACAAAAAGGCAATAAATATTTTACAAAGTGCACTTGGAATGGATGAATTCTTCCGCGTCTCAACATGTACAACGGCCAAACAAATATGGGACACTCTTGTAGAAACTCACGAAGGAACCGCCGAAGTCAAAAGATCCAGATTAAATACTTTAAGTCAAGAGTACGAGTTATTCAGAATGCAACCAGGAGAATCAATCCTCGACTTGCAGAAAAGATTCGTGCATTTGACAAATCACTTGAATGCACTTGGTAAGACACTAACAAATGATGAACTTAATCTTAAAGTGCTTAGGTCTTTAACAAGAGAGTGGCAACCCAAAGTGACGGCGATTTCCGAGAAGAAAAGTTTATCAACGATGACATCCGCTACTCTATTCAGAAAGCTTCAAGAATATGAGACGGAACTTGGACTATTGGAGAAACGTGAGAACCAAGAAAAGAAATCCAAGAGCATTGCCTTAAAAGTTGAATCTAAAGTTGTGAAGAAAGAAGACAATCCCGAAGAGGACGAAAACTTTATGCTCCTTGTAAAAAGACTAGGAAAATACTTCAGTGCAAAAAATAATATTGGAAACCCTAGTTTCACAAGAAGAAAGAAGTCCTCAAAGAACAAAGAAAAAGAAGCATCAACATCCAATGGAGACATTATATGCTATGAATGTGGAAAGCAAGGTCACATCAAACCGGAATGTCCCAAACTCACAAAGAATCGTGACAACAAAGGAAAGAAGGATTACCAAAAAAAAGCCTACATTGCTTGGGATGACAATGAAATAAGTTCTTCATCGGACTCCGATAGTGATCAAAGCGCAAATCTAGCATTGATGGCATCACATCATTCTGACGATGAAGACGATGAGGTATGCTTGAAGACCTCTTCAAATCAATGGTATCTTGATAGTGGATGTTCGAGGCACATGACAGGTGACCTAAGCAAATTTTCACATCTAACGCTTAAGGCCAAAGGATATGTTACTTATGGTGACAACAACAAAGGAAGAATCCTTGGCGTCGGCATCATTGGTTCACCGCCTTCAACAACTATAGAAGATGTCCTATATGTGGAAGGTCTAAAGCATAGTCTCCTTAGCATTAGCCAATTGTGTGACCGACGTTTCAAAGTCAACTTCACTAAAGATGAATGTTTGATTGAAAACAAAGTTACTCATGAAGTTATGCTAAAAGGTAAAAGAGTTAATAACATATTTTTAATTTCCTTAGATAACTTGTCTTTGAATATTAGGTGTCTCTTGGCAAACAACAATGAATCATGATTATGGCATAAGAGGTTTGCTCATATTCATATGGAGCACTTGAATAAATTGATCAAGCATGACTTAGTCATTGGATTGCCGAAGATCAAATTCATCAAAGATGGGTTGTGTGGCGCTTGCCAAAAAGGAAAGCAAACCAAATCAACTTTCACATCCAAGAATGTGGTGTCCACAACTAGGCCACTACAATTGTTGCACATGGATCTCTTTGGTCCATCGAGAACAAAAAGCTTCGGAGGTAATGTCTATGCATTAGTTATTGTTGATGATTTCTCTAGATATACTTGGACATTGTTTTTAGTGCAGAAAAGTGATGCTTTCAAAGCCTTCAAGAAGTATGCAAAACAAATACAAAATGAGAAGTCTCTTACAATTGCCTCCATTAGAAGCGACCATGGTGGAGAATTCCAAAATGCCTCATTTGAAGAATTTTGTGAAGAACATGGAATCTCACACAATTTCTCCGCACCAAGAACTCCACAACAAAATGGTGTCGTAGAAAGGAAGAATAGATCATTGGTAGAACTTGCAAGGACAATGCTAAGTGATTCAAATCTTCCTAAGTATTTTTGGGCGGATGCGGTAAGCACGGCATGTTTTGTAAGTAACCGTGTCAATATTAGGCCTATTCTCAAGAAAACCCCTTATGACCTTTTCAAAGGGAGAAAACCAAATATTTCTTTCTTTCATATTTTTGGATGCAAGTGCTTTGTCCTAAACAACGACAATGACAACCTTGGTAAGTTTGACGAGAAATCCGATGAAGGTATTTTTCTCGGCTACTCTCTCTCTAGTAAGGCATTTAGAATTTATAATAAAAGAACTTTAACTATAGAAGAATCTATGCATGTCAAATTTGATGAATCTAACCCCTCGAAAGAGGACATTATTGTTTGTGATAATGATGATGATCTTGTAGAAATTCACAAAGAAGATACTTCTAAAGACTTCATTGAAAATCTAGAAGAAAAACAAGAAGAACATCATGATGAACCGATTCAACAAAAGTCGATCAACAATGATCTACCAAAAGAATGGAGAACACATAGGGATCATCCAATAGACAAAGTCATCGGAGACATTAGTCAAGGTGTAGCAACAAGATTGAATCTAAAGGATGCATGCTTAAATATGGCATTTGTTTCTCAAATCGAACCATCTAAAGTTAATGAAGCCTTGAATGACGACCAATGGATATGTGCGATGCAAGAAGAATTGAATCAATTCGAGAGAAATCAAGGTTGGGAACTTGTTCCAAAACCAAATGACAAACACATCATTGGAACAAGATGGGTATTTAAGAACAAACTTGATGAAAATGGAATTATTATTCGTAACAAAGCAAGATTGGTGGCTCAAGGGTACAATCAAGAAGAAGGAATTGACTTTGAAGAAACATTCGCTCCGGTTGCAAGGTTAGAAGCTATTCGTCTATTACTTGCTTATGCTTGCTCAATGAATTTTCAGTTATTTCAAATGGACGTCAAAAGCGCCTTCCTAAATGGATATATCAACGAAGAAGTCTATGTCAAACAACCTCCGGGTTTTGAAGACTTCAAGCATCCTTCACATGTATACAAGTTGAAGAAAGCTCTCTATGGTTTAAAACAAGCACCAAGGGCATGGTATGATCGTCTAAGTAATTTCTTATGCGAAAAAGGTTTTGAAAAAGGCAAGGTAGACAAGACTTTGTTCATTAAGAGGATTAAGAATAATACCTTACTTGTTCAAGTGTACGTGGACGACATTATCTTTGGTTCAACAAACAATCAACTATGTGAAGAATTTGCTTCAATGATGCAAGGCGAGTTTGAAATGTCTATGATGGGAAAAATGAATTATTTCCTTGGATTACAAATCAAGCAACAAAAGGACGGAATCTTCATTAACCAATCAAAGTATTGCAAAGAATTATTAAAGAGATTTGATATGGATGGTTGTAAAGCTATGTCAACACCAATGGGATCCGTAACCTATGTTGATCAAGATGAATCGGGCGCTTCCATTGATATTACGAAGTATCGAGGTATGATTGGTTCTTTGTTATATTTGACGGCAAGCCGTCCTGACATTATGTTTAGTGTGTGTTTATGTGCTCATTTTCAAGCAAATCCGAAGGAGTCACATCTCACCGCTGTGAAAAGAATCATGAAGTATCTCAAGGGAACGACGAACGTTGGTCTATGGTATCCAAAAGGTAGTATGTGTAATTTAGTTGGTTATTCTGACGCGGATTATGCAGGCTGTAAAACAGATAGAAAAAGCACGAGTGGAACATGTCACATCCTCGGAAATGCTCTAGTTTCGTGGTCTTGCAAGAAACAAGCATGTGTTGCACTTAGTATGGCCGAAGCGGAGTACATAGCAGCTGGTAGTTGCTGTGCACAAAACCTTTGGTTAAAACAACAATTAAGCGACTACGGAATTGATCTTGGTTGCATTCCTCTCCGGTGCGACAACACAAGTGCAATTAACATTACAAAGAATCCCGTCATGCACTCAAGAACCAAACACATAGACATTCGACATCATTTTCTACGTGATCATGTGCTTAAAGGAGATGTTGAAGTCACATTTGTAGATACACATAATCAACTAGCGGACATTTTCACAAAACCACTCGCAAAAGGACAATTCTTCAAGATTCGTCGAGAACTTGGCATTTTAGATGAAGGTGACATTTAAATCTTCAAATATTTATTCATTATATGATATAATGAAGTCAAGACTTCAAAATCATGTTCCGGCAAGGATAAATGTTTGATGAAGTCTTTCATGAGGTAAAACTCATAGGTAAAAATTATTTTTCATTTTTCAAGATTTCTTTATATATTTCAAGTCTTTTCCCATCCTTTTTGCTAATGACAAAGGGGGAGAAGATGTATGTGTTTGTGTTTGTTTTTCTCTAACAAAATGCAGCTAGCAAAGACACTCTAAATCATGAATTTAGGGGGAGCATTGATCAAGGGGGAGCCTTTTGTGTTAGAGAAACAAGATTAAATCAAATTTTCAAAATTGGGTTGTCATCATCAAAAAGGGGGAGAATGTGAAGGCAAGCTTCTCAATGGTTTTGATGAAGACAACATTATTCATTCAAGATGTTATGCTTGCTCAAAAAGAATGGATCAAGACATTGAAGCTAGAACAAAGTTCTTAATTTTTACAAGTCTTGAAGAATTCTCAAGTATAATCAAGGTATAACTCTCACTTATCAATATGGTTGCATACAAGTGTTCAAAAGTGTCTCAAGCATGCAATATATATTGATAAAATAGTTCTCAAAATAATCTTCAAAATTCATTTGAATACATGGTTCATTTGGTTGAAAATATATCATTGTTTCTAGCTTTAAAAAAAAATGAAACAAAATATTTTTATCATACATTTGAAACTTTAATTTTTTTTTCATATTTGAATCATGTTAAATCACTTTCAAATATAATCTATTGACTTGGATAAATCAATAGATGTTGTATAAAATTGGTTCAAATACTTAGACAAATTTTTTAATTATTTAATTTATTTAAACATTCAATTTTTGGTAAATTATGATGTTTTTAACTGTCGTAACAGCACCAGAAACCGCCATAATTCACACCGTTCTGAACCAGTATTTTAAATTTTAACTTTCAAAATTATTTGGTAAATTGCGGCGTTTTGAACCGACGTAACTAACCAAAATAACCGCCACAATTTACAGCGTGTTTTAATTTTGAATCTTTTGCACGTTACACTTGGTGCAACCGATTGTCATTCTGATGCAATCGATTGCACCTGAAGTTTTTTTGAAAAATTCTTTGTTTAAAAACACCTTTTCATGATACCTCTTGCTTGCATCTTTTCCATTCACTATATAATAATTTTCAGAAATTCTTTCAAACATTGCCTTGATTATTGAATGGGTGCATGCACACTATATATTAATTTCAAAGTTTCTTTTGTGATACACCTCCTTTTGATATAATTTTCAAACATTCAATCACTTAAATATTCTTCCATTTTTTATCAAAGTGTTCTTCAAACTTTTCTAAGTGAAACTTCTGCACTTAAACTTTCATACTCATTGCATTAGTTTCATTATTATTGAGTCGAACACTTGTATAATCTCATTGAGAGTGATTGTTACAAAAAGGAGAAGATCAATATTTGGATTGATATATTGAAGAATCAAAGTTTTAACTACTTACTAAAAATTCAGATTTATTTAAAGACACATCTTATTTTAGGATTGTTAAAATAAGATTGTGGAGTTGTATTACCTTGTTGTCCAGGATTGTTGGAAACAAGTGAGTGTTTTGAAGAGGATTGTTCTTCATACACTTAATTACCTATAGGTTAGATAGTAAGCATCACTATTGGTGTGATTAGGCTGTACAATAATTCTAAACTATAGTGAACTCTCTTTCGTGTTGAAGGAGGAGTGGAGTACTCTCGGGCTGTGAGGGGAACCACTATAATTCTCTTGTGTCATTTTTCCTTTCCGCACTTTACTTTCTAGCACTTATCATAAAACTGAAAAATAACCAAGAACCGGTAAAAAGATCGAAGAATTTTTTAAGAACCTAATTCACCCCCCCTCTTAGGCGCATTTACATTTACAGATATGACCATGGATGAGGGAAAATTCTCCCATGCGCATGTGCTGCGAAGTACGTGGGGTTTTCAGCCTCTTTAGGGACGTAGAAGTCCTAGGGCTATGAGATCGACATGGCGACTTGTAGGTTGGCAGCGTCGTCGGAGGGTGTCTTCTCCTCCTCGACCCTCTTTGCTCCTTGGGCATCTTGTCGAGGAGCCTCTCTCCTATTAGTGTATTGTTGCAAGTGTCCATCTCTTATGAGAATTTCAATTGCATCCTTTAGGTGGTGTTAGATGTCAAACATGCTATATATTTGTATTTGATACTTGGCATTTTTCATTACTTTTATGTCTTAATTGTGGATTTTTGTAGTAAATTGTTGTTGTTCTTCATGCATTATATTTATACCTTTGGTGCTTGTAATTTGTGTGCTATTGTGCAGGAAAGTGCACTAATTGATCAAAGAAAGAAGACACAAAGAATTGATGCAAGCTGCCAAAGAAAGAGGAAAACAACAGCTAGTTCGCTTTGCGAACCATGGCGAAAGTTCGCTTTGCGAACTTTGGCAAAGCTCTCAGCGAGTAAGGCAGTGACAAAAGGACCCAAAATTTGCTTAGCGAATGTTTTGGCGAGTGATTTGCTTTGCGAATGAATTTTTCACTTTGCGAACTCACAATGACAGCCAAGGGCGGTTTAACTTTCAGAAGGCACTTAAGGTGCCATTTTCTTCATTCGCTAGGCGAATGGATCATTCGCAATGCGAATGCACCAGATCTCAAGTATACTATAAAGTGTTTTTTACATTTTATTGGGATCATAACTTGATATTTTCACACCAAAACATACTTTTCTGAGTTTTGATCATCCAAGAGTGATTTTTCACATAGAGAAACTGAAGTCACATCCGATCTCGATTATACGACGCGGATGTTATTTCATCTCCTCTTGAAACTTGTTATCCAAGCTACCATGAAAATGTGTAGCTAAACACCTCTTGTGTTAAGGTTAGAGGTAGTTAATCTTGCTTATATGTATTTCTTTTGATCTTTTGTATATGAACAAGGTTGATGATCAATATATGATGAAGTTGTTTGTTCTTAATAATGTATTTGTGGTTTGAATCACTCTATACATAGATTTTCCAAATCTTGACCTAATATCTTCATCTCTTAAAAACCAAACTCTAGACATAGATTTGGGGTTTAATATTCGCTTTGTATTGATCTTAACGGTTGTTGTTTGATGGTTAGCGTGAGAGATCATCTAACGTTTTAAACAATGATACTCACGAATTTGCTTTAGACATAAACGTATTTGAGAGGATACGCGATTGTATTGATCGAAACGAAGTTCATATGCTTGATTAATCAGATACGTATGAAAAGGATTAGCGAAATCTAATCTTGACATGCTTTTATAAAACTTACAACATCTTTGTTATAGTTTACTTCTTTGCTACCAAAATTGATGTTACAAAACCAAGAACAATTTGAAAACCCCTTACTTAAAACGTTTCGACTATTGAACGACAAGCATCAAAATATCGCACAATCCCTGTGGATACAATAAAAACACCCCCGGAATTACTCTTCAACAAAATGGCGCGTTGCCAAGGATTGTTGTTTGATATTGCGAGCATTGCAATAGCTACTGAGTTTTAAACTTGTTAACTTTTTCTTGTGCTTGTTGATTTGTTTGGTTTAGTGTGCAAACTGCATTTTATGCGAGGAAGTTACCCGCAAACCAAATTCTTTTTGATCCTGAAATCGAAAGAACTGCGCGTAGGTTAAATAGCAGAACAAGGCGGAGGAGGCAACTTGCCAAAGAAAGACGAGAGCGAGACGAAAGTTCAACTTCGACGCAAATACCACAGTTAACGCCTACTATGGCTACACCACCACCACCACCACCTGCTTCAGTTCCTTGTACAAATAGTCCGAGACATACAACACAATTTGCACGCAATGCTCAGAACGGTCGACATTCAGAAATGAAAACTGGTATCCTCTCGCTTCTATATCAGAATCCTTTCACTGGTATGGACCACGAGGATCCTTTTACACACTTGACTAAGTTCTATGAGATTGCGGGAGCAACTGGTGCACCCGAAGCTGAAGAAGAATCACTGTTTAAGAGACTATTTCCGCATTC
The DNA here is from genome assembly GCA_022829125.1 of Lathyrus tuberosus. Classification (NCBI taxonomy): domain Eukaryota; kingdom Viridiplantae; phylum Streptophyta; class Magnoliopsida; order Fabales; family Fabaceae; genus Lathyrus; species Lathyrus tuberosus. The sequence continues at coordinate 800,171 of JALAZF010000661.1, forward strand.
CCTCATTGGGAAGGCTAAGGAATGGTATCTTGACCAATCTACGGCAATCATGACAAACTCGAACGTACTTGAGGAAAGGTTTTTGGAACGATTTTTTCCACACAATCGTTCCATGGAGGCTAAGACAGCAATTGCATTTTTCACTAAAGGTGGCAATGAATCTCTCAACGAAGCTTGGGAGAGATTCAAATCCATGTTGAGAAAGTGTAAAGGGCATGGTTTCGATGAGCTTACTCAAGTTCACATTTTTAGAAATGGTCTTCAATTGGTCCATAAAACATTGTTGGATGCCACCGCGGGTGGATCGTTAATGGCTAAAAGCGCTGAGGAGGCTATTTCTATCATTGACCGGATGGCTCTAAATGACCATCAAGGGAACCATAACAGTGGCCCTTCACAAAAGAAAGCGGGAGTGCTTGAGTTGGGAACTAATGATGCAATCCTTGCACAAAACAAACTATTGTCACAACAAGTGGAGTTGTTGACGCAACAAATGGCAAAACTTCCACAACAAATAAAAGAGTTGCATGAAGTTCCCAACAAAAACCAAATAATAGCGAGTTGTGAGCTTTGTAGAGGAGATCACCATACCGGGCATTGTCCTCCGATAGTGGAAGACGTAAATTATGCTAGAAACCAAAATCAAGGATACCAACCTCGACCACCTTACCAACAAGGCAACCAAGGTTACCAACCTAGAGGTAATCAAGGTTATCAACAACCGTGGAGACCTCAAGAAGCCGGACCTACAAATCGTCAACAATACCAAAATTACACTCAACCTCCACAAGTTCCAATTGGAAATACAAAAATGGAGGACACTCTCACGCAATTTATGCAAATGTCAATGTCAAATCAGCGGCCTTAAAGAATCTTGAGACGCAAGTCAGACAATTATCAAAACAATTGTCCGACCAACAAAAAGGAAATTTTACGGAGAATACTCAACCGAATACAAAAGAGCATTGTAAGGCTATTCTAACAAGAAGTGGAAGAGAGATTGACATGGGCATAGGTGAAGTTGTAGTGGAGGAGGAGGAAGTAGTTGAAAAAGAAAAAGATAGTGATGAGATTGAAGTAGAAAAAAATGTTGAGGGTGATTTAGTAGAAAATGAAATGAAAAAAAGTGAGCAAGAAGAAAAAATAAAGAGAGAAGAAAAATTGAAAAATACTAGGAAGGGGAAGGAACCGTTGAGTACTATTCCGATCCAACATTTGCCATATCCTCATGCTCGGTTTATGGATATTTTCAAACAATTGCAAATAAACATTCTATTTTCCGAGGCTTTGGAGCAAATGCCGAAATATGAAAAATTTATGAAGGATATTCTCACAAAAAAGAAGAGGTATATGGATCAAGAGACTATCATGGTTGATGCTAGTTGTAACGTTATCATTCAACGTACTCTCCCGAGGAAAGAAAGTGATCCAAGACGAGTCACTTTGCCAGTTACAATAGGAAATATCTATGTTGGCAACGGGTTGATCGATTTGGGCTCTAGTATCAATTTGATACCTTTGTCTATTGTGAAAAGGTTGGGACAGTTGGAATTGAGAACCACTCAAATGACATTGTAACTTGCCGATAAATCCACTACCCGTCCTCACGATGTAGCGGAAGATGTATTGGTTAAAGTGGATAAATTCTTATTTCCTATCGATTTTGTGGTGATTGAAATGAAGGAAGATGAAGACGCTCCATTGATTCTTGGAAGACCGTTTATGAAAACTGCTAGAATGGCAATTGATATGGACGGCGGTCTTATGAAGGTTAGAGTCCAAGATGAGGAGGTTTGTTTCAATCTATTTGAGGCCATGAAGCACAAAAAGGACAAAGGCGATTGTTTTAGAATAGATGCAACGGAGAAGGCAATTGAAGAAGTAAAGGAGCAATTACAAGTTCCAACCCCTTTGCAAAAAGTTCTCACAAATGCTCTTCAAAGTATCGATGAAGCCGAAGAAAAAGAGATCGAAAAGTGTTTGCGAGAATTAGAAGAATTGGATGAAATTCCTCCTTTGAAAGAAAGGGTGGAAATTTTGAAAAAAGAAAACAATGAGGAAATTAAGCTTGAGTTGAAGTTGTTGCCATCTCATCTTAAGTATGTTTTTCTTGATGATGAGGGGCATAAACCGGTGATAATAAGCATGGAGCTAACCACAATGGAGGAGAAAAAATTAATGTGTTTTGAAGAAGAATAAAGAGGCAATGGGATGGGCTCTTTCCGATCTAAAAGGAATAAGTCCCTCTTATTGTATGCATCGAATATTCATGGAAGAAGATTTCAAACCGGTCGCTCAACCGCAACGCTGCTTAAATTCTACCATGAAAGAGGTGGTTAGGAAGGAAGTGGTAAAAATGTTAGATGCCAGAATGATTTATCCCATTTCTGATAGTCCAAGGGTTAGTTCGGTACAAGTGGTGCCGAAAAAAGGCGGATTGACGGTTATCCAAAACGAGAAAAATGAGTTAAACTCAACGAGAACCATAACCGGGTGAGAATGTGCATAGATTAGCGTAGACTTAATCAAGCTACAAGGAAAGATCATTTCCCTCTCCCGTTTATGGACCAAATGCTCGAGAGACTTTTCGGTCAACAATTCTACTGTTTTTTAGATGGTTATTCGGGTTACAATCAAATTATCGTGAACTCGGAGGACCATGAAAAACTGCTTTCACATGCCTTTTTGGAATCTTCGCTTATAGGAGGATGTCGTTTGGGTTGTGTAATGCACCAGCGACTTTTCAAAGGTGTATGCAAGCAATATTCTCAGATTTGATCGAAAAGACAATTGAGGTTTTTATGGATGACTTCTCGGTTTTTGGGCAATCGTTAGATATTTGTTTAAGAAATTTGGATGCGGTTTTGGAACGGTGCATGGAAACCAACTTGGTACTCAATTGGGAAAAAATGTAACTTCATGGTGACCGAAGGAATTGTGCTTGGCCACAAAGTTTCTTTAAAGGGCCTTGAAGTCGATCAAGCCAAGGTGGATTTATTGAGAAATTGCCACCACCGTTGAACGTAAAAGGTATAAGGAGTTTCCTCGGACATGCGGGATTTTATCGGAGGTTCATCAAGGATTTCGCGAAGATAGTGTAAGTTATAAGTGTGCCTAAGAGGGGGGTGAATTAGGTACTTAGAAGATTATCTGGATTTTTTTACGGTTTTTTATTTAATCTTTCCGAAAGATTTCTAAGTGATGAAATGCGGTAAATGCGGAAAGTAAATAATACCAAGAAGTATACTGGTTCCCCTCACAGGTCGAGAGTACTCCAGTCCCCTTTCAACTTGTAAGAGATTTAACTATAGTTTTGGACAAGACAAGACTCTTCCTAGTCTTTCTATACAAGTCACTAACTATCAACCACCGAGAACAATCCTCTTGGATTTTTCCACTAAGTCCTATTGAGAATAATTCTCTCACAAAGGACCTCTTGTATCCACAATTCGGATAACAAGAATTACAACTTCACAATCTTATTTTTTAACAATCCTAAAAACAAGATGTGACAAAGAAATAAAATTCTGATTTTTGTAATAAGTGATGAAAGTTGGATTTTGAACTTGAATCAATCAAAAGATTGATCTTCTCCTTTTGTAGCAATCACTCTAATAATGTTATACAAGTGTTCAACACAATTGGAATGAAACAGATGCAGTATATGTGAAGATTTAATGCAGAAGTTTCACTCTTAGAAAGTTTTTGAAGAACACTTTGATAAAATGAAAGATTTTGTAAATGAATGATTGTTTGAAATATTTTGCAAAGGAGGTGAATTGAAATTATGAAAAATAAGAGTTTATATAACACATAAACACCTCCTCAAATGGATGCAATTTTCCAAAGGATGCCATGCTTCAAAATGAAAATAACAGAAAATATTTTTCTGAAAAGTTGCAAATTTCCGTTTCTGGCAACAGTGGTAACCTGTTATCACATGGTGGGTAACCGGTTACTTGAAGCAACGTTTATTTTATTTTTCAAATTTTGTAAAGGGTAACCGGTTAACATGTGGTGGGTAACGGATTACTTGAGCCCAGTTTTGAAAAAACAGTTTAAAAACAGAACTGTGAAAGTGTTTTGATGCTAAAACTTTTTCCTATTGATCATGGCATGAATAATGACTAGTTTGAACACTTGTATGCACATTGCTAAGAGGTAATTGTTTATATCTTTGATCAATCCTTGAGAATTCTTCAAGACTTGAAATAATGTGTAATCTTATTCAATCTTCAATGTCTTTGATCCAATTCCGTTTGGCAAGATTAACATATAGTATGAGCATTGTTGTCTTCATCAAAATCATTCAGAAGCCATGTCTTCACATTCTCCCCCTTTTTGATGATGACAACCCAATATTTGAAAGTTAATTTCAATCTTGTTTCTCTAACCAAAGAAAGCTCCCCTTTAGATAATGCTCCCCCTAAATCCATGGTTCTTAGAGGTTCTTAGAAGCCTTTTTAAAATCTGCAAAATTTGTTAGAGAAACTATACAACACAATACAATCTTCTCCCCTTTTGTCATTACCAAAAAGGAAGGGAAAAATGCTTTGAAACAAGATAGCATAAGTTGTATGAACATGATAAATATGTTAAAAATCATACCACACAAACAAATAAAACAATACACGAAGCTTAACAAAAGCACTTAATATATTATAACTTGATCATAATAAAGTACGAACATAACATCAAAGTACGAAACATAACAAAATAACTCAAAATGCCTAAACACTTAAGTCCTAGAAACTTAAATCTTAAACATGAAAAACTAAACTTAAAATACAAACTAGATGCATAATAAAACATGAAATTAATCACTATCAGAATTCTCTTCCATTTCCTCATCTTCACTTCCTTCTTCCTCTTCACCATCTTCATTTTCTTCTTCCTCTTCGCCATCTTCATTTCCTTTTTCCTCTTCAACGGTTGCTTGGTTACGGAGCATGGAACGGAATAACTTTTTAAGGGAGTTTTAGCCTCTAGTGGTTTGTTGGTGGTTATGGTTCATGGTTGTTTTCATGCTAAGCATTTCGGTATAGAGGAACTTATTTGTGTAACCACCTTTAGGAGCAACAACGGGGGCAGCAACTTCATCCTTGTAGCGATACACACCATTTGAAGCAACAATAATTCCATTGTTTTTTGTAACTGTGGTTGCATTTATCTCACACACCCTTGAGGTAATTTCATTCCTTGGTTCCCTTTTAAGCAACAACTTGTTATATTTCAGAATTTTTGAAACAAACCTTGCATAAGGTAGACCGTCGGAGCATGAAAATTGATGCTGCATGTGGTGAAAGATCACATATGCCCAGTTAATTTTAAGTCCCAATTTCATAGTCCGAATGAGTTGAACTTCCAACTTACTCACTTGAGAATGATTTGAGTGTTTCGGAACCAAAATGTATGCCAAAATGTAATGGAGCATATGGTCACTGATAGTTAGGCAGTTTGCATATTTGATGACTCTTGTGGCATTTGGAGGTTGTTTACCTAAAAGATCAGCATGAGAACCTCTAGAAATTTCCACAAAATATGCTAAGCTGTCAAAAACCTTCCATGTCACAGTTTCAGGTAGAATACCCTGACGCAGTTCCTCACCCTCAGAAGATACACCCAAACATTTTCATAAATCATCTAGATCCATAGAAATATCCTTGTTCTTAACAAAAGCAGTCAACAAGTCTTCATTTAATTCATCTTTTCCAAAATTAACAGAATGATAAAATTCTCTAATTAGGTCAGGATAGTAAGGACCTACCTCAACAACAAGATGTTTTACTCCAGAACTCTCCAGCAAAGCCTCAAAAGTGAAACTGTGAGTGGGAAAAGCTGAGAAGTTGACATATTTCACCTGCATCAAGGTTTTTATTCTGACATCAAAATCCATCCTTCTGAGTTTGACAGGTTGCATGTGGTGTTCTTCAACAGAGTCAGAGCTTTCTCCCATTTTCTTCTTACCCTTATCTTTCCTTGAAGGAGCCATGGCAAGAGTTTGAGAGTTAGGGTTTGTGAGAGGATTTTCGGATTTGGGGTTTGAGAGTGAGAGATGAAGATGAGAGTTTGGAAGGTGTGGGTTTATAAAGAGTAAACATGTTGAGTGGGTTTTGAATCCTCTTAAAGTGTAGTAATAGAGTTTATGGAGAAGAAGTTGGAAAGAGTTGAAGAATAAGTGAATGAAATGAATTCCAATGCTATTTATGAAATTAGATGCAATGAACTTATTCTAATAAGTACTTTTGACCAACCAAACAAGACAAAATAATATTTAAAACACAGTCCACAAATTTAACACGTAACGTTATTTTTCAAAATATGTCAGTGGTAACCGGTTACTTACCACGCGTTAACCGATTACTTAGTGTTAAAAATGCGTTATGGGGCAAAAAATACAAAGGGTAACCGGTTACTTACCAAGTGTTAACCGGTTACTTGACCCAAAATGTGAAAAACAGTAGCTTTGTAACTAAAAAAATATGTGATTTTTCAAAAAAAAAAGTTTTGACATGTTAATACACTTAATAACGCAACTTTGAGTCATAATCACAGATCATAACAATTAGGTTAAGCAAGTATAAAATCAGGAAATCGCATATTTTCAAAATAAAACACCTTAAAAAAGACTTGCTAGATTTGAAAAATTAAAACTTTGTGTACCTTGGCTTCATTATAGTGTATAATGAATAAATATGGAAGAGTTATACATCACCTTCATCTAAAATGCCAAGTTCTCTTCGAATCTTGAAAAACGGTTCTTTTGCGAGTGGTTTTGTGAAAATATCCGCTAGTTGATTATGCGTATCCACAAAGGTAACTTCAACATCTCCATGAATCACATGATCACGAAGGAAGTGATGTCGAATGTCTATGTGTTTGGTCCTTGAATGCATGACCGAATTCTTTGTGATTTTTATTGCACTTGTGTTGTCACATCGTAGGGGGATGCAACCGAGATCTAGGCCATAATCAAGAAGTTGTTGTTTGAGCCAAAGGATTTGTGAACAACAACTACCTGCTGCAATATACTATGCTTCGGCTGTACTAAGTGCGACACATGCTTGTTTCTTGCACGCCCAAGACACTAATGCATTTCCCAAAATGTGACAAGTACTACTTGTAATTTTTCTATCAGTTTTACATCCTGCATAATACGCGTCAGAATAACCAATTAAATTACAAACACTACCTTTTGGATACCATAGACCAACGTTCGTCGTTCCCTTGAGATGCTTCATGATTCTTTTCACAGCGGTGAGATGTGACTCCTTTGGATTTGCTTGAAACCAGGCACATAAACACACACTAAACATTATGTCAGGATGGCTTGTCGTCAAATATAATAAAGAACCAATCATGCCTCGATACTTAGTAATATCAATGGAAGCACCCGATTCATCTTGATCAACATAGGTTCCAGATCCCATTGGTGTAGCCATAGCCTTGCATCCATCCATGTCGAATCTTTTCAATAATTCTTTGCAATACTTGGATTGGTTGATGAAGATACCGTCCTTTAGTTGCTTAATTTGAAGTCCAAGAAAGTAATTCATCTTACCCATCATAGACATTTCACACTCTCCTTGCATCATCAGTGAGAATTCTTCACAAAGATCTTTGTTCATTGAACCGAATATGATGTCGCCGACATAGACTTGAACTTACAAAGTATTACCTTTTGCTTTCTTAATGAACAATGTCTTGTCAACTTTGCCTTTTACAAATCCTTTTTCACAAAGAAAGTTGCTTAGACGATCATACCATGCCCTTGGTGCTTGCTTTAAGCCATAAAGAGCGTTCTTTAACCTGAAGACATGTGAAGGATTCTTGAAGTCTTCAAAGCCCGAGGGTTGTTTGACATAGACTTCTTCATTTATGTAGCCATTCAAGAATGTGCTTTTGACATCCATTTGGTATAACTGAAAATTTAATGAACATGCATAGGCAAGTAATAAACGAATAGCTTCTAACCTTGCAACTAGAGCGAATGTTTCCTCGAAATCAATGCCCTCCTCTTGATTATAACCTTGAGCCACCAATCTTGCCTTGTTCCGAATAATTATCCCATTCTCGTCAAGCTTGTTCTTAAACACCCATTTGGTACCAATGATATGTTTATCACTTGGTCTAGGAACAAGTTCCCAAACTTGATTCCTTTTGAATTGGTTTAACTCTTCTTGCATAGCAATAATCCAATGGTCGTCACTTAAGGCTTCACCAACTTTGGAAGGTTCAATTTGTGAGACAAACGCCATGTTTAAGCAAGCATCTTTAAGATTTAACCTTGTTGCAACGCCTTGACTAATATCACCAATTACTTTGTCAATTGGATGATCTCTATGAGTCCTTCATTCCTTAGGTACATCATTGTTGTTTGACTCTTGTTGAATCGGTTCTTCTTGATGTCCCACTTGATTTTCAATTGAAGTATCTTCTTTAGGAACGAGATTTTCTTTGTAATTGTTCAAGACAAAGCACTTGCATCCAAAAATGTGAAAGTACGCAATGTTTGGTTTCCTCCATTTGAAAAGTTCATAGGGGGTCTTCTTTAGAATAGGTCTAATGTTAACACGATTACTTACAAAACATGTCGTGCTTACCGCGTCTGCCCAAAAATATTTTGGAAGATTTGAGTCGCTAAGCATTGTTCTTGCAAGTTCCACCAATGACCTATTCTTTCTCTCCACCACTCCATTTTGTTGAGGAGTCCTTGGTGCCGAGAAGTTGTGAGATATTCCATGTTCTTCACAAAATTCTTCAAAGGAAGCATTTTGGAATTCTCCACCATGGTCGCTTCTTATGGAGGCAATTGAAAGTGACTTCTCATTTTGAATTTGCTTTGCATATTTCTTGAACACCTTAAATGCATCACTTTTCTGCACTAAAAAGAATGTCCAAGTATATCTAGAGAAATCATCAACAATAACAAAAGCATATACATTACCACCGAAGCTACTTGTTCTTGATGGACCAAATAAGTCCATATGTAACAATTGTAGTGGCCTTGAAGTGGACACCACATCTTTAGATTTGAAAGTTGACTTGGTTTGTTTCCCCTTTTGACATGCATCACACAACTTATCTTTGACATATTTTATCTTTGGTAAACCAATAACTAAATCATGCTTAATTAATTTACTCAAATGCTCCATATGAATGTGCGCAATCCTTTTGTGCCAAAGCCATGAACCATTATTGCTTGCTATAAGACATTTAACCTTCAAAGAAGTGTCATCAAGGGAAATCATAAAAATATTGTTAATTCTTTTACCTTTAAGCATTACCTCATTAGTGACTTCGTCTTCTATCAAACATTCATCTTTAGTCAACTTGATTTTGAATCCTTTGTCACAAAGTTGGCTTATGCTAATAAGATTATGCTTTAAGCCTTCAACATAAAGCACATCTTCAATTGTTGTGAAAGGTGGTGCACCAACATTGCCTACACCAAGAATCTTTCCTTTATTGTTATCTCCATAAGTAACATAACCCTTGGCCTTAAGCACTAGACTTGAAAATTTGTTTATATCTCCGGTCATATGCCTCGAACAACCACTATCAAGATACCATAGATTTGTAGTGGTCTTCAAGCAAACCTACAAAACAAATTAAGTTTCGTTAGGTACCCAAATAGCCTTGGTCCTTCATAATTAGTACCTTTCTTTACCCACACATAATGCCCACTAGCAACACTAAAGTTTCTTACATAGCAAGCATTAGGTGTATGGCCAATAATACCACAATAAAAACAAGTAGGAACAAAATTGCTTTTATATCTAGGAACATAGGATTTTTTTGTAGGAAATCTTTTCTTTGTAGGAGTTCTTTTCTTTTTAGGATAAGGATGCATATTCCTAGGTTTGTTCACTTTCTCTTTAGAAGTTTGGTCACTAGCCTTAACAAAGATTGTTTTATTAGAACTTGGTTTAGAAAATTTTGAGTAACCAAGTCCACTTTTATCATTTGAATATCTTTGTTGACTAAGAACCGCTTCTAATCCAATTTTTCCTTTCTCATATCTTTCTAGGACTCTTTTTAATTGAACAATTTGGAATAAAAGTGATTCACAATTTTTACATACCAACTCTTATTTTTCTTCACTAGTTTTCTTTTCTTTTTCATCTTTTGACTCTTTTTCCATAACATCGACTTTTTCTTCTAAAGATGTTATTTGTTTCTTTTGTGAAGAAATTGTTTTACATAAGGCCATACATTCATTTAAGAGTTCATTTATAGCTTCTTGGGCATCATTACATTAAAGAGAAAATTTAGTACTAACCTCGTCATTTTCATCTTCGGAGTTGTGTGTAGCCATGAGTGATAGTTTTGCACTTTCATCACTCTCTGAGTCGGATGATGAACTAATTTTATTGTCTTCCCACGCAATGTATGCCTTCTTATTTTTTGATTCCTTCTTGCCTTTGAAACTTCCTTTCTTTGCAAGTTGTGGACATTCGGGTTTTATGTGACCTTGCTTTCCACATTCATAACATGTAATATCTTGAGATGAAGTGGAAGCCTCCTTTTTCTTAAAGTGTTTCTTTCTTTTAGCATAAAGAGACTTGTCTTTATTTCCAAAAAATTTACCGAGTCTTTTTACTAGAAGCATGAAATTTTCGTCTTCCTCCGATGAATCATCATTTTGTTTTCCTTTTGCATCTACTTTTAAAGCAATACCCTTGGAGTTCTTGTCTTGAAGTTCATGTTTTTCAAGTTGTCTAAGTTCTAATTCATGTTCTTGGAGTTTACCAAATAGAGATGTGGAAGTCATCATAGAGAGGCTTTTCTTTTCCGATATCGTCGTTACTTTTGGTTGCCATTCTCTAGTCAATGATCTTAGAATTTTGAGATTTAATTCATCATTTGAGAATGTCTTACCAAGTGCCATTAAGTGATTACTCAAATGAACAAATCTCTTTTGTAATGCGACAATGGATTCTCCGGGCTGCATTCAGAACATTTCATATTCTTAACTTAAAGTGTTTAGTATGGATCTTTTAACTTCAGCCGTTCCTTCATGTGTTTCTACCAAAGTATCCCATATCTCTTTAGCGGATTTACATTGTGAAACTCGAAAAAATTCATCCATACTTAAAGCACTTTGTAATATGTTGATAGCTTTCTTTTCCTCGAGCAATTTCTTTCTATCATCTTCATTATAAGCATTTTTAACCTTTGGAGTTGCAACATCATTTACCACACTCATTGGTCAATGTGGACCATTTTCAACGGTTTCCCATATTCCATCTCCTTGTGCTTCTAAGTGTGCTCTCATTCGAATTTTCCAAAAGTCGAAATACTCTCCTGAAAAAAGAGGGGGCTTGTTACTACTACCGCCATCTTTGAAGACCGGATTTGCGCTTGTGGAAGCCATTTTGGATCTTGTTGGAACAGGTTACCTAACCCGCTCTGATACCAATTGTAAGTTATAAGTGTGCCTAAGAGGGGGTGAATTAGGTACTTAGAAGATTATCCGGATTTTTGACGGTTTTTGATTTAATCTTTCCTAAAGATTTCTAAGTGATGAAATGCGGTAAATACGAAAAGTAAAGAACACCAGGAAGTATACTGGTTCCCCTCAAAAGTCGAGAGTACTCCAATCCCCTTTCAACTTGAAAGAGATTTAACTATAGTTTTGGACAAGACAAGACTCTTCCTAGTCTTTCTATACAAGTCACTAACTATCAACCACCAAGAACAATCCTCTTGGATTTTTCCACTGAGTCCTATTGAGAACAATTCTCTCACAAAGGACCTCTTGTATCCACAATCCGGATAACAGGGATTACAACTTCACAATCTTATTTTTTAACAATCCTAAAAACAAGATCTAACAAAGAAATAAAATTCTGATTTTTGTAGTAAGTGATGAAAGTTGGATTTTGAACTTGAATCAATCAAAAGATTGATCTTCTCCTTTTGTAGCAATCACTCTAATAATGTTATACAAGTGTTCAACACAATTGGAATGAAACAGATGCAGTATATGTGAAGATTTAATGTAGAAGTTTCACTCTTAGAAAGTTTTTGAAGAACACTTTGATAAAATGAAAGATTTTGTAAAAGAATGATTGTTTGAAATTTTTTGCAAAGGAGGTGAATTAAAATTCTGAAAAATGAGAGTTTATATAACACATAAACACCTCCTCAAATGGATGCAATTTGCCATAGGATGCCATGCTTCAAAATGAAAATAACAGAAAATATTTTTCTGAAAAAGTTGCAAATTTTCTTTTCCGGCAACAGTGGTAACCGGTTATCACATGGTAGGTAACCGGTTACTTGAAGCAACGTTTATTTTATTTTTCAAATTTTGTAAAGGGTAATCGGTTAACATGTGGTGGATAACCAGTTACTTGAGCCCAGTTTTGAAAAAACAGTTTAAAAACAGAACTGTGAAAGTGTTTTGATGCTAAAACTTTTTCCTATTGATCATGGCATGAATAATGACTAGTTTGAACACTTGTATGCACATTGCTAAGAGGTAATTGTTTATACCTTTGATCAATCCTTGAGAATTCTTCAAGACTTAAAATAATGTGCAATCTTGTTCAATCTTCAATGTCTTTGATCCAATTCAGTTTGGCAAGCATAACATATAGTATGAGCATTGTTGTCTTCATCAAAATCATTGAGAAGCCATGTCTTCACAGATAGCAAAGCCTTTGAGCAATTTTCTTAACCAAGATAAGTCCTTTGATTTTGATGAGTCTTGCATGGTCGCTTTTAATTCTTTAAAACCAAGTTTGACTACCTCACCCATAATCATCGCGCCCAATTGGAAAATGGATTTTGAATTCATGTGTGACGCGAGCGATTATGCGGTGGGTGCAGTTTTGGGTCAACGGAAAACAAAAATTTTCCATGCTATGCACTACACGAGCAAAGTCTTGAATGATGCTCAAGTAAACTATGCAACAACTGAAAAAGAGTTGCTTGCGATAGTGTATGCATTGGAGAAATTTCGTTCTTATTTAACTGGGTCTCGAGTAGTTGTTTACACGGATCACACGACGATTAATTATTTACTCCCCAAGCCAGATTTAAAACAAAGGCTAATTCGTTGGATCCTCTTGTTACAAGAATTTGATTTGGAAATTCGTGACAAGAAAGGATCTGAGAATTTGGTTGAGGATCACTTATCCCGCCTTGTAAATGTTGAAGTGACCAAAAAGGAATTAGAGGTCAAGGAGGAATTTCCAGATGAAAAGTTGTATATGTGCAAGTTAGACCATGGTTTACCGACATGGCTAATCACAAAGCCGCTGGATTAATACCGGATGGTCTAACTCACCATCAGAATAAGATATTTTTATCGAACGTCAAGTCTTTTGTTTGGGATGAACCATATTTGTTTAAGCTTGGTGTCGATAACCTTTTGAGAAGATGTGTGTCAAACGATGAAGCCACTAGCATACTTTGTCATTGTCACAACTCTCCTTATGGAGGACATTTTAACAGAATAAGAACGACAACGAAAGTCCTTTAATCGGGCTTTTATTGGCATTCTTTATTCAAAGATGCGCATGCGCATGCACAAAGTTGTGACAAGTGTCAAAGAAGTGGTGGAATTTCAAAGCGGCATGAAATGCCTTTACAAAACATGTTGGAAATTGAAGTGTTTGATTGTTGGGGAATCGACTTTGTTTGACCATTTCCATCATCGTTTTCCAATGAGTATATTTTGGTCGCAGTTGATTACGTATCCAAATGGGTAAAGGCAATAGCTTGTGCTAAAGCGGACGGAAAAACTGTGATAAAATTTTTGAAAAAAAACATTTTTTTCTCGATTTGGTACTCCGCGGGTGTTGATAAGTGACGGAGGATCCCACTTTTGCAACACTCAGCTTGAAAAAGCCTTGGAGCAATATGGTGTAAAACACAAATTTGCAACACCATATCATCCACGGGCCAATGGGCAAGCGGAGGTATCAAACCGGGAAATTAAAAGAATTTTGGAAAAAATGGTGTCATCCTCAAGAAAGGATTGGTCAAATAAGCTAGACGATGCTTTGTGGGCCTATCGAACAGCTTTTAAAGCTCCGATTGGTCTCACGCCTTTTAAATTAGTCTATGGTAAGAATTGTCATTTACCGGTGGAGTTGGAACATAAGGCATTTTGGGCCTTGAAATTTCTGGATTTTGATCCAATTTTAAGCGGTGAAAAAAGAAAGATGCAATTGCATGAAATGGAGGAATTGCGCCTCCAAGCGTATGATTCCAACAAGCTGTATAAAGATCGATTCAAAACTTACCATGACAAAAAGATAGTGGCCAAACAGTTTGAAGTAGGGCAATTGGTCCTACTTTTCAATTCTCGATTAAAACTGTTCCCTGGTAAATTGAAATCTAAGTTGACAGGTCCATTCTGGATTCGTGAGATCAAGCAATTTGGGGCAATAGTCATTAAAGACACAAAGTCAAATGAGAGTTGGACTGTAAATGGTTAGAGTTTGAAGATTTATTTAGGTGGTGATTTCGAGCGGAATCCCTCTGTTGTGCCGTTTTGCGATCCTTGAGGTTGCATTGGACCGTCGAGCTTAGCCAACGTTAAACAAGCTCTTGTTGGGAGGCACCCCAATATTGTAAGTATTTATTGCTTTATTTACTGTTTTAATGATGTTTGATGTTTATAATGGTTTAGGAAGTGGCAGTAGTGCAGAAAAAATTTTCAAAACCTGTAATGTTCGCTGGCATTCGCTTTGCGAACCTAGGGCGAGCATTCGCCATCCAGTTCACTTTGCGAACCCAGCGAGACAGGGGAAGTGTGTTTGCTGCCACCTCAGTTTAAAAAGGGTTTTAATTTTGTGGGTGGGCCAACACTTGGGCCCAAGACCCATATCATTTTCTGAACGTGAGAGGGAAAACCCTACCCCCAATCTTGCCTCTCTCATTCAAACAAAACATCTCAATCTCTCAAGAACTCAATCTTTCACGTGCACTGTTCCTCAAATTTCACCAAATTCTTTCCCCAATTTCAATTACAAACTCAGGTTCGAATCTCTTTTTCATTTAATTTCTGTGTAGAAATATGGTTAGGATTGTAGATTAAACATTAGAAACATTTATGATTTTAGGGTTTAATTTCTGTTGTAAGGTTTGAGTGATTGCATGTTGAATATTGTGCAAGCCTGAGAATAGAAATGATTTTGTGAATAGAGCTCTAATGTTGGACTTGTTGGCTGCTATGTTTTTCTGAATTTTCGTGGGTTCGCTGCTTTATTCGCCTTGCGAACCTGGGCGAGCATTCGCCAGACCTTCGCTTTACGAATCTGGGGTGAATGTTCACCATCCTTCTCTTTGCGAATCTGGGGCGAATGTTCGCCAGCCTTCGCTTTGCGAACTCTGGAGCGAACATGTCAGAATGCTGATTTTTTTAAGTTGTTTCAGTTGGGATTTGCTTTTGGCTCCCATTTCTAATGGATTGTGTGCTTCTTGTTGTTGTTTTGCTTGTTGATGTGTGCAGATGACCCCCAAAGTTAACCCCGCCAAGAAAAGAAAGGCCTCCACATCGTGACAAGTTTCGATACAGTTTGACGACACTCGCTTTAGGGGTGCCAAACAAGCAGCAAGGTATTTTACCTTGGAAAAAAGAAGCATCTTGGCAGAAAAGAGGTTCAACTTGAGTGACAGAGGGAGTTATCGGTCTGTGGCTGGACTCTTGGAAGAAAAAAAACAGGGACGACTGATAACTCTAGTTTATAACTATAATGTTGAGCTTGTCGTAGAATTTTATGCGAACGCCCTTCCTGATGATGGCGAGCAGTTTAGTTGGACAACCTTAGTTGGGGGGAAGGTGGTGAGATTTGACCGTAGAGCAATTAGTATTATTCTTGGAAGTCCTCTACCATTAAGAGCTAGTGAGATAGATGACTATCATTGAGACCTTCACCTTCACCGTGTCACACCTGCCATGACCAGAGATCTTCTTCGACCGGGAAAAACAGTAGGACTCAACCCATCTGGGGTTGCTATTAGGTACCGGCGTGAGGACATGCAACCTTTGGCCCAACTTATATTGCTTTTGGTGATAACCAACATCAAGCCGAAGTCGCATTCGTCCACCATCCCTATACCATTAGCTCACCTTGTCCATAGTATCTTGACTAACGTGCAGATTGATGTGGCCCGTATTATTGCCGATGAGATAAGGGCAATTGCGGAGAGTGGCCTTGGTGGTACCACTTCTCGGAAGAATGCCCCTCTCGCTTTTCCTTGTCTGATCATGTCTTTATGTGCGGGTGTTGGGGTTGATATTCCCACGCGCCGCCCGGTCACTATTCCTTCTGCAATCGACGATCGTTATGTCGACAAGTTTTGCAAGCCTAAGGGGACAAGGGGTGAGGCATCCGGTGCTGGTGTTGAGGCCAGCACAAGGGGTGGAGATGCTTCTGGTTCAGGGTCTCAGAGTTTTTACCCTTATCAGCAGGAGATATGCCAGTATAACTGGGACTGGATGGCGGCTTCTCAATGCGCCATGACTGATTTACATGACTCTTTGCAGGTACTGCAGCTGCAGATTCGCGATCCCGCCACTGAGCATACGATGATGACAAGGGAGCAGTTCCTTGCACATGCTGGTTGGCCTGAGGCCAGGCCAGTATTCGAAGGGGGAGAGGACGTAGGTGGTGCTGATGATGATGCTGATGAGGAGGGTGATGGTGCTGATGTTGAGGTATCTGGTTCTGGATCTGACTTAGAGGAGGAGGAGGTTGAGGTGTATTCTTCAGAGTCCGAGGAGGACCGATTTTTTTTGTTGTGATGATTTTGCACTTCCTTTGGGCATCAAAGTGAAGTTTTCTTGTATTCTGTTTTTATTTCAGTTTTTATTGATGTACTATGTCCACTTTGTTGGATTCTTTTGGATATTGTTGTACTTGTACCCTTTGGTGGTACTTTTGACTTTGTAGGTGTGTTCACACCAGTACATTATTATTATTATTAATAGTAATATATGTTGTTTTTCAGTAAATTTTTCTGTTTTTAATTTTACTAATATTTCGGTTTTACTTATTGTTATTAAGAGTTGAGTTCTTCAGCTTACGAATGCTCAACTCTTAAATTGTTGGTATGCTTTTGTGTTAATTATTGTTATTAAGAGTTGAATTCTTCAGTTTACAAATGTTCAACTCTTAAGCTATTAATATACTTTTTATTGTTTTATGTTGGTATGCTTGTGGAAGTTAATATTTCCAACTTTTGGATGTTTTGTGGAAGAAACTTAAGTTGGTGTTGATTGTGCATCAAAGAAGATTCCTCCAAGATTGGATGGCTATGATAGTACTTTAAGCATGATGTTGTGGCAAGGTACATAGTTACCTAGTTCTAGAATTTAGAATGTATTGGAACTTTGTTGTCTTTGTACAAATGAAAATGTTGTTTCTTGTTACAACTCTATTTGATTGTTTGTGCCATTTAGGTCCAAAAACCACAAAAGTGAGAAACCTCCATGTTGTACTAAATGCTTTGGATTGATGATGAATGTTGTTTTATACTTATAATTCATGCTTTATCTTGCTTGTTGTTTTTAAATTGTGGAAGAATAGAAATGATTAAGGCAATGTTTGTTGCTTTGAGTATAACCACCAGTCCAAAAACACTTCAAGTCACCTTGTGAGTGTGCGCGAATTTGAAACCTCTTTTGTGCTGAAATGAAATTTATGTTTGAATCATGAACCCGATTTTAACCCATTTTGAAGAGCATTTAAGCTAAGATTATGGCAATCTTGAAGTTGGGGATAATAGTTTATTTTGAAAAGAGAAAAAGGATTTGGTGATACAATGCATTCTAAGACAAAGAAATTGAAAAAAAAAAAGAAAGAAAAAGAACAAAAAGAAAAGAAAATCAAAAGAATAGAATGCATTGTGAAAGAAAGAAATAAGGATTGAACAAGATCGAAAATTTTGAAAAAGGAATGCTCTTCATAGTCTTTACCCTTTCTTGTTTCAATGGCCGTGTACATATGTCCCTTGTTTTTAACCCCAACCAAGTTACTACCAATAAAAGCCCTTAGTGATCTTTTGCTTCCATAATTTCTTGCGATCGATTAGATATTGTATGAATTGCTTAGTATTTGCTTCCTTTTTCATTAGAGCAAAATTGCCCCGCGGTTGCAAACACGTTAATTTCCTTCAATCCTGCTTCGAAGAAGAGTGTTAGAGTGACATAAGCATGATGGTTTAGTTGTTTCTGGAAACATTGTCTGAGATTTGTTTTAAGAATCAAGTTCTTTTCCATTGTCGATTCTAGGATTGTGTAATTGTGCTTTGTTACAATTGTTGTTTTAATTGAGTCGTTTATCCTTTCTTGGATTGAATCAAATGCTCGAGCAAATCCTCTTGTTTTCAATGAGAGGCATACTTTGCTTGAGGATAAACAAAGACTTAGTTGGGGAGAGTTGTTAGATGTCAAACATGCTATATATTTGTATTTGATACTTGGCATTTTTCATTACTTTCATGTCTTAATTGTGAATTTTTGTAGTGAATTGTTGTTGTTCTTCATGCATTAAATTTATACCTTTGGTGCTTGTAATTTGTGTGCTATTGTGCAGGAAAGTGCACTAATTGATCAAAGAAAGAAGACACAAAGAATTGATGCAAGCTGCCAAAGAAAGAGGAAAACAACAGCTGGTTCGCTTTGCGAACCATGGCGAAGTCCCCAGCGAAAGTTCGTTTTGCGAACTCTGGCGAAGCTCTCAGCGAGTAAGGCAGTGGCAAAAGGACCCAAAATTCGCTTAGCGGATGTTTTGGCGAGTGGTTCGTTTTGCGAATGAATTGTTCGCTTTGCGAACTCACGATGACAACCAAGGGTGGTTTAACTTTCAGAAGGCACTTAAAGTGCCATTTTCTTCATTCGCTAGCCGAATGGATCATTCACAGTGCGAATGCACCAGATCTCAAGTATACTATAAAGTGTTTTTTTTACATTTTCTTGGGATCATAACTTGATATTTTCACACCAAAACATACTTTTTGAGTTTTGATCATCTAAGAGTGATTTTTCACATAGAGAAGCTGAAGTCACATCCGATCTCGATTATTCGATGCAGATGTTCTTTCCTCTCCTCTTGAAACTTGTTATCCAAGCTACCATGAAAATGTGTAGCTAAACACCTCTTTTGTTAAGGTTAGAGGTAGTTAATCTTGCTTATATGTATTTCTTTTGATCTTTTGTATTTGAACAAGGTTGATGATCAATATATGATGAAGTTGTTTGTTCTTAATGATGTATTTGTGATTTGAATCACTCTAGACATAGATTTTCCAAATCTTGACCTAATATCTTCATCTCTTAAAAACCAAACTCTAGACATAGATTTGGGGTTTAATATTCGCTTTGTATTGATCTTAACGGTTGTTGTTTCGATGGTTAGCGTGAGACATCATCTAACGGCTTAAACAACGATACTCACGAATTTGCTTTAGACATAACGTATTCGAGAGGATACGTGATTGTATTGATCGAAACTAAGTTCATATGCTTGATTAATCAGATACGTATG
The DNA here is from genome assembly GCA_022829125.1 of Lathyrus tuberosus. Classification (NCBI taxonomy): domain Eukaryota; kingdom Viridiplantae; phylum Streptophyta; class Magnoliopsida; order Fabales; family Fabaceae; genus Lathyrus; species Lathyrus tuberosus. The sequence goes on from JALAZF010000661.1 coordinate 819,679, forward strand.
AAAAGGATTAGCGAAATCTAATCTTGACATGCTTTTATAAAACTTACAACATCTTTGTTATAGTTTACTTCTTTTGCTACCAAAATTGATGTTACAAAACCAAGAACAAATTGAAAACCCTTACTTAAAACGTTTCAACTATTGAACGACAAGCATCAAAATATCGCACAATCCCTGTGGATACGATAAAAACACCACCTGAATTACTCTTCAACAGGTGGATGCAATCTTCGGTTACGTGCCCGTGGCTCTTGTGGAACCGGCAGTATTTGGTCTTGTCCGCGTTGGGCTTGGCAGGTGTCTGTCTGGGAAAACGGACTCCATCTCAGTGGAATTCCGCGTTGGCGTACTCGAACAGGAGGCGGTCAACGGCGTGTAGTCGGCAAAGCAACCAGCAGCTCCTTTGAACTCCCTCGGGTCACGGGGTTTGTCCTCCTTCCTTTTTTCTCCTCCGCGGCGGGAGCTGCGTCATTATGCCTCAAAATCCTAGAATTTTCTTGGTGCCTCAAGTCTCGAGCGTTGTTGGCAGCCTCCTTCTCCTCGTACTGGATGTATGCCTGAGCCTTGAAGAGGAGGGCGTCTACTGACGAAGGTGTTTCGATGCTCACCACTTTGGTAAAGTACCGCGGGGGCACAACCCTGGTTCAAGCAAGTATTTCTTCATGTCGTCGGTCGCGGAGACCTGGATGGATTCGCGGTTAAACCTGTTGATGAAGGCTCAGAGGGACTCATCTTTCCCCTGTATGATCGCCTTGAGCGTCACCTCGGATTTTGGGTGGCGACGGGAGGCAGTGAAATGCCTGGAGAATTGCCTTCCTAGGTCCTTCTAGGAAGTGATGGACTCTTCGACGAGACTTTTGTACAAAGTCATGGCACCTTTCCTCAAGGTTGTGGGAAATAGCGTGCACTTGATAGCGCCTCTGACGTCGCGGTAGTCGAGCAGGGTATCGATGTTCTCGAGGTGCTCGTCAGAATTTGTCGTTCTGTCGTATGTCCCCATGTTCGGGGGGTTTTCCAGCCCGACGGGAAGTGGATCATCCATGTGGCAGGGAGTAGTCGTACCTTTCTCATCGGGGGTTGTCCTCGCGGCGCAGCGGCAGATTCTTTGGTCGATTTTTCAATTTTCGTGGGGGTTACCGATGGTTCTCAAGTCGTCCTCCGACCTCGTTCATCTTGGAAACCGGGGAGATGCGGTCCTCGCGGGGAGGAGTGTGGTTGCGCTTCAGGGGTTGCGGCCTCTCCAATTGTAGTCGGTGTCCTGGTCGTTGTGGCGACGGGTTGCGAGACTCGTACCATTGCTGTCTCCACAGGGGAGAGCGTGGACGGCGGTATCTTTCAAACGCTCTGATTCTCTCGTTCTGCTGATGGATCGGGGCATTGGTCTGGTTAAGGGCCGCGACCAGGGCCACCATGGTCGGGTCGGCGCTGGCCGGCACTGGGATTGGCTGGAACTTCTTCGCCGCCTTCTTCGGAGTCTTTTAGACTTTTTTGGTCTCAACATACTGGACTTCGTCATCGGCCACCTCGTCGGAGAAAGGGGAAGCGGTGCGTCCGTCTCTCTTCGTTAGCGTGATGTCTTCCAGAATTGGCATGTCGTTGTCATTGCTGGTGTCATAGAGGGGAGTGAAGGTGGTTTTGTGACCGCTGTTGTCGTGTTGATCGGCCATGATTGGTAGGTTTGAGAATGTTGCTTTTGTCTTTAGGTTTCAGAGAAAGAAAAGACGGGGGAGCAAAGGGTTCCCACAGACACGCCATGCTATCCAACATCACGGTCTCCAACGTCACGGTGGCCAACAACACGCCATGGTCTCCAACGTTAGGTGAGGAAAATGGAGAGGGTGGTGTACCTGCAAGGCACTCCGATGCCAAAGTAAGTTCAGAGTGAAAGAAGACAAGCACAGTAAGGAATAAAGTTGAATTAAATACCTGACCCTCCTTCGAGGAGGGTATTTATAGAGCCCCCATCGCTGGGCCAACAATCTTCATTATGGGCTGGATAATCAGGCCCATAATGGATGACTTCTAGGATTCCTACGTGGAAGTAGGGATGAGCAACTTGTGCTCATCATCTTGGGTCAACTGATCCGCAGTCTCCGGAAAGTGGAAGACTTGTCATTCGTGACAGACAGAACATTTCCGCGAGATACGCGAGATTAATTGATCACGTGTCTTCGGGTGAAGAGCACGTGGAGAATGTTCTCTTCGACGGCTACAATGGGTTGGGCCTCCTTCGACGCGGAGTTAGACTGAGTTGTGGCTGACTGTGGACCAGCCCCAGGCCCAGTCCAGAACAAATTCCATTTATACTTCCTCCATTATTTTGATTACTTTTATATTCATTTCACTCACATTGGAAGATTTCAATCGATATAAAATGTATATGCACTAATGTAAAATTTTCTTTATGTAGTAGTGACCAACTCTACTCATTCTTTTTACATAAAGGAAAGTTTGTATTTTTCATTTTTGTTTAAGAAAAATATTGACTGTTTAGGTTATTTAAAAACATAATTAATAAATATGTAGAAATGACGTGTGTTTGAATGCGCAACATATTATTTATTTATATTTAAAGAATGAATTTCAATCGCAAAACTATTTTAAAAAAAAAATCTTAAAAGCAACATCATATTGTATGGTTGGATTTGATTTGAATATTACACCTACCATGTTTCCTTATATGTATATTTTTGTGGGGTTTTAACAATCATTTCATATTAATGAAAGGCAAATATGCCAAGCTTAAACAAGTGATAGCTGTCTGAAATTCACCATAAAGGTTGTGCTTCAAACTGTGTTTGGTATTTTGTTTGGCCTAGTTTGGTACATGTACCCATGAGCACATTGTAATGTAGCTATGTCGACAATGAAATCAGAGACATGAAAAAAATATTGTTTTAAAACATGGGCTATATGTTTAGATATTTTGAATAAAATATACTTATGTTGCATGTGTACAATAAGTGACTTATTTACAATAAAAATAATTGAAATAATTTTTTTTTTTAATTTTAATATAATATTAATTAATTCTTTTTTAAAAATACCATCCAACTAATATTAAAGACATCTCTTTCAAATCAATACTTTTTCACTTATACTTGTGAATACATTCATACTTGATAAAAAATAATTTTGTAATATTATTCTCTATTTCATATATTTTACATAAACCGAATCAAATATAATATATATTTTTCTATTTTATTTTAATTGTTAATATAATATTTATTACAATTTTTAAAATATACTATCTAATTAATATTAGAGACATCACTTTCAAATAAATACTTTTTATTTTGTACTTATACTTGTGAATACATCGATTCTTGATAAAAATAATTTTCTAATATTATTCTTTTTTTAATAACTTTTTTAAAATAATTAAATAGATTAATTATTTTGAGACATATGAGTGTTTGAGAAATAATAAAGTAGAATTGAATACAATATATATATTAAGATAAGTTATATAGATATTTAAAATATATTTAAACATAAAATATACACATGAATTATACTTTTTTTTTTTTTCAAATAGTTTAATAGCCGAAATTCATTTTTTAAAAGTGAACGAGTAAGATATTATAGGTTCAAATTTATATCACTGTGAATATGATGTTTCTGTACAACTATATCAATTGAAATAGTTTAATGAGACTGTACTAATTTTTTAATAAAATTAAAAAAAAAATTACTTATATTTAAAGATAATAATTAAGTTGTTGTGTTGGCGAAATCGTCAATATTATTCACATTAAACCTCAAATATTTAAATACAATTGTATATAAATTTATGAATTTTTAGGTATCATTCCAACACAAAGTACTAGCAACCGACCGAATCATTCCAACACAAAGTACTGGCAGAGTAATCTGTCTGTCTCCAATAAACACGATCCAAGAGCCAAGGTGAGTAAAAGTTATGCACGAGGGTTGAAAATATGCCTTTACTTTTTGCTATTATTGCTTACCGAATTCATTGAACCTATTTTATTTGTGAATTTGGATGAGAGGGACAGGGAGGAAAATCGAATTAAAAAATGAGAAAAATTGTATATTTTTTTAAAATATTTATATATAAAATGATAAACAAATATTTTATTAATATATTTAAATTTTAAAATCCTTATTAATTAATTGCCTATATTTGAAAAGAAAATGTTTAAATTCTATAAATTTTTAAAATAATTTCAAAGCTCTTTATAATTTTTTACTTATCTCATAATGAGTGAAAAATGTGATAACTAATTTTGAGTTCTCTATTTCTCATCAAAAATTTATTAATGATAAGCATTTGTTTATTATTCTCTATAAAAAAAATACTTTATCAAACATATTACTTCTGTTTTTTATTATAAGTAGTTATGAAAAAAATTATATCATAATATAAGTCATTTTATAATATCAATAAATTATTAATATTATTTTTCTATTATATTTTTAATTTTTTTTTCTTTTCAATTATGTAAATTTGTCTTTCCAATACCATTAATAAAGAATAATTTTGTAAAATCATTCATAATTTCTCTTTTCCATATTATAATTATTATATTTTTTAATACGTGTGAAAAATAAAAAACTATTTATAATAAAAAACAGAGGGATATAAGTTTTTTTTTTCATTTTTTCTCTACTCCCTTTACTCAAAGTGAGGCAGAAGTTCTTGTTAACCTTCCCTTTAAGCAAACATGCCAAACCCTTCAAATGATCTAAAATAGAATTATACAAGTTTAAAGAACCTAACCCGATCCAATTTTCCAACTAAAGCCAAACATTTTCTGCTACCAGACACAAAAATGAATAAGTGGGGATGATTTTCTTCAAGACATAAACACAAGGGATAAATAAGATTATGCCGCCTATTTAGAATCCTTATATTCGCTAATTCATCACGCGCTTGTAGCCTGTTGAGCAAAAGCCTTCAGGCGAAATCATTGATGTTGCTAGAAACTTGGAATTTCCATAACTGCTTTAGAATTGGTAGCATCAAAGTGTCAATTTGAGTACCTGTAGAAGCTAAAGAGTGTTGTAATATCCTATGTCCCTGTAAATGCTCTATTCATTGTCAGTTGAGATCAACTGAGTTCCTATAAGCTCTAACTCTTATCAGTTGGGACAAATAGATTAATTAATGAACTCAAATGAGCTTAATTCTTACCTAGTGAGATTGACCTTTATTAATATGCTAAAGAAGGAACATTTTGATAACATTAATAATTGGTCAATTGCTCACCAGAAGATAAAATTTCATATAAGATATTTATTTTCTTTCTATCTTACCAACCACTCCATCATTTTGTTAGTAAGGAAATAAGAAAAGAGAAAAGAAGAGGGAAAAAAAAAGCTTGCATTAACAAGGATTTCAACTCAATTCCATCATCAAACTTCTTCCTGAAGGTGGGTTCCTAGATAACATTAGCTTTGGAGGGGAAAATACATAGTTTGGGAAATTAGGGTTTGTGTGAAACATGTTATATGTGATTATTTTGGTATTCACACATGTTCTACTTTTTGTTGTGTTCTTGCGTGTGATGAATCATGTTACTTGATGTTACCTTGCTGTACTAAGTGTTATATGTTGTTGTTGATGCTTCCTTTCTCCTTCATGCCAGGTTCTATTCTAGTTCTGATTTGTCATCCTCGTCGGGAAAAGGGATATCTACCCAGGCGATAGCTCATGTTACTGGGAGGTGAAGTTATGTTATTCTCACCTTGCGAGAGGACTGTCTCGCCAGGCGGAAGGTCTCTCTTGTGGCTCGTCGGGCCTCGCTAGGCGAGGTAGTGGAATTTTTATGAAGGTAAACATTCTGTTTGATCTCGATGGTAGCTTGCTTAGGGCTCGTCGGGCGAGAAAGCTCACTGGGAGGCTCGTTAGGCCTTGCTAGGGGAGAATAACTTGTTTTGTTGATAATATTTTGGTTCCTTATTTCCACCATAAAATGGGAACCGTGATTCCGATTAATGCGGGACTCGAAGCATTGGAAAACTAATACAATACTCTATCCTTTATAAAGTAAATCATGCATATGTATTTATTAATGTTTGATGAGAAATGATAAACTCTTATGCTTGTGTTATGTATTATATCATGAATTGTCATTTTCTTTGAATGAAAAAGGTTAAACCAACTATGATGAAATGTGAGATAAACCTAGTTTTGTAACTAGGTGAATGAACTAGAAAGATAACTTAGGTTGTGAAAATGACTTAGGTGGCAATGCTTGAATGAGAAGGTACCTCGGTGTGTAACATGGATGAGTAGTCGCTTGAATTGAGAACCAATAGGCTTTGTATGGAACATGTGTTGTTAATATGAGAACTTTGGTGAATGTGATCACCTAGTGATTGACGATTGCAATCACGTTGAATGTTGGAACCTAATCACGTATTCGGAAACAACCCTTGATTGTGCACATCCCAATTGAGATGCTTATATAGAGTAGAATTAGGGATGTGGAACCAATGATTCGAGCCTCACAAATGGGTTTGAGTCCCTAGAAGAGAGGTCTTATAAGTGGGTTCGAGTCCCATAGACATGTGGCCGCCTATGTGGGTTCGAGTCCCATATGATGAAAAATACTCTAAGTGGGTTTGAGTACCATATGAGTGACAGTTCTTGAAGTGGGTTCGAGTCCCATGGAGAATCTGAATCCACAAAAAAGTTGAATTATACAAAACATTAGTGACTCGAGCCTTGCCCTATATGTAGGTCCGGTCAGGAAAGGATGCTTTGTGATGGCTTCCTAATACTGATTTATTGAGTTAAGTGAACTTAAGTTACATGTTTCCATACAATGCGAATATCCCTTAGATGCTTAAATCTTGTTCTATTATGTAAGTGAACACAAGTAGGACGAAGTTGAATGACTTAAGTTAAAAAACCATAAGAGATCCTTGTAAAGCCGAGTGAATTCATAAGATAAGGGAACTTACTGAGATTATTATCTCATCCCATTATTATTATTGTTTTCAGGTGGTTCTATATAGGTGAAAGGCAAGGATAAGCTTTCCTAATGATGTTTCATATACTTTCTTTTGACGATCTTTTGTTGTGGATATTGTATATGGGTTGATGTGTACATAGCTCTTAGATTTTGATTAGGCACCTTAGCATGTTCCATATTATTTCTTTTGGACTTATGTATATATTGATGTTGTTAGGCACTTATGTGTATCAGTACCAAATTATACTATATGTAATATATTTTCTAGATGTATATTATGTGTCGTTGTTACAAATGCAGTCTGACAGAAGCTTCTTTGATAAAGAAAGTCCCCACATCACACCACCAAATGAAAGAATCAAATAAATCGTTATTAGGATTGATGTTTAAAAGATAATTTTGTAAATCTTCAAGCTCAATCAAAATCGAATATAAAAACTATTCCTAGTTGAAAACAAGGTCTCGGGTCTAATCTTTATTTGACCAATGCCACATGCCTCCAACTGATATTCTATTGACTTATACGCAATCAAATAAGGAAGGAAACTACAAAAATACGAGCTCTACTTCAAACCATTTATGCCTGTATAAGTCTTTAAAGAACCTAGAGCAAGTCTTAAATCTCTCCACTATAACGATGTTTTCTTGCCATTAATAGCCCAAGTGGGATCAAGAATACGCCCCTTAGAATATTCATATACATTAAAGTATAATTGAATTTGTTATCATTCCTTGTGGTAATTCATAAATGTCTATAATTCCTAATTTGGATAAAAGAGTATTGAATGGTTGAGGAAGTAGAAATTCTATATAAAAGAATATGCAAGTTGGTTTGTGGAAGATACGAGTGAAAGCTTCATAAGGCCATCTTGCAATTTCTCTCTCACAACATGATAATCAATTTCCATGTAATTACTTCCTTCATGGAAGATTGGATTGGAAACAATGTAGATGTCATTAAGGTTGCACAATAACAAATTTGTATTTTGGTGCATTTGATCTAAATATTTTGGAACAAGTATAATAGGCATTGCAGTTTCTATGTAGTAGTTGCAAAGACTATATATTATACATGAGAAGATGATCTAGAAATATTTAATTATTTCTTAGTTCTCCAAAATATAAATGACTTACTAGCTAAGAATAAACATTGGTCATAAATTGATCTTATTTGAATCAATACAACCATCTCAATTAGCATATGAAAAAGACAAAATTATGTAGTGAGGAATTTTTGGGAAAGAACGATAAAAGGCTTTTACATGGAATGTTATTAAGGTATTTGTTAACCCTAAAAGTAGAATGGTGGTGAATGATAAAATTTTTATTGAGAAACTAAATGAGTTTGATAGAGACCCAAGAAATTGATATAGCAAATGGGATAGTTTTTATTAAATTGAAGAAATGGAAAAGGAAATACAATAGTAACCACCAGAGCAAACTGCTCCTACCAGAGAAATAACTCCTAATTGAAATAAAACAATTTCCTCCCCCTTCAATACCACTACCCACGTACATATATGTATAGCACTCCCTAAGTGACTACCTGTCCCCACAAACCTTTCTCCTAGACTAACCTTCCCAATTAGTGGGCATAAATGGACCCAACCCAACATCAACATTATGCACCCTAACACTACCCTATCCTACATAATGAGCCTTGTCCTCAAGGCTATCATAAGGACAATGATTCAGCCACTGATTTTCACTTTCCCAACTGATAATTTCCTTGCTTCCCTCCCACCTTGTGACTTTTCTTGGCTGCACAATACTCATGGTGGCTATGTTAAGATGTGGCTGCATAATAAGGCTTTCCTTCAGTTCTTTTCCTGCATATTCTTTTGTCTGGATAATGTTGTACCCTTTGTGTCTCCCTTTCAAGCTGCTCATTCTTAAATTTAATTTCCTACAATTTCTTTACTTCACCTTTCCAAGAAAAGCTAATGGCTCTTTCTTTCCAATCAAAGTTCACCTTACCTAATCCTTGCAGCCAATTCACTCCCAAAACAATATCAATGTCTTCTAATTCTAAGACATAAGCTTCCACCCTAGTAGAAAACTTCTCAAACTGAATTTCCATTCCTTCACTTTTTCCCAGAGCAGTAGTACGATTATCATTCCCCAATTTAACACATGCTCCCTTAATTTGATATATATATATATATATATATATATATATATATATATATATATATGTAACAATGTTGTCATTTGAGGAGAGATGAAATTATGACTAGCTTCGGTATCAATCATAACCGTCACAGCCACCCCTTTCACCATTCCGACAAGTTGCAATGGAGCAAAAAAAGGAATTTGAAATCTACCTCCCGGTTCGGGATTGCACACTGCCATTATCTTACAGTCCACTGTTGCTTCCACTTCTCCTTCTTGTAGTTCGATTGCCACAACTTCACCATTGTCGTTGACAACTTCATCATTATCCATGATCACCAACCTCAATTGTTTCTCCGCACATTGATGGAGAGAAGTATAATGCTCTCCACAACTAAAACAAAGTCCTCTTGCCTTGCGATCCATTAATTCAGAATATGGTAAATACTTGACACCTCTATTCCGATCACCATGGTTATCTCGTCGTGTACCCTCTCTGTTCGTTCGTATTGCGGAATTCTGATTAGGATTCAAATTGGATTGACCCATTTGCAATTGAGTTCCCAACAATGGATCAGATCTAGATTTCTCTTTTGCTGGGCCCGAGTCATCATTTGACCCATGTTGAGTTTTAAACTTAAGCCCATTATCCATCTCTCTTCCTACTTTTGCAAAACTACCTTTGCTGTTTTGAGGCAGCAACTTCCCACGTAATTCATCTTCCAAATCACACGCTAATTTCGTCACGTGCAACCGTGAATATGGATTGAAGGATCTCACCTTCAATCAGAGCTCTGGTTTGAGTCCTCCGAGAAAACACCCTAAGTATTGCTCCTCCGGCAATCTTCTCACTTGAGAAGAAATGTACTCGAACGCACTGACGTAGTCTTCAACGCTTCCTTCTTGCTGCAAATCCTTTAGTTCCTCAAATGGATTATCACTCTGTCTCCCTCTGTACCTATTCATCAATGCCTGTTTCAGTTTCTCCCATGTCAGATTTCTTCTGTTTCTCGCAAGAGATTGTACCAATGGATTGTTGCTCATTCCATGCTTATCTTAGCCAATCGAACCTTCACTTCCTCCGTGGTTCCTTGTACATAGAAATATGTTTCTGCACGCGTGATCCATCTAACAGGATCTTCACCATCAAATGAAGGTAACTTCATCTTCTTCACTGCCATCCGATACTTCGACACCTTTTCCTCCACAACAGATGACGATGGTGTTTTTTCAGGCTCACATCGAATCTTCGTGAATTCTTCCACCAAAGTGAGACGAAAATCAGCAAGCGTTTGATGAAACATTTCCTCCAATGTCGACACTCTTGCCTCAAACGCTTCTTCCATCGACAGAACTCGATTCTCCAATTCATCCATTCTCCGTTACATTTTTTGGGGCATCAATCACAAATTCACTGGCTCCTCTCAATGAATCCGGTAGGTCGGACCAATGATAGAGACCCAAGAAATTGATATAGAAAATGGGATAGTTTTTATTGAATTGAAGAAATGGAAAAGGAAATACAATAGTAACCACCAGAGCAAACTGCTCCTACCAGAGTAATAACTCCTAATTGAAATAAAACAATTTCCTCCCCCTTCAATACCACTACCCACGTACATATATGTATAGCACTCCTTAAGTAACTACATGTCCCCACTAACCTTTCTCCTAGAATAACCTTCCCAATTAGTGGGCATAAATGGACCCAGCCCAACATCAACATTATGGACCCTAACAGAGCTGTTGTGTAATGAAAGTTATATTTGGTTAAGTTGTGGTTAGGTATAACAATCTTCCAATAAGCCTTCTATAGGTCAAGATGTCTGTTGGGTTTAACATGGGAGTATTAAGGTTAATTAGGGGAGTTGAATAGACATTCCTCCAATAAAAAATATTTAAAAAAAGGTCTTCAAAATTAGAGTTCTAAAATGCGCGAGAGTGGAATTTTAGAAAATATGTGTTATGGATGTTTGCACAATTTACTTATTAATGAACATGGGAGTATTAAGGTTAATTAGGGGAGTTGAATAGACATGCCTCCAATAAAAAATATTTAAAAAAAGGTCTTCAAAATTAGAGTTCTAAAATGCGCGAGAGTGGAATTTTAGAAAATATGTGTTATGGATGTTTGCACAATTTACTTATTAATGAACAAAAAATATAATGCAAATTGAACTAATGAAATTACTAACATACAATGTGCTAATTAATCACATTTGATTCACAATGAGATGTTTGAATGGAACATTATTAATTGAATTAAAAATATAATATTACAAATTTGCACATATATAATCACCATATAAAATGTATAACAGACAAGATCTAATACATACCTAAACTTAAACTTTAAAATACTATAAGCGATAAACCAACAACATACAATTCTAGAAAATAATAACGCCCTAAAATCATACATTTTTAGAAAGATAAAACACCAATAACATGGAAACTATATAAAACATAAAAGAGACGGATGAAGAGAATTGTGCACCAGTATTCATACAAGTTTAGTGCATCGTCCTCGCTTGCACCTAGTCCAATTTCCAATAATGAACCATTAAAAATTCAGTAGTCTTACACTAATTTTAGAATCACATCTATATTCTAGTTATAAAATATAATCAAGACAAATTGAAAACTTAAAATTAATTGTTATGAAACTCATATCTAAATATGGATTCTTCTTCTGTTGAACACAACTCACTAGTTTGCAAATTCCCCAAGATCCTCACTCGACCTTGAATCAGTTCACCCTCTCATAACCAAAGCACTCCAAGATTTTTTTTCCATAGCAATCTTCACTTGATCCTACCAAAACTTCCCTTGTTTCAGTCTTTAAATTTGTGACACCCCGTAAATCTATAATAATATCATACACAATGTTAATTGGTATTGATATAACATAAGTGCCTAACAGCATCATTTATATGTTCAACATACCTAAAATACATCATATGAACATGGTTTTCATGAGTTCCTAACATGATATTAAGATATATACATCAGAAACTATCTTGAAACATCTTTGCACCACTTTACCTTTGCCTTTATCCTACATGGAGTTACCTAAAAATTCAATAATATAATGGGGTGAGCACTACTACAAATATTACATTTTATGAAAAAACTTTCATCTCACTAAGCAAAAAACCGAGGTAAAGGTCCATGATGCACTATGTTTTTTTTTTCAAGAAATTATCACATATTCCCTCAGTTTAAGAAAAAAAACTAAGGGGTATATTAATTCATGGAACATGTTTTGTGTCCCAGCAACTACATCTTTTGTTTTTTTCTCTTTAAAAGTAATATCTTTCTTATTACTATAAAAGGATTCCTTCACTAAGGTTTATCCTAAACCTAACTCAAAAGTTCAGTTGCTTCATACTCTTAAACATCATTTTGTCTGATGGATTTCACAAAAAAATATGTTGGTTATGCGTTGTTGTTCTTCTTACACCAACCTTTAACAAATCATTTTTATGTTATTGTAATCTATCTCATGTAATGATGTTGTTGTTATTCACGTCAATGTTTAATGGAATAACTTTTCAATGTTGTTAATCAAATAAAACTTAATATAATATATATTGATTTCTTTGGTTGACAACATTCAGAAATTTATTCTTAATCATATTCAAACACATAAAGAAATTGGTGAATGGTAATATATTAAACAAGGAAACAGTACACGTGACTTCAATTTTTTCCATTTACCATTTTTTGGCAATAGAAGTCATATATTACATTGGTTTTTTAGAACTCAAGGTTAAAACCCGTTAGTTTCCGAAGCATTTACTGTCGTACGGACAAACCATGTTTTAGAAGAATTAGAACTAAATATGATAAGTGCGATGAGTCTACTTAAGTACTTTTGGGAGAATGAAATTAACACCACATGCCACGTGTTAAACAGGGTTTTCATTAGACCTATCCTAGATAAGAGCTCATATGATTTATTTAAGGCTTAATACCCTTTTTGATCCCGTATCTTAACCCCGGGGTCCATTTTTTAAAGAAATTATTTTCAAAGAAAATTGGTTTCGAACAAGCATGACAAATTTAACAAAAGCTTTAAAATTTTCTTCCCAATGGGCTAATAATAATGTCCAAGTTAATCTAGTACAATCGTCTACTATAACAAAGTTGTAGTAATTTCCTCTTAGTCTCTTAGTTCTTGAGGGACAAAGAGATCTAGATGGAGAACCTCAAGAATTTAGTTTGTAGAAACAAATACTTTAGGGTTTAAAAAAAATACTCTTCTTTGATTTCCCACTCTGCCAACATCACACATCTTTTTTTAGTAAAATTTATTTTATGTAGGTCGATCACTAATTCCTTGGAAACTATCTTATTAATTAGATATAAGTAGACATGACCAAAACCTAAATGCCACAACCTGAAGTCTTCACTCTGAGTGACTAAACATTTAGTACCATTTTTTCATATATCATCTAAGTTAAGCATATATACATTTTCAATTCGAGAACCCTTAAACACCAATTTACTATCATCCTTATGCTCAATCATACAACCTAAGGTGTCAAAAGTTATAAAGAGACTTTTTTGCACAACTGACTAATGCTCAAGAGATTATATTTAAGCCATTTAACCAACATCGTATTATCAACAATAATTATGCAGGGATTTCCTACAAGACCTTCAGCTAAGATCTTACTGTCGTGCATAAAAACGATTATGGTCTCGCATGCAAGTATACATGTATGTTTTAATTGTAGCAAGTGATATTAGTAAGGATATCATACCCACAGAGAGGGAAAGAGGTTTAGATTGAACATTTTGTAAATATTCTTGTTTAAAACTAACATGAGCAAAGTAACAAAATAATAGTTGGTAACAAACTTAGATGTTTCCACAACACAGAACTAAATGAAATAAAAGTAGGTTTAATTAAATCAAGAGAGTGAATGTTGAGCTATGATTCATTAATATGCAAGTAACCAAAATGTGTATATGATGAGATGTGTTGTGCCTCAAAAGATCAGAATGTAATTTATAGGTGTATCTCTTCAACATCAAAACACGCATTAATAGGGCAAGGGAGCAAATCTCTAAGTCTCACTTATAACCCTGAAATACGTTTGGTCTATATTCTGAAAGTTCTTTATGGTCTTAGCCTCTTATCTCTAAGAAAACTAATTAAGTGAATATCTCTATCATACTTGTTTAACCAATTTTGTTATGGAATCCACTTGTTGTTGGATCTCTCACAACAACAAGCTTTTACCTTTTTCTAACTTTATCATTCAAAGAGTCAGGTTTATAGCATAAAAACACATAACAAAATAAGACACTTAACATCACATCATTTTAACATAAAGGCAACATTATATTAACTTCACATTGCTCAACACACAAGTGTTTAGTTCACGGTGAGCTAAGTACAAACTACTAAACTGAAATTACTAGGAAACATACTTAATAATAATGTAAAAGAAATAACAACCTAAAAGTAACTTAGAGATCTCTTGTGTTGGATAAACAACAACTGAAGACTCCAGTGGCGCCAGCTCCCAGCAGTGAGTATAGGATTGGATGAGAAGAAAAACTCTCTCTTTTCTCTCAAACCTCACAGTGAAATTACTAAAACTATACTAAAAACTATCTTCTGAATGAATGTGTGTGGAACTTCTTCTCCAATTCCTAAGGTCAAATTTTATAGGCACAAGTGTGGATGTGAAAGGTAGTAGGCCTTGGATCATGGGCTTTTGATGCAAACAAGGTCCAACACATATTCAATTAAGCATACTCCCTTTTTGTCCTCCACTCTTTGTGAACAAGCATCCTGGTACAGGCAGTGGTGGGGGACAAGGCATCTGGTGCAGGCTGCTGCAGCAGGTAGTGGGGCAGAGGTGCAGGTGATGCAATGTTTGTGTGTAGGGTGCGCTTTTGCAGTGGTGGTCCTCACCGCACTACTTCTTTGTCTCCTTGTGTAATTGATCTTATCCATTTGATTTTACATTTCTTCCAAGCACAATTTTTCCACGCAAGCTCTAGAAATTAGCACACTCCATGCTCTTGGCCATTATCCCTTTGTGATTTTCAACAAACTTTAAACTTTCCTTTCATTTTTCTCCTTCAGACGCTGCCTAGACCACGCATGCCTCAGCTAGCCTTAACTGCCTTAAAATCCATTAACACACACATAAAAACTACAAAAGGAGCATCTATTGTGCTCAAAGCAAGATAAGCTAAAAATACTAAAACTTAGGAAATAAACATTAAATTCATTACAAAAACATAAATGAAATGGGGTAATAATGACACACTAAAAGTGGATTATCATTTACCTCAGTTATTATCTCCGCGTGTGATGTGACTTTGTTCTTTATGCATAAAATCAATTAACATTGGTGTGCTTCCCGTCATATGTCTTGAACAACCACTATCTTGAAACCACATTCTATTCATAGTAGTAAGAAATTCTTGTAAGAAGATTAACAAGGTAATTTAGGTCTCCAACTTGTGTTACATACTCGTGGGTTATTATTAGGACCTTTAGGAATCCATGTCATGAGATAACTAGGCCCTTTTATGTTCCTAATGTGACATAGAGGCCTAATATTACATTTTTTAGCCTAATAGTGAAAACTACTTTAGAAGAGTTACTTCTTCCATTATTTCTAGTGACATAGGAATTTTTATTTAAAAAAATTCTAAAACATTCCTTTTCATCACTTGAACTGATAGAAGTAATATTAGGTGATTTGGAGATATGTGTGTCATACCCTAATTTTGACCCTAAATTTTTTAGTTGATGCAATTATCATAGTATCTGCATAGCATAGCATTTTCATTTCGCATAATAACCAAATTGTCAACCAAAATAAACTATTGGATTTATAGGAAAATCGGTCAAATTAAATGTCAACTGTGCGTAAAATCAGTGGACGAAAAGTTTCAAAACCGTGCTTGCAGACGTCAGTTATATTAATCTACGTTTCGCGTAGTTTAACATGGCGTGCTCATTTTAATTTTTTGACTACTTGTCGGTCGCATTTTGATCAGTCTGACCTTTTTAACCGAGGAAAATTTATTTCGAAATTTGACCAAACGCTGTATTTTTTTGAGTCGTTTATTTCGTACTGATCATTTTGGTGAATTCATTTTATTTTTTCGAGCACTTCGATGTCAGTCTATTTATTCGTTTTTAACCAGTTTCATTTTATTTTTTAGTTAATAATCATTTAATTTAATTTAGATTCAATTAGGTTTTAATTATTTAGGCAAAATAACCTTTTTCGTCCCTTAACTTTGCCCCAGGGTCCAGTTTGGTCCCTTAACTTTAAAAAGTGGCAAATTCGTCCCTTAACTTTTTAAATAGTGTCACGTTAATCCTTCCGTCTGGTTCCGTTAATCAAAGGTTGAAAACAGGTGCCACGTAGTTCTAGGTGGACTTTATGTGGGTGACATGGAAATAAGGACATGTTTAAACAAATTGAAAGTAGCTTTTCATTACCTAGAATATCAAAAGGGTAAAACAGGGTCTTCCAGTTCATTTCTGCTCTCCAATGAATGTATCCTGGATGAAGTTCTCCAATGAATGTCGTAAAAATACTTACCAAAACACAATTGTTAAAATTATAACATTTCATACATTTTTAGAACAACCCATCATAACATTTGAAATAACTATAATGGTGTATACTGATTGGTAACAGCAGCACACAACACACGGGCTGAAAAATGAAACATATATTATAAATATTAAAAAAGGGTGTCAAGAACTCCATTATTAGCCATATGCATACAACATTCATCTTCCTTTTCTTATTTTCTTAACACTCATGAATGGTCTCGTGAAGTCCATTAGCATGAATAAAATAATAAATATGGTGAATGTGTTAAACACCAAGACATGAATGAGTAATCAAATCAAAATTTAATCACCTTGAATGCAGTGCGTTTAACTAATTCAAAAATTTTAGCATCTCCTTTTCTAATAAAAATATGGGAAGTTGAAGTTATTTTATTCTTGTGAATATTTTCTGTAAGAATAAATTTTGTAACTTGTCACAAAATAATGAAATTCTAACATGGAAGACTTAGTGTTAACTTGTCACAATGTTTTATAGGAAGTTGTAATAAGAAGCTTTTATCACAATTTCAGGTTGGGACACATATCAGTTTCTTGTAGATATCCAAGAGGCAACAATGATTATGCTCAACTTTATCAGAAATGTATGAAATTACTTATTTCTTGACTCGTGTCTTGAAGTGCAGCACTCCTCACCTTAGAAACATAATATCATCTGACGAGGTTATTATTTTCTTTTTCTTGATTTTTCTAGGATGGAATTGCACCAGGTGGATTCAACTTTGATGCCAAATTGTGAGTCCTTCACTATATTTTGTGCTCATGTCACTTTTTTCAGCTTTATAATTTACTTACCAAGTGACATTTTAGGCGGAGAGAGAGCACAGATGTTGAAGACTTGTTCATAGCTCATATTGTTGGAATGGATACAATGGCCCGAGGCCTCAGAAATGCTGCCAGGCTAATTAAGGTGATACATTTTATCCTCCTTTACATCAACTTTTATTTGTAATGTCAATCTGAAAGCTTGTATTTTTCAATCTCTCGTGACAATCAAACTAATCATTTCTCATTATGTTTGACCAAAAGGATGGTTCTCTGGCCGAGCTTGTCCGCAAGCGATATCAAAGTTTTGATACAGAAATTGGGGCTCTAATAGGCAGTAACAGGTATCTTTAATAATGCATAATTGTTGCCCATTTTTATTTCTTCACGTATGAAATTATGCATATGGCTAGTCTTTTGGTTGCCCATTACATCGCTATCATACTGGTAGAGAATCAAGAGTTGTTACTGCACTAACTCTCCTTAAGAGACACCTTTTCAAGTTAAGTTTCAGAACTTCTGTTTTAAGTGATTTTACTCCTTGTATTAACCACTGATTCTGACTCTTCAAAATATGTGCAGTTACCAAGGTCATGCCTCGGCTGCATTAGTTCTTGTCGGGGTTGACATCACTGGACCACATTTACATACTGTTAGCTCATTGTTTAAACTTTCCTTTAATATTAATATTTAAAATTATATTATTTGTAATTCATAACTGGATTTCTCATCTTTTTGTGTTCATCTTTTACAGATCTATCCACACGGGTGAGGCTAGTGGCGGCGATGAATTAAAAAATAGTAAGAACACCTCTAGTGGCGGTGATGAATTAAAGAAGCTAATTGAAGCTAATCCTTTGTTTCGTGAGAAGTTACAATTTCCTTCCTTGAAGAACTCTATACTAAGGGCTCTAATCAATCAGAGGTTGTTTAAAAAATCTGATCTGGTTTATATAATGTAATCAGTGTTACAAACCTGGGACTTGTCCAGCTTTAACCGCCTCTGCTAAGTCAGCTGACAAACTCTCCAGCGGCTTACCGGCCTCTCCAGCGGATGCATGAATGGTGGTTGAGGTTTTGGGAAGTGTGAACAGAGGAGGACGGGAAATGGAGAGGTTGGAATGAGAATGTGGAGGGCGAGAAATGATGGTGAGAGTTTGGAGTGAGAGAGAAGTAGAAAAGTGGTGGTTTAGATTGGGGAGAGAGAAAGAGCGAGCGTAGATATCAAGCAAACAGGGCAAGAGGTTAATTACACTGTCACTTCCAAATCCATGTCAGCTGCCACGTAACCAAGAATAAACGGACATCTGAGCCAACTAACGGCAAGGACTACTTTGACACCATTTAAAAAGTTAAGGGACAAGCTTGCCACTTTTTAAAGTTAAGGGACGAAAAAGGTTATTTTTCCAATTATTTAATATTAGTTTAATTTATATTTCTTTTTTTATAATATTTAAAAATTTGTTTTTTTATCTATTTTTGGCAACGCTTAGTTACCAAGTGTTGAAAAGTTGTTTTATTTATTGGCTCCATTTGGGAAAAATCTGGTACATTGCATTGCATCAAGGATCTGCAGCGAAAATGACACATCAGAGCAAAGAGGACTTTCTTTCATTTTTCAAAAATCATTTTCTCTAATCCCTCTCATGATGCATCACCTTTTTTCATTTTTTCTTCTTTGACTTTTTCCACTTTCAGTAAAAAAATCCTCCTCTCTAGGAGAGATATCTCATTTTTCTTCACTTTTAAAAAAAGAAAACAATAGAATAAAGAAAGATGACACGCCTCACACAGGGACAACTCATCTTCTCTTCAATAAAAAAACTTCACGGTGCTCATCAAAACAACGGATCCGCAACCCCCGCCTCCAGAATACACTTCTGTTACCTTCTCACAACCTTAAATAACCTTGCTTAAGTTGTCCATACGATCTTCCTCACCAAGCCGCGGACAACATAAACCCTTCTCTTCTATCACACAGTAAGAACACATACACAAAAAAACTCAATCCTTTTAACATTTTTAAAAGAAAACCTGTAGCTAGAACACTCTTCACTTTTTTCTTTAACCTGTCACACCCTAATTTTTAACCCTAAGATCCCACATCATTTTGCATCATATTGCATCATGTTAGGTTAATCAATTATGCATAACTAACCAATTTCCAAGTTTTTGTTTTGTTTTGTTTCATCTGTGAACTAGGGTTTGCCCTAAGAGGCTCAAAAGCTTGATCAATCAAAGTTTTGGATGGATCCTCAATCAAGCAGGCTCTCTTGCTCCCAAGAAACTTATTTCCATCAAATGCCAAGAACCAGATGGCCTCACACCAAGTTCTTCAAAGATTTACTTCACTTGACCAAGAACTAGGGTTTCCTCAACCAAAGTCAATTACATATTTGACTTTTGGTCAAGACATGACCTTAAGTCTTGGGACATGATTCAAGGAACTCACATACACCCATGAAGTCCATTTATAGTGTTCAAGTAGCCCAAGAGGTTATTTTTGTTGAAGATTAAGAGGTGAAGATTCATATGATAAAAAGTCAATTGTCCCTCCAAATCAAGGTTTGACTTTTAGGAATTTTGGTCAACTAGTGTTTTCTCAAGTCATGGATGATGGTAACATGTGGTTTGGGTCACAATTAATCAATGAAAATCAAGAAATTGGAGTTTACTTACAAAAAGGGCAACAAGAGGAAGGTTGAATTTTTCTAAGTTATGGATGATTAATGATTTCATGCCAACTTGCCAAGGGCATAACTCACAATCTAGATATCCATTTTCCTTGGTTCAAAGATCAATTTGAAGAGCGTTTCCCACACTACAACTTTGTCAATATGGGTGGATTCTCAAAAAGTGCATGGATTTCAAGTTATGAGGGCTTAAAGTTAGAAAAAATAAGGTTTTAGAATTTTGTACTTAGAAATTTTCTAAGTATAGAACTTTAGTTTGGAGGGTGAGTTTTCAAAGCTTTCTTTCTCATGGTTCTAGGCTCCAATTCCTTTTCCTTGCAACATGAAAGTTGTTGTATGTCATCCAAGCTTTCCATGGACACCAAGGACTCCTCCACTGGATCAACACAACTCAAGTTATGAAGCCTTGAAGTTAGGATGATCAAAGATGTCCAACTTTGTGAGGTCAACTTCAAGTGTATTTTACATGAACTTACAAGCTTCAAATTAATTTTCTTCCCACATGAAGTTTGTTCCTCTTGTTCCAAGCTTTCATGGATAACAAGATCTCTTCAATTGGATCAATAGAACTCAAGATATGTGGATTCAAAGTCAAGGTTTCAAAGATGGAAAAATTCAATAACTTAGAATCTTTTCTAAGTTATTTGCGACATAGTTGTGTACATGTTTTCAATTCAATCTTTCCCCTTGATCCAAGGCTTGTTTCATCTTTCCACTAACATGAAACTTGTTCTACTCATTCGCTATTTTCACGTGAGCCAAAGAGTTCATGAATTGGAGTAATTTTCATCAAGTTAGAGCCATCCAAAGTAAGCTTCATGGATTGGTTTTCATGCACACCATATTGTGACATTCCCATACATGCCTCAAGGTTATTTCATACAGCCATATTTTCCTCAATCCATGCGCATAATTTGATCACAAATTCCCCAAAACCATCACAAAACATTGCTTCAAATAGCTAAACAAGCACATGTACCACATGTGTGCATTTTGAAATAGCTTACCAAATGAAGCAAGACGACAAAACCACAAAACTTGTGTACCAAGGAGGCCCTCTCCACTCTCCCATTCTGAATGTTACCTCCACTAAAAGGGACAATAACAAATCACCCACAAACCATATCATGCGTACCACAATCTCATTTTTACTTCATTTTTTCAAATTTTCACCAAGACCATTAACCATACTCTAACCTCAGTAAAAATCCTTCTAACCACACCACAAACCTCATATATAAGCTAAAGGTAAACCCTAGAGGAGGGGGGAGTCATTTCTGCAGCCACACACCACTCAAACTTTCTCTCATTTTCAAAAACTTTTTCTCTTCGAATCCCCTATTTCTAAGCTTTTCCTTCCATTCCCTTGCTTCTATCATTCTTCTGAGAGTTGCTAAGAGCTAAAGGAAGAGTTTGGAGCTTTGGTTACACGTGGAAAAGAAGCATACAAGTGGTCACCGTGGGTAAATTGTTTTCTTCACTATTTCTCTTTTTTAATGCTCTTCTAAATGTATGATGATTGATATTTGGTCTCTGGAATGATGTAGATGATTTTTGGTTTTTTGTTGTCTTATTTTGTGGATGTTTCATAACACAACCATTTCTTTCGTGCCCTTTTTTCATCATGTTAGAGACATTTTAAAAAAGTTTTGATGTCATAATCTTTCTCTACGTGAAAATCTGAGTGGAAAGGTGCCGGATTTTGTGAGTTTTGGTGTGATTTTTAGTCAGCTCCGGTGGCCCTTGCTAGAGAAGACGACCGGAGCCCTAGCTCCGGCAACTGATGTGGTTTGGCTGAGGTGTGCGCGTTGACTCTTTGACTTGCACATGTGGCCATGACGTGGTAATGATCTGGATAAGCGAATCTGCCACGCAAGCCTTTTTGTTTCTGAGTCTTGTTTTTTGGGTTGGGCTTAGTCTTCATTTGATTTTCGCACCTCACTTTTGGCCCATCAGCGTTTCATAACTAGTTTTAGTTATTTCCAGAATTACTACTACACCCCCTTTTTTATCATTTGATTTTTATTCTATTTTCTTTTTCTCTTTCTTTCATTTTAATTTATTTTTTATTGTTCCAAGCATGAGATAAATTCAAAAAAAATATGTTTCTGTTTCTTTGACATGTTGAGTTATTTTTCACATTTTTATTTTATTTTTTAAAATTATTTTTCTATTTTATTTAGAATTATTTTCAAAATGTGTTTCCACTTTTTCCCTTAGATTAGGGTTTGGTTCTTTTGATGCTTTGCACACCTTTCCTTGAGCCAATCTTTAACTATGTTTTGACACATAATATGGTGATTTTTGGATACTTTTGTTGAGCTTTGATGATTCTGCTTGGTATGATTTTTATTTGATCATGTGTGACCCTCGATCTATGCTTGACTTTTGAGATACCCTAGCTTATTGATTGGTTTTGTGTATGCTCTTGTGCCATTCTTTTATCAACCTTTTGTACACATACAATTGAGTGTATGAACACGAGTTTGACCATTTTATTGGAATTTATTTGATCATTTTTCTATTTTTTAATGCTATGTCAAGTTGATGAGGTTTTGACCATGATATTGTGCATACTTTGACCTAGTTTTTTTAACATTGTTCTTGCCTGATTCCATTTGATGCTTGATGATCCTAATTGAGTTGAAAAGCTATGTTTGAGCTTCTGATCTCCTTTGATTCATTATGTATGGCTTTACTTTTGAACTCCTTTGTTTGTATATGAACGTTTGGATCATTTTGAGGTTGATATGGAATGATGCATGCCTAGTTCTTTGCTCATGATTTGTGTTTGATTCTCATTGAACTTCTTTGATGTCTTGGTGTTGAATACACATTGAAATGCTTGTGTTTTCTTCTTACCTCTTATGTTCACATGCTTTGATTGCATAAGTTTGATCATAGTTGCTTTGTTTCCATGAGATAAATGCTTACATGTGCCTAATCCTTGCTTTGATTCATGATGAATGACCTTGTGCATCATTTCTCATCTTTGAAGTGTGTTGAATATGATGTGATATAGGTTCTGACCTTGATTGTTTTTCATCTTGCTTGACTCATTTTATCTTGGTTTGTTCCTTATTAATTTGTGGTTAACTTCTCAAAGCATGTATGCTTGTGCACTAATCAATTCATTTTGCCTAAGTGTTTGAGTTGTGTCATGTGACTTCTTTAAGCATGTTTCAGATGATTCAAATGTGTATGAGTGTTCACTTGTATGCCTACTTGTTGCTTTGATTTAAGTTGAAAACATGTGTTGTCTTGCATACTTTCTTGTGGCTTTTGAATCTATATGATTGCACATGTCTAAATCCAAGGGAAGGGTTTATTATTAGGCTATATTGTCATGTACATTGCATCTCTTTTACATTTCCCTTTTTATTTCTTTCACCCATTGTGTGACCTTTGTCCCCCTCTAGGTTGATTACCTTAGACTGATATACTTAGTTTGTATCCTTAGGCTAGTTCCCCTTAGGATGTTTCAACATTAGATAACCTTCCGGTTTCTCTGGGGATCTCTGTTCGATATGCATGACTGCCCTGGCATATCTCTTTCTGGCTGAACTTGTTTCTCCACCACCAGCAAACCCTCTAAAGATGGTGTTTAGCGTGTGTTGATCTGTCTTTGTCTCGTGACCCTCTTCGGCATCTGAACTCTTCTTTCGGGCTGAATTTTCTTGTCCCGGGTCGTATCGACAGTTCTCTTGTTATTTTGTGGTCGAGAATCTTTCACATATGCCAAGAGATGATCTCTCTGGATTAGAGCTTCAATTTCTTTTTTTAGCTATTGACAGTCCTCGGTGTGATGTTCCTGTACACGGTGGTAATTACACCAAGCCTCAGGTTGTCTTCCTATAATAGCGTTGGCTTTTTTGGGATGATGAGGCTCCGGTAACAGGTTCATATGGCCGACTTCTTTAAGGATATCTCCCTTGCTTGCATTCAATGGGGTGAGGTCTCTGTCTGACTCATATGACTGTCTATATGGTCTGGGAGCATGTCGGTCGCGCGTACCTCCCCGAGGATGCTCCTTTCTTCTGTTCGACGCCTCTTCCTTGTTCTTTGTCTTTTCACTGTTGTCCTGAGCTCTTTTCTCTTGAATACTTTCTTCTCCTTTGATGTAACACTCAGCCCGAGTAGTGATCTCGTCCATGCTGATAGTCGGTTTCTGAGTGAACGACTCATTGAACTACCCTGCTCGTAATCCATGTTGAAAAGCTCCCACAAATAGTTCCTGGTTTGGATGAGATACTTTGAGGATTTCTTCATTGAATCGGTCCAGGTACTCACGTAGTGACTCTGACTGTTTCTGTTGGACACTGAATAGTGTAGTCGTGGACACCTTCTGGCATTTGCTTGCCGAGAAGTGTTGTACTAGCTTCTTAGTCAAGTCTTGGTAGCTTAGGATGGAGAGCTGAGGAAGGCTCATGTACCATCTTAGAGCTACATCCTTAAAGGTACCAGCCATGAGTTTTCACTTCAGTGAATCCGAAGGGAAAACTATGGCCATCTGATTGTTAATGGCAATAACATGCTCCTGAGGATCCGTCTTCCCATCGTAAGAAGTTAGTGGTGGTGCTTTGAAGTTTTCTAGGACATGGTCATCCCACATCTCTTGAGAAAGAGGTTGTGGCTTGACAACCTCCTCCTCACAGTCTCCGTCAGCCTGACTTTGTTGTTGTAGAACCTGTATGCTGTCTTGCAGCATCTCATTCTACTGACGCATAATCTCCATCATGGCTAGTAGTTGAGCCATGTCTGGAGGATTTCCTTCAGAGGACATGTTGTTAGTGTAAGGTGTGGCCTGGGAGAGTTTTACCTAGGCCCCACGGTGGGCGCCAAATGTTATAGCCAAAAATGGTTAGATACCCCTAAAGTGCTAGCTCTCCTACTTCTTGGACAAGGAGAACTACGCTGTCTATAATGTGTAGTATATTTGGGGATTTGAGAGCTATACAAGTGTTGTATATTGTCTCAAGATGAATGTGTCTTTCTTAACCCTCATGTGGGAGCCCCTTTTATAGCCTTTATCAGTCTACATTTAAGGTATGCCATTAAGAGAAGTCTCTTGGCCTTCTGACGTTGCATGGCCATCATTGTCGTAACTCCTATTCATGAATGCATTCTTTGAAGACCAGGTAACATCTACATTGATGCGCCGCCACCATTACAACTGTTGGTGTACCTTGTTGATTTCATGTCCGGCATAGGTGCCGGTTTGATGGGGTGTAGTACCCGGCCTCATAAGAATTCAGCTGATGGGAGTCGGGCTCCCTGACCGGCCTGGATTGTAAATGGTATTTTCCTAGCTCTCTACATTGCACGACTTTTCTTGCTATCATAGTTTAGTTCATTCTTAACCTTATCCGACTACACAACTCGGCATCAAATATATTTGGTATGTACATAAGCCCCCCGAGTACTATATTCGTTTACAAGGGTACAATACTTGGCAGTAACATGATCCCGGATATATTTGTTGGGTGTCGTGCTATAGGCCGACTTTTCTTCTTAGGTCCTTACGTGTCAAAAACATTCGAACAATCGTGTCCCCTAGTCTTCCCTAGAGTTATGATGACTGTTAATGACTACTCTCTAGCTAGTCTTGGGTGTCGAGTCTTTTATTAAAATCCTCCCCTCTCCCTTTTCTCATTTCTACGACCAAATCATCTTCCTTCTTTATCAACCAGAGCATTTTCCCAATCTCTCAGGCTTCTCTACTCACATATATTCTTCCACTATTCTTGATTTTTATTTTATTCTTCGATTCTATTTTTAGAAAGTATGGTTGTCCTTAGTAAACGAGATGACGACCGTATGAAGTCTATGGAGAGGAAAGAGTTATGGAAATAATGCATGTGGGAAATAGAAAGTGCTTTAAGGCCAGATGAGTATAGACGAGTCATGAATGAAGTTTATGGCGTCGTTATCACTTTTGAGAGTAATTTTGATTCTGGCTCATGTTCCTCGGGTTTTTTAGAGATCTCAATGACGATTGCTGCTCCTTTCGATCTCGAGGTCATGAACCATAAGAATAGTACCTTCGATGATGTAGAAATCGCGAAACTCCGGTCCTAAAGGTAAATATCTTCAACTGGGTCCAAAGATGATGTTGTCTTGGAATCGTGTGTTCCCGGAGAACGCGGTTGTATACTCCGTCCTAAAGGTGTTAAAGAAGATTTTTTTTATTTCTATGTTGGGGTTCTAGAAGATTTTAATATCCAAATACCCTTTTCTGATTTTGAAGCGGATATGTTAAAAGTTGTGACCATAGCTCCCTCTCAACTTCGTCCCAACAGTTGGGGTTTTATAAAGACTTTTGAAAGAGTTTGTGAGGTTTTAGATATCACCCCCACAATTGGTTTGTTTTTCTCATTCTTTGAGGTTAAAGGTGTCGATAATTGTAGTTGGATACAAATCAGTGGGATTCCCGGGCGGAGTTTTCTCCAGGCATACACTTCTAATTATAAGAATTATAAGAACCGATTCCTAAGGGTAAAGAGTGGGCCGAGGTGTCCACAAGTGCTATACGCTCTGGATAGCCAGCCTCGCTTTCCCTTTTATTAGGCTGAAAATCCACTGCCGATCACTGGTTTCAACTGTGAGAAATTGAGTGAGCTGGAAACTCAATCTCTGACTGTTCTTGACTCCTTTCGTATGATGAAGGTTAAGGAGTTGTTACCTTTAAGTGATTAGAAACTACTCGCCTTCTTGGGTAATTGTTTGCTTGTTATTTTTCAACACCTTTAATTACTCTCGTTCTGGCGTTTATGATTTTTGTTTGTAGATACGATGACTAAGTTGTCCGTGGCTGAACAGAAGAAGTTAATGCTAGAGGCTCGTGCTGCTCGGAGAGGATCTAGAGGAGTTGCCTCTTCTAAATTGGATATGGGCGGGTTGGAGACCCGACAACAAAAGCGGACACGGGGGACGAGTACTAAGACAACCCCCGAGTACGAATGAACCTCAGCCTTCTGCTCCTCCAGTCCAAGAAGAAACTTCACAAGGGGCTCCCAAGAGGTTAAAAACCCTTATGACTGACGAAGTCTGTCAAGTCGACATGGAGATCAAATTTTGGTCTAAAATGTTGGGGAAAATGTTGCATCCGGGGAGTTTAAATTTTGGTCCAACAACTTTAATGGGCTTAGATTTTTGTACGATCATCTTAATGCCACATAGGACGTTAACAAAGTGAAATCTATTGGTCGGCAGAAGATTACACAAAATATAAGCTCCTGCCTTATGCGGTGTGTTGTTCTTGCCAGGGGCCTTTTTGAATCCAGCGATGATTATGAGGCAGAGAAGCTTAAGCTGAAAGAAGAGATTACCCGGCTACAAGAAGCCCTAAAGGTTCAATCGGAAAAGCTTTCTAGTTTAGAGAAAAACCTAGCTGATGAGAAGAAGAACAAGGAGAATCCGAACATAAGTCGACTTTGTCTAAGGTTACTGAGGAGTTGAAGAAAGTCAAAGTCTCTCATCAAGAACTTTTGGTTTCCAACATCAAGTTCATTGAGTCCCTTAAGAAGGCTCATATTGAAGTTCTCTCCGCTGGTGACGAGGCCTTTGACAGGGCAAAAGACCAAGTTTTATGTCTCCATCCTGGGTTGGATCTGTCTGAAGTTGATTATTTCATGGAGGTGCAGGATGTCCGCCTTGTAGATCTAGACGAGCTTGAAAAGAACAATCCAGAGAAGACTCTTACTCTTGTCAATGACGAGAATGAGACCCCGGACAATGCTGGCGCGAATGGCACCTCAGTTGCTGATTGATTTTGAAATTCTCCTTGTTTTGGTTAATCATCCTTCTGGATGCATTTTTGATGTATTTTGGCGAGGGAGTGTGGTGTTGTCCCCCCTTATGCTCATGACTTTTTAGCCTTCGGGCTTTGTAATGTACAATGTTTAGCCCTTCTGAGGCTTTTGTTTATGTTATTTCTGCTTATCGTGTTTATTCCTTTGCAAAATAATCTCGTGCGTATATCCAGCCCCTCGAGCACTAAGTTAAAATAACTTAAAGTGTCTGATTATAAAGTGTCGGGTATTATTATCATCTATTTACTTTGCTTATGTTTTATTTCTAAGGCTTTTTGG
Organism: Lathyrus tuberosus; assembly: GCA_022829125.1. Taxonomy (NCBI): domain Eukaryota; kingdom Viridiplantae; phylum Streptophyta; class Magnoliopsida; order Fabales; family Fabaceae; genus Lathyrus; species Lathyrus tuberosus. Next base: position 847,907 of record JALAZF010000661.1, read on the forward strand.
ACAGCCCACCTCGAAGCTAATTATTATTTAAGAAGCCTTTAGCTATCGTGTGTGTATAGCCTTGACACTTTTGAGAGTCTTGGACTCTTGTAGGCCTAGGTGCCGATTATGGTATGGAGTCGGGTGTTCTTGCTCCCAGTTCTTATTAGCCTTTGGTAGTTGATCGTGTATGACTTTGATATTCACAAGCCCCAAGTTTCTTTTGATGTGTTTAGGCTTGGATGTTTCATCATTTTTATAGTTGATTGTCCAACCTGTGTGCACGGAACGAGTATATACATTTATAAGTGTTTGTTCAACCCATGTACGCGGAGCGTTTATGGGCGATCTATGTACGCGGAGCAATTCAGCACGTTTATAGAAGTTTAATTAACCCGTGTACGCAGAGCGTTTATAAGCGACCTATGTACGCGGAGCAAGTCAACACGTTTATAGGAGTTTAATCAACCAGTGTACGTAGAGGCGTTTATGGGCGACCTATGTATGAGGAGCAAGTCAACACGTTTATAGGAGTTTAATTAACCCATGTACGCAGAGGCGTTTATGGGAAACCTATGTACACAGAGCAAGTCAACACGTTTATAGGAGTTTAATCAACCCATGTACGCAGAGGTGTTTATGGACGACCTATGTACGCGGAGCAAGTCAACACGTTTATAGGAGTTTAATCAACTCGTGTATGCAAAGGAGTTTATGGAAAACCTGTCATACCCTAAATTTTGACCACTAAGATCTCCCATCATTGTGCAAATTATCATCACAATATAGATGCACCTTTATGCCTCATCAATCTCCTCAAGAATTGTTGAGCATTCCCTACAACTAAGAATTAGGGTTTCAAGCCCTCTCAGAGCTCTTAGACAAAGGATCAATCAAGGATAGACATGATCTTCAACTTGTCTAAACCTCTCAAACATCCACAATGGATCAAGAGGACTCCAACATCAAGGATCAAGCACAAGGCTGCAACATTCCAAGTGGATTAAGCCTCAAGATCGCCAGTGTCACCAAATTAGGGTTTTGGTCGACCAGGGCCTCCAGATGGAAATTTTCCTCCGGGGATGCATTCACCAAAAATCAGGAATTAGGGTTTCTTGACCTAATTCACCCCTAAGTTGACTTTTGGGACAAAGCATGGGCCAAAACCTCAAGACATGGTTTGAGGGTCTCTAATAAAACACATTGATCCATTTACAACAATGGATTGATCCAAGAAGCTTGATGCACAAGTTTCAATTTCATCTGAACCACAATTAGGGTTTTTGAAGAAAAAGTCAATTGTGCCTCTGACTTTTGACCAGGACATGCTCCCAAACCTTGGGACATGATTCAATACACCCTATAACACCTACGAAATCAATCCATCAAGTTTGATTTAGGTCAAGGACTTGATTTCATAAAGGATTGCACAGTCTGGAATTCATCTGATAAAAAGTCAACTGTGCCCAAAAGTCAAAGTTTGACTTTTTGATTTTTTGATCAATTATGGTTCCCTAACCCTAAAATGATGTTAATGTGTGATTGGAATCATCATTCATCAAGAAAAATCAAGAATAGTGGGATAACTTGTAAAAGGGGGTAACCATAAAAAACTTAGAAATTTTCTAAGTTATGGAACAAAGTGGCTAGGGTACCAACTTCCAAGGATCATAACTTGTGATCCAAGCAACCATTTTGGCTGATACAAAGATGGATTTGTAGCTCTCATGGCATACTTTAAAAGTGTCAACTACACCTCATTCCAATTCTTTATGGATTTTTAGTTATAGAGTGACCAAAATGACAAAAACATGAAAATGCCACTTTTTCCAACACTTAGTGAAATTTTCACTAAGTCAGAATCTGTTTCACTTTTTTCAAAATGTAGGGGAATTTTTCACTTGGATCCAAAAAGTGTCAAGACAAACTATGATCACACATTAATTGTATCATATGAGAGCTTTCCAAAATGGTCAAGAACTCCATCAAATTCCATTTGAGCTAAGAGTTATGACAGTGGCAATATGCCTTGCTGCAACTGTCATGGCAAGGCAGATTTGTGCATTTTGCTCGATTTGATCAAATTGTGCAAATGACAAACAAGTTTATCCATCTGAACACCTCAGGGGGAGACTAATGAGGGACAAACACTGATCCATAAGCCTCCCAAGTCTTTGGAACTAAAAGTAGCATGCCAAACCTAAAAATGCCTAAAAAGGGGACAAGACTCCAATTTTGTTTTGGAGCATTCAATGGATGCAACAAGGTGGCATGAACTGAGCCTTTTCCAACTGAATGAGTCAAAGATGATCTCTGAACTAGGGAACCAAATGCCTGTGCTCTAACCTCTAGTCAATGGCTAGAGGAGACTTAAGATTCCAAAGTGATGCAATTGGACAATGAGCTGCTGCAGTTGCCATTCACTATTGCTTGCAAAACAAACTTACTCTACTATAAATAGAGCTCATTTGTGCTCAGTTTAAGTACACCAAAGGCCTACAACACTTGCCTTTCTCAAAATCATCTTCTCACTCTCAAAAATGCCTTTCTTAGCAAGTCACTATCGAATTTTTCAGTTGATAGCAATTCCACTCAAACCAATTGCTCTAACACCTCATAAACATCATATGTGAGCTGATCAAACACTAAACACACAACTGTAACACTGATTTCTCAGAATCACCAGCCAGTTGCTCAAGTTTTCAACCAAGTTGCAGTTCAGATGCCATGAAGTGATCCAGCCATTTCCAATCAAGTCCAAGCATTCAAACACACTCCATATGGTGTATGGAAGCTGTTCAGATCATCACAACTCATCTGTAACACCCCCAACTCAAAAATCACATTGCTCTTGCTGTCACGACCTTCAAGTAAGCCTAAACTTGGTCATATCTTAATCTATGCATATTTCCTCGCACAATACTTTTGCAAAATGTTCATAATCATGCATATAATGTTTCGCCTCAATTAATTACTTTGTCTGAATCGTGTATCAAAATTCTCAGCCTTCATGCAAATTTTAGGGTTCTTGAGGTTTTGTCTTGATTTCTTATTCCATGCTTAAAATAAATGAAATTAAAGACCATAGACATGATTGTGAGGTGAAAACGAGCAGATTGATATGTGGATTGTGTGATTTCATCAAGTATTTAGTGAGATTGGATAGAAAATGCAAATCTGAGCAAAACTCCCTTCGCGCGTGTTCTTGGCGCCTTTTTCACAAATTTGAATATTTGAATTTTGTGATTTTATTTAATTGATTCAAAAATTAATTTCTCTCTGTGGTTTAATGATTTTTGAGTTGATTCTTTTCTTAATAATTCACAAAAATGTTAAAATATTTTATTTTGCCAAAAATTCCCAAAAATATTATTCATTTCATATACTTGATATTTTTGCAAAGAATTAATCTTTTATTTGTTTTTTAACATTTAAAATATTTTTTCCTCCTTGATTTTCCAAATTTAATTGGTTTCCAATCATTTTGTGGATATAAACATGATTTTTCAAACATTAATCCAAGATCACCACTCATTTTTCACATATCTCAATAATTTTTATTAATTTTTAAACAAAATTAATTCCTTTTTAAACAAAATTAGGGTTTTGATTAATTCAAACCCCCTCAATCTTTTTTCAAACACTTGGGCCTCTAATAGAGTGTAAGACTCAACCCCTTTGTAAATAAAAACTTTTTGGGCCTCACACATTGTATAAGTCCCTCTGTATATTTTCAAACGTTTGGAGCGATCGTCGCCTTTTTAACAAAATCAATTGGGCTTCTCCTTGAGCTATAAGACCCATCTTTATTCATTTTCAAACTATTTGGGCCTCTAATAGAGTGTAAGACCCAATCCCTTTTTAACCAAAAACTTTTTGGGCCTCAGATGTTGTATAAGACCCACTGTGTTTTCAAAAACCTCGGCGCGATCGTCGTTTTCAAACATATAACCCTGGGCCTCTCCTTGAGTTGTAAGTCCCATTTCTTGTACAAAAATAAATCTTTGGGCCTCTAATAGAGTGTAAGACCCATCCCCTTGTACATAAAAACTTTTTGGGCCTCACATATTATATAAGTCCCTCTGTACGGTTTTCAAAAACAACGGTGCGATCATCGTTAAAACTTGGGCCTCTCCTTGAGCTGTAAGCCCCAACAATCTTTTCAAAGCACTTTCTCCTTTGATTTTGAATTCAAATATATGTTATTATCAAAACTTTCTTTAATTTCTTTGTGGAACAACTAACAAAACAACATGGAAGCTCTACAACGGGTAAGTGTTTATCCGTTTTCGTTTACCGATTTCATATGTATATAACTGTATTGTGGGGCTGTCTCACTGTAAGTCTTCTTTCACATCCTTTTATATACTTGTCATATCTCAACTATGTAATACTAGTATAGTTATTTAGACTTTTCCCCGACAACTACGTTTAGAACTAGGTAAAGCCTGTTGGTCACTCTCGAATACAAACAAAACTAGATCCCCCATAGGATTCCAGATACAGTCTTCCCTTCTCTCGAGGTTAAACAATATGGAACAAAGAGAAAGGCAGTATTCTCGGTGAACCTTTTCTCAGACTGTCACCCTTAGAAATTGTCAAAGAAACTCTACTCCCCAGAGTTGATCTATTCTCCCTGAATAGCATCTCTTGAGTTTCTTCCAAATTCTCAAACTTTCCTGGAATGATCTCTTCTCTGTGAATTGTATTTCTTGAACTTCTCTTGGTTTGGGGACCCACATGCTTCCTAAAAGGATCCCCGCCTCCTCTTGGGCGTTGTACAAGGACCCATCGGCTTCTTAAAAGTTCCCATGTCTTCTCTTGGGCTTTGTACAAGGACCTTCACGACCTCCTAAAGGTATAGGACATAACTTAGTCATCCTTCGTTAGAGCTGTCTTTCTAAAAGGAGTCAAAACCTTCAGACCAATTTTAGGGTTGATACTCATCCTTTAAACGAGTTGGCCTCCTCTTGGGCATCATACAAAAGATAAAACTCTACCAGTAGACTTAGACAGTCTAATTCCCTTGAGTCTCAAAGACATTCTCAAGCACCTTTCAAACATAGGAGAAACCCCGGATTCTGGATTAATCTCCAGCCGAGTCAAAACTTGTGGGTTCTAAAACCCCGTCCTTCTCCCAAAATTCCCCAACCCGGGTCAGATAAAACTATCTCAAACCAGAGCCTCAAGGTTTCTGATCTATCAATTCCTTTTGCATTCCCCTGCAAGGATTGATTCCCTTCTTGGACCTGCCTCAGGATCTCCAGAATCCCCGACAGAAGTATAGCCTCCTCTTAGGCTTTGTATAATGATCCTTCCTCAGCGAAGTCAGCCTCCTATTGGGCTTTGTACAATGACTCCCCCTAGTGGAGTTAACCTTTTCAGACACTCTTGTTGAGTCCATCACTTTTCAAGACTCTCTTGTTGAGTCAGTTTCCTTTTAGCCTCTATCTCAGGCTTCGTACGAGACAGCAAATCACTCTCTTGTTGAGTATAAAAGACTCTCTTGTTGAGTCAATCAACTTGTCAGACTCTCTTGTTGAGTCAACCTTTTTAGCCTCCGTCTTAGGCTTCGTATAAGATAGATAAAAGTACTCTCTTGTTGAGTCAAACCTTTTTAGCCTCCGTTTTGGGCTTCGTACAAGACACATAAAAGCACTCTCTTGTTGAGTCAGTCACTTGTTAGTACTCTCTTGTTGAGTCACCCCTTTTAGCCTCTATCTCGGGCTTCGTACGAGACAAATAATAAACACCCTCTTGTTGGGTCAATAGCCTCCTCTTAGGCTTTGTATAGAGAAATCCCCGGTTGAGTCAATCAACCTTTTATCATCAAACTTGTGCTTTAATCAAGGCATACGAACATCAACAGTTCCTCTTTAGAGATGACAAGTTCTCTCTCAGTCAAACCTTTTAGCTTCAATCTTGGGCTTTGAACAAGACACAAAAAACCTTTTAGCTTCATATCTTGGGCTTTGAACAAGATACAAATACCCTTTTAGCTTCAATCTTGGGCTTTGAACAAGACACCAAAACATCTTTTTTTTCTCCCTTAAGATAGGAGGGAACTACGATTGCTCTGATTTCCCTGTTTCTTTAAACGGGAATACGTAGGCATAAGATTGCAAAATCTTAGCGAGCATACTAATCAAAAACTCAAAGTCCAGTACCTCCATCAATCAACCAAAAGCATCAGATCTAATACCTTACCAAAAACCTCGCAAATAGTCCAGACACCGTATTCTTAAGCAAAATAACCTAAGACATACCCCCCTTTTGATAGCATCTGTAAACCAACAGTCATCTGTTTAAACTCAGTATGCAAGCAGGGTTAATTGGAGACATCTATTTCCCTTCCTTAATCAACTTCATAGGATAAAAAATGAATAGAGTTGTAGTACCAAAGCGATAGTGATTCGAAACCACAAAAATCGCGCTACACAACCTATGTACGCAGAGCAAGTCAACACATTTATAGGAGTTTTCCGAGTTATAACTCATCATCTCCAGCCGAATACCTGTAAACAAGACATAAAATTTTTTTAAGTCCAGGTGCCTCGTTAAAAACCCTTGCCCTTGCAAGGGAAAAGAGTGAAACTCGAATCCTTTATTCATTATTGGATTACATAATTTTTAACTGAAATATAGCCTAAGATTGGATACATTCCATGTCCTAGGTATTTCTACTCCCTATAATGTTTCCAACTTATATGCTCCATTGTTTAGTTTTCGAAGTACCCTGAACGGGCATTCCCAGTTGGGGGCGAGCTTTCCGCTGTTTTTTGGGTTTTTGATTTTCTTCAAGACTAGGTCGCCTTCCTGGAACTCCCTCTGCCGGACTTTCAGGTTGTATCTTCTTGCCAACCTCTATTTTACAGCGACTTCTCTGATCCATGCTGTCTCTCTGACCTCATCTATCTGGTCAGCCGAGATGTTCAATTTATCCATGTTAGTGATTTCATCAAAGTGTTCACTCCTCCAAGTCGGGGTGTTGATTTCCACCGGTATCATTGCATCACCTCAATTCACCATCTTGAAGGGTGTCTCTTGTGTAGTAGAATGTGGTGTTGTGTGGTATGACCACAAGATCTCGGGTAAGTACTCAGACCACATTCCTTTTGCTTCCTCCAGCTTCTTTTTTATTCCACCTAGGATAACCTTTTTGGCCGCTTCTTCTTGGCCATTGGTTTGGGGGTGTTCCACAGATGAGAACCTGTTTTTTATTCCATAATCCATGCAAAAGTCTATGACGGAAGTGCTTGCAAATTGGGCTCCATTATCCGAGACTATGATTCCTGGCAAACCAAACCGGCATATGATATTCCTCCAATAAAATTTGTGAACCTTCTCGGCAGAGATCCGAGCAACAACCTCGGTTTCCACGCATTTTGTGAAATAGTCAACTGCAACGATTTGGAACTTGAGTTGTCCTGAAGTAATTGGGAATGGTCCTAGGATGTATGCTCCCCACTGATGGAACAGACATGGGGATGAAATCAAATGGAGCAACTCAGCTGGTAGATGTTTAAATGGTGTGAATACTTGGCACTTTTCACACTTGCTAACATACTCGATGCAATCTCGCATCATATGCAGACAGTAGTACCTGACTCTTAGGATTTTTCCAGATAGTGCTCTCTCACCGATGTGGCTACCACAGGCTCCCTCGTGGACCTCTTTAATTACCATTTCAATCTCAAGCTCTGACACACATCTGAGCATAGGTGTTGACCTACCCATCTTGTACAGCGTGTCCGAGACTATGATGTATCAGGAAGATATCCTTTTAATCTTCCGAGCTTCATTGACATCTTCAGGTAATATTTCCTGGGTCAGATAGTTGATGATGGGTCTCATCCATCCTTGGACATCCTCTATTATTAATCTTTCCTCTGATTAAAGGCTAGGTGCTTCAAGAACTTCTTGGATCATAGTCTTATTCATTCCTGAATTCTTTGAGCTTGCTAACCGAGCTAGGAGGTCGGCCCGGGCATTGTCTTCTCTTGGGATGTGGACGACTTAGAATTCTAAGAATGCTTTGGATATTCCTGAAGCTTTATGAAGGTACTTTATCAGGGTGGAATCCTTTTTCAGGTACTCGTTCTTCATCTGTCTAGCCACTAGCTGGGAGTCGGTCTTCACCAATAAGTGTGTTACTCTGACTTCTCTTGTCAATTTCATTCCGGAAATCAAGGCTTCATACTCTGCCTGGTTGTTGCTAACCTCAAAATTGAAATATAAAGAGTATTGTAATGTTAGATCTCTGAGTCCTTCCAGAATTATTCTAGCTCCGCTTCCTTTGAGATTTAAAGATCCATCCACATAGAGGATCCATCTATTTGAGATCTCTTCTCCAGCTGGTGTACTTAATTCTACCACAAAATCAACCAGTGTCTGTGACTTGATACTGGTTCTGAGCACAAAGTTGATGTTATATTCGAAGAGCTCTACTACCCACTTGACCATCCTTCATGCTAAGCCGGGCTTTTTCAGTATTTGTTTGATTTGGTAATTCGTCTTAACTGTGATAGGGTGACCTTGAAAATAATGTCTCAACTTCCGGGCTGGGATAACTACTGCCAGTGCAAACTGTTCAATCTTCTGATACCTTAGCTCTGCGCCTTTTAAAACTTTGCTGATAAAGTATACAGGTCACTCCCCGTCTTCTCCATCTTGTACTAAAATCGAGCTAAGGGCTTTATCCGTGACCGAAGAGTATAAGACCAAAGGCGCATTTTCTTTGGGCCTTACTAGGATAAGAGACGAGGATAGAAAACTCTTTACTTCTTGAAAAGCTTCTTCACATGCCTCTATCATTCAAACTCCTTAGACTTCCTTATGGCTGCAAAGAAGTGTATTGACTTGTCTCCTACACATGATAAAAATCGTGACAATGCGGCTAGTCTCCCTGTCAGTTGTTGGACCTCCTTTTTCGTGGTTAGACTTCTCATATCTATTATAGCCTGGCATTTGTCCGAGTTTACCTCTATTCCCCGGTTGGTGAGCATAAATCCGAGGAACTTCCCGACTTGCACTCCAAAAGTAAACTTGTCCGAGTTCAGTCTCATGTTGTAGCTTCTTATGGATGCAAAGGTTTCTATTAAATCATTTACAAGTGACCAGTTTTCACTCGTCTTGATCACCATGTCATCTACATAGACCTCTAGATTCTGACCTATCTGAGTAGCGAACACCTTATCCATTAGCTTCTGGTAAGTTTCCCCAACATTTGAGTCCAAAAAGCATGACCTCAAAATAGTAAGTGCTCTGATGGGTCATGAAGGCGGTTTTTGGTGCATCTATTAGATTCCTCCAGATTTGGTTATACCCGGAGTATGCATCCATAAAACTGAGCAAACGGAAACCAGATGTAGCATCTATTAGCCGATCAATGTTTGGTAGTGGATACAGATCTTTAGGAGACGCCTTGTTGAGGTCTATGAAGTCCACACACATTCGCCATTTCTCGAATTTCTTATTTACCATCACCACGTTGGATAACCAGGTTGAGTACTTGATCTCCTTGATGAACCCAGCCTGTAATAGCTTCTCGACCTCCTCTGCAATTGCTTTTCTCTTTTCATCACTACCCTTTCTTTTCCTTTGGGAAACTGGCTTGATATCTAGATCGATTGCTAAGTGATGGCCCATGAAATTGAGATTGATCCCTGGCATGTCTGAAGGTTTCCAGGTGAAAAGATCCACATTGTCTTTTAGTGTTGGAACAATCTCTTTCTCCTCTTCGGGGGACAAGTTGACTCCGATGTGTGTAACATGGGACGGTAGGTGCCCAATCTAGACTTGCTTTATTTCTTTGTTGGGCACTATGTTGTTTTCAAATGAATCATCACATGGGTCTATGTCGACCAGGTGAACTTTGAGGGTATTCTTGGGGTCTGCTTCTCCTGCGGGTTCCTTTCTTTTCAACTTTAGGCTATCCTTATAACACTTTCTCTCCAGCCCCTGGTCGCCTTTGACAATATTAACTCGGCCATCTCCGAGTGGAAATTTCATGGTCTAATACAGAGATGAAAGTGAAGCTTCCAGGGCGTTGAATGACGGCCGACCTATAATGATGTTATAGGGTGAAGCAACATTGACTATCAGGTACCTCACTCGGACGGTCTTCGCATTAGTCATGTTGTCAAAGGTGCTCGACAACGCTAGGTTCCCGAGCGCCTGCACATGTTCTCCCGAGAATCCTACTAGACTACCTTTTCACGCTCCAGTCTCTTATTTGTTCTTTAATAACCATGGGATCATTTTCATGAGCTAGGACTCCTATGGCGTATTGATTGGAGAATGTTACAACATCTAAGTTGCCTTCCGTTTTCTCTGGGGATCTCTAGTCGATATGCATGACTGCCCTAGCATATCTCTTTCTGGTTGAACTTGTTTCTCCATCACCAGCAAACCCTCCGAGCTGTTTTTGTCTCGTGACCCTCTTCAGCATCTGAACTCTTCTTCCGGGCTAACTTTTCTTGTCCCGGGTCGTCTCAGCGGGGACTTCTCTTTTTATTTTGTTGTCGAGAATCTTACACATATGCCAAGAGATGACCTCTTTGGATTAGAGCTTCAATTTCATTTTTTAGCCTTGACAGTCCTCGGTGTGATGTCCCCGTACACGGTGGTAATTACACCAAGCCTTAGATTGTCTTCCCATGATAGCGTTGGCTCTTTTGGGACGATGAGGCTCCGGTAATACGTTCATATGGCCAACTTCTTTAAGGATATCTCCCCTGTTTGCATTCAATGGGGTGAGGTCTTTGTCTGGCTCATATGACTGTCTATATGGTCTGGGAGCACATCGCTCGCGCGTAGCTCCCCGAGGATGCTCTTTTCTTCTGTTCTACGCCTCTTCCTTGTTCTTTATCTTTTCACTGGTGTCCCAAGATGTACCACTCAACCCGAGTAGTGATCTCGTCCATGCTGATAGCCAGTTTCTGAGCTAACGACTCACTGAACTGCCCTGCTTGTAATCCATGTTGAAAAGATCCCACAAATAGTTCCTGGTTTGGATGAGATACTTTGGGGGTTTCCTCATTGAATCGAACCAGGTACTCACGTAGTGACTCTGACTGTTTCTATCGAATGAATACCTTCCGACATTTTCTTGCCGAGAATTATTGTACTAGCTTCTTAGTCAAGTTTTGGTAGCTTATGATGGAGAGCCGAGGAAGGCTCATGTACCATCTTAGAGCTATATCCTTAAAGGTACCAGCCATGATTTTGCACATCAGTGAATCCGAAGAGGAAACTATGGCCATCTGATTATTAATGGCGATAACATGCTCCTGAGGATTCGTCTTCCCATTGTAAGAAGTAAGTGATGGTGCTTTGAAGTTTTCTAGGATATGGTCGTCCCATGTCTCTTAAGAAAGAGGTTGTGGGTCGACAACCTACTCCTCACAGTCACCGTCAGCCTGAGTTTGTTGTTGTAGAACTTGTATGCTGTCTTGTAGCGTCTCATTCTGCTGACGCATAGTCTCCATCATAGCTAGCAGTTGAGCCATGTCTGGAGGATCTCTTTTAGAGGACATGTTGTTAGTGTAAGATGTGGCCTGGGAGAGTTTTACCTAGGCCCCATGGTGGGCGCCAAATGTTCTAGCAAAAAATGGTTAGATACACCAAAAGTGCTAGCTCTCCTACTTCTTGGACAAGGAGAACTACGTTGTCTATACTGTGTAGTATATTTGGGGATTTGAGAGTTATACAAGTGTTGTATATTGTCTCAAGATGAATGTTTCTTGCTTAACCCTCATGTGGGAGCCCTTTTTATAGCCTTTATTAGTCTACATTTAAGGTATGCCATTAAGAGAAGTCTCTTGGCCTTCTAACGTTGCATGGCCATCATTTCCGTAACTCCTCTTCATGAATGCATGCTTTGAAGACTAGGTAACGTCTGCATTGATGCGCCGCCACTGTTACAACTGTTGGTGTGCCTTGTTGAGTTCATGTATGACATAGGTGCCGGATTGATGGGGTGTAGTACCCGGCCTCGTAAGAATTTGGCTTATGGGAGTCGGGCTCCCTGACCGGCCCGGGTTATAAATGGTACTTGCCTAGCTCTCTGCATTGCACGAACTTTCTTGCTATCATAGTTTAGTTCATTCTTAACCTTATCCGACAACACAACTTAGCATCAAATATATTTGGTATGTACATAACCAACCCCCGAACCTTAGATTCTCTTTTGCTTTGCATTGCATTGCATATTTATGGGTTTATTCGTTCCTTTTCCCTTCCCTTGGATAAATTAAAGATCGGTGATGAATGATGATTTGTGATTCAAGTTGATTCAATAGCTTGATATTTGATTCTCACCGCAACACTCCCTCCATACACGCCTCCGACATCTTGATACTCTCTCTTCACTCTCACAAAAGAACCACTCCATCACAATACTCTCTTTTTTGGTGACAGAGACTTCCCACATTTCATGATGAGTCCAAGCCTTTGAGGTTGGCATCAATTTTGGTAAAACTAACTTAGCAGAAAGATTTTAGACAAGATGTCCTAACATGATGAACTAACTGCAGGTTAAGGTGTTAGACAAGATGTCATATCATGTTGATTTGACATCTTTGTCTGTTACAGTTTGGAATAACTGTATCTGTTTTCCAGGTGCAATTGGAATATGATTTGATCCTATGTGGCATCTGAGATTGAGGAATCAGAGATTCTGATTCTAAAAGGAGTATGAGGTTTCCATGTATGGAGACATTTTTGGAAACTAAGGATTGAAGAAAAGAATAGGTCGCAGATTCTGTGGAGCTGAATTGTTGCGATTTGGAAGCCCAAATCCAGTTCTGTTTTGCAATATAAATAGGATGGATTTAACTTAGAATAGGTGTGGAAGTTTACAGCTGTTTTAGAGTACTAGGGTTTGTACTTTTGTGAGCCTCTCTTGTATTGCGTGAATACCTGAGTAGGACGGTTTATTGAGTTGTAATTTTTCAGTCACTGCTGTGATTGAAAGGGAATTGAGAAGGGTCTCATACCTAGGAGTGTCTTAGGTAGAAATCTAGGAAGGGTAGTTTCTTGGTGCTAATTTGTAAACATTGGAGTTTAGCTTAGATCCAATTCTACTTAGTTGATTTCATTCCTGGCTTGGTAGCCCCCAGACGTAGGTGTTGTTGATCACCGAACTGGGTTAACAATTCTTGTGTGTTGTTTTCTTTCTGCTGTTTATTCTTTCCTTCATTATTCTTGTGTGAGAAGCAGAGATTAAGTGTCATGACATCCTGTCCAACATCTTAGTGATCTGCTTAACCAGAATTTCAATTGGTATCAGAGCAGGCATCCTGCTCTGCATCTGGGTGAGATTCAGGGACGATACTTTCTGGTTTGATGGATAAAGAAGGAGGAATTCTAAATAGACCTGCCATACTTGATGATTCCAATTATGAATATTGGAAAGTGCGCATGGTGGCGTTTATCAATTCCATGGATGGTAAAGCTTGGAAGTCTGTGGTTAAAGGGTGGGATCCACCAAGATCAAAGACAAAGATGGGAAGCTAACTGATGAGCTGAAACCTGAGGAAGACTGGGACGATGAAGATGATAAGCTTGCTCAATGAAATTCCAAAGCCTTGAATGCCTTGTTCAATGGTGTGGACAAGAACATCTTCAGACTCATCAAGAACTGCACTGTGGCAAAGGATGCCTGGGAAATCTGGAAGACTGTTCATGAAGGAACTTCTCGTGTTAAATCCTCAAGACTTCAACTTCTCACCTCTAAGTTTGAGAATTTGAGAATGAAGGGAGATGAGAGTATTCAAGAATTTCATATGAATATTGTGGACATTACCAATACTTCAAGTGATCTTGGAGAAAAGATTCCAGAAGCAAAGCTTGTCCAGAAAATTTTGAGGTCTCTAAGAAGTTTGACATAAAGGTGACAACCATCGAAGAGGCTCAACATATAAACACCTTGAAAGTGGATGAACTTATAGGTTCTCTACCAACTTTTGAAATGGAACTGAATGAAAAGTCTGAGAAAAAGAAAAGCCTAGCCTTGGTGTCAAATCATGATGAAGGAAAGACAAACTCCAAAGAAGAGATGTCTAGGGCTGTTGTGTTTCTGGGAAAATAGTACAGTCAATTGCTGAAGAAGATGGAGGGGGAATCAAGATCGAATGCCAAGCCTCAGCCATTCAACAACTATAAAAGAAATAACCTTGGAAGAAACTCCAAGAATGAAGAAAAAGATGACAAAGGAAAAGAGAGAAAAGAAAGGACTAATTACATCTTGGTCTGAAGATGATTCTGCAAGTGATGAAGAATCACCTAAACAAGTTTCTGCTCTTACAGGAATATTTGATTCAGATATAGAATCAAAAATTGGAGATCTATCATATAATGATCTAATCAAATTCTTCAATGAGCTTTACAAGAGATGTGCTAAAGTTTTCCAGCTAGGAGAAGGGCAACACAAGATTATTATGCTCCTTGAGGCTTAAAGAGTAAAACATCTTGGTGTTATCTCTGATCTTGAGGAGGAAGTCATTGTGCTCAACTCCAAACTTGACAATGTAACCAAAAATGTCAGGATGCTCAACAACAGTTCTGGTATACTAGATGAAATACTTCAAGTTGGGAGGAATGCTGGAGATGTTAGAGGACTTGGCTACAATGGTCAAGAAATGTCAAGCAAGAAAAGAAATCCAGAATGCAGTCTCAATCAGATCAAAAGAAGACAAAAGATGTCTAACAGAATGTCTCAACATCATTACAGACATCAGAGGAGGTAAGACTAGAAATGTCATTATTGTGGCAAGTATGGGCACATTAAGCGTTATTGCTACAAGCTACATGGATATCCTAAGGATATGATTACTGGAAAGAAAAGGAGTTCCAAGAATGAGTCTATGGCCCTGATAGCTCATTCCACACAAAAGGAGTACACTGAAGAGAAGTGGTACTTTGATAGTGGATGTTCAAGACACATGACTGATGTCAAGAACTATCTGGTGAATATAGAGCCTCATTCCTCCAATTGTGTCATCTTTGGAGATGGATCCAAGGGAAAGATTAAAGGAGTTGGGAGATTGGATCAAGCTGGGAATCCTAGACTTGACAGTGTACTACTTGTCAAGGGATTAACTACAAATTTGATTAGTATCAGTCAACTTTGTGATCAAGGTCTAAAGGTCAACTTCACCAGATCTGAATGTCTAGTTGTGGATGATAAAGATAGGGTTATCATGAAAGGTGTAAGATCAAAGAATAATTGTTATGTATGGACAGCCTTGCAGATGGAGAAACATCAAAAACACTCCTCAGAACTGAACATGAGGGAGTTACAAATTGGAAGGTTAACCAAAATGATACATAGGAGAATGCAACATCCGACTATCACGAGGATTGAGAATCTTATTCAAAAAGCCTCCATGATTAAGGAAATTGCTGGAAATAGATGCTCTTATGCTGTCACTAAAGACTCAATCATAGAAACCGATGAAATAAGTGCAAAGAATGATTGCCTTCAAACCACTAGAATTAAAATTGTTCTGTATAGTGTCATACTGGATGTCATGACATCCTACTGGGACATCTTGAACTCCTCTGGGGTTACAGAAATTCATAGAAAAATTCTGAAGGACAAATTAGGGTTTTACTTAGTTAGTGGGAACACTATTCAAGGGTTCGCACGGTTTGAAAATCAAATCACCCAAAACCGTCTCAGCAATAGATACCCTCACTCTGCACTAATCCTAACTCCTTCACCCTCCAGATTAAAGAGAAGGCAAATCGTATTCACGTTAAGATGTCCCAACAATAATCACCAACAAGAGCAACCAAGAAGGACAATGCAGCGACATCTAATTTTAGGTCAAAACCTAAAGAGCTACATGATGAAGATGCAATTGATGTTGCTCCGCTTGCTATCGTGCCATGCAAAACGGACAAACTTCTGGTAAGAAGATAAAAAAACTTCCCACCAGGTAATCCTTCGAACACTTCTGATGCTTTCTCTAGTCCTAGGAAGAGAATAGAAAAGTTCAACGCAGATGAAAGGATTGACAAAATAGTAAATAGACTCATAAGTCAAGGGGATAAAATGAGTGTTGCTGGAATCACCAGACCACTGGCTCAAATAATGCCTGAGAGAAATGCTGATAAAGGTGGAGATGATGATGAAGTGTCAGAAGGAAATCTGCACACCCTTGCTGACTCCATGGTGAGAAATGTTGATACAAATGATAAAGCATCTTCATCTACATAAGGGACTACAGAACATGCTGACAAAATTATCAATTTAGATGACCTGCCCTCTGATGATGAAGTCATTGCAACAAGTCTCAGTCCTAGTGTGGCTGAACGATTAAAGAATAGGAAACATAAGGGTGTAGACATATTTGACAAGCAAACTAAGAAATCTGCAGTTGGACCCCATAGGCCTTGGAGTAAGGTTACTGTTGGGTCCAAGATGAGGAAGGCAGAGTCTGACAATGAATCAGACTATGATGGAGTGAAGGATGGACAGAACATCATGCCCCTAAAGAAACTAACCTCTAAGAAGAAGGCCGTTACGCTTCCTAAAGCTCCCATGGACAACATCTCCTTTCATAATGTTGTAAGTGTTAACAGGTGGAAGCATGTTTATCACAGAAGAGTTACTCTAGAGAGAGAACTGGGACATAATGTCCTCAAGTGTAAGGAAGTAATGGACTTGATTAAAGATGATGGGTTGCTAAAGACTGTCTCTCAATTTGACTCATGTTATGAGAAGCTGATCAAAGAGTTTGTAGTTAATATCCCAGAAGGGTGCAATGATCGAAAAAGTGAGGACTACTTAGGGGTATATGTCAGGGGAAATGTTGTGACATTTTCTCCTACTGAGATCAACAAGTTCCTTGGTAGACCTGAAGGTCCTTAGGCTGAAATTGAAGATTCTGATGATCAAATTTGTAGGGAAATTACTGGGAATACTGTGAGGAATTGGCCCAGCAAAGAGAAACTATCAGCTGGGAAGCTAAGTGTTAAATATGCCATTCTTCATAGAATTGGTACTGTGAACTGGGTCCCTACCAATCACACTTCAACTATTTCAACTGGACTTAGAAGATTTATATATGTTGTTGGAAAAAGAAAGCCATTTGACTTTGGTGAATATATCTTCGAACAAATCTTAAAACAGACTACCTCTTCAGCTGTCAAGCTACCAATTTGCTTTCCTTCACTTATCTGTGGAATGATTCTCCAACAATATCCAGGGATAATTCTACCTGGTGATGATATCATGAGAAGGAAGCCTCCTCTGACTCTGCACTATAAGCTGTTTGTTGGAAAGCATGTCCCATATATTGCTTCAACATCTGCTCCAACATCTGCTGCAACACCTTCAGAGGAGGACATTATTGCTTAGCTGAAGAAAACCTGTAGGGAGCTTGATGACATTATCAAGACCAGTATAGCCAGGAAGGAAAAATTGGTCCAACTGATTCAAGCTTTGTCTACTGAGCAGATCAAGGACTTTGGTGTCAACCCTGGAGATGCTGAGAAGCATGCTGAGGAAAACAGTGAGGAAGTTGATGCTGCTGCTGATAGTGGTTCTGATGATGATGATGAGGAAATAGAAGATGACTTCTGAGAGTTGTCTTTTCTTTACTTTATTTTTTTCTTTATGTTTTATGTTTTTTTTTTGTTTTTGGTTGTGCAAGGGCTGAATGCCCAGGATAATTTTTACTTTTGGGTGTGTACTTTAATTACTATATACTGGTTAATTGATTTTTGAGTTAGTCCTTCTGTATTTGTCATATTCTGGCTAAAACGGGGAAGTAATACTAACATCACTAACCACTGCTGATATGCTACTAACCATTGAGGGGGAGTAGTGCTGGTACTGCTTGCAGAAGGTATTGTTGAGGGGGAGACAAAGGTGTGTTTCCGCTGCTATTTTGATGAAGGTGGTTTTTGGTGCGTCTATTGGATTCATCTGGATCTGGTTGTACCCGGAGTATGCATCCATAAAACTGAGCAAACGGAAACCAGATGTAGCATCTATCAGCCGATCAATGTTTAACAGTGGATACAGATCTTTAGGAGATGCCTTGTTGAGGTCTGTGAAGTCCACACACATTTTCCATTTCCCAGATTTCTTCTTTACCATCACCACATTGGATAACCAGGTCGGGTACTTGATCTCCTTGATGAACCCAGCCTGTAACAGCTTCTCGACCTCCTCTGCAATTGCATTTCTCTTTTCATCACTACCCTTTCTTTTCCTTTGGGAAACTGGCTTGATATCCAGATCGATTGCTAAGTGATGGCATATGAAATTGGGATCTATCCCTGGCATGTCTGAAGGTTTCCAGGCGAAAAGATCCACATTGTCTTTTAGTGTTTGAACAATCTCTTTCTCCTCTTCGGGGGACAAGTTGACTCCGATGTGTGTAACATGGGATGGTAGGTGCCCGATATGGACTTGCTTTGTTTCTTAGATGGGCACTATGTTGTCTTCAAATGAATCATCACACGGGTCTATGTTGACCAGGTGAACTTTGAGGGTATTATTGGGTCTGCTTCTCTTGCGGGTTCCTTTCTTTTCAACTTTAGGCTATCCTTATAACACTTTCTCGCCAGCCCCTGGTCGCTTTTGACAATACCAACCCGGCCATCTCCGAGTGGGAATTTCATGGTCTAATACAGAGTTGAAAGCGAAGCTTCCAGGGCGTTGAATGATGGCCAACCTATAATGATGTTATAGGGTGAAGCAGCATTGACTATTAGGTACCTCACTCGGACGGTCTTCGCATTAGCCATGTTGCCAAAGGTGGTTGGCAACGCTAGGTGCCCGAGCGCCTGCACCTGTTCTCCTGGGAATCCTACTAGACTACCTTTGAATGGTAGTTATTCGCTCGTATCGAGCCTCATTCCTATGAAAGCATCCCAATATAATATGTCGGCTGAGCTTCTGGGGACTATCAATACCTTTTTCACGCTCCAATCTCTTATTTGTACTTTAAAAACCATGGGATCATTTTCATGAGCTAGGACTCCTATGGCGTCTTGTTTGTAGAATGTTACAACATCTAAGTTGCCTTCCGGTTTCTCTGGGGATCTCAGGTCAATATGCATGACTGCCCTAGCATATCTCTTTCTGGATGAACTTGTTTCTCCACCAACAGCTGTTGAACCCTAATTTTTACCCCTAAGATTTCGCACATCTCATTTGCATCTCACAACCACAAACATGATCACAATCTTTGTTTCTCTTGAGCATCTGTATTTTTCTTGTTTCTGTTTAATAACCTCTAACCAAAATACCAAAAATTTGTTGCAGTTTCTCTATCTGCGGGTTTTGCAGGTTTGTCAGAACAAGAGCATAATTTGAAATTGAGTGTGGTTCAGATGGATGTTTGACCTAATCTTGGTCAAACTATCAAGCATTTGTTCCAGGGGCAAGTAATTTGTGCCAGTGGCTATTTTCTCAAAGCAGTGATTGTCAAGCTGTTGTGTGGTTATATTCAGAAAGTCAAGTTTGGTCTTGGGCTAAAAATAAAGATCCGCTATTCATGATCCATTTTCATTTCCATTCTTTAAACCATTTCTTTTTCTGAACCATTTCTTTTATCCATTTTTAAACCAATTTTCAATATCCATATCAACCAATTATCCATATTTTGATCCTTTTTCTAAACCATTCATTAATCCATCAAATCCATTATCAACCCATATTCATTTTTCTAAATCCAATTACTTTATCCATTTTTTCCATCATTCTAAACCATTTATCCATTTAATATCTATTTTAATCCATATTTCAAATATCCATTTTTCTTAAATCCTTTTCTTATTCATTTCTATCCACATTTCCAAATTCATTTTTTTAATCATAACCATTTTTTTTCCAATTATATTTTGCTAGTCATTTGTCCATGATACAAAATAGTTGTCAAAAAAATATAAAACAAGTTCATCTTAAGCCCATTTCCTTTTTTTATTACATGCCCATCAATGTATTCTTTTTTTTAGCAACAAAAAGGGCCCAATACAAAATTTTGCAAAAAAAAAAAGGATGTGAAAGCAACACACAACCCATCTTTTTCCTACGCAAACTTCAAGCCACACACATCAGCTTCTACTACTATTCGCAAGCCGTATACAAACCCTTCCAAACGAATTCCCTCAACATGGCTCCCTTTCACGCATACATAAACTACAAGCCCAGCTGAGTCGTGAACAATACAAATCCACAAAGCCTTCACGCCGTGACACACTACAACTCATGCTACCAAGCCAATTCAAGAGAAAACAATATCTCCAAGCTGCAACTAAAATTCCAAATGCACACATGAAACGCAACAGCTGCATAACAAAACGCAGGGCAACTGAAAACAAAACGGTATCAACATCACATGTGAATAACACATCAAACGCAGCAAATTGAAAAGCAAAACGCGCAGGAAATTGATCAAAACGCGGCTTCATGAAATTTCATTCAAATTCAAATAAAAAACTCACTTCATTTTGCTATAAATAAGAGCATCCACTCCACAATTCATCAAGCTTTGAAAAGCCATAAAATCCATGCCAAAATCAGAACTCAAGGCTTCAATTCACTCTTTCAAACTCAATTGAAAAAAATTCTGCAAAAAACTTCATATCCCAATTTCCTTCAATCATCTCCCATCTAAGACTTCAATTCAAACTCACTTCCTCAAGCTTCGTCAATTTGCAGCACCTTCATCAACATCACAACAATCGTGACCTACAATTTCAACATCACATAACGACTTCAAATCATCTCGAATCCATCAACAACCACAATAATTTCTTAAATTCGCACAGAGAAGCAAGAAGAGGAAGATTTAAGTTGTTTTGAACCTGGTTTTGAAGGTATTGGACCGATTCCGTATTCTTCGATTTGATTTTGCTTATGGACGATTCTTGAAATCGAATACATCATTGTGTTCCTCTCTCAATTCCGATAATTTCCGTTACAATTTCGCGTCCCGCCGCTCGGTTTCGTTCGATCTCCAATTTTGCTAGCATGATGATGGTGAGCATTGTACCGCCGTGAGAAGAAGAAGAAGCTTACCTGAGCTTTTGTTTTTATATTATTTTGCTTTTTAAGATTTTGTTTCTCATTTAACTTGGGCTTGGCCCGTTTGCAATTTCTACACACCACCATTTTTACTCCACATCATCTCCATTTTCTAACAAAAACCTCCCTCTCTTTGTTTTAATTTTCTTTTTTATTTTCTTTTTATTTTCTTTTTTAGATAGAAAAATATTTTCACTACTTTCTTCTTCTTTTTTTTTTAATGTTTTTTTAATAGGTTTTATTCTTTATGAAAATCTTTGTATTTTGTTTTCGTTTATAAACATTTCTTGAAAAATCATAAAAAAAAATATATATCGTGAGTTTTCATTTTATTTTCAATTTTATTTTGAACTTTCATTTTATTTTCTATTTCTCCTTGTTGGTTGTTGGTGGATCATAAATGTTAGATCCACTTCTCTTCATTTTGATTCTTTTTTTTTTTTATCGATGAAAGTCTAATTGATCTTGGAATTCCTTTGTTGAATTTCGATCAAGACTAGATCGTTACCATTTTTCTTTTCGTGCGGTATTGCTTTCGGATGACGATTTACATATCGTTCATCTAGCATGCATTAGCACAAAGAGCTATTGACCGGCCTTATTATAGGGTAATTACTCCGTAAATTACTCGGCGATTGCTTAACATAGCGCAATATTTGTCCCGCATCGGAAACTATCAAGAATAGTTGATTATTTGTCTTTTGGTTCAAAACTTACGAAACTTGTTGTTAGGAGGCTTTGGTCTTATCAATCCTCTAATGAGTTCTCATTAATCTTGACCTAAGTGCAATTATTCAATTATTATTGATCACTAACAACTAATCACTAACTTACTAACAATACTATTGTACTAACTTCTTTACAATTCCTTCTCGCTCCTTATCTCTTTTACTTTTATGCTTCATTTTTATCATTTCATATCATGTTTATTCTTCCGCAATTTTTCCTTTGTCCGTTGGACATATGTTTATGCTTCCGCAATTTTTCCTTTGTCCGTTGGACACATGTTTATGCTTATGCCTTTTTCTCTTTGTCCACTTGGACCAAAAACATTAATAAAGGCCAAAACCTCTAAAAAACTTGTGCTTCTAATCTTGGACTATGGTTACTATCCGTTGCAATGGACATGGAGTTTTGCACCTAGACCTTGGACATCCAATGCAATTCTTGGAACCTTGGACTTAGAACTAGGACCTTTTCCCTTTGCTTTGGAATTGTGGTTCGAAGACTATGGAGCTTACTTGTGTGGTTAGACTATTCTTATCCTTAGCTTTCACTTTATTACTTTAGGATAGTCACTTCTTCTCCACCCATTCTTCAATTTTCAAAACTCTCTCTTTTTCAAAACCTTCTTGATTTCAAACTTTCACCTCTTTCATAATCAAACCTTTGACTTTGTCAAGTTGGATTTACCCTTTTCCTTTTCATTTCTTAACAAATGCTAAACTACATAAGCATGTTGACACCTTTTTCAAAAGACTTTAAAAAACACCAAACTCATCAATCTTCTTTTGTGCCCTCGTGCACTTTTCCTTTAACTTTTTTCACAAGTTTAGACATGATTCATTTCTTTAAGCGAAATTATTCGCTTGGAAATGACGACTTGTCTTCACATTTAAAAACAACCAAAACAAATAAATTTTCATTCTTTGTACCACGAACTACGAGGTTTTGATCCTACATTGCACATCGTGGGTACGTAGGCATGAGGCGACAAGTCTCTCCAAACACAAAAATCTTAAAAAAATAATTTCTCTTCTCATCTCCTCAATCACTTTTCAAGCAAGCATTTTTCAGACCAAAAGCGGTAGATATTTCAAAGGGCTCCTATAGAGTACTATAGACGTTTTGGATGCTAACACCTTCCCATTGCGTAACCAACCCCCTTTACCCAGACTCTCTTCACTTGTTCTTGTTGTAGAGCTTGTGTAGGTTTTGTTCGCTCTTTTTCCTTTCCTTTTAGGATAAAATAAAAGTGCGGTGGCGACTCTTGATTTTCGAGTTAAGTTAATCAATAGCTTACACTCACGATATTTCTGCTACAACAGCAAACCCTCCAGAGATGGTGTTTAGCGTGTGCCGAGCTATTTTTGTCTCGTGGCCCTCTTCGGCATCTGAACTCTTCTTCTGGGCTGACTTTTCTTGTATCGAGTCGTCTCGGCGGAGACTTCTCTTGTTATTATGTGGTCGAGAATCTTTTACAAATGCCAAGAGATAACCTCTCTGGATTGAGCTTCAATTTCTTTTTTTAGCTGTTGACAGTCCTCGGTGTGATGTCCCCGTTGTAAGACCCTAATTTTTACCCCTAAGATTTCGCACTTTTCATTTGCATCTCATACCACAGACAAGATCACAATCTTTGTTTCTCCCGAGTATCTGTATATTATTCTTACTTGTTTCTGTTTACTAACCTCTGACTACAATACAAAAAAACTTTGTTGCAGTTTCTCTCTGTGTGTGTTGTGCAGGTTTGTCAAAGACAATGAAGTGAATTCAATTGAAATGTGACTGTTCATTCTTGATCCAGTTCAGGTGGATGTTTGACCGAATTTTGGTCAAACTATCAAGCATTTGTTCCAAGTACAAGATATCTATTTCAGTGGGCTATTCCTCAAAGCAATGACTATCAAGTTGTTGTATGGTTCATCTGAGTTCATCAGTCCAAATTGTGTTTCTCTGTGGATTTATTTTCCCAGGAATTGTTCAAAGTGATTCAGAACTTATGAGATTCAGAGATTTGTCTGAACAAGTCAAGTTTGATGAATTTTCAGTCAAGGTGTGTATCAGTGGCTTGTGATGTTAGGTTCATGTTCATTATTCAAGGTGTTGAGATTGAGGATCAAAAGTTTCATGGTCATATACGGGTTGGTGGTAGCCGGTTCATTTCATAAAAAACAATTCATTTCCATTCCTTAAACCATTTCTATTATCCATTTTTTCTAAACCAAGTTCATATCCAATCTTCATTTTCAATTATCCACTTCCATAAAAATTCCTATTTTTTTTTTTTATTTCTAACCATACTACCAAAAACCAATTATCCATTTTTCAAAAATCATGTCTAATCATAAATCCATATCCAATTATCCACAAAAATCTATATTTTTTTCAATTACCATTTATATCCATTCTAAAAATCCATTCTCTCTCTCTCTCTCTCTCTCTCTCTCTCTCTCTCTCTCCCTCTCTCTCTCTCTCTCTCTCTCTCTCTATTTTCCAATTAAACAATTTCTATTCATTTCATTTCCAAATTCCACAACCAATTGAATTATAATAAAAACAATCCTCAAAAGCCATGAGGAAAAATGCACGGGCTGCTACACAATATCGTGCAACACTCACACACCAAGCCACAAGACGTCACACATTTTAATTCAAGCCATAAGCCACTCTCAGAACAAGCTGCAATGAATAAAACCATCACGCTACTTCACCATGCCTTATCCATGCTACTTGTTACCAAAAAGCAACTTCCAGCTGCCACTTGCTGCTACTAACATACAATGAGCCTTGAAACAATTAGCCACGCCGTCCTACAAGCTCTCACGCCATATCCCATTACTTTTCCAAGCCAATACAACACCACAAACCACTTGCAACATTGTACTTTCAGCCAAGCCACATGAATCTCTGTTATGCTGTAAACCTTATACGACATAAAAAATGCGGCATTTCAAAAGAAAATAAGCTCATGGCATTATGAAGCAACACACAAGCCATAAGAGCCGTGTAAACGCAAGTTGTAGGAAGGAACATCAGAATCAAAAACACGAGCACAAATTCACGTTTCATAGTTTAAGCCATATACAAATTTCCAAGCCTTCAATGAGCCATCAAGCCTTCACGTCGAGCAAAACAAATCCTAGCTGCTAAAGCTCACACGTGACCTGCACATCAAAAGTTCAGTCCAAAACACATTAAAATTCAGAAACGGCATTTGTGAAATTCGTGAGCAACACATGAAAGATCAACATCAAAACGAAGTGAAAAAATAATCAAAACGGCAACAGAAAAATTTCCAATACAATTTCATAACTTACCTTCATTCTTCTATAAATACAACCCATTCCTCTTCAATTTCACAAGCTTGGAAAGCCACTAAATTGCTGCAAAATTTCCATCGCACCTTTTCCATTTTTCAACCTACAATTCAATTCCAAAAACCATCCAAGAAAAATTCAACCATATTCATCTTCAAGCTTCAACCAATTTGCTTCTATCAGCTCCAAATTCTTATCACTTTTCATCTCCATCTTCAATTTACTTTCAAATCACCATACAACACTAACCTGCAAAAAGATTTCCAAACAATTCAAAGCTTCAAACCAAAAGTTCTCGCACGCATCAGAACAACACGTTCAACATCACACAACAGCAACAACACGCATTCAGAATAAAAAGGAAGAAGAAGATTGAAGTGTAACTCACCATTTTTGAAGGTTGTTCGAAATATTTTCGGCGTTTCGATCTGTTACCGTTTGCTACGATTCTTGAAATCGAATACATCATTGTGTTCCTCTCTCGATTCCGATCATTTTCGTTACAATTTTGCGTCCCGCAGCTTCGATTTGAGCAAGCTTCGAGCAATGGCTATGGAAGATGAATAGTGACCGCGATGAGTGAAGGAGAAGATGATGAACTCTTTCGTTCTGATTCTCATTTTTTTTCTTTTTATTTTAAATTATTTTTATTCTTTTTTTCTTATGAGAATATATTGGGCCGTGTGGGCCATGAATCATCGCTTCATCACCACCATTTGTCAAATTCAAACCTCCCTTTCTTCTTTATTTTTTCTAATTTCTTTTATTTTCTTTAAATTCTTCTTTAAATCTTTTTTTATATAATTTTCTTTTTAATACTTTTTAGATGTGGATTTAATATTGTTTTTGAATTTTGATTTGAAAACATTTTCTTGAAAAAAAATATCATGTGTTTTCATCTTGATTTTTTTTTAATTTTCATTTTCTTTGTTGTTGGTTGTGTGGATCATAAATGTTAGATCCACTTTTCTTCGTCTCTTTTCCTTTTGATTGATGAAAGTCTTAAGGATCTTGAAATTCCTTTGTTGAATTTTGATCAAGACTAGATCGTTACCATTTTTCTTTTCGTGTGGTATTGCTTTCGGATGACGATCTACATATCGTTCATCTAGCATGCATTAGCACAAAGAGCTATTGACCGGCCTCATTGTAGGGTAATTACTCCGTAAATTACTCGGCGATTGCTTAACATAGCGCAACATATGTCCCTTATCGGAAAACAAATAAAAAATTATTGATTATTTATCTTTTGGTTCAACACTTATGAGACTTATTGTTAGGAGGCTTTGGTCTTATCAATCCTCTAATGAGTTCTCATTAACCTTGACCTACGTGAAATTATTCAATAATTATTGATCACTTACTCTAACAACTAACAACTAATCACTAACTTCTAACTTTTACTTTTACAATTCCTTCTCGCTCCCTATCTCTTTTTTACTTTTATGCTCCATTATTATCATTTCATATCATGTTTATGCTTCCGCAATTTTTTCTTTGTCCGTTGGACACATGTTTATGGTTCCGCAATTTTTCCTTTGTCCGTTGGACATATGTTTATGCTTCCGCAATTTTTCCTTTGTCCGTTGGACATATGTTTATGCTTCCGCAATTTTTCCTTTGTCCGTTGGACACATGTTTACGCTTATGCCTTTTTCTCTTTGTCCACTTGGACTAAAAACATTAATGAAGGCCAAAACCTCTAAAAAACTTGTGTTTCTAATCTTGGACTATGGTTACTATCCTTTGCAATGGACATGGAGTTTTGCACCTAGACCTTGGACTTCAATGCTATTGTTGGATCCTTGGACTTAGAACTAGGGCATTTTCCCTTTACTTTGGAATTATAGTTCGAAGACTTTGGACTTCAATGCTATTCTTGAATCCTTGGACTTAGAACTAGGACCTTTTCTCTTTGCTTTGGAATTATGGTTCGAAGACTTTGAAGCCTTGTGCTTTTGCTTGGTTTATGGTGAAGACAACTACATTTGTGGTTTGATCTTTCTTATCCTTAGCTTTTACTTTATGCTTTAGGAGAGTCACTTCTTCTCCTCCCCATTCTTCAATTTTCAAAACTCTCTCCCTTTTTCAAAACTTTCTTGATTTCAATCTATCACTTCTTTCATAATCAAACCTTGACTTTTATCAAGTGATTTTACTCTTTTCTTTTCATTTCTTAACAAATGCTAAACTACATAAGCATATTGACACCTTTTTCAAAAGACTTAAAAACATCAAACTCGTCACTCTCTTTTTGTGCCCTCGTGCATTTTTTCCTTTAACTTTTTCAAAAGTTTAGACATGATTCATTTCTTTAAGCGGAATTATTCGCTTGGAAATGACGACTTGTCTTTACATTCTAAAATCAACCAAAACAAACAATTTTCATTCTTTGTACCACGAACTATGGGGTTTTGATCCTACGTTGCACATCGTGGGTACGTAGGCATGAGACGACAAATCTCTCCAAACACAAAAATCCTTAAAAACAAATTCTCTTCTCATCTCCTCAATCACTTTTCAAGCAAACATTTTCAGACCAAAAGCGGTAGATATTTCAAAGGGTTCCCGTGGAGTACCACGGACATTTTGGGTGCTAACACCTTCCCATTGCGTAACCAACCCCTTTACCCAGTCTCTGTGCACTTGTTCTTGTTGTAGAGCTTGTGTAGGTTTTGTTCGTTCTTTTTCCTTTCCTTTTTGGATAAAATAAAAGTTCGGTGGCGACTCTTGCTTTTCGAGTTAAGTTAATCAATAGCTTACACTCACGATTTTGCCGCTACAGAAAAGTGGCGACTCTGCTGGGGATATCCACCCTTGAGGGGTTTAGCCTACTTTGATTTATTTACTGCTTTTTGTCTGATTTGCTTGTTACTTGTTTGTTCTGTTTGGGAGCTACTCTATGTGCAAGACAGGTCCTATACCCGGACCAGAGTGTACTTTGAGATAGGAGGATGGTATAGTCAAGGGAGCTTTGAGGAAGTCATATCCTGAAAAAGCAGAACTTAAGAATCCATCCACTCGGTGGTTGCCTCTTTGGAATTACTGATGTTGATCGAGCAATCGTGAAGGCATTACTTTTTCCATAGAAGCCTATAACATTGAGAACCATAGTAACCCTTAACTCATCTTAGCCTTTTTAGGATCGTGGCGCGGAAGCTATGAAGATGCAAATCTGACTTAGCAGTTACGCGATGCCACACTCAGGTTAGATTCTCTTGAGGATAACTACCAACCTCCGAGCAAATCGATGTGCTAGTGTGTCTGATTGTGGATTGTGGACCCTAGGCACTCTGTTAGAACTGTTGTTTTCTGCAGGTACAATGAAGATAAAACCTTAGTACACACCTTTTGTGGGATTGGTTCTTACCCTTGGCTACATGATCGTGACTTGAACCTTTGAACCTGTGTGCTTTGGGTGATCTTGTTTGTGGTTGTTGCATCCATGCACTCTTGCATCCATGAGCATACATCTGCATTTATCCAAGTTGTCTCAGAAACTCATCTCAACTATCTTCCTCTTCAATTATCTGTTCACCGTCAGGCTGTTTCCTCAACACAACTACGGAACTAGAGCTACCATCAGATTGAGAATGGAAAGTCAAGAACAACACAATGCCAAAGCCAGAATGGAAATTGATGAGTTGAAGACCAGTATGACCAAACTCACAGAAATGCTGCAAGTTCTGATTGCTAGAGGTGAACCACCTCAGAGGACTGTGATCTCTGAAATCTTACCTGCTGCTGTTGACCCTCCACTGACTCAGTAACCAGCTTCTACTTGGCCAGAATTTGGGTTACCTCTGAATTACTCGCCACCCTTTGCAACTACTCCTGTGTTCATCCCGTCTGTACTGCCAGTATCTTCAGCTCCACTGTTCACTGAACCTCATCCTATTTTGCATTCTGTTGCTCAAGCTATTCCTGAGAATCCTCCTTTCGTGTACCATGTTGCTGGTCCACAATCTGAAAGTCAGGGAGAACCTGGATACATTGAAGAAGTCAGAGAGCAATGGCAAACTCTGGACAAAAGGATAAGAGTCGTGGAAGGAAGTGATGTCTTTAGTGCTGCCGCAATGGACATGTGCTTGGTTTCAGACTTGGTTATGCCTGCAAAATTCCAAACTCCTGATTTTGAAAAATACAAGGGGCACACCTGTCCCAGAACCCACTTGGTGATGTACTGCCGTAAGATGGTTGCTCATGCCAAAAATGACAAACTGCTCATTCACTGTTTCCAAGACAGCTTGAGTGGGACTTCAATGAAATGGTATATGGGACTTGAGAAGAACCGTATTCAAAGCTGGAAAGACTTGGCTGATGCTTTCTTAAAGAAATATAAGTACAATCTGGACATGGCACCTGACTGCCGTCAATTACAAAATATGTCTCAGAAAGAAAAAGAATCCTTTAAGGAGTATGCTCAGCGCTGGAGAGAGCTAGCGGCTCAGGTGGAGCCACCCTTGGCTGAAAAGGAAATGACTGGATTGTTCATGGATACTCTTCAACCACTCTTTTGGGAAAAGATGATAGGCAGTGTATCATCTGGTTTCGCTAACCTAGTCACTATTGGAGAATGACTAGAAGAAGGTATCAAGAAAGGAAAGAGTACCAATGCTGAAGCCTTTAGTGGTGCTAAAAAGTATGCTATGAATTTTCAAAAGAAGAAGGATGGCGATACCCATGTTGTTTTAGTTGAAGGGAAACCTCGTCACAGACAACAATAACATGTAGCTGCAGTTGCTCCTATTGTCAATGCTCAACCAGATCAAGCTCCTCGTCAGGCTGTTAGACAAAATCAGAATCACAATAGGGTTAACTTTGATCCTATCCCTATGTCCTACACTAAGCTATATCTATGTCTTGTTCAGAAAGGTTTCATTACAACGAGGGATCTACCTCCTCCTCCAAATCCTCTCCCAGCCGCCTATAGGGCTGATCTTCACTGTGATTTCCATCGAGGTGGGGCAGGCCATAACTTGGAAGGCTGCTATGCATTGAAAGCTAGAGTACAAGAATTGGTGAATTCAAAGATTCTGAGTTTTCTTGATGACAATCCCAATGTTGTCAACAATCCTTTGCCAGAGCATGCCAAGTGAAGTTTGAGTCATTTCAGACGGATCATCTCCTAAAGCCAGTGTTTCAGATAGGACAGCTCATCCTTGTTGCTGATTAGTCACTATGCCTTGTTTCTTTCTATTTGCATTTTTCTTTGATTGTATTGTCTGTTTGCTTTCGAACTTTATTTGTACTTTCAGGGTAATTTCAATGAAATGAGCATTGCAATGTTTTGATTCAATTCATTTATATCCATTGTGTGCATCTTTATGCTTTCTTTTTCACAAAACAAAATTATTATCTCCTGTTCATCTTCTTTATCAAACTTTTGTTTATGTAAAGATTGGAGGGAGGATGATGAAAACAAAATACTTGAAATTGCTAAACTGTATGCTTTCAATTTAAAACTTGGCTGAGGATGTACAGGCATTGTTTCAACTCCCAAACACTGAAGAAATAAGGAAGTTAATCCTTTGTCAACCCCTTTGAGCCTAGAAGTTGGAGTTTCTTTCTGTACGAAAAAACCTGTAATCTTAACCTGGGGCAGGGTAGTTCTCAGTTAATTTGACTGTGTATTTAAACACAAGAGAATCATTGCAATCACAAGCTTTCCTTCGCACACATCAAAGAAGTGTCGAAGATGTCTTTCAAATCAAAAGCCAATGATGGTTCACCGTAATCATTAAGCCAGACAGTCATTATCTTTCAAAAAAAGAATGAAAAAAAATCAAATGAAAAGCCCGCTAAGTCAAAACCTATGAAGGAGACTTAAGCAAAAATTGGGGCCTCCCGCTGACTGTAAGGTTAAATGACACAGTTCAGGCAAAAATTAGGGATAACAAAAGAAAAATCAAGAGGTTACCAAAATCCTCAAAGACAAAACGAGTTGACTGAGGTCCTAATCAAAAACAACAAAATGTTGTAAGAAAGAGTGACTGCCATCTCAAAAATCTCCTGAACCCTCATCATAACTGTGTTGCAATGCCAAAATCACTTGGAACCTGAATGCATAGTTTGAATTAACTGAGCATAGGATTGAAGGTCATCACGAAGAATGGGTTGGGTACAAATAAACATTGAGCCTATATCCTTTGTTTCGAAAACCGTGAACCAGACCACGTTACAACTATCAAAAGACCTAATTGAAGCCAGGTTTATTTTGAAAGCATACTACAGCAAGGTTGCGTAAATTGACTCCTAATTTTGTTGCCAATCATTTGCTTTAATGTCATACCTTTGCTTTCTCTTTCATTTTGAATGTATAAACCGTCGTGTTTTGACAAGTGATTCATTTGCTTTGCATTAATAATATCATTCCAAAAATGATTTTTTTTTTAATTTCAAAATTGCATGAGCTTTGCATTAAAATGACCATGTATGTTTGAATAATCCTATTTGCAGGCAAACTTTCCTCATCAAGAAATTTTCAAACAGTTGAGAAACTTGGTCAATGATCCTATCAGGGGCACATTACTTCCAAATCCTGTTGTGAATCAGTTCAAGATTTGTTTCTCAGTGCTAGTTATTCTCAGAATTGGTTATCCAGAAGATCTCTTTCAAGACTCATATTGAGCTGAGTTTAGCCTTCTCAAATTTCATTTCAAGAACTGAAGCCATGATCAGTTCATCCCCAACAATAGCAACTGAAGCCATGATCAGTTTATCCTCAGCATTCATTTCAAGAATTGAAGCCATGATCAGTTCATTTTTCCCCTACAATAGTCAAACTGAAGCTATGATCAATTTATCCTCATCAGTCAATCAATCTGGGGCAGTCTTCTTCAAGAATCCTCAAGATGTCTTTCCTCAAAAAGACCATCAGCCTAATATAATTCATAAGAGTGACAGAGATATGTTCAACATCTTCTCTCCAAGCAGAGTGGGCCGTGTTCCCTGTGTTGAGGAATCAGAGTTCCATTCTTCCCTCACAAAGGAGTCTATCTCAGTTGTCTCAATCATCTGCATTGCATACATAAATCATTTATATATCATACATAGAAATATTTTCATAGCTCGAAGCGTGTTTCGTGCTCATATGCATTTCCCGAGGTCCTGTTGCTTTCAACATCTTACCTTGTGGTCAAAGTCCAACTTACTTGGCACCTACCAAAACTTCTACCTGCCTTGTCATTCAGTGCCATTCTTGAATGTTGTCGTTTACCTGTCTTCTTTCATTCCAGTGTTATTCCTGGATATCCTGTTTGTCTTCTTTCTTTCCAGGGTTATTCCTGGATATTGTCGTTTCCCTGTGTATCTATTGCTGTTGTTAGATGTTTTTTTCTTCCATTCTAGTGTTATTCCTTGATCTTTATATTCTTTCACTCCAGTGCCATTCTTGGATGTCTGTCTCTTTTAATCTCCAGTGCCATTCCTGGATATCTTGTTCCTCTTGTTTCTCCCAGCGCTATTCCAGGAAGTCTTTTCTCTCTTCTGTAGTCCCCCAACAGTTTTGCTTGGATATCTTTCAGTGCCATTCCTGAAAGCTTTATCTGTTCATTCAGTGCCATTCCTGGATGAGTTTTCTCCTTTGCATTCAGTGCCATTCCTGGATGTCTTTCTCACTATCATTCAAGGCCATTCTTGAATATAGTGATTTACCTTTACTTTCAGTTCCATTCCTTAAAGTCCTTGATCACTTTATTCAATACCAGTCTTGAATATCATGAACTCTTTTTTATCCAATGCCATTCTTGGATACTTCTGATATATTTTCCAGAACCTTTCTCACCTAATCCAATGCCATTCTTGGATGTTGAGATTTCTTTTGTCCAAAGCCATTCTTGGACACCTTTTCCCCAGCCAAGTCCAATGCTATTCTTGGATATCTCTAATGTTTAAACTTTGCCATCCAATGCCATTCTTGGATGTCCCTAATGAAGTTGTTCAAGTGGAAATTTTTTATATCCAATGCTATTCTTGGATGATTCTGATGCTTGTTATTGCCCCATTCAATGCCATTCTTGAATGTTGTAGTTTCTATCCAATGCCATTCTTAGATATCTTATCCCCAATAGAGTGTTTTTCACCTTCATCCAATGCTATTCTTGGATGACGCTGTTGTTTTTACCAGAAACTTCCTTGTTGTTGTCCAATGCCATTCTTGGACATCTTTTGGCATACTTTTGTCTCGTTTGTAGTTTCTATCCAATGTTATTCTTGGATATCACTACTCGTCTTCCAGGGTCTTGTCCCTCTTTTTCCAACTATTGATGGATACTTCTTGTCACCTTGATAGATCTCTAGAAATAGCTTGTGTTCCCCGACGTGTCTTTTCGCGTCATCTCTCTCAATTTACTGTATCCCTTGTTTTAAGTTCCCTGCAGTCTGGTTCATCCTTTGCATTCATATCATCTTGTGACATCTTATGGCTAAAAATTTGGTTTTCTGTATTTAAGTATCTTCAATCTTGTCGAGACGAAGTTTTCAACCTTCATATCTCCTGATAGAAGAAACTTAAATAGGGGCAGCTGTAAGACCCTAATTTTTACCCCTAAGATTTCGCACTTTTCATTTGCATCTCATACCACAAACAAGATCACAATCTTTGTTTCTCCCGAGTATCTGTATATTATTCTTACTTGTTTCTGTTTACTAACCTCTGACTAAAATACAAAAAAAATTTGCTGCAGTTTCTCTCTCTGTGTGTTGTGCAGGTTTGTCAAAGACAATGAAGTGATTTCAAGTCAAATGTGACTGTTCATTCTTGATCCAGTTCAGGTGGATGTTTGACCGAATCTTGGTCAAACTATCAAGCATTTGTTCCAAGTGCAAGATATCTGTTTCAGTGGGCTATTCCTCAAAGCAGTGACTGTCAAGTTGTTGTGTGGTTCATCTGAGTTCATCAGTCCAAACTGTGTTTCTCTGTGGATTTATTTTCCCAGGAATTGTTCAAAGTGATTCAGAACTTATGAGATTTAGAGATTTGTCTGAACAAGTCAAGTTTGATGAATTTTCAGTCAAGGTGTGTATCAGTGGCTTGTGATGTTAGGTTCATGTTCATTATTCAAGGTGTTGAGATTGAGGATCAAAATTTTCATGGTCGTATACGGGTTGGTGGTAGTCGGTTCATTTCATAAAAATCAATTCATTTCCATTCCTTCAACCATTTCTATGATCCATTTTTTCTAAACCAAGTTCATATCCAATCTTCATTTTCAATTATCCACTTCCATAAAAATTCCTATTTTTTTTTTATTTCTAACCATACTACCAAAAACCAATTATCCATTTTCCAAAAATCATGTCTAATCATAAATCCATATCCAATTATCCACAAAAATCTATCTTTTTTTCAATTACCATTTATATCCATTATAAAAATCCATTTTTTTTCTCTCTCTCCATTTTCCTATTAAATAATTTCTATTTATTTCATTTCCAAATTCCACAACCAATTGAATTACAATAAAATCAATCCTCGAAAGCCATGAGGAAAAATGCACGGGTTGCTAAACAATGTCGTACAACACTCACACACCAAGCCACAAGACGTCACACATTTTAATTCAAGCCATAAGCCACTCTCAAAATAAGCTTCAATGAATAAAACCATCACGCTGCTTCACCATGCCTTGTCCATGCTACTTGTTACCAAAAAGCAACTTCCAGCCGCCACATGCTGCTACTAACATACAATGAGCCTTGAAACAATTAGCCACGCCGTCCTACAAGCTCTCACGCCATATCCCATTACTTTTCCAAGCCAATACAACACCACAAACCACTTGCAACATTGTACTTTCAGCCAAGCCACATGAATCTCTGCTATGCTGCAAACCTTATAAGACATAAAAAACGCGGCGTTTCAAAAGAAAATAAGCTCATGGCATTATGAAGCAACACACAAGCCGTGAGAGCCATGTATACGCAAGCTATAGCAAGCAACATCAGAATCAAAACACGAGCACAAATTCACATTTCACAGTTCAAGCCATATACAAATTTCCAAGCCTTCAATGAGCCATCAAGCCTTCACGTCGAGCAAAACAAGTCCTAGCTGCTAAAGCTCACACGTGACCTGCACATCAAAAGTTCAGTCTAAAACGCATTGAAATTCAGGAACGGCATTTGTGAAATTCGTGAGCAACACATGAAAGATCAACATCAAAACGCAGTGAAAAAACCAATCAAAACGGTAACAGAAAAATTTCCAATACAATTTCATAACTTACCTTCATTCTTCTATAAATACATCCCATTCCTCTTCAATTTCTCAAGCTTGGAAAGCCACTAAATTGCTGCAAAATTTCCATCGCACCTTTTCCATTTTTAAACCTACAATTCAATTCAAAAAACCATCCAAGAAAAATTCAACCATATTCATCTTCAAGCTTCAACCAATTTGCTTCTATCAGCTCCAAATTCTTATCACTTTTCATCTCCATCTTCAATTTACTTTCAAATCACCATACAACACTAACCTGTAAAAAGATTTCCAAACAATTCAAAGCTTCAAACCACAAGTTCTCGCACACATCAGAACAACACGTTCAACATCACACAACAACAACAACACCCATTCAGAATAAAAAGGAAGAAGAAGATTGAAGTGTAACTCACCATTTTTTAAGGTAGTTCGAAATATTTCCGGCGTTTCGATCCGTTACCGTTTGCTATGATTCTTGAAATCGAATACATCATTGTGTTCCTCTCTCGATTTCGATCATTTCCGTTACAATTTTGCGTCCCGCCGCTTAGATTTGAGCAAGCTTCGAGCAATGACTATGGAGGATGAATAGTGACTGCGATGAGTGAAGGAGAAGATGATAAACTCTTTCGTTCTGATTCTCATTTTTTTTATTTTTCTTTTAAAGTTTTTTTATTCTTTTTTTCTTATGAGAATATATTGGGTCATGTGGGCCGTGAATCATCGCTTCATCACCACCATTTTTCAAATTCAAACCTCCCTTTCTTCTTTCTTTTTTCTAATTTCTTTTATTTTCTTTAAATTTTTCTTTAAATAAAATTTTCTTTAAATAATTTTTTATATAATTTTCTTTTTAATACTTTTTAGATGTGGATTTAATATTGTTTTTGAATTTTGGTTTGAAAACATTTTCTTGAAAAAAAAATATCATGTGTTTTTAACTTGATTTTTTTTGAATTTTCATTTTCTTTGTTGTTGGTTGTGTGGATCATAAATATTAGATCCACTTTTCTTCATCTCTTTTCCTTTTGATCGATGAAAGTCTTAAGGATCTTGAAATTCCTTTGTTGAATTTTGATCAAGACTAGATCGTTACCATTTTTCTTTTCGTGCGGTATTGCTTTCGGATGACGATCTACATATCGTTCATCTAGCATGCATTAGCACAAAGAGCTATTGACCGGCCTCATGTAGGGTAATTACTCCATAAATTACTCGGCAATTGCTTAACATAGCGCAACATATGTCCCTTATCGGAAAACTAATCAAAATTATTGATTATTTGTCTTTTGGTTCAACACTTATGAGACTTGTTGTTAGGAGGCTTTGGTCTTATCAATCCTCTAATGTGTTCTCATTAACCTTGACCTAAGTGCAATTATTCAATTATTATTGATCACTTACTTTAACAACTAACAACTAATCACTAACTTCTAACTTTTACTTTTACAATTCCTTCTCGCTCCCTATCTCTCTTTTACTTTTATGCTCCATTATTATCATTTCATATCATGTTTATGCTTCCGCGATTTTTCCTTTGTCCGTTGGACACATGTTTATGGTTCCGCAATTTTTCCTTTGTCCGTTGGACATATGTTTATGCTTCCGCAATTTTTCCTTTGTCCGTTGGACATATGTTTATGCTTCCGCAATTTTTCCTTTGTCCGTTGGACACATGTTTATGCTTATGCCTTTTTCTCTTTGTCCACTTGGACCAAAAACATTAATAAATGCCAAAACCTCTAAAAAACTTGTGTTTCTAATCTTGGACTATGGTTACTATCCTTTGCAATGGACATGGAGTTTTGCACCTAGACCTTGGACTTCAATGCTATTGTTGGATCCTTGGACTTAGAACTAGGGCATTTTCCATTTACTTTGGAATTATAGTTCGAAGACTTTGGACTTCAATGCTATTCTTGAATCCTTGGACTTAGAACTAGGACATTTTCCCTTTGCTTTGGAATTATGGTTCGAAGACTTTGAAGCCTTGTGCTTTTGTTTGGTTTATGGTGAAGACAACTACATTTGTGCTTAGATCTTTCTTATCCTTAGCTTTTACTTTATGCTTTAGGAGAGTCACTTCTTCTCCTCCCCATTCTTCAATTTTCAAAACTCTCTCCCTTTTTCAAAACTTTCTTGATTTCAATCTATCACTTCTTTCATAATCAAACCTTGACTTTTGTCAAGTGATTTTACTCTTTTCTTTTCATTTCTTAACAAATGCTAAACTACATAAGCATATTGACACCTTTTTCAAAAGACTTAAAAAACATCAAACTCATCACTCTCTTTTTGTGCCCTCGTGCATTTTTTCCTTTAACTTTTTCATAAGTTTATACATGATTCATTTCTTTAAGTGGAATTATTCGCTTGGAAATGACGACTTGTCTTTACATTCTAAAATCAACCAAAACAAACAATTTTCATTCTTTGTACCACGAACTACGGGGTTTTGATCCTACATTGCGCATCATGGGTACGTAGGCATGAGACGACAAATCTTTCCAAACACAAAAATCCTTAAAAATAATTTCTCTTCTCATCTCCTCAATCACTTTTCAAGCAAATATTTTCAGACCAAAAGTGGTAGATATTTCAAAGGGTTCCCGTGGAGTACCACAGACGTTTTGGGTGCTAACACCTTCCCATTGCGTAACCAACCCCTCCTTACCCAGTCTCTGTGCACTTGTTCTTGTTGTAGAGCTTGTATAGGTTTTGTTCGCTTTTTTTCCTTTCCTTTTTGGATAAAATAAAAGTGCGGTGACGACTCTTGCTTTTCGAGTTAAGTTAATCAATAGCTTACACTCACGATTTTGCCGCTACACCCGTACACGATGGTAATTACACCAAGCCTCAGGTTGCCTTCCAATGATAGTGTTGGCTCTTTTGGGACGATGAGGCTCCGGTAATAGGTTCATACGACCGACTTCTTTAAGGATATCTCCCCTATTTGCATTCAATGGGGTGAGGTCTTTGTGTGGCTCATATGACTGTCTATATGGTCTGGGAGCACATCGCTCGTGCGTAGCTCCCCGAGGATGCTCTTTTCTTCTGTTCGACGCCTCTTCCTTGTTCTTTGTCTTTTCAATGCTGTCCCGAGATCTTTTCTCTTAATTACTTTCTTCTCCTTTGATGTAACACTCAACCCGAGTAGTGATCTCGTCCATGCTGATAGCCGATTTCTGAGCTAACGACTCATTGAACTGCCCAGCTCGTAATCCATGTTGAAAAGATCCCATAAATAGTTCCTGGTTTGGATGAAATACTTTGAGGGTTTCCTCATTGAATCGAACCAGGTACTCACGTAGTGACTCTGACTGTTTTTGTCGGACACTGAACAGTGTGATCATGGACACCTTCCGGTGTTTGCTTGCCGAGAAGTGTTGTACTAGCTTCTTAGTCAAGTCTTGGTAGCTTACGATGGAGAGCCGATGAAGTCTCATGTACCATCTTAGAGCTACATCCTTAAAGGTAGCAGCCATGAGTTTTCACTTCAGTGAATCCGGAGGGGAAACTATGGCCATCTGATTGTTAATGGCAATAACATGCTCCTGAGGATCTGTCTTCCCATCGTAAGAAGTTAGTGATGGTGCTTTGAAGTTTTCTGGGACGTGGTCGTCCCATATCTCTTGAGAAAAAGGTTGTGGCTCGACAACCTCCTCCTCACAGTCGCCTTCATCCTGACTTTGTTGTTGTAGAACTTGTATGTTGTCTTGCAGCGTCTCATTCTGCTGACGTATAGTCTCCATCATGGCTAGAAGTTGAGCCATGTCTAGAGGATCTCTTTCAGAGGACATGTTGTTAGTGTAAGGTGTGGCCTGGGATAATTTTACCTAGGCCCCATGGTGGGCGCCAAATGTTCTAGCCAAAAATGGTTAGATACACCAAAAGTGCTAGCTCTCCTACTTCTTGGACAATGAGAACTACGATGTCTATACTGGGTAGTATATTTGGGGATTTGAGAGTTATACAAGTGTTGTATATTGTCTCAAGATGAATATTTCTTGCTTAACCCTCACGTGGGAGCCCTTTCTATAGCCTTTATCAGTCTACATTTAAGGTATGCCATTAAGAGAAGTCTCTTGGCCTTCTAACGTTGCATGACCATCATTGCCGTAACTCCTTTTCATGAATGCATGCTTTGAAGACCATGTAATGTCTGCATTGATGTGCCACCACTGTTACAACTGTTGGTGTGCCTTGTTGAGTTCATGTCCGGCATAGGTGCCGGGTTAATGGGGTGTAGTACTCGGCCTCGTAAGAATTTGGCTTATGGGAGTCGGGCTCCCTGACCAGTCCGGGTTGTAAATGGTACTTGCCTAGCTCTCTGCATTGCACGACCTTTCTTGCTATCGTAGTTTAGTTCATTCTTAACCTTATCCAACTATACAACTCGGCATCAAATATATTTGGTATATACATAACCAACCCCCGAACCTTAGATTCTCTTTTGCTTTGCATTGCATATTTATGGGTTTATTCGTTCTTTTTTCCTTCCCTTGGATAAATTAAAGATCGGTGATGAATTATGATTTATGATTCAATAGCTTGATATCTGATTCCCACTGCAACACTCCCTCCATACACGCCTCACACATCATGGTACTCTCTCTTCACTCTCACAAAAGAATCACTCCATCACAATACTCTCCTTTTTTGTGACAGAGACTTCCCACATTTCATGATGAGTCCAAGCCTTTGAGGTTGGCATCAATTTTGGTAAAACTAACTTAGCAGAAAGATGTTGGACAAGATGTCCTGACATAATGAACTAACTACAAGTTAAGTGTTAGACAAGATGTCCTATCATGTTGATTCGACATCTTTGTCTGTTACAGTTTGGAATAACTGTATTTGTTTTCCAGGTGTGATTGGAATATGATTTGATCCTAGTTGGCATCTGAGATTGAGGAATCAGAGATTCTAATTCTAAAAGGAATATGATGTTTCCATGTATGGAGACATTTTTGGAAACTTGGGATTGAAGAAAAGAATAGGTTGCAGAATCTGTGGAGCTGAATTGCTGCGATTTGGAAGCCCAAATCCAGTTCTATTTTGCAATATAAATAGAATGGATTTAATCTAGAATAGGTGTGGAAGTTTACAGCTGTTATAGAGTACTAGGATTTGTACTTTTGTGGGCCTCTCTTGTATTGCGTGAATACCTGAGTAAGACAGTTTATTGAGTTGTAATTTTTCAGTCACTGATGTGATTGAAAGGGAATTGAGAAGGGTCTCATACCTAGGAGTGTCTTATGTAGAAATCTAGGAAGGGTATATTCTAGGTGCTAAGTTGTAAACGTTGGAGTTTAGCTTAGAACCAATTCTACTTAGTTGATTTCATTCCTGGCTTGGTAGCCCCTAGACGTACGTGTTGTTGATCACCGAGCTGGGTTGACAATTCTTGTGTGTTGTTTTCTTTCTGCTGTTTATTATGTCCTTCATTATTCTTGTGTGAGAAGTAGAGATCAAGTGTCACGACATCCTGTCCGGCATCTTAATGGTCTGCTTAACCAGAATTTCATTTCATTTTTGGGGGTTTCTCACAATGAGAAAGGCTCTCTCATCTTGATGGAAGTGAAAGCCAAAAGAAGCTTTTCCTCCTTCTCCAATAAAACACTCACCCACAACTTTTCATCATACACACCTAAAAAAACCATGGCAACACTCGATTGTGACGTGACGATGGTTCCTGCTAGAGAAGCCTCAAGCAGTGCTGCCGGTCTCTCTTCCAAGAAGCCAAAGTGATTCAGATCAAAAAGTGAAACTCCGTATCTCTCTGGGCTTGGGACGTCGTTGTTGATAATTGTGATATTTGTTGGAAGCAAAATCACACCCTTCGTAGCACATAATAGACAGCTAAGGCTCGCGGCAACACCGTCTGGAACTCCGACACTGCCAACCTCAGCGCAAAATCAACCACGATTGAAGATACCGGCGGATTGGTTATCTCAAATGCAACGACCAAAATCTGGTCTAGCTTTGATCATCTTACTTATACACTTTTACCTTCTCGAAATTTTAGTGTTGGTAAGGTTTTGAAATCTGGTTCTTATTCGTTTAATTTATCGAACTTTGGGAATTTGTGTTTGTTTTGGAACGATAGTATAAATTTCTGGATTCATGGTTTGAATTCTAGTGTGAATGTTAGTTTGACTTCACCTGTTTTGGGTTTAACACCTATTAGGATTCTATAACTTTCTGATGTGAATTTGAGTACTCATGTTGTTGTTGCTTATATGAATTTATTTCTTTATGTAAATACATGTGATAACTTTTTCTTTTTCTTTATGTTAAATATCCATGACCACTTGTCAAGATCTATTTGGATTTTTCTTGAATTTTGGAAAAAAAATGAAATGCTCTCTCTTTCTTTCAGCAATAACACCCCCTCCTGCTTCTTTTTTTTTTTTTTATCTTTTTAATTTATTCTTTTTTTATTAATAAAACTAGGGTTAATTCTTGGTTGTGGGCCTTGGCCCTTTTTCCCTCTTTACTAACTTATACTCCCATTTACTAACATACATCCCATTTAGTTATTTTCTTTTTTTTTAATTTTGATTATTTCTATAAGTTAATAGATAATTAATTGATTATTGATTTTTTGATTTAATTTAACTAGACTTTAAATGCTTAATTTCTTTTAAGTAGATTTGTTTAATTACATGATTAATCGGTTTTAACAATGTTTGGTCAAATGTTTAGATGTTTTCTCCATGTCCACATTATCCCGCTTGTAAATAATCAAATTCACTTCCACCAATGTTTCTCCATTTTCAACTAATTCAAACTATTTTCAAAACTGTTTTTTTTTTCAAAATCCAAATCATGTTTAATTTCAAAACTTTTGCAAAATAAAATTGCGAGAAAAGAGGACTGTTGGAATCTAGCATTCTAGCATAACCCTCGAATGATCCGTCTCGAGCCTTATGCATTGGGATAGCCTTGCATTCTTTTCTTTCATCCTTAAAATACTCAATGTTATACTT
Source organism: Lathyrus tuberosus (assembly GCA_022829125.1). Taxonomy (NCBI): domain Eukaryota; kingdom Viridiplantae; phylum Streptophyta; class Magnoliopsida; order Fabales; family Fabaceae; genus Lathyrus; species Lathyrus tuberosus. The sequence continues at coordinate 890,171 of JALAZF010000661.1, forward strand.
GGACAAACAAGGGCCGTCAATATCTAGCATCTTGGCGTAACTCTTTGAGCAATTGATTATTATCAAGCGTTCGTTGTCCGTCAAACAATTTTATCAATTTAATCTTGAATGAAAAGGGTCGTTGGGATCTAGAATTTTGACGTAACTCTTTGAACAATTGATTCTCATTAAATGTTCATCATTCACCTAAAATACATCCAAGAAATCAAACTATTTTTCTCACCGACGTGCGATTAATCCTAAAAACTTTTTCATAAACGTGAGATATTGTGTCTTGAAATGATGCAAAACATTGCTTTGTCTACAAACTATTTGAGTTGAGATAAGAGGCATTTTCGACGAATGTTGATTTGTAAGTCCATTCTATTATGATGCAAACGTCCTCTCCTCACCTGTTTTGGGTAAACCAATGTTTTATGTCGAATGCGACTAAATATCTTTCGCTAAAATTAACCAACAAACAGACTCTTTTTACCCATAACTACGGACGCTCTAATTCCTCAATGAGGATACGTAGGAACAAGGGCCCCAATCCTGACGACTAACATTTTTTTCTTTTTTCACCGTAGTCCCTGAACTACGAATGCCCTGATTTCCTTATTCCACTATGAGGATACGTATGCACGAGATTGCGAAGTCTTGTCGAGCCCCCTAGTAATAAAAACCCTTTGGTATCCTTTCTCTTTAATAAAAATCTAAAAGAAACATTCCTCTTTTATCTCTTTTCCCATTCAATACATCGAAGATTAGAAACTAACATAAGCTAACATTCATTCGATCCTAACTAAATGGTTCCCGTTGAGTACAACGAACGTGAGGGGTCCTAATACCTTCCCCTTGAGTAACCGACTCCCAAAATCAGACATTGGTTGCAATGAACATATCCTTATCTTTCTTTTATGGGTTTTATTTGATATTTTCCCTTTCCCATGATGGGAAAAAATAAAGATCAGTGGCGACTCTGTTAAGTTCATCCCGCGGGCGTGCAATTGCGCTTTGCGTGGTCGTGCTTATTTTTCGAGGTACGACAATGTGTTATTTGTATTTTCAAATTTTCAATTTCAAGTTTTAAACTAGGACAAGTATCACACTCAACGTCATCTACCTTTTATTCTAAGTGATAGATATATGCAACTTGTCATTAACAAGAGATGCATGTTCTTCTTTCAGGATTTTAAAGCACTTTTAAGATTTAAGATTTCTTCCTCAAGTTTTATAATATTTTTCTTTTAAGGGAAATTCTGTTAAATGCATTTAATGCTTCATAATTCATTTCTTGAAAATCATTTGATAGCTCTTTATACGAAGGAGTAAAATGTGATTTAGAATCATGTACCTCTAAGTCTTTTTCTTTATGATATGCCATTAAGCATAAATGAGCCAATTCATCTTCATCTGACCTTGAACTAGAGGAGGAATATTCTCCATCTTCTTCCCAAACAATGTAGGCACTGCGACCTTTGGCTTTATGGCCCTTTGTCTTGTAAAATGGTTTCTCACCTTTGCGCCCATTTAAACTTAGATAATTGGTCTTGAAATGTCTCGGTTCACCATATTTATATCATTTCACATGCGTTTTCTCCTTCTTCTTATCTTCCCATTTCTTTGGTGGGTAGGACTTCCCAAACTTTACCAAGTTTCTGTCTGAATGCTTTAGACAGTTTCTCTTTATGTACTTATTATAGTGTTTTACGAACAACCCCATTTCTTCCTCTTTCGGAGAGTTTTCATTGGTGATATCTTCATATTCCTTTACCTTTGCCTCTGAAATGGAGGTCTTCAAGGAGATGTTTTTCCTTTCCTCCTTAACCTTTTCTTTCTTTTTCACATTTGCTTAACTTACTTTGATTTGTTTCAACTCGTGTTTATGATTGATAAGCTTTCCAAATATAGTAGAAATGTGTAGACTTTTAAGATCATTTGACTCTTTTATAGCAGTCATTTTCGGTTAACACTCCCTGCACATAGATATTAACACCTTGTTAGCACAATCCAGGTTAAATAAAGTCTCTAACTTATTGATTATGTGAACAAATCGTATTTGCATGGATGACATGGTTTCACCAGGTTCCATACAAAATAACTCATATTCTTTTGTCAACATGTTAATTTTAGATTACTTGACGTCTTCAGTTTCTTCATTGATGAATTGAATAGTGTCTCACATTAACTTAGCCATTTTACAATATGAAATTAAGAAACACATGGTAACACTCAAGGTGGAAATTAGTATATTTCTAGCTTTCAAAACATAAGATGCTTAGGGGTTTATTAATTTCAATTCCATCGCCGATACATTTTGGGATAAAATATCGTCTTTGATAGCTACCCAAAGGATTTTATCTACTGAAATTAAGTGAATAAACATGCATTCTTTTCAATGAGTATAGTTTTCCCCATTAAACATAGGTATTCTATGATACACCCCTTTCAGATCTCCCTTTCTCATATTTACAACTTTTGAAATCGCGAGATGTGATTAAAAGACTAGCTTTTGATGTCAAATGTTTGGTTGAATATGGTAGTATAATGGTCTAGAATGAGGGGTTAAATAGTCTTTCTCCTATAAAAGCTAACACGGTGCTCAAAATAGATCATGAAAAGGCATGTGATCATGTTAATTAGAATTTCATGGAATTTTGTTTGAAGAGAAACATGTTTCCTCCCATTACTATAAAGATGATCATGCATTGTGTAACTAACTCCTCTATGCATATTCTTTGGAATGGGAGACAACTACCAAATTTTGTTCCGAATAGAGATTTATGTCAGGGTGACCCCCTTTAACCCTATCTCATCATTATCTACATGCAATTCTTGTCGCAAACAATCATCAAGACAGTCAATAAAGACCATTTGAAACTTGTTAGGTTATCTCGTAATGGACCCTCTTCATAGCTTTTTTTTTGTAATGATGTTCTTCTTTTTGTGAAGGTTTCTAACACCCAAGAAGGGATCGTTTATGATATCTTAAATCATTTTATCATGTTTTATGGCCTAAAAGTGATTGTTGCTAAATCAAATGTGTTATTCTCCTCTATCACTAAGAGGAATAAAATAGATTTAATTGTCTTCAGTATAATTATCAAGCGAAAACTTTTATTCTAGAGAAGTACTTGTATTTCCCTATGTTGCATGGTCATCTTCAACACAAGGACTTTGAGTTCCTATAGGAGAAAATTGGCCATAGGTTAGCATATTGGCAACATAAATTATTAAACAAGAATGACCATTTAACTCCGGTAAGACCTGTCTAGAGATGTATGGTACACTCTGTATATCTATGATGGGGAGCTTAACAACTCAATCTTTTCATCTATATGTTTTTTTACCACCTCCGTGGGAGATGTGTTGCCATCATCAAAAAGAGGTAGAATTTGGTTATATGTGGTGTTTAGGTTAACATCTTCTAAAGTTTTTTATGATGACAACTAAATAAGGAAGAATAAATCACAAGAATCATCATACAAGAAGGAAGATCAAGACAAAGTGTTCAAGTACCAATTGAAAGAGCTAAACAAATTTAAACCAAGTAATTGAAAATAACTTAAGTTGTGAAAGATCGCATGATCCTACGCTCAATGTTTTATCTTGTAGTTTGATCATTTAAATGTGAATGAAGCAATAACGGGTCTGGAATTACTAGGGTGATTCATACATGCAGCAAAACTATTTCAAACTCTTCATCTTTTTTTTTTTTTTTTTGAAAACTTCTTAAAACCAATACAAACAAATACTTAATCTATTAAGAAACAAATATGATCAATTAATAAAAGAAACACTTAAATTTATAATTTATTAGGCCTTTCATCTAAATGATTAAAGCAAGAGTAATGCTTCCTAATGGATTAGGAATCATTGTAATCGATTAAGTGATGCTGCAAATTAGAGTTTCCTTTTTAGACTTAACCTAATCTATTAGGTTGGTGTTTTATTTGATTAGGAAATGACCAGACCGGTGGATTGTTGCCTTTTCGAGCCAATTTTTTCCTATGTAAATGAGTGTTTTCCTCACTTCTAAACACATGATTTTTCGGAATAATTGACTCTCATATCTCACTCATTATCCTTCTTTATAAGTTTTCTCACTAGAAACTTCCTTAGTGTTGAGAGAGTGAACAAATTTATATGAGAAATATATTTTTCTATTTTATGTTGAATTTGTATATTCAAGAGTTTAGTTCTCTTATAATCTTATAACAGATTTGAAGGTGCAAGTTAAGCTTGTAAAAAGCTAGATTTAAAGTTGTTGGGATGAACCTGTGTAAAAGCTCAAGTTGTTGGTATATGGTTGTTGAGCTGAACATGTGAAAAAGCTCAAGATGTTGTTAGTGAAAATCTTAAGAGAAAACTCTTGGAGAGTGAAGTAAGTTGTGTAGTTTAAAGTTGAACCAGCATAATCTCAAGTGTGATCTCTCTTACCATATCTTTTTATTTATCTGGTATTTATCTTTTTCGCTTTTGTCATCTTTTTAAAATAAATCCTTTTAAAAATAAAAATAAAAAATTTAAAAATGTGACCTTAGAGTCAAGCTCATGCTTAGCTTACAACCACCTTGAGTTTAGGGAGAGTATTACCTGTATTACTTGGGTTAGCTACTAGCATAAGATTTATGTCTAGTTTGTTGACTATATTTGATAGCTAGAGCATTAGTTTTGGCAGTTAAAATTAGAGATGTCAAATTAAGGGGTTAGGGCCTAATTTTTAAGGCCCTAAAAATATAAGGGGCCCAAAATTTTAAAGAAAAATGAGCTCTAAAATAAGTAGGTCCCCTAAACTAAGGGCCCATAAAATTTAAGAAGGGCTTTAAGGCCCCAACATTTTTAAAAAGTTGACTTATTTTTTTAGAAAAAATAAAAATTTTTTATTTAAAAAAATAATAATTTTTTTTTTGAAAAAAATCGGATTTTTTTTTGAAAAAAAATTTATTCATTTTCGAAAAAAATCGACTATTTTTAACTTTTGAAAAAAATCAAGTTTTTTTTTTTAGAAAAAATCGACTTTTTTATTTCATATTTTTTATATATTTTCGAAAAAACGACTTTTTCAGAAAAAATCGATTTTTTTTTTCAAAAAATCGACTTTTTTTTTTTTTCGAAAAAATCGACTTTTTTTTTCAAAATTATTTTTTAAAAAAGAATAATTAAGAAAATGAAAAATATTTTGTTTTAAACTAATTCGATTTTGAGCCTCTTACTTAGGCCCCATAAAAAGTAAAAATATGAGAGGACTTAAAAATAAGAGGCCAAAAAAATATTTATGTAAAAGGGGCCAAGTAAGAGGCCTAAACATTAGGGCTTTGTTATATAAGGTTTTTTTGACACCTCTAGTTAAAATGGGTTGAATTAGTTAGGAGGTTGTTAGAACTCAACCAATTTTCAACTCTTTTATATATAATAAACTATACCATTTATACCCTTTAACCTTTGGATCAATAAAAACAAGATGAAATACAGATTCATCATTTTGTTCTAAGTCAAATTGGACCCAGAATCCCAGTCCAAGAATGAGTTTTTTCTTCAAAGTTGGGCATAACACTTGTATCATTTTGTATCATTAATGTGGCAAAATCAACTTCATTTTAATTCCTTAAACTTAACAGCAATATTTGGTGTTGAATAAAATATTATTTGTGTATAAAACTGTAAAACTTGATTTTAATATTATGAGTTTAATGGTTATACATGAATAATATAAAACTATTTTATACATGCAACTAATAGTTATATAACTTTGTTATTAGTTCATAAAATATTTCTTTATTTCTTTGAATACCTAATTAGACATGTCTACATTTTTTTAATATAATTAATACGTATTCATAAATTTCAATTAATATTTAAATAATTTTTTTGTCAAGTAGTTAATAGTTGAAGTTTATCATTTAAAAGATAAATAAATGGAATGTCGTGCGTTCAAACCCACATCCCTACATATACACAACTATCAACTGAGACAACTTAACAGAACGTGCATATTTTGTCTCTGCACAACTACCAACTGAGATAGTTTAACGGAACATATTCAAATAAATCTTAAATAGGTCATATAAGAGGATGCAATTTAATGTGTTAAAAAAAGGCATGAAACTACAACTTTACTGAAGAGGGGATTGAGCCTTGTTTCGTGTCCATTACTTACGAGTGCCCTTTGTTCTAAGTCAAACATAGAAATTTCTTTTAGGCCTAGGGTGATATCACTACAAGGAAATCAGAGATTAGCTACGTCAAAAATCGTAGCAAATTTGAAGCGAAACTATATCAAATAGAGTTAGCTAGAGATTAGTTGCGGCTTAACTACAGAATATGTCGTAGCTTGGATTGGGTGGCTAATTATCTAGAGCAAATTTTTCTAGCAAAACTCAAACTAATATTTTGTAATTCGTAGCTAATCCACATTTAAATCATAGCAAAATACCAGTCTTCTATTATATTTCCAAACAAAACAGCTACAACTTCACCTAAAAAAAATCATAGCAAATCTCAAGCTAAATAAGGCTATATTAGTTTTTTAATTTTCTAATCAAAACCGATTAGGCTTTAAATTATAATAAATTATTCCTAAAAAACTACTTTTGAAGGCATCATATTTGTTGATAATTAAGCATTGGTTTAAATAAAATAATCTAAAATTAATAATTTTTCATTTAAGATTATATTTAATTAGTAGAATGAGAACACTAGAAGCAATTTCATATTAATATATCTTCAATGGGACAATGACTAATCCATTAATCAACTACAAGATACATATTTATCCTCATCTCAAAGAATATTCTAAGAAGAATCTTAGTGTTCACCATCCAGATGTTCTAAGAAGAATCAACAATAAGGGTTATGTTTAAACCATTATGCGCTTGGACATTAAAACTCAGAGCACGATGCAAACAAAAGCAACTCTGAACAATTGCAACAGTCATTGCTTCTTCTTCTCTTGTTCTCTTCCAATCCATCATAATCTCTTGAATATTTTCTTCGGCAATTTCAGTTCGATTTTTTTGGCAAGGTCTGCAGCTACTAACAAAATCATCTTTCTGGCTCGGAATTTGGCTTACTGTTTCTTCATGAGCAGCCATTTGTTGGACAAATTCACTATTAGGAAATGCAATGAGATCTCTATACTTTCCAAACTCTGCTATTTTTCCATCTTTCATAACCTAACAAAAAGTATATAAATCGGTGAGACGCGAGTTCAGTCAAATAGGCGCAGAAATTTTCTAAGACGACACACAAGTGATCAGTATAGCTTACCAAAATAAGATCAGCAGCTTCCAAGAATTCTAGTTGATGTGTAGCATAGACAACGATTTTATCGTATAAAAGTTTCATAAGACATTCCTGCACAAAATCTTCACTTCTTGTTAAGTTCTTATAATGTAATGAAAGTGTAATTAGAAAATGCATGAAAGAAGAAGAAAAAATAGTCATTAGCACCACTAACCTTAAACAAATGACATCAGAAACTATTGGTCCATTATTGATATCAAACTTTTTCATGTTGGCATAGATATTTGTGGCAGTGAAATAGAGAACTTTGAGAAAATTATAAAACCCATCACCAAGAATCAAGGCAATGGAAATGAAAACCTGGAGCAAGGGATAAAATCTGATAAGGTCTAAAAACAAATACTCCATTGAGGTCCTTTAATTAATTCTATAGCTAAACATAAACCTTATAACCATTGAGACTCTTCATGATACTTTCTTTTATACTTGCAGGGAACCATTCTCCTTTTAGTCCTCTGATTAATGGCCACATGATGCCCCATGAAACCACAACACTAAGAAGTAATGATAAATTTACAAGATGAGAACAGATCATTCCTGCTCTAACATAAGTCATACTGAAATCGAAGTAAAATATGCAAAATTATAGCGCTTTAATCAGCAACAATTTCATAATTATTTCACATGTAGTTGATAACTTTTAGTACTGCTAGTAGTAGAACATAAAACAAGGGAGAACTCACGAGTTTTTCCATGCTTGCAATCCAAAAGTAGGAAATTGAACAAATTCTCAAGAAATCAACAATTCAAAGAAACTGCTTCTTCTTCATCTTCTTCAGGAAGATCTGAAAGCAAAAACTTCCACCAAATGTTTAGAATTCATTACACTTCCAAGAACAAAGCACACAACCCACCATTAATACAAAAACGTTTATATTTAATAGACTGTTTACCTTCCAAATCTTCAGCTGCCTCTCCACTCTCCTCGGTTAAGTCACTGATTTCAACCTACAATCATCAAATGACAAACTTACAATAGTGAAATTTCTCCCAACAACTCTAGCCATAAAAAATAACTTGAACGCTGGAAAAAAGAGACTTACAAGTTTCTTCTTTTACTTTTTCAAACCAGAAAATGAATACTCTGCCTCATCAGCAACTGCAAGTGGATAGCTAATGAGAATCAACATTGCCTAAGCACCATTTTCAGAAAACTTTGAAAACATAAACCATGACAAGAGATTGCTAATGCTTGTTATAATTTTCATACCTGACAGATTTTCAGTCTTCTGAGCCAACTTATCCACCGATTCATCGGCCGCAGGATCTATAACAGTAACTTTCTTCTTCTTTTTCTTCTTAGTAGGGTCAAATGGTGCTATATGAAATTTAGCAATTTAAGCACGAGAAGACAATACAGTTAATACAAACTGAAGTACCAACCTTGGTTATCACTTATCAGTATCTTACTATACATATACAAAACTCTAGCGTGTATCTACTCTGAACAGGAATCTGATCTTGAGTTAGGATCCATTATGATAAATCCCAATTCACTATGATGAATCACTACCTAAATGTGAATCAACCATAAAGACTTTAAATCATTCAACCTGTACACCAAACTCAAACACTAATATGCACTGATTTCAGTTCACAATCACTCAACCATAATACAGAGCCACTCGGAGACGCAACGCGATGCACCAAATAGAGTTCAACCATAAAGACTTTAAATCATTCAACCTGTACACCAAACTCAAACACTAATATGCACTGATTTCAGTTCACAATCATTCAACCATAATACAGAGCCACTCGGAGACGCAACGCGATGCACCAAATAGAGTTCAACCATAAAGACTTTAAATCATTCAACCTGTACACCAAACTCAAACACTAATATGCACTGATTTCAGTTCACAATCATTCAACCATAATACAGAGCCACTCGGAGACGCAACGCGGTGCACCAAATAGAGTTCAACCATAAAGACTTTAAATTATTTAACCTGTACACCAAACTCAAACACTAATATACACTGATTTCAGTTCACAAAAACGCAATGGATGCGCATACTGATACACAATCATCAATCAAAATTCATACTTAAACATATGCTCATTAGTCATAGCATAAATTAACATTACGTTACCGATCGAGTATGATAAATCACAACATCACTTAATACATTATATCAATCCAAACTAAACAAATAAACCAGCCGAAATTTGAATCACAAAAAATAAGGTATATGCTGAAACTAACATAATACAGAGCCACTCGGAGACGCAATGCGATGCACCAAATATAGTTCAAGCAAAATCTTGTAAATGAAAACAGTACCAAACTAAAATGAAGCTGCTGCCATTAATTTTACCAAGATGTTGTGTTGCAGGAGGAGTTCAACGCGAGTGAGCTTTGAAGGGTGTTGGTGGAGTTCGGCGACGTCGTGACGAGAACAAATTCACAACCTGCTCATCACCAATTGCAATCACAGAACCGCTTATGAATTGTGAACCTGAAATTCACAAATAAAAGACAACCATAAACTAAAACTGAATTAACATTAAAATTGCGAAACAGAACTGGATACGATAATGATGTTAACTATAAGATGGGAAAACGGTTTCTTCATGACCAAACAAGCTTCAAACAAGCCATGAGCTACAAACGCCCTACATTCCAAGCTTTCCTACAAGCTGCAACCAAAAGCAATAAATATCACAAGCTATTACATCATGAAACACAACCAAGAAAGCCACAAAGCAAAAACGTGAGCCGCACAAACCAAGCCTGGTATTCACACATGAAGCCAAGCTTAACACGCCAGTTGCTAAAACATGAAAAGAAAATACACTTGAGCCATTACACTTGATTAAACACAAGCAAGACGCAAATACAAGCTACATACTTTCAACAAGCTTTCATTCCAAAACACGAGATATACACAAGCCTTCATATTCCACTAAACGCAAAACAAACTTGCAAAAATGACCCAAACGAATACACATGACCTGCAAATGTCACACTCAAAATCCAAAACGTGTATAAAATATCACGTATGAATTTCCTAAAATTTAAAACAAAATCAGTAACCTAAATTCAATTTGTGTAAAACCTAACTATAGAAATGAAAAAAAAAAAATAGCTTACAACCTCAACAATGAAATTACAAAAAATGTGTCCAATTGAACAATTTTGTTTATTTGAAAAGAGATTCAAATAACACATATCGTTTTCACCATTGAAACCTTTGTTAAGAATAAAATTCTCATCAGTCTATCCACGCTGAAGTAAACAGGAAGAAGATGAAACTATATTCTAGGGTTTGGAGTTGGGGCTTGAGATAAGAGAATGCTCAATAATTCGAAGACAGAGGGGGATAAAGAGGATGAAAGAACATAAATCCATCAGACACAGAGTCGATGAGGGATCAATTGGAGATTGAGGAGACTAGCAATTTCAATTGGAGAGCGGGGAAGGCAATATTGATTGGGAATGGAGGAACTAGGATGATCGGAGTCAAAGGACTACGGTGGCGATCAGAGTCGGAGGAATACGGTGGCGATCGGAGACGGAGACGGAAGGGAACAAGTCGGTCGTCGAACGAGATGAATATGGTTAGATACAGTGCGAGTGAACATGAAATAGTATATAGAAAATATATTTTTATACAATATTATTAAATTATACAAACTGAAATATATATATATATATATATATATATATATATATATATATATATATATATATATATATATATATATATTTATATATATATATATATATTTCAGAAAAATATATATAACTTTTTTTATTAAAAAAAAATGTCTAATCAATAACAATAGATAAATAAGTATTTTTTATATAACACCTCATAAATAAGTACTTGTTAAATAAAATAAGAAATAGATAAATAATATATGCAATTGTAGTTGGTAATTATTTATAATGTAATTACTGTCATTTAAATTGGAATTAGCTGAATTATTTTGTAGTAAATTTATGGTAGCTAATCCTATATTTTCTTGTAGTGTATGGGCTTCTTTATTAGGCTGACACTTCTTTATTAGGCTGACACGTCCAAGGCTTTATAGCACAGTTATCACAAAGTATGGGCGCTGCACCATTAGAATTACTCTTAAAACCTTAAATTTCTAAAAGAGAATTTCTTATCTCAATCTATAGAGTGGTAAAATATCTTATAAAAATTAAGGTTTAAATGCACTTGTAGTCATTTTATTTACAAATTTTTAACGTTTTAGTCACTCTTTTAATTTTTTCAGCCTTTTAGTCCCTCAAGTTGTCACTTTTTGGGATTTTTTTTAGTCCCCCTCTTGTTTTGATTATGTGGCGCTAAAAAAAGTGATTGGGCATGCTAAGTCAGATGCCGTGTCATTTAATTGAGTTGTCATGTCATTTATATAATTTAATAAAACATTAATATTTTAAAAAACAAAAATAATGTTAGACAATCTACATAATAAGGAACCCTAATTTTATCTTGTTCATCCCTTTCTTTATCTCCAGAAATTCTGCTACCTTGCTACTTCATCTTGGTAAATTAATAACAGTAACATTAAGTTTTTATTTTCTATATTTATTTATTTATTTTCTTTCTCTTCTCCGATCTCATCACTTTCTCCTTCGATTTCAAACCTTCGTTATTCCAATTCTTAGAATCCCTAGGTTTTTTCTACTCTTTCAACTCTCATTTCTTCATCTCGATCTCCTTTATTTCCTTCTTTCTTTTGTTTCAATTTCATTATCCATTCACTTTTCTGCGCAATTTCTTAATTATTTGTACCTGTTTGTTTTTCTATGTGGTTCTGAATCAATTAAATTAATTTTATAGTTTTTTTTTACGATTATTATTATTATTTAATTAACTATAACTAAATTTATCAATTACTGTAACTAAATTTATATGCTGTTTTGTGTTGATGTTTATGATTCTAGTTTGATGATTGGGGTTTTCATGTTTTTCTGTGTAGAAACATAGAGTGGGGTTTTCATTCATCAATTACTGGTTTTCTAATTAAGGTTTATGTTCATAGATTGTATTATGAGTTGTAAGAATTAACAACTGACTAGAGTTGTTTGTTTTTAGGTTTATTAACTTTGTACGAGGTTGTTGGGTACTAAAGGTTGGTTAGTTACGATGGCGGCTTCGGAGGAGACTAGTAGCAGAATATTTGGAGATGAAGAAAGGGATGAACAAGATAAAATTAGGGTTTATTATTATGTAGATTGTCTAACATTAATTTTTGTTTTTTAAAATATTAATGTTTTATTAAAATATATAAATGACATGGCAACTCAATTAAATGACATGACATCTGACTTAGCATGCCCAATCACTTTTTTTAGCGCCACATAATCAAAACAAGAAGGGGACTAAAAAAAATCTCAAAAAGTGACATCTTGAGGGACTAAAAGGCTGAAAAAATTAAAAGGGGACTAAAACATTAAAAAATTTGTAAATAAGGGGACTAAAAGTGCATTTAAGCCAAAAATTAATAATATCTCTCAAATTCTGAAGATGCATCTCCAGACGCACCACATGCATATATAATTCATTTGTTTTTGAGTCACACCTCAATCTTATGACTTAATTTTTTTCAGAAATATATTTTCAAAATATCTTCAGAAATATATTTCCGGAACACTATACTTTTCAAGAGAGAAACGTAAGAGTTGAACATTTTGCCAATGAGAGATTGAATATTAGTGAAGAATCTTTATGTGTAACATCATTTTCTCTGCAGTTAGCTCAACAAATGATTTTGGCCAAGGCTTATATGGTTATTGTCAAAGAACACAATAATCTTCACCTTGCCATGACAACTTAGCTCAAAGATCAGAAGTTGTCAACTCTTGCTTTCAAAAGCCGCCATGACTAAAGAGCCTATCACAAGGAAGAAGCAAGTCAATTATTAAAATTTGTATTTCTCTAATCTTTAAGGCACAAGATATCCATTATGACATTGCAACTACAATAGTGATTATAAAATCTCATATTCAAGCACTTGAAAAGTGTGTCAATACTGTTGAGATATTATATATAGTCTAAGCTGAGTTATGTGGCTCAAACCCAAAGCTAATTAAGATTTAGGGTTTGTTATTTATTTTGTTAAATTTGTTACTTAGTAGTTAAGTCCCTTAGGTGTATATAAATAGACACTTTGTAATTCAGTTTTATTATCATTCATTCATTCAATAATATCAATCCTTTTTTCTTTATTCTCTCTTTTTCTCTCCTCACTAAAAGTGCCTCACGCACTAACAAATTGGTATCAGAGTCTGGTTATATGTCAATGACTTGTTATTAACTGGAAGTAGCTTGGAGAACTTGTCAAAGTTCAAAGAGTTGAAGAACAAAGTTCCTGAAGAAGTGTGGAGTGGCAAACGACCATCAGTGAGTCATCTGAAGGTGTTTGCCTCTATTTGCTTCAAACATGTTCCTGATACAAGAAGAAGGAAGCTTGATGACAAGAGTGAACATATGATTCTGGTAGGATGTCATAAGACTGGCGCATACAGGTTATTCAATCCAATAAACAATAAGATCGTGAAGAGTCGAGACATTGTGATAGATGAGAACTCTGCATGGGATTGGAATTCTGGTGATCTAAGGATATAAAATTAGACTTACAAGGTTATATATATATATATATATATATATATATATATATATAATGAGGAACTAGTATTAAGTTAACATTACTGTATTGTTGCATTGTTGGCAAAAGCATTTTCGGAAATGTATTTCCGGACACAATCGAAAATGCATTTCTAAAATAATTTAAGTCATGAAATTGGGGCATGCCTCAAAAACGGATGAGTTGTGTATGCAAGAGGTGTGTCCGGAGATCCAAAATTCAAGGGTATTTTTGACTTTTCACAAGATGCCTTAGTAAATTATAGGTTGCTTTAAAAATTCCTCTTTTAAAAAATGTCCCTCTCGTACTGTTTGAATTTCAAAATCCGAACGCATCCAATAGAAAAATAGAATTTAAGGTTTAGGTTTTTTTATACATCTTGGATGAACTTGCGTTCGGATTTCAAAATCCAGACTAACTAAATTTTAAAATCCAGACCAGGTAATTTGTGCATTGGACGAGGTGACTTGTAGTCTTTTATAATATATGGTGCGTCTGGATATCAAAATCGAAAAGGTACAAGAGGGGCATTTCCAAAAATTTCATAGGATTTGAGAGTAATATCCTTAATGAGCAAACCTCAAAGTATATTGATTAGATAAAAATCGGGTTTTCCACATTAATAGAGATGAAGTCAACTTAAGTAATACTAAGGAATAAACATCAAAATTGTATGTGCCATGTGTTCTTCTTTCTTCCTAGATGTCACGAGGGAAAAATGTGTTCAAACATTTCATGTGAAATTTCAGTGCACGACAGAAGCTGCCATTTTGTGCATCAGAGAGGCTTGTTCTTCATGAACCTTCAGTTTTCTCATCCCTAGTTATCAATTTCAACTCTACTGAATTCAGCCTCGTTTAACATATTTTCTCCCATTATTTCGAGCACATCGTAATTGCCTAAACTAACTACTGTTTGCTTCATTCTTGTAAGATCTGAGATTCTTCCAGCAACTGCATAAGTGATAGAAATGAGGAGGGAATCTGTAGGATGCGCGGAGTAAAAGTTGTTTAGCATGTCTCTTACACATTCCCCCAATTTAACATCTCCATGGACTCGGCAAGCAGAGAGTAGTGTGTGTCATGAAGTAGCATCACCCTTAATGAGCAAGCTCTTGATCAGCTAAAATGCTTCGTGTAGCATTCCTGCTTGACTCAAGATATCAATAAGGCATCCATAATGCTCAACTCGTGGTGAAAAGTCGTTTTCCTGAACCATGTGCTTGAAAAATTCAATCCCCTCAGTAACAAGTCCTCCATGACTGCAAGCAGTAAGAATTGCCAAAAAGGTGACTTCATTTGGTCTATCCTTCATTCTCCAGCCTATTGTAGCATTATGGCTTTCATTGACTGCCATGAATTCCATGACCCAAATCACCGCTGTCCATGATTTCACATCTTTATTTTCCATTCCCTCAAATATGTCCATGGCCTTGCCTAGAAAGCCGCATTTCGCATACACATCAACAAGAGTTGTTCCAAGAACCACATCCAATTCTAGTTTCTCCTCTTCAATCAAACTAGTTACATTTCAAACTCCATGCATAGATCCGGATGCAGGGTACACTGAAAGGAGCCCAACAAAAGTAGACGAGTTAGGTCTCACTCCTTCGTATATCATTTTCTGTATTAACGCCACTGCTTCTTCAACCAGGAAATTCCTTGCATAAATTCTTATCAAACAGTTCCATAAAACAACATCCTTTTCCACAAGACCATCGAAAACTTTTCATGCCAAATAGATACGACCTGTTTTTGCATACATATCAATCCACGTAGTAACAACATTTAAATTACAACCAAATCCAATTTTGATACAGTAACCATGAAGAGACTTCCCAAAACAAAGTTCCTTCATCACCAGCTGCACACAAAAGACTCAACGTAGTAGCAACACTAGCTTTAATCCCAACACAACACATCTTCAAGAATAACTCAAAAACCAAACAATGCTGAGAAACAAGAACACACCCACCCATCAAAGCATTCCAAGACACCAAATCATTTCTCTCAGAAAATTCATCAAACACCTAACGTACATCTTCAATTCTTCTACAAACACAATAAAACCACAAAAGGGTATTATTCAAATCAACAAACATCCTATTCCCAGACTTCACCGCAACCCCATGAATCCCTCTTCCAAACACAACCTCCAAACTTCGACCACAAGCTTTAACCACAGCGATTAACGAAAACTGATCAAGCTCAATTTCACGGTTTCTGAGTTCATTAAAAATGGGCAAAGCTTTATTTGAAAAAGTGCCAACAGAATAGCCTCTAAGCATTGTATTGAACATGAAAAGATTAGGGTTTTGAATAAAACTGATAATGATGGATACATAATCCATGTCAATGATTGAAGCAGCGAGAAGCTTGCTTAGAGTAAAAGGAAGATTGGTGAGAGATGTTTTGATCATGTAGGAATGAAGTTGACGAATTTCGGAGGTGTTTTTGCATGATTTCAATGCAACTGTTAGTTTGTGAAATGCATGTGATATAGCTGGAAACTGTGTGCTACCCATATTGAAGCATTTGAAAGATTACTCTTAATAAGGAAGCGGAGAAATTTTTCTAGCTTCGCCGGTGACAGCGGCGGAGACACCACACTTGAGAATATTAAATTTTATAATTTTATTCTTAAAAAATTATTGTTATTTATTTGGGTGTGATGTACTAAAGTCTTGTTACTATTTATGTTTTGTAATCTACAATATATATATATATATATATATATATATATATATATATATATATATATATATATATATATATATATATATATATATCTTTTAAGATTTAATAAAATAATAGAAAAGATAAATAAGTCAAATATTAAGAGTGTGTTTGAATAAAATATTTTATTGAAAAAATAATTTTTAAGTAAATTTAAAATGATTTAATCAAAATCTATTGTTTGAATAAAAATAGAGAATTGTTAAAATGATAAAAATTTGTGAGATATTTTATTCAAGTTAAATTTAAAGAATTTCAAATAATATCAAAAAATAAAAAATTTAAAATTACACATTCATTTTATATAATGCAAATAAAAATGTTAAATTATTTATTAATAATTTTTTAAATTTTGTAAAATAATCCTCATATTTATGAAAATTTTAAATTCACCTTCAAAATTTTCCAAAAATTGCAAATAAGTCATTAATCATTTTAAAATTTTATAACCTAGTCTTTCAAATTTTTAAAATTGCAAATTCATCTTTAATTGAATTGATATAATGAACGACATCCTTTAATTTTAAAACACATACTATTTTTCTTCTTTCTTCTTTGTGAATTCTCATCAATTAAACAAACATCTTTCTTTTCATCAAGACCATTTAATTTTAAGCTAATTTTTAAATTCGATTTTATATTTGACTATACTAATTTGTATAAGGCAAATGTGATATAGTGAATCAGCGTGGCTTATGGGTGAAATGGCCTGAGTAGTGTCACATCACCTAAGCCTGAGTTTACATCACTAGCTTGCTTTGAATTGAAGAAAAGAGAAAAGAAAAAAAAAACGATTTAGTTATAGGGACGGCAGAAAAAATGTCATCTATAGTTAGAAATGTTCTATCTTACTTTTAATATGTATATATATTATATAAGCAACTAAAATATATCAAAGGCATAAAAAATTACCTTGTCTCATTACATAGCAGTAAAGAGATTATTTTTCTTCTCACCCAACGGAAGAGATTTGAGAACGGCTAGTTTGTTCGGATCATCAATCAACCAATTTATTTATTTTCCTTATAACGTAGAGTGTCAATCCATATTCATTACTTCTTACACTATTTCTCAAGCATTTCTTTCCATTCTTTTTTTTATTAACTTGCACAAAATCTTTGAATAACTCAGCCAATTTTCTCAGAGTTTATCATTCCCTCTTTATCTTTATCTTTATTAGTACGAGTAAATTGCATCTTTTTCTTTGTTACAGAACTTGGTTCCTCTAAATCAATATTTAAAGTTGAACCTTCTTCATCTATACTTACTTCTTTGCTCATGACATCTTCCACATCAAATGCATGTTCTACTTGAAATCCACTTGCCCTATTTTTCGCACATATATCTACAATGTCATTCTAATTCAAAATGACCTTAAATCGGAATCTTTTGGCTTCTTCACGTGACTTAAAAACAAAAGAAAACAATAATAATCACTACAATAATCATTAATGAGGGAATGTATAACGCAAAGAAAGCAAACTAAGCATGATCTGATTAATTGTTATACAAACAGTTGAACTAACTCAGCCGCTTTACTCAAAACCTGTAATATATAAATGTGGGCTGCATTATCTCTATAGTAACCAAACAATCAGCACCAAATGTATGAGTATACTGCAGTGCAGATCCTCTACTGTCAACCACCTTTCTTCTAAGCATGACAGGGCACCGAGCATTTGAACTAGTCCTAGTTTATGTGCTAAGAGATATCCATTCCTACATGGAGCTCACTAGTTTAGAACAACTAAACATTGCTCACTCAATCAAGTATGTATCAACATGATAGAAATATAAAATAAAAGCCAATCAGAGTTATTGCAGTATGTAGTAAATCACAACTCAAATCAAAGTGCAACAGCTAGCACAGGTTCATTCAACTTTGACGGTAATCATGCATTTTGTGTCTTCCCAATCAAACCCACTTTGACCGAGAATATCACCGACTAATCTCTTCGTTAAGCTGAACATTAAAGCTTGTAGACAAAACATCAGCTGCAGAGTAGTATGCCAATGTTTTCCATACTCTGTCATTCTGGCGGCCCAAACATCTTTGATCTCTAAGTGCCTCGGCTAAAACACGCTCCATGTCCAAATTCCATGTGAAGTAACCTCTTACATCCTCTTTTTCATCCCCAACATTGCTTTCTTCTGTTTTTCTTTTTCCCTTTGTCTTGCGGCTCAAATTTCTTGCATTGACTAAACTTAGAATCCATTTCTTGAAATCAAGTGAGCATACATATGGGTCACCGCTCTTATATACCCAACAAATCCAAATAAAACAGATAATAGTTCCCATAGATAACATACTTAATTTGAGATGACTATGAGTTATATAGCAAGATGCATAGAACCAAGACATCATCAACGCAAAAATGAATAGTGAACCTAGAATCTCATTGAATAATCTTATCTAATAACTAAATGATCATTCAATTCCTTTTTATTTCACTGTCCTTTTACTAGTAGAATTCAGTTCCACATACTAAGCTTATGGAGAGGACCAAAATAAATCATCAATCCTATATCAAATCCAAATGACCTCAACTTATGTGATACTTAAGAATTCCTTAAAAAAATTAACTATTCCCTTCAAATATACTAGTAGAATGTAAAATTTTGCAGTGAGTTCCCAGTTCCCTTTACTTTCAAGAAATAAAATATCCATAACTTTTTAAAAGAAAATGTTTCTTAGTGCTTTAAAACCTATTACATCACCTAAAAGTCGGTGTTCCTTATTAGCCACAATAATCAAATTTCTAGTATATTCCCAAAAATTCAAACATGTCCATAGCAGTATGTTACTTTACCTACAAATTCAACCTTACGCTTAGAAATTTAGTCTCTATTAGGGATGCAATAACATTGTTTATGAAGATTAGGTATAAGCAATCAATAATCAAGTTAATAATTCTTATACATACATTGAGAATATATCACAATTTTGAAACTGAAAAAGCGAAGTGCTTAAAATCCTAGATTTAGTGTATGTTTCACTATGAAACACGGACACCAGAAACATGATACTGACATTGATACGTCGACATCAGTAATAATTTGAAAAATTAAATAAATTAAATGTAATGACAAGTGTCAGTACAGGTGTCCGACACTGACACGGACATGTTTTTTTCCAGAGGTGTTGGTGCTACATAGATGTTTGGTTATGTGGCGAGGAGAATTGATTCTGAATGAATTGATTTTATATAATTGATTCTGGTTAAAAATATGTAAAGTGATTTATATTTGGATACATTTAATGTAAATGTGAGTTGAACAAAGAATTTCAGCGTAAAAATCACGATTAAACTCAAAAACTACCTATTGTAACTTCAAATAGAATAAATTCTGGAAATAAAATCAATTCTATTAGAAGAAGCCGATACTTCAAAATCATTCCAGAATCAATTCTAGGCCTCTAGAATTGCTTTTGGCTCTTCCAAACTCTATACCAAACATGCCCTTAGATTTACATCATGACAGTACAGTATTAGATCATGATTCAAATAAGTATTCATAAATTCTAAAACACCAAGTCAACAAGATTGAACACTAACATAACATCACATTAGCTACGATTCAGATTTCAGAAAGGAATTGAGAAACTAGGGTTTGAAGATCATAAAAAGGAAAAGGGATGCAACATACCTGAAATGAAAATGAGTTCTAAAAGAGTGAAATCAAATTCGGTGAGAGAAATATTTCCGAAGCGGAGATGAGCGAAGGGAGAGAGTGATCTGAGAGGAGAGCATGAAGGAACACACGCACGATGAGAGAGATGTAGTGAGGGGGAATTTTAAAATTCTGTTATTTTAGCTGGAACTGTAAATTTCTTGAATTTACTAGTTAATGAAAAAATCCTCTAAAATTCAGTGATGGCTCACCAAGGTCGCGGAAAGTTTTGTCTCAGATAATGCTTATTGAAATATTTATAAATCACTCATTAGAGATCCTCACATTCTAAAACTCAGTCGTTTAAATTTATTGTTTTCAGACAACTAATTTCTTTTCTTTCTAAAATTCCATCGTTTAAAAAATATTTATTTATCTAAACTAGAAATTTAAATCAATTGTTTAAAAATCAAATCCGTCCTAAATTTTTTGAACCAAAAAATCAGTCCGTTTTGTGAAATCACTCGGTCTAAAAAAAATTGCAAATAATTGATCAATTCCTATTTTATTTTTAAAATTGTTTTTTAAATGCATTTCCCTTCGTACAAAAAGAAACTCTGGTCTCTTTTATATAGTAACGCAAATTGATATCATCTTGTTAGATTTTTTTTTCCTTTCAACCACACTGTATCATCATCACAACAAAGAATTATAAAGATAAAAATTTATGGTTTATCCATTAATAAAATACCCAAATGATACATATAGAATTATATTGATTGAGGTACAAATAATAAACAAAAATTCTACAATTGTCTGTAACTGATTACTGAAACATTATGTTTTTAATGTAACTGATTATTGATACAGTGTTACCAGTTACGATAACATTCTGATTCTTTTTTAAAAAGAGCTGTAATCGGTTACAACCTCGCAATAACCAGTTATAGGCACATGAATTACACTTTTCACTTAACACGTCACCTTAATTTATGCGTTTCATGTCTTCCATGCCCATATGCTTCTTCAATCTCTTGAATACTTAAAATGACACTCCTTTGGTCAACAAATCAACCACTTGGTTTTCACTTCTACAATACCCTAACCTTAATCTTCCTTCACTAACAAGCTCTCTCAAGTAATTAAACATCATCTAAATATGTTTGCTTCTCCCATGTGCAATGTGATTCTTAGCAAGATTTATAGCGGAAACATTATCAACCATGAGTGTTACAACTTCACCCTCTTCATTGCACAACTCCTTCAACGAATTCATCAACCATTCGACTTTCCATGCACACAACGAAGTGATGACACCGAAACACACCACATATTTGCCTCGACTTGCACATGGTTTACCTTTATTTTATTGTTATTTCTAGTGTTATAGTGGTATTTTGTCTGGTTTTCAGGTACATAGCCAAGAGAGAGCCATACTTGAAGAAACGAAGCGAAACGGAGGAAAAACGGTGAAAAATGAGCAATTTACATACACGGCGTCCATGATGGCGTTCGCCATGGAGGTAGCCATGTGGCAAATGACGTGTCCCACGTTCCAACGAACAGTTCTTAGGGACTTTGTGAAGATAGCGTTCACCACCCCTACATAGAGGTTGTCATCTTTGCTTTAGATGCCCCAATCAATGGGCAGTTGGAGAATCATCCCACTTTCTCCTTTTTTCCCTCACTCGAATCCAGAAGTGACAACTTGGTTTCCAAGGCTCTATACTAGTATAAATAGAACCTAGTTTTCACCATATGAACCATCCAAGCTTAGCTACAACCTTAGGCATAAATTCACCGATAAAAGCAACAATTCTTCACACTGGAGGATTATTGCATCATCGTTGTATTTGAGTTTGGAACACTCTTTATTTTATTGTTTTAATCTTGCCGTCATTTACATTCAGTCGAAGTTATTTACTGTATCAGAATTCAAGTCTCCGATTGGAGCAGGTTCTTATTAATTTCAGCATTATTTACTTTTTATTCGCCTTGTTCATTTACTTGTTTTGTTTTATTTCCTCGCACGTTTAATTTCTGCATTACTTTGTTAACTTTCCGCGCACCGCTTTATTTCGTTTATTTGATCTGCACTGCTTTACTTTTGTTAATTTCACTGCACCGCTTACTTTGATTACTTTTATCGCACGCTCTTTATTTCAATCAAAATACTTATTATGTTTAATATCTTTTTCCAAACAAAAGCTAAAATGTTTACCGTTACCATGTCCAGCTAATTTCGTTAGTGCTGGAATGTGAGGACCGTCGCTTCGACGGTACTCCATATGTTGTTTCTATAGAATAACTATTGGGGCTGTTTTGGTTTTAATACAATTTTTTCGTAATTAATTTGATCGGTTACTACGAAAGTAGAACCGTGACACGTCGGGTAAGATCGAAAGCCGTCCGACACTTAAGATAAAAATTGATTAGTTTTTTTATTAATAAAAGTCGTGAAAGCACTTTGTTAACTAATCAAGAGAGTTTAATATTACTAAAAGGTGATTTTGAAACTATTTACGGACGCGTTTATAGGTTTAGAATCCAGTTGGCCGAGCATATGCCGGAAACTCTTTTAAGTTAAAATTTCCAATCAAGATTGTGAGGGCAAGGTGTCTTACACTCAATCTTTATTTTAATGATGTCAAAACATGTACTAGCTCGTAGTATGTAATTTGGACGGTATCATCTCATCATTGTCGGCATCCGTATTTCGCAATGCATAAATAATCAATAATCATGTGTCCAAACATATAGGAAGAGTCTTATACATCTATTATATGTGTGTGATCATGTTATGTGTCATACGTATGCATTAACATGGCTTAGGTAGATGAAAACATGTGCAAAAACCAATTTTTGAGAGTTTTGGTAGTTTGAGTCGACCCAAACCAAACTTTGATTGACTCATGAAATGTTGTTTTTGTTGCATTTCCCTCGAGTTAGCTCACACCGACCCACCGGTCGACGCATACTGGAGCCATTTCTTCATTAGGCATTTTCATCAGCAATGCGTTGACGCATGACCCTGTAGCGGTCGACGCATGGTACTCAAACTTGCACAGTTTTGCCCACGGGTCAGCGCAGGCTGACCCTCATAAAAGTTAGGCCGACTCTTCGCTAAATGAGGGTCATTTCTCTGGTTTTTCTAAGTTTCAAAAAGCTATTATTTTTGGTAGTTGATCTTAGCATCATATAAATACTTTGTTCCTCATTTTGTACAGAACAACAAGAAAAAGTGAAAGATTTACACTAAAAATTTTCTCTCATCATCTTCATCCCCATTCTTGCATTTTCTCAACAAATACACATAACCATTTTTGTTGATCTTTTGCATTATGAGGTGATAACGTCCAAACATAGGAGTGTATCTTGTTTGGGGTGAGTTTTTCAGTGGGTTTTTTCTTGAATAAAACCTCTAGGGTTTTGTCCTCCAAGATCAATTAGATTTGGGGGTTTTTGGTTCAGATCTTTGTATGCATTGAATTTAGCCGAGCGAAGGTGATCGAAGAACGGTGGGTTATGTCAATCTAGTAGCATCAACCGGAGGATTGTGCAACACAGGTTTGGGATCGAATGGTGTGTGAATTGGAATCAGTCGAGCGAAGGTGATCGAAGAATAGTGGGTTCTGTCGATCTAGTAGCGTCAACCAGAGGTTCATTCAACAAGTTCGAGGCACTTGATTCGAATCGAATCAAGGGAAGAGAAGACATAGTATCAGCATCAACGGAGTTTCTTGAGTGTGTGATAGCTAAGGCTTCTCTTGTAAAAATAATTTGCAAACAAGATTATAGATATCTCAATTCTAGATTTAGAATTGGGGGCAGACGTACCCAAAGCGAGGATGAAAGGGGAACTGCCTAAACAAACTTGGTGTCGTTTCTCTTTCCCCATTCTAAACAAACGCTTGTGATTGTTCAATTGATCGATAAAAATTCTGGTATAGTATAGTGCAGAAAAACTGATTTGAAAATATTGCACAATCATTTTAGATTGTGCTTGGTGAAAATTACGCACTTACTAACATAGAAGTTATTGCTTGGAGTGTTTCGTACTCTAAGTGTTTGATAAATTGAACGCTTACAAGGTGTTTGATATATTGTCAATTTGGTTTAATTTTTTATTGGTCATTAGAGATTGCATAACATTGAGTGTTGTTGGTAAATTGATTAATAGTACAATTTGTGATTCAATTTTCTTATCGAGCCTATCGTTCCATTTGGCTTACGCATATCTGGTCCTTTCGGTAACCAGTTCGTTTAGACGATATAGTCCTCGGCCGCTTCCACAAATAATTTTTAAAATCAAATTTAAGCGTCGACTCTCCATTAAAAAGTAGTGATCTATTCAACCCCCCCCTTCTAGATCAATTGTCGTCGTCTAACAAGTGGTGTCAGAGGCACCGGTTAATCTAGTGCTTCAAGTATAACTTTTTAGAAAATGGCAAACGAACCGAAAGAGGCTTACAATAGAGCACCGGTTTTTAACGGTGAGAACTATAGTTACATGAAGGATTGTATGCATGTGCATATCAATTCTATTGATAGGAAGGTATGAAGCGTTATGAAAAACGGTCCAATGGAAATTACCATGACCGATGCGAATAACGTGGTAGTACCTAAGCCGAAAGCACAATGGAATGAAGAAGATGAGAAAAAGTATAACTACGATTGGAAAGCTAGAAATATTCTGATCTCCTCATTGGGTGTTGATAAATATTATAGAGTTTCACATTGTACGAGTGCTAAAGCTATGTGGGATGCATTACAAGTTGCCCATGAGGGAACTAACGACGTCAAGCTAGCTAGAATCAATACCTTGACTCAAGAGTTCGACCTCTTTCACATGAAGCAAGGGGAAACTATTGCGACATGCAAAAGAGGTTCACTCATTTAATCAATAGACTTAACTCACTTGGTAGACCAATTTCCAATGACGTTGCTACTAATAAAATCTTGAGGTGTCTTACTAGAGATTGGCAACCAAAGGTGACCGTCATAAAAGAAGCCAACGACCTCATGACGTTAGACATCATAACTTTATTCGGGAAGCTCGAGGAACATAAGAAAATGCTCATTATTCTAGACCAATTTGAGAAAAGAGAGAAGAAAAAAAGAACAAGACCAAAGATGCAGAAAATAATTCAATAGCTCTAAAGGCTTCTAGTTCAAAGTCCTCCGGAAATGAGCTAAGCGAGAGTGAATCTAGTGATGATGAGCAAAAGGATTCGAATGAAGACATGAGATTATTTGTGAAGCGATACAATCGCTATATAAAGAAAAATGGTATTCAACATTCGGAAAAGAACCTCGTCAACTTTAGAAAACAATCAAGGTCTTCTAAGAATGAAGACAAAAAGAGTGGAAAAACTAAGGGGTCTTGCTATAACTGTGGAAAAGTCGGCCACTATAAGCCGGATTATCCACTGTTGAAGAAGGACAAATGAAAGGATAAAAGTCGTCAAGGGAAGAAAGAAGGTAAACCTAGAAGAGCCTATATCGCTTGGGAAAGCGACAATGAATCATCTAGTGATGAAAGTTCAAGTGACGAAGGAGAGTCCGTTAACCTTTGCCTTTCCGCTCACCAAAGGAAAAAGAACAAAAAGGTAAGACATTCTAAATATGATAACTCTAATACAATGTCTTATTCTGAATTACAACATGCTTTTGATACTCTACACCATGAGGCTAAGGAAGCCTTTAAACGTTTAGCTTCAAATAAACAAATATTTTTCATTTGGAGCAAAAAATCTCTGATTCCGAAAAGGAATTAGAGGCTCTCAAAAAGTCTATGGTGGAAGTAACAAAAATAGATGTTGAGGAAGACAAGAGTAGATGGTTAAATTTTGGTTGTGATACTTGTCATATTTGGCAAAAAGAGGTTAGAACTCTAAAGGACAAACTTGACAAGGCTCTAGAACGAAAGATGACATTTGCTATTGATAGATCACATTTTAAGAAAAGCATGATTAATCCATATCAAAAATACACTTATGTGATTAAAGATCAACCTAGCAAAAGTGATTCTCATGTTAACCTTACTTGCTTGTATTGTTGTAAAAGGGGTCATACTATTGCTAAATGTCGTTTTAGGAGGTTTTTAGTTCCTAAAGGTATTTATCAATGGGTGCCCAAATGCAATCCTATTTTCACTCACAACCAAGGACCCAATAAGAATTGGGTACCTATTTCCCTTGATTGATTGTGTAGTTACAATGTCTTGAGACCACGGAAAGAAGATGGGTTCTTGATTGTGGCTGCTCAAGATATATGACGGGAGACATATCTCTTTTCATCGACTTCGTGGCGAAGAAAAAGGGATTTGTTACTTTCGGAGACAACAATAAAGGGTCAATACTCGACAAAGGTAGTGTAGGTAATCCCTCTTCTACTACTATCTCAGAAGTGCTTCTTATTGAAGGTCTTAAACACAACCTATTAAGCATTAGTCAATTATGTGGCAAGGATTATAAAGTATCATTTTCAAAAGATTGTTGCATAATTGAAAATAGTGATAAAAATGATGTGTTTAAAGGCCTGAGGGTCAATAATGTTTATATGCTAGACTTGAATGAGGTATCGTTGAGTAGCGACAAGTGTCTAGTCACCATGAGTGAAGATTCATGGTTATGGCATAAACGTTTGGTGCATGTCAATTTTGATTTGCTTAATAAAATAGTTTCTAAAGACCTAGTAATCGGCTTACCCAAAATCAAATTCACAAAGGATCACTTATGTGATGCGTGTCAAATGGGGAAGTAAACAAGGATCTCGTTTAAGTCTAAAAACATTGTTTCAACCATGAGACCCCTTGAGCTCCTCCATATGGACCTCTTTGGACCATCTAGGATAAAGAGCCTAGGTGGTAACTATTATGGTTTTGTGATTGTCGATGACTATTCTAGGTTTTGCTGTACTATTTTCTTAGCAACCAAGAGCGATACTTTTTCGGCTTTTGAAAAATTTGCCAAGTTATCTCAAAACAAATTGAACACAAACATTGTATCAATTAGAAGTGATCATGGAGGTGAGTTCGAAAATCATCTTTTTGAAGCATTTTGCAATAGCCATGGGATTGATCATAGTTTTTCCGCACCACGTACCCCTCAACAAAACGGGGTTGTGGAACGTAAAAATAGAATTTTGGAAGAATTAGGAAGGACTGTGATCAATGGGAATGACCTTCCAAAATACTTTTGGGCTGATTCCATTAGTACGACTTGTTACGTTTTGAATAGGGTGCTCATTTGTCTTATTCTAAAAAAAACACCGTATGAGCTTTTATAAGGGAGGAAGCCAACATATCTCATCTTCACGTTTTTTGTTGTAAGTGTTTTGTGTTGAATAATGATAAAGAGACACTTGGTAAGTTTGATACTAAGGCCGACGAAGGTATCTTTCTTGGATACTCTCAGTCTAGTAAGGCGTATAAGATTTACAATAAAAGGTTACTTACAGTTGAGGAGTCTGTTCACGTTACTTTTGATGAGTCTTATCCAAAAAATGTCGGAAAAGGTAGTTCTTTTCATGGTGTAGGTGTATCTTCAGAAGACATACTCAAGGACACTGATAAAGGAACTGATCAACCTGAAGCAGTGCATGTTGAGGAGGAAAAAGATCACCAACCTATGAAGAGTGAGGAGGATCATCCGACTAATAAAGATGACCTTCCTCCAGCTTAGAAGTCTTCCAAAGACCATCCCATCGACAACATTCTCGGTGACATCTCAAAGGGAGTAACAACTCGTTCCAAGCTAAGTAACTTCTGTTTTTACTCCGCTTTCGTTTCGCAAATTGAGCCTAAAAACTCAAAAGAGGCCTTACTCGATGAAAGTTGGCTTTTGTCAATGCAAGAGGAATTGAATCAATTTAAAAGAAATGAGGTTTGGGACCTTGTCCCTCCTCTGCGAGGCCATCGAGTAATCGGCACCCGATGGGTGTTTAGGAACAAGCTCGACGAAAATGGAGTTATAACTAGAAATAAAGCGCGCTTAGTTGCACAAGGGTATAACCAAGAGGAAGGCATAGACTATGAGGAAACTTATGCGCTTGTTGCCTGACTCGAGGCTATACGCCTGTTGCTTACCTACGCATGTGCGAAAAACTTCAAATTATTTCAAATGGATGTAAAAAGTGTTTTTCTAAACGGTTACATTAATGAAGAGGTTTATGTAGCCCAACCTCCTAGATTTGAATCCCATGAGTATCCCGATCACATTTACAAGCTCAAACGTGCTTTGTACGGACTCAAACAAGCCCCTAGGGCTTGGTATGAGCATCTTAGAAAATTTCTACTTGATCAAGGGTACTCTAGAGGGAAGATTGACACAACCCTCTTCATTAAACGTCAAGGAAAACACCAAATTTTGGTACAAGTTTATGTAGACGATATTATATTTGATTCTACTAACATGAATATGGTCAAGGAGTTTTCTAAGTTAATGCAGGGAGAGTTTGAGATGAGCATGATGGGGGAGCTAAACTATTTCCTCGGATTGCAAATCAAGCTACTTGAAGAATGGATATTCGTGAGCCAGACGAAGTATTGTCTTGAGCTACTCAAGCGCTTCGACATGGCTAGCTCAAAGGATATCGACACTCTGATGCATACTTGCGTCAACTTGAGTCGAGATGAGAATGGTAAGGATGTAGATGTGAAGAGATATAGAGGTATGATTGGCTCTCTCCTCTATCTTACCGCATCCCGACCAGATATTATGTTTAGTGTCTGCATGTGTGCTAGGTACCAATCGTGTCCCAAGGAATCTCATTTAAAAGCAGTGAAGCACATACTTAGATACCTATGCGGTACTCTAAAGTGTGGGCTTTGGTATTCCAAGGGAAGAGATTGCTCTTTGGTTGGCTATTCCGATTCTGACTTTGCCGGTTGCAAATCGGATAGGAAAATCACTAGTGGTACTTGTATCTTTTTCTCAAATTCCTTAGTGAGTTGGCATAGAAAAAATCAAGTTTTCGTTGCTTTGTCAACAATTGAGGTGGAATACATTGCGGCCGGTAGTTGTTGTGCTCAAGTCTTATAGCTTAAGCAACAATTACTCGACTTTAATGTTTAATTTGAATGTATTCCTATTTTGTGTGATAATACAAGTGCCATTAACCTAACCAAAAACCCGGTATTACATTCTCGCACAAAACATATAGAAATACGCCATCATTTCCTTAGGGATCATGTAGAGAAAGGCGATGTGGTATTTGAGCATGTTATTTCTAAGAATCAACTTGCAGATATTTTCACCAAACCTCTTGCGGCGGAGCCTTTCTTTAATATCCGTAGGGAACTTGGTGTTCTCGATATCTCAGATCGTGTTTGATTATGTATATATGATTGCATGCTCTATACTATTGCTTGTCTATATTTTTCTTTGACTAACAATATTGAAAAGATTAAGCTACATGTGAGGGCATCTATCATCAATCGTCGGAGGCAATATCATTCCTTTTTAGATTACTACTCTTGATCAATTATATGTGTAACCTATTGTGCCAAAATATGGATTGGATTGATGTTTATTTCATGTCTAGATGTAATTTTGACCCATTTTTTAAGTTTAGTATGTGTGTGGCTTGTTATTTATCTCTACTTGATGCATAATGGTCTCAAAATGTGCATTTTCCATGAATTAACTGTTTGAGTCAACCAAACAAGAGCATGGGTCGACTCATGGATGTCAATTTTTCTCACATTTTGAAGCGAGTTAGCGCAGGTCGACCTTATGGTCGACGCATCTTTTTAAATTTTGAAATTATGAAAATTCTTTCAGTATGCGTCGACGCACACTTGTTTCGGTCAACGCGATGGTGACAGAATCTGATTTTTTTTCTTGGAAAGGCGCGCACCCCCTTCTTTGTGTAAGAAAATTTGACCCAATTTAATTGCATGTTACATTTTCCAATTCTCATCATCATTATACATTACATCTACAAACTTTCCTCATTCTTATCCTCTCCTTCAAACTTCCCAAAACCCTAGAAACCCATTACAAATACTTCCTCAAGAATACAAGAGTTCCACAACAAAAAGGTTTTTCAAGGGTTCTCTTAACATAAAATCAAGGTTTCCTATTATGTTCATGTTTACTGGAAAAAATAGAAAACAACCTCTAGTCTATCAATTTTGTATAAAATCGAGTAACTTACAGGATCGACCACACTAAATCCTAGGACATGTGCTAATTGTTTTCTTGTGTAATTTTCTGGATAAAGATTAAGAATAATTCGACAACGTAAATGAGTAAAAAGGATATTCTACTTCAAGAAATATAAGGCAACTGAAAGGTAAAAAGGCTTTAAAAAAAAGGCTTTAAATCGAAAAGGCTGGTAAATATAGAAGTTAACTTGCATGAAATAAAAAGAGACTTTAATAAAAGAAATTTATTAAAATTGCATTGAATTGTAAAAGTGGTGTTACATCAAAATACATTCTCACACGCTCTTTTCTCTACGCTGGTACTTTGAGCACACTGAGTTTTTGTATACAATTGAACACCTCTTAAATCTACCGCTAAGACTTGCTATTTATAATGGTTAAAAATAACTACCCACTAACGGACTACTAATCAGGGCGAAACACATGGCGTCGTGCATGTCTTCACTTCTTGGATGAATGCCACATGTCCTCTTTCAGAATCGGATAGAAATAACTATTCCCTCCTATTTTTGAATTTAAATCTTCGCGTCGAACGGTGCTTCTTAGCCTTCTGTCGAAGAATCCTTCCAAACTCTTAGAAATATTTCTAAGTCTTTTAAACCCCCTATTCTATGTAGAAGAATAGCTTTCGACTAGATTTTCTGATAGCAATATTTTTGTCGAAGCCTCATAGAACTTCAGAAATTCTATCTCTTAGGAAAAAACACTTAACCCAACATCAGGCGTCGAAATTAGGAGCTAACAAATTGCCCCCCAAAAATGTCTTTTTCGACGTTACGGAAGAAAAGGGCATTTTTTGACAATGGCATTCGACACCTTATTTCCACCTTACTTGGGTGTTGATATAACTAGAACTTCCATGTTCTACAAACTGTTCAATTTCTTCTGAACCACTCCGTGACGTCGTGGTCATCATGACAATCTCTGAAAAATCTCCTCAAAGCGCACCAAATTCACTAGCCATCATCATACCTCCTAAAACCTAGGAGATAATGGGGTATAGGAAGTAACTGCCACCGTCCCATCTATCGCTCCTAGCGAGACACGTGTCCCACTATAACACTAGCTCTTTAATGCTGATTTGAGGTCTATTGATATTCCATAGCCTTTAAATAGTTTTTCTCTAAACCATTTTTTTTTACGCTTCAAAACTCTTTGCCCTCTTTCCAGCTTCTCAACTCTTAGAAACAAGCCCAAATTTCTTGTTCTTCAACAATGGTATCTTCAACCCCCAACATCAAAGACTCCAGGAAAACCCAAAAACCAAAAGAGCCAAAGACTCAATCTCAACTTCCTCCTTTTACTACGCTTGCTGGGCCAAAGATAGTGAAGAATCTGCAATGCATCCCAGAACTACTTGAGAAAGAGAAGAGACGTATCTACGAATCCCAAGTATTAATCCATGCTCTTGTCTCTGGTAAGCCATACGCTTTATCTGGCCCTTTGTCTGCTCTAGATACAGATTATGAGAAACTTAGCGAGTATTTCCCTTCCTACCATAAGACCAAACCCATAGGGAAAGCTAATAAATCTAAGGTAGAGGCCAATTCTCCTGACGTTGTAGCTCTCAATAATATAGATTTACGTTATATAAATGACGGATCTAGGATATTTAGGGCAACTCCTTCCTTCAAAGACTCTAATATTTACCTGAACTGGCTAACCAAGGTAGAGAAGGTTAAAGCCCAAACCTGGAAAGATTTAGGGATTTATGACCTTATTATGCTGTCGAAAACAGGGTCTGCGTACTGTTCGACCATGCTAGTTTCATCTCTTTACTTTTGGGATAGCACCCTGTTAGATGTCAAACATGCTATATATTTGTATTTGATACTTGGCATTTTTCAACACTTTCTTATTTTAATTGAGGATTTTATTAGTGTATTGTTGTTGTTCTTCAAACATTATATTTATACCTTTGGTGCTTGTAATATGTGTGCTATTGTGTAGGAAAAAACACTAATTGATCAAAGATATAAGACACAAAGAGATGATACAAGCTGCCAAAGAAAGAGGAAAACAACAGCAGGTTCGCTTTGCGAACTCTGGCAAAGTCCCCAGCGAACGTTCGCTTTGCGAACTCTGGCGAGGTCTCCAGCGAATAGCTCCAGAATACGGCAGAAGCAAAAGGAGCTAAAGTTCACTTTGCGAACTCCTAGCGAATGTTTGCTGCTTCACTCGCTGTGCGA
Source organism: Lathyrus tuberosus (assembly GCA_022829125.1). NCBI lineage: Eukaryota > Viridiplantae > Streptophyta > Magnoliopsida > Fabales > Fabaceae > Lathyrus > Lathyrus tuberosus. Next base: position 922,771 of record JALAZF010000661.1, read on the forward strand.
GAGTCTTGGCGAAGAACCCTTGGCTATGGCAGTGGCAAAAGGACCCAAAATTCGCTTTGCGAATGTTTTGGCGAGTGGTTCGCCTTGCGAATGAAACGTTCGCTTTGCGAACCCACGAAGACAGTCAAGGGCGGTTTAACTTTTAGAAGGCACTTTAGGTGCCATTTTCTTCATTCGCTAGGCGAATGGATCATTCGCAGTGCGAATATATCAGATTTCAAGTGCATTATAAATAGATTTTTACTTTTTCTTGGGATCATAACTTCACCTTTTCACACCATAACCTTATTTTCTGAGTTTTGATCATCCAAGAGAGATTTTTCACATAGAGAAGCTGGATTTGCATCCGATCTCGATTCTTCGACGCAGATGCTTTTTCATCTCCTCACAAAACTTGTGAAGCAAGCTACCATGACTATGTGTCGCTAAACACAGTCTTGTGTCAAGATTAGTGGTAGGTGATCCATTGTTTTGTATGTATTGATTTTGATTGTAAGTTTGTGAACCTTGTTGATGATATATGTCGCGACCGGCAAAAATATTCGAGTCGCCACCATATTTTTTAAAGGAAAATAATGATAAACCTAAATATCCTATCCTAAGGTAGAGATTCCTACGGTTCGGGAGTCGGTTAAGTAAAGGGAAGGTGTTAGGCACCCCTTACTTCCATTGTACTCAATGGGATCAACCTTTGAGTTTAGGGCATGTTTGTTTGTCTAAATGAAAAGAAAACCTAAGTTTTTTCCTAATTATACTCGCTAGGGTTGGTTTGTAACCCTATGCCTACGTACCCTCAAAATGAAGGATCAGAGTAACCGTAGTTCACCTCCCCTATTCCTACCCCCTAATCCTATTCCTAAATCCCAAATCCTATCCCTAAATCCCATCCACTATTTATACTCTTGGATAAAGAGTTCTATCTCTTAAATCTAGTGTTTATACTCCTAGATGAGGAGTTCTATCCCTTATATCCCTTTGTCCATTGTTTATACTCTCGGAGGAAGAGTTTCATCCCAAAAATCCATATCCAATCCTTTATTTAGGCTCTCGGACCAAGAGCTTTATCCCATGTTTTAATTCCTGAAATATCCCTTAGAATTTTATCCCTTAATTTTTAAATTATAAAATCTCATTTAAATTATAAAAATAAAATGATTATAATATATTATAAAACCCCTTATCCCTTATCCATAGTCATTTATTTATCCCCAAATTTCTATCCCAATTAATTAAATATTAAAACTAAATTTAAAAACTAGAATTTATGAATAAATTAAATAGGACCCAAACCCATTGATTTTAAACCCAAATTTGTATAAAAAAAATATCAAAAACTACATTTATACGAAAATAAATAAACGTCTATTTTATATGACAATAAAATAAATCAAAAAATTATAAAACATAAAATAAACCCCAATTTATTTAGAAAATAAGTTTATCAAAAAAAATATAAAATAAACCTAAAATCATAAATCCACCCAAAATTATTAATGATAAACCCAAATTATTAATTATAAAATGATAAATTATAAATCAAGCCAAATTTATAAATTCAAATCTATAAAATAACAAACCCACATTTTTATTATAAAAATAAAATAAATAAGTTAAATAAACCAAAATTTATTAATTATGATAAATAGACTTAAAATTATAAAATAACACCCATAATTTTAAATTATAAAATGAAATTTAAAAAATCCAATAAATAAAATATAATAAACCCCAAAATTATAACTAAACCCAAATTTATTATATAAATCCAAAATAAATTAAATAGATAAACCCCCCCAAAATAATAAATTATAATAAACCCCAAATTATAACTAAACCCAAATAAACCCAAAATTATAAGTTAACCCACATTTATTATTAAATTAACCCAAGATATTTTAGTTAAAACATTTTATTAACCCTTAATTTATTAATATCCAATTAAGTAATTTTAACCCTTAAATACAAATAAACAAATTAATACTAAAATTATTAGCACCATATTTAAAATTAATATTTCTTAATGATTGAAATAACAATAAAAATATAATTATTAAAATAAAAACAAAAAATTAATTATATGCAAAAGTGATTATATTAAGCAAATAAAGAGACCACATCACAATCCCTCACAAATAAGCACAAATCAATATCCAAAAAATTGTATCAAACACCGACAACAAAATGTCATACGATTCTATAAAATACGGTGATAAAGTCGAAACCAACCTACGGGATCGAGGTTTATCCCGGTGAGCAAATTTTTTAAATCTTGAGCTCTCTTATTTCCGCGGTTGACTCCTATCTTTCGATCGCTATCTTTCTCTTTTGTCTTTGATCTGATCCTCTCCTTGCGCCCTTGATAGAATGGATGACGGTTTAGGGTTTAATTATTGTTGTTCTTCGATATGAAGAACAACAACTGTTGGATAGTGTTTGCAAATTGTGGATCCCCCCCTCTAAAATGTATGAAAATAAGTCCTATTTATACTAAATAAAATTAGGTTAGTAAAAAAAGGAAAACCATGAATGATAATTAAATCCATTATTAGCTCTAATGATTGTTTTAATTTTGACTTGCAAAAATAGAAAAATCAAATCAAAAAATTTCCCTATTCATGTTTTTATTATATTTATGATCTTTGGCTATTTTATGCATGAAAATATGATTTTAATGAAAAAAAAGATTTTCTTAAAAATGCAATAATAAAAAATACGAAAATTAATAATAAAATGATAAAAAATATTATTTTTGTGACTTTTGTGTGATGTGAGAGATAAAAATGAGTAAAAGAGAAAAACATCCTAAAAGTGAGAAAAGTGGGATTCGAACTCGCGACCTTCCTCCCTTATAACTCCTTATACTCCCCTTTTCTACCAATTGTGCCTTTTTATTTATTCGAAGTAAAGAGGCACTAGAAAGCATATGAAGCGGGTCAAAATTTGGGGTACGACAGCTGCCCCTATTTAATCGTCTTCGAATCAGAAGGATGATGTCGATGAGTCTTCCTCCTTTTGAGGAGGAGACGATTAAATACAAGAAGGACCCTAATTTTGACTGCGGAACCCGATAGGTGCTAAGTTGATATCCTAAAATCCCTGGTTATAAACCCTTGACGAAATACCCGATTGAACCCCTTGATCGATACCCTTTGGAGAAACCCCTTTTGACAAAAAATCCCTGGATAGGAATTTTTGTAGAACCCCTGTTAAACCCCTTAATGAAATCCCCTGATAAAATCCCTTGGTGAAATCCCTAATGATGATTATGCATGTATGCATGTTTGCGTGTATGAGTGCATGTTAGATGCTAGAGCGTAGCGACATGACTGATGCCTGACGTGGGCTGACGCCTCTTTTATGATATGTAATGCATGCGTTTGTCTGAAAAAACTTTTCATAACTTCCTGACTCCCTGACCCTTGAAACTTTGATAGTTATAGTAAGCCATGATACCCTTGATTCCTGTGACGTGCCATAAAAAAAACCTCCTATGTTGGTTAGATTGTAACGTATATTCCCGTCAGTGTATAGGCCCTATATCCCGCTTTGGAAGAGTATGATCCCTTTGATGATTCCAAAAACCGAAGTAAAATCCATTTTCCCTTTTTAAAGCTTTTATTTATACCTGATATTTCAATGCATTATCTCACAATTAATCGACACCTTGTAATCAAGCGGAATAATTTAGGAGGCAAAGAAATGTATTTGAAAAGAAAATTTATTGAGAATTGGCTCGCAAATGGGTAATGATAAGCAAGGAGGGTAATTCTCATAAGGAGATATTACCGAAAATCCAGAAAAATGTAAAATGGAAATAAGAAAACAAATTTATTTATGATCCTATTAAATTCAACACCAGCTAATATCCCTAAGACTCCAAGATCACGACACTTCGCTTCTCAAGATGACGGCTGGAATGATCGCTCCCTTCTGAATTCCTGTTACAGGGTGACTTGAGTGTTTTCAGTCATATGCCTTTTGGATATCCCTAACTTTTGCCTGAACCGCTCTTTTTAGAGTCTTAGTCCACCGGGATGATATACCATTTTTTTCGACTAAGCCGCCCTTTAGGGTTTTCGACTTGTCGGGTGTCATTTTTATCCAAATCCCTAATTTTTTCCTGGATTGCTCTTTCGAGTTTTCAATCCACCAGGGCGCCCTAATTTTTGCCTAAGTCGTCCTTTAGGGTTTTCGACTTAGCGGGCTTTTATCCTCTTTTTCTAGGCATAGCATTTTTGACCGAATCGGAGTTCACCGGTCGTGGTAAATCCGCTCCATCTAGGGTTGTTAATATTAGTGCTCCGCCAGAGGAGGCACTCTTCACGACATATGGCCCTTCATAGGGTGGGGTCCATTTGACGTGGTGGTCTTTATGGATGGATAATATTTTCCTTAACCCCAAGTCTCCCTCTTCGCGTAGGCGAGGACGAATTTCTTTGTCAAATGCTTTCTTAATTCCCTGTGGATATAACTGCCCACAGCCACACGTTTCCCTTATACGAGGTTAGCTGATCGAGCCTAGTTTGCACCCATTATGCCTTATCCAGATTAGCTTCCTTCATGATCCTAAATTCCTATTGATTACCCCTATCCTTATGCAAATATAAGTTTCCCTCGAGATCCAGGTCTAGGTCCTTCATAGGAGTCCAAAGTTTCACAATCCATGGGATTCTCAAATTTTGTTAAGTACATTATGAGTGGTCTCCTTGGGACTGGTGGCACCAATATAGGTGGCTTTTGCAAATATTCCTTGATCCAATCGAAATCCTTTTGACAATCTTCATTCCATTCAATGATTTGGTCCTTTTCTGAGTAATTTGAAGATTGGCTCACAAGTAGCTGTAAGGTGGGAGATATCTCCCCAAAAATCCATGAACTTCCTTTTTTATCCTTGGAGCTGGCATCCCTTGAACGACTTTCATTTTGTCCTTTATTCCCCTTTGACTGACCATGGACCCCAGTATTTTTCCAGATTTGATTCCATGAGTACACCTTGTGGGCTTCAGTCGTAGCTTGAATTTCCTTAACTGATCCAACAACTTTTCAAGTTAGTTATGTGATTTTCTTCCTTTTGTGACTTGGTAATCGTATCACCCATATGAACCTCTATCTCCTTATGCCCCATATTACCATAGTCCTTTGGTAAGTTACTCCTACGTTCTTTAATCCCAATAGCTCTCCAATTGTCGGAGTTAGGCATTCTTTTCTTCCTCTTCCATTAAGGCCACATGATCCCAAATTTCAAATCCCACACCATGGAAATCGCCTTCTAATCCTTCATTAGCTGGTTTGTAACCCAGCCCAAACAAATCCTTCTCCTCAGGTGACTCCCCTTGTTTACCCCAGTTTGTTATGTCTTCCTTATTAATAAGGAATTCATCCCCCATCTCTTCTATGGAGCTGACTGTTGCCCCAATGTGCCCCAGTAATGCATCATCTCCCAGATTTGGATCTTCAGGGTCTATAACACTGACATCATTTTCCTTTGAATTGTTTTCGGGGTACCCCTTATTGTTATGTTGGTCGGAGGATGACTGCCGAATCCTTCCTGTCTTTAAACCGTTCTCAATCCTCTCTCCAATGATAACCAAGTCAGTGAATCCCGTTGAGACTGCCCCAATCATCCTTTAATAATACAGTCCTTGTAGAGTTCCCATGAATGTATCCACTAGCTCGCTTTCCCGCAATGGAGGTTGAACACGAGAGGCTAGCTCCCTCCATCTCTGGGCATACTCCTTAAAAGATTCGTTCCCTTTTTGAGACATATTTTGTAATTGTATGCGATCAGGGGCCATGTCTACATTATATTGGTATTGCCTTATGAAGGCACTTGCTAGATCCTCCCAATTCTTGATGTGAGTCCTCTCCAGTTGTACGTACCAATCCAAAGATGCCCCACTAAGGCTGTCTTGGAAAACATGCATCATCAGCTTTTCATTTTTAGCATGAGCCCCCATCTTTCGGGAAAACATCCGGATGTGATTTTTGGGACAACTAACTCCTTTATACATCTCGAAGTTAGGTGCCTTAAACTTAGGAGGTATGACCACATCAGGCACCAGACACATTTCCAAGGCATCCACTCCAAGAACATTGAGTCCCTCCACGACCCTTAACCTTTCCTCAAGTGCTTTGTACTTATCATCAATCCTTCTCCTTTCCCTAACAGTAGTTTCTTGATTTTCGAAGGCCACTTGTCTCGGATTTTCATCCTCGTAGTTCTCACGTGGGGTAGGTCTGTAAGTAGCATGAGGTGCCCCATTGGAAATAGGTGGAGAGACGGTTCCCTCGAGAGGTTGGTCAACAGTTTTGTGCTTAGTAGTTTCAGTCTCCTCACGTTCCAGATCATGGACAAACCCTAGTAGGGTGTTATTGTCTTCAACATGGGAGGTAGGTGTAGGAACCTTCCTTTGCTGGCTTGACTTGGTTCTTCTGGCTATCAAATTCTGGACGGCAAGTGTCAGTTGATCAATCTGGCCTTTCATTTCTTCCACGTTCTCCTTGACAGTATCCATTTCTCCTCTTAGAGTAACCATATCCTTCTCCATCTAATCCATAGCTTTCCTTTGGTACGCTCGAGTGCGAGGTCGGGAAGTCAGATTGTTATGCTTGAGACGAAGTTTGAAAGAAAAAAATGATGATTTTTTTTCCTTATACTGAATGCATGTTGGTGATGAATGTATGAATATGCATGATGTATGCTAAATAATTTTAAAATTTTTATTTGGGGGGAATTCCAAAATCCATTGTAGTTATAGATGAATATACCTAAAGGATGAAAACCATACACGTAGAATATCAAATCCAAATTGAAATTCTGGCACAAATATCAGATGTCCTATACGGATGTTGAGACACTGATATCCAACACAATGAACAAGATAACAATTAACAATAACAGTGCAGAAAGTAAATAACACAGCGATATGTTTACCCAGTTCGGTCTAACACACCTACTCTGGGGGCTACCAAGCCAGGGACGAAATCAATATACGATAGTATCAATTCACAGATCATACAAACACCGGATAATCTGCTCACTTAATCACTACCCTTCCTATGACTTCTACCTAAGACTCACCTAGGTATGAGGCCCTCCTCAAATCCCTCTACAACCACAACCCGTGATTGGTACCTTTCCACATAAGAAACAAAAACGAAAGACACACTTTCAAAACACACAATCCACAATACTTCATAGCTTATGAGGATTGACACACAAGAAACTCAATGCTTAAAAGCTTATGAGTAACTTGACAGAACTTACAACACAAGAAATCAGTCCTTATACTGTTATCATAATGATACCAGTTAGGCTCACAAAATACACTCGAAAACCCTAAAAACACAAGTAAGTTCCACACCTAAAACTAGGTTTACATCAGTCAATATATAGCAATTAATCTGGACTGAATTGGGCTTCAAAAACGCAGCAAATAGACTCCTCACAAATCTGTAAAATTAACTCCAACAAAATAGGTCTTCAATCCAAAGTTTCCTATTATGTCTCCATAATTAGAAACAGCAGAAAATCCAAAAACCAACAAATAACCACAATCCAAAAATGCTTTGGATGCCACATAGGATAACCAAATATTCACAGAATATTCAATAACAATTCATAGTAACAGAATCTGCATTAAAACTGAATCCACAACGCGATGTCCTATGAGCTGGTATGGGACATCTTCATCCGACATGTTGAAAGCAGCCACTTAGAACATTAAGATTCAACATCTTGCTGCTATAATAGTTTTAGCAAAATAAATGCCAACCACAAAAGCACAGAAATAACAATCTCCCCCTTTGGCTTATTTTGGCTAAAACTACACACACGCAAAAACTTGTAAAGAAGCACAAAACAGAAAAAAAATATCCATATATCAATATATCAAACAGCAGCAAAAACACCAACAGCACACAACAAAAACATCCAGCAAAAACATTCAGCATAGCAGCACTCCCCTTCAGCTGCATACAACACTCAGTACAGCAAACAACTCATCATAGCAGCATAGCAAAAAAAAAACTCCCCCTCAACAGCAGCAAACATTCCACATTCTCCCCCTCAACTACTACAGCAACACAAGCAGACAAGCACTCAAGCACTCCCCACACAAACATCCACACAACATACTACTCCCCCTTTTTAGCCATAAATATGACAAAGGCAAGTAGAACAAGTTAAGATAAAAATAAACCAGAGTAAACTGCATCAGCGAGTAGATGCACACCACATCACATGCCCAAATGTCATGCACAAACTTCAGCATTTTCCCTTCTTTCACACACTGTACTACCAGAACCTCCTTTAGTCTTTTCAATCTGGCAGCCAGAAGGAACATTGATTGCTATAGTTCTTCATGAATGCACACCCCAAGTCTGCTCCTCAGGTTTTCAAACTGAACTGCATCCAGAGCCTTGGTAAATATGCCAGCAAGCTGATTTTCTGTGCTCACATGCTCAAGAGTTATGACTTTATCCTCCACAAGTTCTCAGATGAAGTGATGCCTGATATCAATGTGCTTAGTCCTGCTGTGTTGAATGGGATTTTTGGAAATATTAATAGCACTCAGGTTGTCACAAAATAGTGTCATGACATCTTGTGTGACATTATACTCAGATAACATCTGCTTCATCCATACCAGTTGAGTACAACTACTGCCAGCTGCTATGTACTCAGCTTCAGCAGTAGAAAGGGATACTGAATTCTGCTTCTTGCTAAACCATGCAATAAGATTATTTCCCAAAAAGAAACATCCTCCAGAGGTACTTTTCCTATCGTCAGCACTTCCAGCCCAATCAGCATCACAATAACCTAATAAAATGGGACTTGAGTCATGGGAGTAAAGCAACCCATAATCACATGTACCACTCACATACTTCAGAATTCTCTTCACTTTATTGATGTGACTGACCTTGGGTTTTGCTTGATATCTCGCACAAACACCAACATCAAAAGTTATGTCTGGCCTACTTGCTATAAGATACAGCAGACTGTCAATCATACTTCTATACAGACTTTGTTCAACATTCACTCCCTTTTCATCTTTGGATAACTTCAAGTGAGTAGGAGCAGGAGTCCTCTTATGCTTGGCATTATCCAGTCCAAACTTCTTCACAATGTTCCTCGCATATTTGCTCTGACAAATAAAAATGGAGTCTTCCATCTGCTTGACTTGTAATCCAAGAAAGTAGGTCAATTCACCCACCAAGCTCATCTCAAATTCAGACTGCATTTGAGTGACAAAATGTTGGACCATTTCATCAGACATCCCGCCAAACACAATATCATCTACATAAATCTGAGCAATCATTAGTTTCCCATCCTTCTCCTTGACAAAAAGAGTTTTATCAATACCACCCTTCCTGTACCCATTGTTAACTAAAAACTCAGTCAGTCTTTCATACCAAGCTCGTTGAGCTTGTTTCAGCCCATACAAAGCCTTCTTCAGCTTGTAAACATGATCAGGAAAGTTTGGATCCACAAACCCTTTAGGCTGCTCAACATAGACCTCCTCATTAAGATAGCCATTCAGAAAGGCACTCTTGACATCCATTTGAAACAATCTGAATTTCAACAAACATGCCACTCCTAGCAACAATCTGATGGATTCCAATCGAGCCACAGGCGCAAATGTTTCATCGAAGTCTACTCCTTCAATCTGTGTGTATCCTTGAGCAACTAATCTGGCTTTGTTCCTGGTAATAACTCCTTGCTCATCAGACTTATTCTTATAAACCCATTTTGTTCCAATCATATTTGTTCCTGCTGGTCGTGGTACCAGTTCCCAGACTTCATTCCTCTTGAACTGACAAAGTTCATCTTGCATAGCACTTATCCAGAACTCATCTGTCAAAGCTTCTTTGACATTCTTTGGTTCAATCTTTGAAACAAAGCATGCATTTGACACAGTCTCCCTCTTCTGGTTCTTACACCTTCATTCAGATCACCAATAATCAATTCCTTAGGGTGATGCTTCTGAATCCTTATAGAGGGTCCCCGGTTAGCATCCTCTACCTCTTCATTCTCAGGTCTGGTGTTGGTTTCTTGAGCATTATCTTCTACAGACTCAATGTCTTGAGAGATTTCATTGTTCATGGGCAGACATGCTCCAACATCATCTGGGACATCTTCATCTTTGCCAGAGTCATTAACCACCACATTTATGGATTCCATCATCACTTGAGTTCTGGAATTAAATACCCTATATGCTTTACTGTTTGTAGAGTATCCCAAAAATATTCCTTCCTCACTCTTAGGATCCATCTTTCGCCTTTGCTCACGATCCGCTAAGATATAGCACTTACTACCAAACACATGGAAATACTTCACATTTGGCTTTCTACCTTTCCATAGCTCATAAAGAGTGACAGAAGTACCTGATCTGATAGTCACCCTATTGTGTATATAGCAAGTAGTATTCATGGCTTCAGCCCAAAAATGATATGGAAGCTTTTTGGCATGAATCATGACTCTTGCACACTCTTGTATAGTCCTGTTCTTGCGTTCCACCACACCATTCTGCTGAGGAGTGATTGGTGATGAGAATTCATGAGTGATTCCCTTAGATAAGAAGAACTCTTCAAACCTGCTATTTTCGAACTCTTTCCCATGGTCACTTCTGATTCGAACAACACCACAATCCTTTTCCCGTTGAATCCTTTGGCACAACTCTTTGAAGGCTGCAAATACTTTAGATTTTTCTCTGATGAAACTTATCCAAGTGAACCTGGAGTAATCATCTACTACAACATAGGAATACTTCTTCCCACCAAGACTTTCAACCTGCATAGGTCCCATTAAGTCCATGTGAAGAAGTTCTAGAACTCTAGAAGTTGTGGTAAGATGTTGAAACCTCTTGTGTGACACCCTTGTTTGCTTCCCAACCTGACACTCACCACATATTTTATCCTCATCAATCTTCAGCTTGGGGATACCTCTAACAGCTTCACTTGACATAACTTTCTTCATCCCTTTCAGGTGTAAATGACCCAATTTCTGATGCCACAGTTTGGTTTCATCTTCCTTTGACATCAAGCAAGTAGACAGACTTTCAGGTTCTTGAGGATTCCACAGATAGCAGTTATCCTTAGACCTGGTTCCCTTCATAACAACTTCATCTTTCTCATTGGTTACTAGACATTCAGATTTGGTGAAATTTACTTTGAGGCCTACATCACACAGTTGGCTTATACTGATTAAATTTGCAGTCAGCCCTTTGACAAATAGAACACGATCTAGATTTGGTTGTCCTGTGTAGTCCAGCTTTCCAACCCCTTTTATTTCCCTCTTTGATCCATCCCCAAAGGTGACATAATTGGTGGAGTGGGGCCTGATATCTGACAAGAACTTCTTCACACCAGTCATATGTCTTGAACAACCTCTGTCAAAGTACCAATCTTCTCTTGCAGATACTCTAAGAGAGGTATGTGCTACGAGACCAGCCATCATTTGTCTAGGAATCCATCTTCTCTTCACTTTACCCCAACTCTGTCCTTTATTTTGTTGCTGACCAGTTTTGGGATAGCCGTGCAGCTTGTAGCAAAAGGACTTTAAGTGACCAATCTTTCCACAGTGATGGCATCTCCATGGTTTATACTTTGATCTACAAACTCTTTTCTGATGCTTCATCTGATGTTGAAACATGTGATTTGACATCCCCACTTCTTGCTTTATTTTCTGAGGAACAAACTTTAATACATGCTTCTTGGAAGTCTCTGCTTGATTGTTAAAACCAAGGCCTTGCACATTTCCAGCTTCTTTCCCATTCTGAAGGATCTCATCCAGCTGCGTGGTACCATTGTTCAGCATTCTTATAGATTTGGTCATATTGTCAAGTTTTGACTTTTGCCATTCAACCTCCTCCTTCAGATCAGCAATGGTTGATAGATGTTCTTCCTTCTCAGCTTCTAGTTGAGCTATCAGAATCTTCTGTTCCAATATTATCTGGCACCTTTCTTCATTCTTGATACACAATTTTGAAAACCCTGTGAATACTTCTTCCTTAGTGAGTTCTCCAACATAGGATTTTTTTTCAGAGTCAGATTCACAAGTAGTTTCTCCATCAGCCTTACAGATTCCAGTCAAAGTTGTCACCAATTTTGCTGATTCTTCTTCAACATCACTCTCAGAATCTCCTTTTGACCAATACACTGATAGGCCATTCTTCTGCCTTTTGAGATACGTGGGACACTCAGTCTTTATGTGCCCATATCCCTCACATTAAAAGCACTGAACTCTCTTCCCTTGATTGGAGTCTTCTTCAGTTCTGGATCTTCTGCCTCCATCCTGGTTCTTACTGATGTCGAGTGACTTGTTCTGAGCATTTGCTCTCGACTTCCAGTCAATCCTTTTCAACACTTTGTTAAATTGTTTTCCAAGTAGTACCAGATCTTTAGACACCCCTTCATCTCTGACTAGGTCACCTTCATCTTCTGGGTCACCAGTATTTGACACAAAAGCTATGCTCTTCTTCTTTTCAGACTTTTCACTGATCCCTAATTCGAATGTTTGAAGAGATCCCACCAGTTCATCCACTTTCATCTTGTCTATATCCTGAGCCTCCTCTATAGCAGTCACTTTCATGTCAAATCTCTTAGGTAGAGATCTGAGAATCTTTCTGACCAGTTTGCTGTCAGACATCTTTTCACATAGAGCACTAGAGGCATTAGCTATCTCAATAATGTTCATATGAAAATCATGAATGCTCTCATCCTCTTTCATCTTCAAACTCTCAAACTTGCTAGTGTGAAGTTGAAGTTTGGACATCTTCACCTTTGAAGTCCCTTCATGAGCAACCTTCAAGACTTCCCATGCCTCTTTAGCAATGGTGCAGTGTTCAATCAACCTGAAGATATTCTTGTTAACACCATTGAACAATGCATTCATGGCTTTGGAATTCCCTACGAACCCTTTGTAATCTGCATCATCCCAGTCTTCCTCATCCTTCAACACATCAGTAGGGGTACCTTTTTCATCTTTAACCTTAGGGGGATCCCATCCTTTTATAACAGCTTTCCATGCTTGATCATCCATGGATTTGATGAAAGCTATCATCCTTGGTTTCCAATAGTCATAGTTGGAACCATCAAGCAGAGGTGGTTTGTTCAGAAATCCTCCATCCTTGTCCATTGTACCAGAAAGTACCTTCCCTGAATCTAACCCAGAACCAAATAAGGGTGCAAGCTCTTGATGCCAATTGAAATTCTGGCACAGATATCAGATGTCCTATACGGATGTTGAGACACTGATATCCAACACAATGAACAAGATAACAATTAACAATAACAGTGCAGAAAGTAAATAACACAGCGATATGTTTACCCAGTTCGGTCTAACACACCTACTCTAGGGGCTACCAAGCCAGGGACGAAATCAATATAAAATAGTATCAATTCACAGATCATACAAACACTGGATAATCTGCTCACTTAATCACTACCCTTCCTATGACTTCTACCTAAGACTCACCTAGGTATGAGGCCCTCCTCAAATCCCTCTACAACCACAACCCGTGATTGGTACCTTTCCACACAAGAAACAAAAACGAAAGACACACTTTCAAAACACACAATCCTCAATACTTCACAGCTTATGAGGATTGACACACAAGAAACTCAATGCTTAAAAGCTTATGAGTAACTTGACAGAACTTACAACACAAGAAATCAGTCCTTATACTGTTATCAGAATGATACCAGTTAGGCTCACAAAATACACTCAAAAACCCTAAAAACACAAGTAAGTTCCACACCTAAAACTAGGTTTAAATCAGTCAATATATAGCAATTAATCTGGACTGAATTGGGCTTCAAAAACACAGCAAATAGACTGCTCACAAACTGCAAAATTAACTCCAACAAAATAGGTCTTCAATCCAAAGTTTCCTATTATGTCTCCATAATTAGAAACAACAGCAAATCCGAAAACCAACAAATAACCACAATCCAAAAATGCTTTGGATGCCACATAGGATAACCAAATATTCACAGAATATTCAGTAACAATTCATAGTAACAGAATCTGCATTTAAACTGAATCCACAACGCGATGTCCTATGAGCTGGTATGGGACATCTTCATCCGACATGTTGAAAGCAGCCACTTAGAACATTAAGATTCAACATCTTGCTGCTATAATAGTTTTAGAAAAATAAATGCCAACCACAAAAGCACAGAAATAACACAAATCCATTAGCCAATCCCCAAATCCAAAATGCCTTATAACAATAATTCCTCGGGAATAACCCAAAACAATAATCCCAAGATGGAAGCTCCTGAACTTAAGAAGGCGTGAACTAAGTGGATGCCCCCAATGCCTTCTTAAACTCCTCCAAGTACCCTTGCATTTCCCTATCCTCCTTGTGGCGAGACAATAGGTCTTGAATCGGTACAACTAAGTCCTTATGTTTGACCCTTCTTTTTTCCTTTTGATTATTATTTTTTGCTGTTTTTCCTTTTTTTTTCCCATGCCCCTTGTAAGTTTTTTCTCCTTGTAAATCCAAGTATAGTGTAAGAGCTAGTTGAAAATCCTTGAAGAGGAAGTCACATAGAGAAGGATCATAAAGTTGTGCAAAAGTAATTATGGCCTCTACCTTCATAGGGATCCCTAAGAGATCGAGGATCCTTCCATACTTGGGTGTAAACATCCTTTGAGCAGATTTGGCATTAAGTCTCAAAGGTCCTTGAGACTTTGTAAATCAACACTTAGCACTCTAATGCGTAGGGTAGCCCTTGAATCCATCTTTCCCATATTCCTACAATGCATCTTGAAATTCCCCACAAAAATGTATATATGCAAAAAAGTTTTTAAATGCATGATGACATGGACCCTTGTTCTTTGGTTAAATGTTCTTTGGGTTAGGGTAAAGGTAATGTGTAAGCATGCCCCTAGTAAGGTGGGCTTCCCTAGAACAGGCTGGGTCTAAGTTAAGACTACCCAATCCCCTCACAGGTAGGTTACCTAAATTTGGCCAGCATAACGACCCCAACATGTTCAGACTATACCCTTGTTTTACCATGAGAAGGAGCAAGCCTTCCTACGGTAATCCTTCGGGATAAGTCTCATTTGTGATAGGACCCAAGTAACAACCCTTGAGGGTTGAATATATAAGGTCCATGATTGGTGTGGGGTAGGTTAAGGCTCTTAGAGTCTCGGACCACATCCAAATCATTCCACTACGAGAGGGGCTAGCCCTTTCGTGAGGACGACTTTGGAAGGATCTACTCTGAGTGTGGCATCAATGCATTTTAGGGGACGTTGCGTCCCCCGCAAAAACATTTCCATTCCACTTTAGGTTCTAGGGTTATCCTCCAAGCTTTGGGTTTTAGCTTCACTCCTTTTTTTTTATTGCCCCAAATCCTTGTATAATGAAAAAAATAAAAACAAAAGGGTTAAATAAATAAATATATGAAATAAATAAAAAAATAAATAACAATAAAATAACACCAAAATAAAAAACATCCAAGACAAACAAATCCCTAAATCATAAGGCTAGGATTGACTCTCGCTAGGAAGGAGTCCCCAGCAGAGTCGCCAGCTGTCGCGGTCGGCAAAAATACTCGAGTCGCCACCATATTTTTTAAAGGAAAATAATGATAAACCTAAATATCCTATCCTAAGGTAGAGATTCCTACGGTTCGGGAGTCGGTTAAGTAAAGGGAAGGTGTTAGGCACCCCTTACTTCCATTGTACTCAATGGGATCCACCTTTGAGTTTAGGGCATGTTTGTTTGTCTAAATGAAAAGAAAACCTAAGTTTTTTCCTAATTATACTCGCTAGGGTTGGTTTGCAAACCTATGCCTACGTACCCTCAAAATGAAGGATCAGAGTAACCGTAGTTCACCTCCCCTATTCCTACCCCCTAATCCTATTCCTAAATCCCATCCACTATTTATACTCTTGGATAAAGAGTTTTATCCCTTAAATCTAGTGTTTATACTCCTAGATTAGGAGTTCTATCCCTTAAATCCCTTTGTCCATTGTTTATACTCTCGGAGGAAGAGTTTTATCCCAAAAATCCATATCCCATCCTTTATTTAGGCTCTCGGACCAAGAGCTTTATCCCATGTTTTAATTCTTGAAATATCCCTTAGAATTTTATCCCTTAATTTTTAAATTATAAAATCTCATTTAAATTATAAAAATAAAATGATTATAATATATTATAAAACCCCTTATCCCTTATCCATAGTCATTTATTTATCCCCAAATTTCTATCCCAATTAATTAAATATTAAAACTAAATTTAAAAACTAGAATTTATGAATAAATTAAATAGGACCCAAACCCATTGATTTTAAACCCAAATTTGTATAAAAAAATATCAAAAACCCACATTTATACGAAAATAAATAAACGTCTATTTTATATGACAATAAAATAAATCAAAAAAATTATAAAACATAAAATAAACCCCAATTTATTATAGAAAATAAGTTTATCATAAAAAATATAAAATAAACCTAAAATCATAAATCCACCCAAAATTATTAATGATAAACCCAAATTATTAATTATAAAATGATAAATTATAAATCAACCCAAATTTATAAATTCAAATCTATAAAATAACAAACCCACATTTTTATTATAAAAATAAAATAAATAAGTTAAATAAACCAAAATTTATTAATTATGATAAATAGACTTAAAATTATAAAATAACACCCATAATTTTAAATTATAAAATTAAATTTAAAAAATCCAATAAATAAAATATAATAAACCCCAAAATTATAACTAAACCCAAATTTATTATATAAATCCAAAATAAATTAAATAGATAAAACCCCCCAAAATAATAAATTATAATAAACCCCAAATTATAACTAAACCCAAATAAACCCAAAATTATAAGTTAACCCACATTTATTATTAAATTAACCCAAGATATTTTAGTTAAAACATTTTATTAACCCTTAAGTTATTAATATCCAATTAAGTAATTTTAACCCTTAAATACAAATAAACAAATTAATACTAAAATTATTAGCACCATATTTAAAATTAATATTTCTTAATGATTGAAATAACAATAAAAATATAATTATTAAAATAAAAACAAAAAATTAATTATATGCAAAAGTGATTATATTAAGCAAATAAAGAGACCACGTCACAATCCCTCACAAATAAGCACAAATCAATATCCAAAAAATTGTATCAAACACCGACAACAAAATGTCATACGATTCTATAAAATACGGTTATAAAGTGGAAACCAACCTACGGGATTGAGGTTTATCCCGGTGAGCAAATTTTTTAAATCTTGAGCTCTCTTATTTCCGTGGTTGACTCCTATCTTTCGATCCCTATCTTTCTCTTTTGTCTTTGATCTGATCCTCTCCTTGTGCCCTTGATAGAATGGATGACGGTTTAGGGTTTAATTGTTGTTGTTCTTCGATATGAAGAACAACAACTGTTGGATAGTGTTTGTAAATTGTGGATCCCCCCTCTAAAATGTATGAAAATAAGTCCTATTTATACTAAATAAAATTAGGTTAGTAAAAAAAGGAAAACCATGAATGATAATTAAATCCATTATTAGCTCTAATGATTGTTTTAATTTTGACTTGCAAAAATAGAAAAATCAAATCAAAAAATTTCCCTATTCATGTTTTTATTATATTTATGATCTTTGGCTATTTTATGCATGAAAATATGATTTTAATGAAAAAAAAGATTTTCTTAAAAATGCAATAATAAAAAATACGAAAATTAATAATAAAATGATAAAAAATATTATTTTTGTGACTTTTGTGTGATGTGAGAGATAAAAATGAGTAAAAGAGAAAAACATCCTAAAAGTGAGAAAAGTGGGATTCGAACTCGCGACCTTCCTCCCTTATAACTCCTTATACTCCCTTTTTCTACCAATTGTGCCTTTTTATTTATTCGAAGTAAAGAGGCACTAGAAAGCATATGAAGCGGGTCAAAATTTGGGGTACGACAATATATATGGAAGAAAAACTTTGTTTAAATGGTTTATATTTTGTTTAATTCATGTTCGAGAGAAATGTATTAAACTTGACCTAAGTCTCAATCCATCAATATTCATAAGGCTAGAGATAGTTTTGAATGTTGATGTTCATAAATATTGAACTTGAATGTTATCATATTGGTAGTTTGTGTAAGAGATCAATAAAGGATCAATATGATAAATCCCACAACAAGTGTTCGAGAGAAACTTGTTGAGAGGATATGTGGTTATATGTATTGTTAACGAGTTCACACACTTTATCGATTTGATACGTACAAAATGGATTACCGAAAACTAATCTTGACATGTTTTTACCAAACCCTAAAACCAATCTTTTTACCGTTGAATTCTAAATTTTATGCAAACGTTACGAAACGAAAAACCAACCCTTTGTTACTATAAAGTTTGAAACGCTTTTGACTATTGAACGACGGCAATATACACAATCTCTGTGGATATAATAAAACACCCCCGAATTACTTTTCAACAAAATGGCGCCGTTGCCGGGGATTGTTGTTATATTGCGAGCATTGCAATAGTTATTGAGTTTTAAACTTGTTAACTTTTTCTTCTGCTTGTTGATTTGTTTGGTTTAGTGTGCAGACTCCGTTTTATGCGAGGGAAGTTACCCGCAGACCAACTTCTTTTTTATCCTGAAATCGAAAGAACTGCGCGTAAGTTAAATAGCAGAACAAGGCGGAGGAGGTAACTTGCCAAGGAAAGACGAAAACGAGACGAAAGTTCAACTTCGACGCCAATACCACAGTTACCTCCAACTATGGCTGCTCCACCCCCACCACCACCACCTGCTTCAGTTCCTTGTACTAATAGTCCGAGACATACTGCACAATTTGCACGTAATGCTCAGAACGGCCAGCATTCAAAAATGAAGACAGGTATCCTCTCGCTTCTATATCAGAATCCTTTCACTGGTATGGATCACGAGGATCCTTTTACACACCTGACTAAGTTCTATGAGATTGCGGGAGCGACTGGTGCACCCGAAGCTGAAGAAGAGTCTTTGTTCAAGAGACTATTCCCGCATTCCCTCACTGGGAAGGCCAAGGAATGGTATCTTGACCAATCTACGGCAATCATGACGGACTGGAACATGCTTGAGGAAAAGTTTTTGGAACAATTTTTTCCACACAATCGTCTCATGGAGGCTAAAAAAGCAATTGCAGTTTTCACTAAAGGTGGAAATGAATCTCTCAACGAAGCTTGGGAGAGATTCAAATCCATGTTGAGAAAGTGTAAAGGGCACAGTTTCGTTGAGCTTACTCAAGTTCACATATTTAGAAATGGTCTTCAGTTGGTTCATAAAACATTGTTGGATGTCACTGCGGGTGGATCGTTAATGGCTAAAAGCGTTGAGGATGCTATTTCTATCATTGACCAGATGGCTCTAAATGACCATCAAGGGAACCATAACCATGGCTCTTCTTAAAAGAAAGCTGGAGTGCTAGAGTTGGGAACAAATGATGCAATACTTGCTCAAAAAAAATTTCTATCTCAATAGGTTGAGTTGCTAACGCAACAAATGTCGAAACTACCTCAACAGATTAAAGAGATGCATGAACTTTCTAACAAAAAGGTGCAAGTAGCGGTTTGTGAGTTATGTAAAGGTGACCATCCAACCGACTATTGTCCTCCTTGTCCTCCAATTAAAGAAGAAGTGAATTACATGAACAATCCAAATCAACAACAAGGTTATCAAAGGCAACAAAAACCTTATTAACAAGGGTACCAAAATCAACAACCAAGAGGAAATTATCAAAATTAAGGATATCAACAAAATCGACAAAATCCTTATCAAACTCAAGGTGGGAGTTCCAAGCTTGAAGAAACCCTTAACCAATTCATTCAAATGTCATGGCTAATCAAAAGTCAAATGAAGCGTCGATCAAAAATCTCAAAAATCAAGTTGGGAAACTTGCAAAACAAGTGGCCGGGCAACAAACGAGACCTTCTTTTTCCGCCAATACTCAAAACAACCCAAAGGAGCATTGTAAAGCTATTGTTACTCGAAGTGGGAGAGAGTTGGGAGAAGGAGAAAAAAATGAGAAAAATGATGATGTGATAATTGAGGAGGTTGTGGAGGAAGAGAAAGTTGATGATGTTGTAGTTGAAAATAATGATAAGGAAGAAGTTGAAAAAGTTAACCTTGAAAAAGAAAAGATAGAAGAAAAGAAAAGAAGAGTGAAAAAAGGGAAGGAGATAGTGAATCCAATTCCGATCCAAAACTTACCTTACCCTCATATGCCCACAAAGAAAGACAATGAACGACAGTACGCTCGTTTCATGGACATTTTCAAACAATTACAAGTCAATATTTCATTTGCCGAAGCGCTTGAACAAATGCCAAAATATGCTAAGTTCATGAAAGATATTCTTACAAAGAAGCGAAGATATTCGGAGCTGGAAATAATTATCCTTGATGCTAGTTGTAGTGCTATAATTCAAACAACTCTACCAAGGAAAGAAGTCGATCCGGGGCTTGTTACTTTGCCGGTAACAATTGGTGATGTCTATGTTGGCAAAGTCTTAATCGATTTGGGCTCAAGCATTAATCTAATTCCATTGTCCATTGTGAAGAGGCTTGGGAACATTGAAATGAAGGCAATTCGGATGACGTTACAATTGGCCGACAAATCCACAACTCATCCTCATGGAATGACTCAAGATGTCTTGGTTAAAGTTGATAAGTTCTTCTTTCCGATTGACTTTGTTGTTATTAATATGGAGGAAGACGAGGATGCTCCATTAATTCTTGGACGCTCTTTCATGAAGACCGCCCGTATGATGATTGATGTTGATGACGGTCTTATGAAAGTAAGAGCTCAAAATGAAGAAGTGAGTTTTAATCTCTTTGAAGCAATGAAGCATTCTCAAGATAAACATGATAGCTTCCGTATTGATGCAACGAAATAAGCAATAGAGGAAGTTTCAAAGCAAGTTCATATAGTATCTCTCTTGGAAAGAGCTCTTGATGACTCGTTTGAAGTGTTTTTCGATGAAGAAGAAAAGGCACTTGAAGAGTGTTTGAAGGAACTTGAATCTTTGGAGGATTTACAACCATGGGAATGTGATGAGAAAGTGTTAAAGAAAGAGGTGAGTGATGAGAAGTCTCAACTTGAATTGAAGGTGTTGCCTTCTAATTTGAAATATGTGTTCCTTGATGACGGTTGTAACAAACTGGTTATCATTAGCAATATCTTGACTGACAAAGAGGGGGACCGTTTGATTCAAGTTTTAAAGAAAAATCAAGAAGCTTTAGGTTGGGTTCTTTCTGATTTAAAGGGAATTAGTCTGGCTTATTTCATGCATAAAATCTTGATGGAAGATTACTTCAAAGCGGTAGCCCAACCACAACACTGTTTAAATCCAACTATGAAGGAAGTGGTGAGAAAAGAGGTTATTAAGCTATTGGATGCCGGTATGATTTACCCGATATCCGATAGTCCGTGGGTGAGTCCTGTTCAAGTGGTACCTAAGAAGGGAGGAATGACCGTTATACGAAATGAGAAAAATGAATTAATTCCTACAAGAACTGTGGCGGGTTGGAGAATGTGTATAGATTATAGGAGGCTAAACACCGCTACTAGAAAAGACCATTTTCCACTCCCGTTTATGGATTAAATGCTTGAAAGGTTGTCGGGACAAGAATTCTATTGCTTCTTAGATGGCTATTCCGGTTATAACCAAATTTCAGTTGACCCGGAAGACCATGAGAACACGACATTCACATGTCCCTACCGGAATTTTTGTTGGTGAGTTAATTAATGCTCTTTCTTTTCTTTCTGCTTTGTGGTTTTGTTTTTTTGAAAAAAATGTATTGATTTCAGGTTATGAGATTTGAAGGTGAAACAAGAAGGTGGTGGCTAAAAGGTTGAGAAGGGTGGAAGATGTTGTTCTGCTCGCAAAACAAAGGTAATCATTGTATTACAGAGAAAGTTTTTATATTCAGAATTTTTTCTCTTCCTCTTCTTCTCAAAGCAATGTCTTTTTCACTTTGCATGGCTTTGCACGTCATGTGTAGCTGTTGTTGTACGTTTCTGATGGAGTGTATATGTTGGTACGGTTGTTGTTGTTGTTCTTTCAAGGTTTCAGGTCATGTTGTTCCATTTTTGTGCAGGGCTTGGTTGGTGGAGTAGGCTGTGCAGGTTTTGGCGTATTGTGTGTGTCGCGTTGCTACAGCCTGCACTATTTGGAATGTAGTAGCAGATGATGTATTCTTTTCTTTGGGAACTTGTTGCAAATGGACCTGTTATTATTTTTGGTTTGGCTCGCTTGGCTAATGGCTCATGGCTTGGAGTATTTTCATTGCAACTTCTTTCTTTTCTTTGTATTTTTTGTATTTTTTGCAATTGTAATGGGCTTAATTGTTGTAAATTAGAATTGGCCCTTGGATTGTTTTTATGGCCTTTTGTATAACTTTTGCACCTCCATGTTTTTTGTAGAACTTTTAGTAATGTAAATGGGCCTTTGACCTATAACTTGCTATTTGAACCTTGTGTACTTTGAAAATGTCTTTGGAATTCAATTGCCATCCTTGAAATTTTGTAATGTGAATCTTCATCCTTATTTTGAGACTATTTTGAATCTCGTACTTTTATAGTCTTGTATCAAATTGTGGAATCAAATTGGTAGCATGTTTGATTTGTTCTTGTGGAACTAAGAAATGGTGAAATGAAGCATCCACACTTTTTACTTTCTCTTTTGAATTCAAAATGAATCAAACCCTTGAAAAATGAATCCACCTTGATCTTATAGTAATCTAAATCCCGATGGGCCAAATCCTCCACTATGAAACTTAAAGAATCATGACTTGATATATACATTGCACTGCATGAAACCCTAATTAAAAATGACCTGGTCTTTGATGATCTTCAATCACTAAGTATTTGAATTCAGCATATTCTTGCATTCGGAACAACCCATGACACAGATGAATCAATTCCAATTTGTTTGGCCAAGATCCAGTCAAACTCGACCATTACTACAAACACACTGAACACACCCTTGACCTGATAACTTGATCAACACACAGATAACCTGAATTGGCACAGAAACCCTAACTGAAACTTCAGACACAACCACTTGAATCAATCACACCCTGGCCTTGATCTTGAAACAAAACTTGTCCGACCAAGATTAGGTTAGACTTAATTGGTCTTCAACTAACACTGAGCATACACACTTGTACTGATAAACTTGAATGAGACTCAACTCCTGATCCACTGAATAATATGTTGCCGTAGCAATTGTCATTTGAATCATAACTCTCTGAATTTCTGATCAATAAGTTCTGAATCACTTTAAATGTCTGAATCAATATCTAGGAAATATATCCACATCTTGCACAGTTAAACCAATGCCACTTTGGTCATGATGAACCGAGAGACTTCACTGTGAGAGAATTATGCTTTGAATTTAAAGATTATAAATTGAGACATGGATTGCACTACACAAAACTCTGACAGGAGAATGATATGGATCATGAAGCAATTTGACTTTAACACAGCCTAATGATGGAGTAAACTCTTGTTTGGCCCAGATTAGGTCAAACCCAACTAAATTTCGACCATACCACACACACACATTTGACCTAATAATTCTTCCTGAATCTTGATTCGAACTTGCAAGACCTGAGCTTAGACCACAAGCACAAAGACACTTATTTGTAGGCACGATGGTTAAATGACATGAGTAATGGATATGATGCACAGATGATGAAAATGTTATGATATGAAAGACATGCTATGCTGATGATGCAAAGTGGAAATAAAGTCTGATGAATGAAAGCTCAAAAATGCTTGGTCAAAATTTGGGGTATGACAATGCTATTCTTGCTCAAAACAAATTACTCTCGCAACAAGTGGAGTTGTTGACAAAGCAAATGTCAAAACTTCCACAACAAATCAAAGAGATGCAAGAAGTTCCCAACAAATTGCAAGTTGTGAATTGTGTAAAGGTGATCATCCTACCGGCTATTGTCCAGCGGTCATTGAAGAAGCCAACTATGCGGGAAACCAAAATCAAGGCTATCAACAAAGACCACCATATCAAATCAATAACCAATGCTACTAACCTAGAGGTAATATCCAAGGTTACCAACAAGGGTGGAGGCAAGAGCCGACTTCTTCAAACCGTCAACCTTACCAAAATTACAACCAACCACAACAAAACCAAGGAGGTGGCTCTAAGATTGAGAAAACTTTCAACTAATTTATGAAAATGTCTTGTAAGAATAAGATTTGGTTCTGCATCTTGCTATATGTTTTGATGATAACAATGAAGTATTTGTGTGAGAACAATTATGGTGCTCTAACGTTTGTTATTCTGATTGCTTTAACAAACAGGTTTTAACTCTGATAAAGACCATGTGCTACATCACTCTGATATTCTCTATGGTTACTTCTGTGTAAAGAAGCAAGAATTGGTTCTAATCTACTGTGCATCAGAAAGATTCTGAGAAGACACTATGTTGATGTTGTAACGTCTCTTGGATCTAATTTCTGATCGTGACTCTGATGTTCTATTTATGAAGCCTTTATAGCTTCTGAGGTCATTAACTTTTGAAGACTAAGTGCTGAAAATTTTGAAGACAAGGTTCTGTTGAACGAAGTTCTGAAGATTCTGAAGACTTAAGGATTCTGAAGATTAAAGGTTCTGAAGACTAAGTGCTGAAGATTCTGAAGACAAGGTTCTGCTGAAGGAAGCTCTGAAGATTCTGAAGACTTAAGTATTCTGATAACCAAGGGTTCTGAACAAGAAGTGCTGAAGACAATGAAGACAAGGTTCGGCTGAACAAGTTCTGAAGACTCTGAAGACTAAAGACTCTAAAGACCCAATGATTCATTCTTCTGATCATGCTTCAATCAAATCTACTCAGAAGCCTCTGATGAATAGAAGAAGATGAAACATTTGCATGGGAAAATAATACATAGTACAGATAAAGCACATTCTTCCCTACTACCCTGATTTGGTGGTATAAAGGACAACATCAGTGTACGATTTTCAACTCAGCATAACAACATTATTTCAAGTCGCCAGTACTCTCTCTGATATTACTGATCTGCCCTTCAACGGATCTTTTTCTGGCTATATATAAACTTGATCATTCAACGAATCTGAAGCTGATAAGCATGAGCGTAAGAGAGCAGATGCATGCGTGCAAGCATGATTGAATGTGAGTGAGCAACAAACAATGTAATACTCAGTGTAAAAGGAGAAGTATCAAAAACACTGATGTATATGAAGAAAGAACTCAAGAAATGAAGAAACTTATAAGTGAACAGTAAAGCACCACAATACAAAGAAGAAGAATGTTATTACTGTATATTCTCTCTAAGTTAGATTGAGCTTAAAATGTATGTTTACCCTGCTTGTGTAGAAGCATCATTATTGTAAACAAACCTTGTAGCAGACAGTTGTTTGCGTTCCCTAAAGGACCAGTTGGGTCAGAATTTTTAGGGAGACTAAGATAATGTGTCTTAGTGCTGTTAGTCACTTGCAGTTGCCTTGTGCGTTGTATTCCTTAAGAGACCAGTTGGGTCTGAATTCTTAAGAAGTCTAGGACTAGTGTGTCTTAGAGGTTGTTAGTCACCAGCAGTTTGCTCGTGCGATTGTATCAGTTTGGTTATAGTGGATTAAGTCCTTGTGTATAAGGCAAAATCACCTTGGCGGGTGGACTGGATTAGCTTGATAGTTTTCAAGTGAACCAGGATATATCGTGTGTCTTTCTATTGTTAGTTTATTTATGATATTTGTTTGAGTTTCATAAAAAGCATTCAAAGTGGAAAACCCAATTCAAACCCCCCTTTCTTGTGTTTTTCTCACGCCTTCAAATGTCTATCTCCACTCAAAATAGTACGGATGCGGTAATTTGGAATTTTGAGACTCAAGTTGGACAATTCTCCAAGCAATTAGCCGACCAACATAAAGAAACCTTTTCGGCTAATACTCAAGTGAATCTGAAGGAGCATTGTAAAGCCATCTTTACAAGGAGTGGAAGAACAATTGGTGGGGGAGTCGAAAAAAATGTTGAAATTGAAAAGGAGGAAGTTGAAAAAAAGGATGATCAGAAGGTAGTTGAAAAGAAGGGTGTGGAAAAGAAGTTGAAAAAAAGTGAAAAAGGAAATGAGTATGAGGGAGAAGTTCTACAGAAAAAGTTGCCATACCCTATTGCTCATACGAAAAAAGAAAATGAAAAGCATTATGCGAGATTCTTGGATATATTCAGTCGGTTGCAAATAACCATTCCATTCTCCGAGGCTCTAAAGCAAATGCCTAAGTAAGAAAAATTCATGAAGGCCATTCTTGTCATACCCCAAATTTTGACCACTTAGATTTCCCATCACTGTGAAAATCATCATCACAATATGGATGAACCATCATACCTCATTAGTCTCCTCAAAGATGGGTGAGCATCCACTACAATCAAACTTAGGGTTTCGAGCCCTCTCAGAGCCCTTAGACAAAGGATCAATCAAGGAATGACATGATCTTCAACTTGTCTAACCTCTCAAACATCAACAATGGATCAAGAGGACTCCCACATCAAGAATCAAGCACAAGGTTGCAGCATCCTAAGTGGATTAAGCCTCAAGATCGCCAGTGTCACCAAATTAGGGTTTTGGTCAACCAGGGCCTTCAGATGGAATTTTTCCTCTGGGCATGAGCCAATGCTTCAAAGTACAACCCAATATACTCCAAGGGACCTCTTGAACCCAATCATCAAGTCAATTTAGCCTCAGGGGATGCATTTAGCCAAAAATCAGGAATTAGGATTTCTTGACCTAATTCACCCCTAAGTTGACTTTTGGGATAAAAAATGAGCCAAGACCTCAAGACATGATTTGAGGGTCTCTAATAAACTACATTGATCCATTTGCAACAATGGATTGATCCAAGAAGCTTGGTGCACAAGTTTCAATTTCATCTGGATCACAATTAGGGTTTTGAGGGAAAAGTCAACTGAACCTTTGACTTTTGACTCAGGCATGCTCCCAAACCTTGGGACATGATTCAATACCCCCTATAACACCTATGAAATCAATCTATCAAGTTTGATTTAGGTCAAGGATTTGGTTTCATAAAGGATCGCACAGTTTGGAATTCATCTGGTAAAAAGTCAACTGTGCACAAAAGTCAAAGTTTGACTTTTTGAGATTTTTCACAATTATGGTTCCTTGACCCTAAAATGATGTTAATGTGTAATTTGAATCAACATTCATCAAGAAAAATTAAAGAAAGGGGGATAACTTGTAAAAGGGGTAACCATAAAAACTTAGAATTTTTCTAAGTTATGGAACAAAGTGGCTAGGGTACCAACTTCCAAGGATCATAACTTGAGATCCAAGCAACCATTTGGGCTGATCCAAAGATAGTTTTGTAGCTCTCGAGGCATAATTTAAAAGTGTCAACTACACCTCATTCCAATTCACCATGGATTTTGAGTTATGGTTGGATCAAAATGGCTGAAAACATGAAATGTCACTTTTTCCAACACTTAGTGAAAATTTCACTAAATCATAATCTGTTTCACTTTTTTCAAAATGTAGGGGCATTTTTCACTTGGATCCAAAAAGTTTCAAAACAAAATATGATCACACATATGTTGTATCATATGAGGGCTTTCCAAAATGTCCAAGAACCCCATGAAATTCCATTTGAGCTAAGAGTTATGACAGTGGAAATATGCCTTGCTGCAACAGTCATAACTAGGCATATTTGTGCATTTTTCTCAATTTGAGCAATTTGTGCAAATGACAAACAAGTTTATCCATCTGAACACCTCAGGAGGAGACCAAAGAGGGACAAACACTGATCCATAAGCCTCCTAAGTCTTTGGAACTAAAAATAGTATGCCAAACCTAAAAAACCCTAAAGAGGGGACAAGACTCCAATTTTGTTTTGGAGCGTTCAATGGATGCACCAAGGTGGCGTGAACTGAGCCATTTCCAACTGAATGAGTCAAGGATAAGCTCTGAACCAAAGAATCATAGGCTTGTGCTCTAACCTCTAGTCAATGGCTAGAGGAGACTTAAGATTCGAAAGTGATGCAATTGGACAATGAGCTGCTGCAGTTGCCATTCACTATTGGTTGCAAAACAAACTTTCTCTACTATAAATAGAGCTCATTTGTGCTCAGTTTGAGTACACAAAAGCACTACAACACTTGCTTTCCTCAAAATCTCTTTCTCTAGGCAAAAATGCCTTCTTTAGCAAGGTAACTCTGAGTTTTTGAGTTAGAGAGCATTTCCATCACAACTCATGATCTAAACACATCCAATATGCCATTACTAAGCTGTACAAACTCTCACAAGTGACCTGTAACCCCAAAATCTCAAAGTCCCTTCTCAAAACCTCAAAATATGATTTTTTTTGCATTTTTCAAGCCATGACTTGATTCAGTCACTTTCAAAACCAGATAAAGCCTCAAACACACTCCAAATATCATCCTTGAACTATCCCAAATGGTTCCCCACATCTGGAACACCATTTGAGATAGTTGCTATTTTGGTCACTTTTGCCCCTTTTGCAAGAAAGGGCCAGTTTCCATTCCTGAAGTTTTCAGCTGATTCCAATCATCCTAAAAGCTTATAAGGGGTCATTTGAGGGTGTCCAAAGCATCAAATTGTTTCTGGAACAAAGCACTTGAAAGATTGCCCAAAAGGCTCCTAAAGAGGTAAGCATCACAACTTGAAATCTTTGAAATATGCATTGCTTTGAAGTCCACTAATCATACACATCTCATACATGTTATATATGTTGTGTTTGGACCAATTCATCATGTAATTCATGCCTGCAACAAGAGGTAGCACAGAAAATGCAAATTATGGCCTATTTCAAAACCCCTATCAAATTTTGAGGAGGATTTATTTTATGAAAAAACCACCACCACCATTGGATTCCTTGTGAAATTCTAGGCAGGATAGGCCTAAATTTTGCCCCAATCCATGGAGAAATGAGAAAGTTACAAGCTTCATGTTTTTGGCCAAAACTTTTCCTTGCCTTGCCTTGGCCAGGCCAAAAACACAACATGCCTTATGTACTTCCAGGGTGGTTTTGATACACGGATGTATCACCAACACAGTGGTAGGAGGCGCGCACTGCACACAAGAGGTCTGGGGTTCGAATCCCCCGCGCCCCAAACCCCTTTTTAATGTTTTTTCCATTTTCAATTATTTTTCTTATTATTTTTAATGATTTGAAAAATTAATAACTCCCTCAATTTTAATTATTTTTTATTGCTTCTTTTTACAAAAACTCACAGAAATGTTGAAATTTTTTATTCCACAAAAAAATCAAATTTATATTATTTATTTAATATAGTTGGCATTTTTATGAATAAATTCATTTTTAATTGTTTTTAAACATTTTAAAAGTGAATATTCATCTTGAAAAATCAAAACCAAATGAGTTTTAATTCATCTTGTGATTAACACCTCATTTTTCAAACCTTAACCAAAAATCACAAGTTGTTTATTCAAGCTTATTTGGTGTTTTATCATTTTTTATTGATTTTCTTTAAGAATTTACTTTTAAAAATGATGAAATTAGGATTTTGATTGATTCCACCCTCATCAATCATTTTCAAACACTCATGGGCCTCTTGAGAGAGTGTAAGTCCCATCCTTTCATAAAATGAAAACCATCTTGGGCCTCAGTGTATTGTATAAGTCCCGATTCCGTCAAAAGGTTCGGCACGATTGTCGCCTTTTTAACAAAAATCTTTGGGCCTCTCCTTGAGTTGTAAGTCCCATCTCTTGTACAAAAAATAAATCTTTGGGCCTCTAATAGAGTGTAAGACCCAACCCCATTGTACATAAAAACTCTTCGGGCCTCACATATTGTATAAGTCCCTCTGTACAGTTTTCAAAACAACGGTGCGATCATCGTTATAACTTGGGCCTCTCCTTGAGCTGTAAGCCCCAAAAATCTTTTCAAAGCACTTTCTCCTTTGATTTTGAATTCAAATATATGTTGTTATCAAAACTTTCTTTAATTTCTTTGTTGAACAACTAAAAAAATAGCATGGAAGCTCTACAACGGGTAAGTGTTTATCCGCTTTCATTTACCGCTTTCATATGTATATAACTGTATTGAGGGGCTGTTTTAATTTAAGTCTTCTTTCACAACCTTTTATATACTTGTCACATATCCACTGTGTAATACTAGTATAGTTATTTAGAGTTTTGCCCGGCAACTACGTCTAGAACTAGGTAAAGCCTTGTTGGTCACTCTTAAATACAAACAAAACTAGATCCCCCGTAGGATTCCAGATACAGTCTTCCCTCCTCTTGGGGTTAAATAATATGGAACAAAGAGAAAGACAGTATTCTCGGTGAACCTTTTCTCAGACTGTTACCCGTAGAAATTGTCAAAGAAACTCTAACTCCCCAGAGATGATCTTTTCTCCGTGAATGGCATCTCTTGAGTTTCTTCCAAATTCTCGAACTTTCCTGGAATGATCTCTTCTCTGTGAATTTCATTTCTTGAACTTCTCTTGGTTTGGGGACCACAGGCTTCCTAAAAGCATCCCACATCCTCTTGGACGTTGTACAAGGACCCTTCGGTTTCTTAGAAGTTCTCATGCCTTCTCTTAGGCTTAATACAAGGACCCTGACGACCTCTTAAAGGTATAAGACAGAACTTAGTCATCCTTTTCTAGAGCAGTCTTTCCAGCGTCAAAACTCCGACCATTTTAGGGTTGATACTCATCCCTTAATGCCCGTGCCTCCTCTTGGGCATTGTACAAAAGATAAAACTCTAGACTTGGACAGTCTAAGCCTCTTGATTCTCAAAGACATTCTCAAGTTCCTTTCAAACATAGGAAGAAACACCGATCACTCTGAAACCCGGTCTCTCTCATGAGAGTTCCCCACCCTTGGGCCTGCCTATGGATCTAATCCTCAGCAGTAAGACAACCTCCTCTTGGGCTTTGTACAAATGATTCTCCCTAGCGGAGCTAACCTTTTCAGACTCTCTTGTTGAGTCAAACTCTTTTAGCCTCCGTCTTGGGCTTTGTACAAGACATATAAAAAACCACTCTGTTGAGTATAAAAGATTCTCTTGTTGAGTCAACTTTTAGCCTCCGTCTTAGGCTTTGTACAAGACATATAAAACACTCTCTTGTTAAGTATAAAAGACTCTCTTGTTGAGTCAATCTCCTTTTAGCCTCAATCTCGGGCTTCGTACGAGACAGCAAATCACTCTCTTGTTGAGTATAAAAGACTCTCTTGTTGAGTCAATCAACCTTCAGACTCTCTTGTTAAGTCAATCACCTGTTCAAGACTCTCTTGTTGAGTCAACTATTTTAGCCTCCGTCTTGGGCTTTGTACAAGACACATACAAGCGCTCTCTTGTTGAGTCAAACTCAGTTCAGTCTCCATCTTGGGCTTTATACAAGATACATCCTCCTCAACGGAGTCAAAAATTCCTTTTAGCCTCAATCTTGGGCTTTGTACAAGACAGAAAGAACTTTTTCCTTAGAAAAGTCAAACTTCTAGCCTCTTCTTAGGCTTTGTATAAAGAAATGCCCGGAAAATTCAAACTCCCAGCCTCCTCTTAGGCTTTGTATAAAGAAATCCCCGTTGAGTCAATCAACCTTTTAGCATCAAATTTGTGCTTTGCTCACAACATATAAACATCAACAATCCCTCTTTAGAGATGACAAATTCTCTCTCAGTCAAAACCTTTTAGCTTCATATCTTGGGCTTTAAACAAGATACAAATAACCCTTCATCTTCATATCTTGGGCTTTGAACAAGATACCTATCATTTTTAGCTTCAATCTTGGGCTTTGAACAAGACACCAAAACACCTTTTCCTCCCATAGAATAGGAGGAACTACGATCGCTCTGATTTCCCTGTTTCGTTAAACGGGAATACGTAGGCATAAGATTGCGAAATCTTAGCGAGCATACTAATAAAAAACCCAAAGTCCAGTACCTCTATACATCAATCAAAGAAAATTAGGTTTAGTATCCTAACCAAAAGCCTCCTGTACAGTCAAGACACTCCGTTCTTTTAAGCAAATAACTAAAGACAGACCCCCTATTTTGATAGCATCTGTAAACCAACAGTTTTGACTGTTTAACCTCAGTATGCAAGTAGGGTTAATTGGAGACATCTATTTCCCTTCCTTAATCAGCTTCATAGGATAAAAAATGAATCGAACTGTAGTACCAAAGTGATAGTGATTCGAAACCACAAAAATCGCACTACAGAAAAAATGGCGACCACAGTGGGAGCATTCTTTTTCACAGTCTTAAGTAGAAGGCCTTAAATTTGCGAAGTGTCATAGAAATGGCGACTCTACTGGGGAGCCATTGTCTGTATAGGATCATAGGATCATAGAGGTCTAGGATGTTAGGACAAATATATATACTGCTTTTCCTAATTGATATCTGTGTTTATTTTTCTGCTAATGGGAATGCGTGTGATGCCGCATGTGGAAAGATTGAGTATACACCTAAGATAAGTGATGGCACTAGACGGGTAGTCTTACGGGGAGTGAATCCCAGATAAGAGGTCCCGGTCGACCATCAAATCAGTGGAGATGCCCTTTGCGGATTCAATGCCTATACGACTTCGGTTGTTGAAAGCAGATTGTTCCATTGGGTTATCTGAGAAGCTGAGGATTTTAGTATACTGAAACCATTTTGTAGTGCGGAAGCTATCAGAAATAGTTGTCACGCGATACTACCTTCATTTGAGACTACTCTAAGATAGTGCAGCTCGCTGGCGATCCGCTTGCTGTCGTTATCCCAAGAGGGGTCAATGATTTTAAGGACAGGTACAAAAAATCACCAGTATAAACCTTTGGGGATGGGTAGAGCCTTGACTTCATGACACCGACCCTTTGACCCCATGTTTTTTCTATTTTTGTGTGTACTGCATTCATACATTCATTTAAAAAACATTTAAACAAAGAAAAATTTCTCTTCTAGTCTCTCTTTTTCAAATTAAACTAAGACAATGATTGCAAATGTCAGATAAAGAGATTGCGCTAATGGATTTCGGTAGAAGGAAAAATCACAAGTACACCTTCAAGGTTCCAAAACTAGAGGATTTAAGAGGGTTGGTAAGGATGATAACCAACCCTGAGGCTTTCAGAGCCAAGTATGGAGGACTGCTGTCTCTGCTGAGGGTCCATGTAATTAAAGGAATCCTGGCTACACTGATCCAGTTCTACGATCCGGTCTATCACTGTTTCACCTTCCTGGATTATCAACTAGCACCAACACTAGAGGAATACTCTCACCTGACTGATTTACCTATTACTGATCAAGCTCCCTTTTCTGGACTGAAAGAAATTCCAAAATATCAAACCATCGCAAGAGCAATCTATTTGGACGAGTCAGAAGTCAGGACTCACATGACCACTAAGGGTGAAATCTAGGGTTTGCCAGCCCAGTTCTTGATAAAGAAAGCTCTGTACTTTGCTAGTATAGGGAACGTGGCCGCTTTCGAGAGCATCTTTGTTTTGCTCACCTACAGGTTATTTTTGTTTCCCAACATTGATAACTTCGTTGATATCAATGCCATTAAGGTTTTTCTGATTGGAACCCCTGTACCGACCTTGCTCGCAGATGCATATCATTCTGTACACTTAAGGAATTTGTATAGCGGAGGAATGATCACATGCTGTGTACCCCTTCTATACAAATGGTTTACTTCCCACTTACCCAAGTCTGCTGCATTTTGGGATCCTAAGAGTTCTTTACGTTGGTCACAGAGAATCATGTCTCTTACCAACTCTGACATCGATTGGTACAATCGAATCTATGACAGGATCAGAATCATTGACTGTTGTGGAAACTTCCCTAAAGTACCCCTTATAGGAACTAAAGGAGGAATTAACTATCATCTAGTGTTAGTTCGTCGTCAACTCAGATACCCGATGAGGCATGTCCCGTGAAATGCTCATCTGGAAGGTCTTTTCTTCAAGGAAGGAGAAAATGACAGGGCACTAAAGACAAAAATAGTGCACGCCTGGAAACATGTTCATATGAAAGGAAGAGAGTCTCTAGGAAAACCAGACTGTTGAAGGTGCGAGAAAGACACAAGAAAGTGGGGGTTTGAATTGTGAATTTACTCTCCTAAAAACTTTTAGTATTTTGTTAAAGAGACGCTCAGGAACCTTCAATGTTCGTTGAGAGATTCTGATCTCTTAACTATGGAGCATGAGAACCATATAGGTTCTGATCATAAGATACGATACTCAGAACTTGCAGTGCGGAAGCTTATCAGAGATAGGCTGCAAGGTTCTAACTTTACTTAATATGAGGTTCTGATATTCAATGCAGAAACATAAATAGAGATACTAAGCAAGAGAGTAAAGGACACACAATATATCCTGGTTCACCACGCGAGCTAATCCAGTCCACCCTCCTCAGGTGATTTCACCTTGAACACAAGGTCTTAATCCACTATAACCAAATCATTGATTACACTTGCACGGGCCGCGCCGGTGACTAACAACTTGCACAACCACACTGTGACTAACAATCCAATGAACCGTTCAGGGATCCAACAGGATATAACGTTCATTGACCGAGCAGACCCACTGCTGGGATTTCACAACTAGCCGTTCAGGGATTCATCATAATGAATATAACACTACTGACCATATTTTAGGATTTTCCACGATGACCCTCATCCATTGTCATCTCAAGTATCTGATCACCACGTGATCTACTCAAGGGCTTCAACTCACAGCTGAACCGTTCAGGGATCCATTCAGGATAAAACATTCATTGGAGGAGTCTCAATTCCTTTAGTTGAATTGGCAAACTGGAGATTACAAATTGTGCTTCTTAATAAGCAAGTTTTTCCTAAGTTTAAGTACAAAGAACACACATATGTGTTCAAGCAAGATTTGAGCAACAACTCCTTTCTTTCCTAAGAAACTACAAAGATGTATTAGATATTACAATTGTTGACATCTTGTAGATCTTCTTCTTCTTCGTCTTCTTGGTTGAGCAAGCTATGAGCAACAACTCCTTGCTTCAGATCTTCAATGTAGTCCTGACGAGAAGGTATGTTGATGACTTGACAGATCTTCAATGTTGTCTTCTTTATCAACAACTTCTATTCTTGATTGTTGTTGTTGTGTTGATTTGTCTTCTTGAGTTTCAACAACAATTGCCATTAGTGAAATAATGATAGCTTTTGAATATTCTGAGTGTTACAACGAGAACTCATCGTTGTGGCTATCTTCACAATGACTTGATCAATTTTGTAGATGAACATTCAGTTCGTGATTCTACAAGTGATCGACACATCAGAAGCAAAAACTCTTTCTATTAAATAGCCAGTAAAAATATAGCCGTTTGAGAATACTGTTGGCTGTTTGGAAAAGAGACATTGTGATACAATGAGTTGATTTGACACATCTCCTTTTTGCAGAGGGAGAAGTGACCGGACATCTTTTCTTGGGCAGTGTGTACATTTAACTCACAACGGTAATATCTAGACTTCAAAACTGCAGTGGCTTCTTATGTTAATTTGATGAAGCATGAGTAGAGTCTTCTTAGTAGAAAATCTGATGCTTCAAGTCTTCAGTCGATTGAAGAAGTCCATTAGGAATCAGTCTTCAGAACTTCAGCACTTGGTCTTTAAGAACGTTATTCTTTTCTGCTTCAAGTCTTATGAATCTTCAGAACCTGTCTTCAGAGTCTTCAGAACTTGATATTTGAAACCTTGATCTTCAGAGCCCATAAGTCTTCAGATTCTTTTTACACTTGGTCTTCTGTGCCTTCAGCCATCAGAACTTCAAGTCATAGGAGTCTTTCGAACATTGCTTATTTCAGAGTGTACTTCTTCAGAAGCTTCGCTATCTTCAGAATCTCAATCACTTCCAGAGAGCATCCACAAGAGCATTGCAACAACAATCTTGGCATCCTTGGATCTGGCTGATCATGACTAGATAAAGAAGCGTTCTTGCTTCTCGCGACTTTAGTCACACATAGTAACTTCGCATATGTATATATTCAATCATAGTACATCTAGCTGATGCATGTTGGTTCTGATGTCTTTAGTTCTTATGATCTGCACACAACACACGTTAGACCATAAAATGGTTCTTTCACAAATACTTATTGTTATCAACAAAACATAGATTGACTTGTAGAGACAATTCTTTCTCTCACAATCTCCCCCTTTTTGATGATGACAAAACCAAGTATTCTGATTGAACATTTTATACAAGGTAATCACCAAAGCAAACAACTTCAGAGTTTGGAACAACAGCTCCCCCTGAATGAGTTATCCTCAAAGCTTTATTGGAGATTATATAGAATTTTATATAATCCAAAGATATACAGAGTAACAACTTGAGTTGTCAGAACAGGAATAGAAAAGAGTTACTTTTCTATCTTGTCTTTAGGAAAACGAAGAGTCTTTAGCATCTGGACTAGTTCATCAGAACTTCCATCTTCAGATCTTCAGAACTCAGTTTTCTTTGTTGTCGTATCAGAGCATATTATCTTCAGAGACATCTGAAGCATTTCTACTTTTCAGAAGATTCCATTAAGCATAAGATCAGAACAGTTCTTGACTGATAGTCATAACCTTGCTATCTATCAGAGACAGACACTATCTTTAAAGGAAACTCCCCCTGAGTTTCAGACTATATGAAGATTTTTTATTTTATATTTTCATCTTCTGGGTAGTCTCCCCCTAATTACCATAAGTCATATATTGGGATCTTCGGAATCGAGATTCAGAGTTGTAAGATTTTAATCACCAATGTGGAGCATGACTTTTCAGAGTTTGACATTTGACCATAGGTTCTTGTCTTGTTAATGTCACAGCTCAGTGGTTTATCAAAGCTTGATTTCTGATCAGATACCAATTTCAGCTTAATTTATGTGATCGATCAACGCTTGATTTTGAATCTGATACACCTTGTTTTGTGCTGATATAAAGTGATGTGCTGACTGAAGAAGTTCTTTTGACTTGAAGAATAGTTCCTTGATGTGCAGGGAATGGATACCAATGAAGGTATTTGATAATAGTTCACAACTTTGTTCTGATTGATGAGTCTGATACTAGTCTTTGTGTACTGAGTCTGATTACCAATTATTGATTTAGTCTGATACCAAATAGTTTTCATTTCAAATGGTTCCTGGTAAACATTAGAACGGCTTCTTTCTTGGATCTTCAATCCAGATCTTCAGACAGCTCTTGGATCTTCAATCCAGATCTTCAGACAGCTCTTGGCTTCTGATTTGCACAGTTCCTCTGAGTAAGCATCTTGAGAATGTGTACTTTGTCTTGACTGCTTTCAGAGTTTTCTTACTTCTTCTGATTCTTAGACAACTTCTATTATATGATCGGAGTTCTTCTTCTTAGCCTGTTCCTGTCTTTAGAATGCCTAGTGAACTTGTTTAGAGTTCCTCGGATAACATCAAACAACAAACGTTAGTAGTAACGCGTAACGCATTTTTATACTTTGTTTGAGTTCTGCATTCTTTCAGTTTTTTCTCTCAATCAAAATCATTATATTTCTCCCCCTTTTTGACATCATCAAAAAGTGTCAGGCATATGAGCAAGTATATGAATGATACCAAATGAAGGTAATGGAAGCCAATTGTGAAGGTCGTGAAACTGGTGTTCAGGCATTTTAAAAGCACTTAGGTTCATTTTACTAATTTTTCGTTATGGCATAATTAATCTGAAGAACAATTATAAATAACCAACTAGAAGCTCATTAAAAAGATTAACTGCATTTAAACATAGAAGTTCATAGATTAAATTAAAGTGTTAAAAAAACATAGATAACATTAGAGAAAGACTTAAGCAAAGACACGTAGATTAAATAAAAATATAGATTGTATTACGGACGGATTTCATCAAAACATACAAATCTAGACTAGAACAAAACAGGTTCTTATAAGAGAAAACTTTTAGAGTCACATATTTCCGTGTTATGAAGGATTGAGATATTCCTTAATAGTTTATCAGTCGAACGACTGTATGCGTATTTCAAGAGAATTGAACGGCTGAGAAATTTCGAGTAAGAAATAAGGGATTAGCCTTTTGTACGCAATTTCCTAGATGGGATAAATTAATGAGTTTCTTTTAATTTAGCCATTATGATTTCTAATACTGGTTGAATTATCTAAAGGACTCTATGAGAAGGAGTGAAGGAGTTAGGTTTTAAAACTTTCATGTGAGACTAATAAAGCATTTTCATTAATTCAAGGGTGTTTGTACACTAAACATGAAATATTAAAGACTGTAATTTTCAAAACATAGCAACTGCTAGAAGATCATCATAACTTTAATCATCAGAATCCTCAATACTGTCCATATTTTCACAACTGATTTCAACATGAGAAGTACCAGGTTCAAGCCTGATAATTAAATCCCAGGCCTTTTCTTGTAGAAGTATTTCCGATATTATTCTTCCATATGGAATGAAGGCCTGCACTTTATTTCTAGAGACTTTGATAGAATGTTTCATATGGTTAAAAATGGTTTTAGGGAGATCTATTGCAACATGATATGTTAGAAGAAAGATGAGGATTCTGTCGTTGTGCGTTAAGATGTTCTCAGGAGCCATACGAGGACGAAGGTTGGTCAAGGAAAATTTGAACCATGTTTTTGGAAAAGGGAGAAGCCTCTCAGGGTTGTTTGGTTCGTAAGGGACTGAGTCATCAAATAAAATTTTGCATTGATCCACCAAGCTTAGATTCGATTGATAGTCATCAATCGTAGCTCCGGAGGAGACACATCCAGTGATTTTCTCTATCGAGGAGACAGAGACAGCAATAGGTTGAAGGTAGACTTCCGACCAGATGGTTTTTCCATCGTTGCTAATTCTAGCATATTTCCAGAACTCTTTAACAAGGTTTGGATAGTCGGGACCATATAGGAGAGCGTAATAGCCCTGCCAAGACTGGGCTTGCATGCTTTTGAGTATATCTAATCCATTGTCTCCGGGATGAGCAAGGTTGAGTTTCTTCTCAGGAATAAGGTGAAGATTTTATTTGTTTCCAAGGAAGGTTGGTCCATTCCTTTGAGAGTTCATTGTTCTAGTGAGGGGATAGTATTAAGAAAGTAAGGATGGATTTGAGTGTAGATCTGAGGAGAGAGACAATCCTAGTATTTATAGACGGGTTAGGATGAATGATCTTAGTGTAACAGATCTGATTTACTATTTTCTAGATATGTTATGATTAGTTGAGTATACAAATAGATGTAATCGTGTGTGAGAAGGAATCGGAGTAGTTACTTCTTTATTGGGAAGAGTAAAAAGTTAATAGCTGCTTTGCATTCATTTATCATAAGATTTGATATATTCATGATGATTTCGTGAGCCGCGAAAAAGTTTTAATGATAGTGACAAGAAATTTTATGTTTAATTAGAATTTTTAATTTTGGTAAACTGATAGTATTCAGAGAGACCCCTTTTTAGTACGAATTTGTGAACTGGAATTAACAGAACAATAGCAAAGATAACTATTTCGACGGAAAAGAGATTTGAGCTAGTTACAAAATTTAGACAAAATTTGAACAGTTTCCTAGCTACCAAAGGATTCACAATTAATCTTCAACAAGCAGTTTTCTAGAAGGATATCATACCCATCTTCCTCAATTCTTCCTTTGATCATATTAACGATCGTATCCCTGAAGAAAATCTCAGACAAAACTCTTCCATAAGGGATGTAGGACTTTGCGAGATTTCTGGATTCAGAGATAGTCTTCCAGAGACAGTTGAAGATGGTGTATGGTAAATTTATTCGAAAGTCATTCATAAGAAGGTAAATAAACTCATGGTCATGAAACCTGATTTTGTCAGTACTTTCTCCTCTGGGAAGAAAATTTGTTAGCATAAGTTTGTACCAAGCCTTGGGAATAGGTAAAAGATTTTCAGGATTGTAAGGAATGTATCTGGAGGTTAGATGATGAAGGGAGGCAAAAATTTTAGCAGGAAAAAATTTGTGTATGTCAAAATTAACATGAATTCCAACATCCTCACATCCAGTTGCAAGGATTACTGAGAATAAGTTGATGACAATTGGGATATCAAAAACATAGGAAGTGATGCATTT
This sequence comes from Lathyrus tuberosus, assembly GCA_022829125.1. NCBI lineage: Eukaryota > Viridiplantae > Streptophyta > Magnoliopsida > Fabales > Fabaceae > Lathyrus > Lathyrus tuberosus. The sequence goes on from JALAZF010000661.1 coordinate 962,828, forward strand.
GCTTTCAATATCAAGATCAGCATGTTTCCAGAAATCTTTGACCAGGTTTACATAGATAGGCTTTTCTAGCATCATGGAGTACCTGGTCCATTGTTGAGTATATAAGATATCTGCTATACTACAAGCAGTGCCTCTTAAGAGTGAAGGAGTAATGAATGAGAACCGTTTCTCAGGAATGAGTTCAAGAAGATTTGGATTACCGAGAAAGGTTAGTGGAGGCATGATAATAGATGGATAAAGAGGCTTAGAACTTTAGGGTTTTGAGTATAAGATGTATGAAAGGGAGACGTGATTTTATAGAATAAGTAGGTAGAATTGTGCCTAGTCTAGGGACGATATAGGTTAGTGCAAAAGATTTTAATGAGATTTAGCTGCTAGAGATATGTTGTGTTTTCAAAAGATTCGCATTTATTATGGTGTTCCTTTTTGTGTAGATTTTGTTAAAGGATTTTCTTTTATCTAGCAATTTCTTACAGCTAAGTTTTAACAGGTATTCTTTTTGGGGAATAATTTTCCTAAGGAGGTATGTAATGAGTCCTAAACATTTAACTAGTCATGACAATTTATAAAAGTATTTTATGGGTTTACAGAGAAAGAGAAAGTGTACCTTAGGGATGCTTAACTTTTGAAGAGAATCTTTTAGCTAAACCTTTTCGTGAAAGCATTCCTTTCTGACTTCTGAATCTTTGAGCATCTTTCTGATTCTGCCTATTTCCGAGTAAGCTGCAGATATTTCTTGGGTTCTTCAAGATACGCTTGTGTTCTGACTTCTGAAGAAAATGAATATTTTCTTGGAATATGATCCTGGTTGAATTACAACTTTCTCTCTTTTCTTGTTCAACCTTGTCCATCAACTCTCTAGGTTATAATAACCGAGATTAAGACTTAACATGATCAGAGTGACCACTTCATCTGGACTTAGCCAAATACATGCAATCCTTTTGGTAAGGCGATGTAATGAATGTTCTGAAGGAAAATTGACACTCATATGCTTGGGAGCAGAGTGAACAATAAATTCTATTTGATGACCCTATTCATAAGCAATAGATTACATCTGTTTTTGATTGCTTCTCACTTCTCATTTCCATGATCCATAGAACCTGTTTAGTTCCGATACAGTTCTTAAGTTATGGATCAGAATCTTAAACGACAAACTTTAAGAATTGGTTGAGTTCTCCTTTCATAGCTTGAATTCAGTTTGCGCTTGTGAGAATTTCTTTTCTTCGAAAGATGGTTTAATACACAAGATTAGTGAGACCCTTTGAGAGGTTATACAAAGAAGAATTAACATATCAGCTTCTGACTCTGTTCCTCAAGGTTGTTTCAGAACTTGTTCAGAACCAAAACGTCATCACGCAACACATGTGTACATCATTAGACATGGTTTGCATGAAACTTCTTGTTCTCACAATGCTGATCAACATATTTGGGGTTGGTCACGCATGTCAGTTGGAGAGCCTAGATGTCTGGATTGATAGCTTCTAATTTCATAGCTCAAGTGGTTCTCAGAACACTTGATCTGACGAAAATCAGATTATCAACATTTGATTTCACAAGGATAATCTCAAGTTGTTAGAGATTGATTTTTGAATCAATTAAGGCTTAAGAGTTCATTCAGAATCTTTTCTAATAGTTTGAATTTTTCAGATTCTGGCTTTAACAGATTTCATTCTGAAATTCAAAGTCTTAGAACAAAAATCTTTCTTCTTTACATGAAGAGATTCAGAATGAGTTTTAAACGAGAAAGTCAAGGGTGGACCTAATCCGTTTCTTGAAAACATCTCAAAAACTCAAAGAATTAATCTTCAGCAAACAAGATTTCTTGCTTTCTGATGATTCATCTTTTAAGCATATACGTGGTTTTATCCACACGTATTTTCCAGGATGAGCATTCAACAGATACAGTTTCTTATCTGATGAATTTATCTTATCAGATGATTCTTCAATTTTTAATGAGACTTCATCTAGAATCAGTGAATTGCTCAAGAAGTAATCGGATTGATTACAATTTTGTACACAGTTAACTGCTAAACTGTTACAGAAATTGTAAGTGGATTTCAATCTCACCCAGAGTACTTCTACGCACCACATCTGGATCTTTTTCTGACACTGTTAGGTGTTTGATGTAAATCAATAACAGAACCGGAGCTCTGATACCAATTGAAGGTGCGAGAAAGACACAAGAAAGGGGGGGGTTTGAATTGTGAATTTACTCTTCTAAAAACTTTTCGTATTTTGTTAAAGAGACGCTCAGGAACCTTCAATGTTCGTTGAGAGATTCTGATCTCTTAACTATGGAGCATGAGAACCATATAGGTTCTGATCATAAGATACGATACTCAGAACTTGCAGTGCAGAAGCTTATCAGAGATAGGCTGCAAGGTTCTGACTTTGCTTAATATGAGGTTCTGATATTCAATGTAGAAACATAAATAGAGATACTAAGCAAGAGAGTAAAGGACACACGATATATCCTGGTTCACCACGCAGGCTAATCCAGTCCACCCTCCTCAGGTGATTTCGCCTTGAGCACAAGGTCTTAATCCACTATAACCAAATCATTGATTACACTTGCACGGGCCGCGTCGGTGACTAACAACTTGCAGAGCCGCACTTTGACTAACAACCCAATGAACCGTTCAGGGATCCAACAGGATATAACGTTCATTGACCGAGCAGACCCACTGCTGGGATTTCACAGCTAGCCGTTTAGGGATTCATCACAATGAATATAACACTACTGACCATATTTCAGGATTTTCCACAATGACCCTCAGCCATTGTCATCTCAAGTATCTGATCACCAGCTGAACCGTTCAGGGATCCATTCAGGGTATAACATTCACTGAGGAGTCTCAATTCCTTTAGTTGAATTGGCAAAATTGAGATTACAAATTGTGCTTCTTAATAAGCAAGTTTCTCCTAAGTTTAAGTACAAAGAACACACATATGTGTTCAAGCAAGATTTGAGCATCAGCTCCTTGCTTTCCTAATAAACTACAAATATGTATTAGATATTACAATTTTCGACATCTTGTAGATCTTGTTCTTCTTCGTCTTCTTGGTTGAGCAAGCTATGAGCAGCAACTCCTTGCTTCAGATCTTCAATGTAGTCCTGACGAGAAGGTAGGTTGATGACTTGACAGATCTTCAATGTTGTCTTCTTCATCAACAACTTCTGTTCTTGATTGTTGTTGTTGTGTTGATTTGTCTTCTTGAGTTTCAACAACAATTGCCATTAGTGAAATAATGATAGCTTTTGAATATTCTGAGTGTTACAACGAGAACTCATCATTGTGGCTATCTTCACAATGACTTGGTCAATTTTGTAGATGAACATTTAGTTCGTGATTCTACAAGTGATCGACACATCAGAAGCAAAAACTCTTTCCATTAAATAGCCAGTAGAAATATAGCCGTTTGAGAATACTGTTGGCTGTTTGGAAAAGAGACGTTGTGATACAATGAGTTGTACTGACACATCTCCTTTTTGCAAAGGGAGAAGTGACCGGACATCTTTTCTTGGGCAGTGTGTACATTTAACTCACAACGGTAATATCTAGACTTCAAAACTGCAGTGGCTTCTTATGTTAATTTGATGAAGCATGAGTAGAGTCTTCTTAGCAGAATATCTGATGCTTCAAGTCTTTAGTCGATTGAAGAAGTCCATTAGGAATCAGTCTTCAGAACTTCAGCACTTGGTCTTTAAGAACGTTATTCTTTTCTGCTTCAAGTCTTCCGAATCTTTAGAACCTGTCTTCAGAGTCTTCAGAACTTGATATTTGAAACCTTGATCTTCAGAGCCCATAAGTCTTCAGATTCTTTCTGCACTTGGTCTTCAGCGTCTTCAGCCATTAGAACTTCAAGTCATAGGAGTCTTTCGCACTTTGGTTCTTTCAGAGTGTACTTCTTCAGAAGCTTCGCTATCTTCAGAATCTCAATCACTTTCAGAGAGCATCCACAAGAGCATTGCAACAGCAATCTTGGCATCCTTGGATCTGGCTGATCATGACTAGATAAAGAAGCGTTCTTGCTTCTCGCGACTTTAGTCACACATAGTAACTTCGCATATGTATATATTCAATCATAGTACATCTAGCTGGTGCATGTTGGTTCTGATGTCTTTAGTTCTTATGATCTGTACACAACACACGTTAGACCATAAAATGGTTCTTTCACAAATACTTATTGTTATCATCAAAACATAGGTTGACTTGTAGAGACAATTCTTGCTCTCACAACCGTGTCTCTGTGGAACCTTATCTCCATTGGGTACAAACTAGAGCTCTCAAGCTGAGGATGCCTTACCCTCGTCAGGAAGTTCTTCCGTTAAGGGACCCTGTCCTTTACTTTATGTCTGATACGGAAAAACTTCAGGTTACTCTCAACAAAGTTCAACAGGAGAGAAGGTCTTGGAGGAACAAGTACCGTATTCTCAATGTGGAATGTAAGAAAATACAGCAACTGTTAAAAGAAAAAGACGCTCTGATCGAGATTTTGGAGCAACATGCTGTAGAAAATTAGGATGACCAAAGGAATTTGCTCGCTCCTTTCACTTTGCAAAGGAATGACAACCCGACAATGGCCCAAGAGCCCCGGTCGAAGAAGAGGAAAGTACCAGAACCAGCACCTGAGCTCTCTTCAGAGAGGACTCAGGATCCATTAGTTTAGACTTTTTCTTTTAACAGCACTTTGTAAATTACTGTATTTCCATTTCCGCAATCTTTGAATTCAATAAAATGGGGTTTCCCCACTGTTTGATATTTGCAATCTAATTGTCGAAGTTTACTTTGAATAAACAAAAAAAATATACAATGAATATAATCATTTGCATATCATTCATCATTCTCACATAACACATTCTTCTTCCCTACGAATCTTACGTTTGTGTCTAGATTCTAGAGTTAAACTGTCTCATTCGTATAATACTTGGGCCAATCGACAGAAAAAGATGGATGATCTCGAGGAAGAGAACAAAGATTTGAGAGAAGAGATCGACACTCTGAAAGAGGATCTGAGGAAACTTCACAATGACATGCAAGCTCTGGCAGAAGCTCAGATGCAACAACAAAGGACTGTGATCTCAGAGATCACATCAATGCCCATAGTGGAGAAGTATGATTCTAGGTATAAAATGCCGAAAGATCGTCCCTGGGGCATGCCACTCAACTATATCCCGGAAGGATATATTCTGCCGATCACTAAAGATCCGGAAACTACAGCAGGAACCGCTGGGCCTGAAGGTTACAAACTTCGGGAAAGCGAAGATGCCTGGGGCATGACAACAACTCCTGAAGGTTACAAACTTCGGGAAGCACCACGAGTCTCGGCCGTAATGACTATACCACCACCCGTGGTACACACTGTCCCAGAAGGACATATTCCACAAGTACCTTCTGGTGGAAACGAAAGTATGTTCACCAAAATGAATGAGTTCCAGGAACAATTCCTGGAGATGCAGAAAGAACTACAAGCCCTTCGCGGTCATGATTTATTTGGAAAGGACGCCGCAGACCTTTGTTTGGTCCCCAATGTGAAAGTTCCGCACAAATTCAAGGTGCCCGAATTTGAAAATTACAAGAGTAACTCTTGCCCTCAAAGCCATTTGGTGATGTACGCTCGGCGAATGTCAACTCAGACAAAGAACCAAGAGCTACTGATCCACTATTTCCAAGATAGTTTAACCAGTGCCGCACTAAAATGGTACATGGGGTTAAACCGCACTAAGATCGGCACTTTTAGAGATCTTGCCGCTGCTTATGTTCAACAATATAAGTATAATCTGGACATGGCACTGGACAGAGATCAACTCAGATCAATGTCACAAAAGGACAAGGAAACCTTTAAGGAATATGCTCAGAGATGGCGTGAAATTGCCGCTCCGATTTGTCCACCTCTTGAGGAAAAAGAGATGACAAAGATTTTCTTGAAAACCTTGAGCACATTTTACTACGACAGAATGGTCGCCAGTGCGCCCAGTGACTTCACCGAGATGGTGGGCATGGGAGTTCGTCTTGAGGAAGCAGTCCGAGAAGGGCGTTTAGTTAAAGACGCCGGATCATCAAGTAATACAAAACGATACGGTAATGCTCTCCCTAAGAAAAAAGAGCAGGATATTGGGAATATCTCTCTCAGAAAGCAAATGCGACGATATCAACCAGTAGCAGCTGTAACTCCTGCTATCAACCCTGCACCTGTTCCTACGTATCAACCCCAGGTTGCTCAGAGCCAATTTCAGCAAAGGACACAACAGCCTTTTCAGCAGGCTCGTCCTCCATATTACAACAACCATACAACTCGACCTCCAGAGTTTGATCCTATACCAATGTTGTATGTAGAACTGTTTCCATTACTAATGGTCAAGGGACATGTCCAAACCAGGGCTCCTCTTGCAATACCGAAGAATCCGCCTTTTTGGTTCAAAGCGGATCAGACTTGCCCTTACCATCAAGGAAGACCATGGCATAACATAGAAAATTGTCTCAGCTTCAAATCCGATGTGTAAAAGCTTGTTAGGAGCGGGGTTTTATCCTTTAAGGATACAAATCCTAATGGTCTCACGAACCCGCTGCCTCAACACGAGAAAGCTGCAGTAAATTTGATAGAAGGAAAGTCTAACAACAACTATCAAATTCATGATGTACTCTTATTGAGGACCAATCTGGTTAAGATGCATCGCAGACAGAGCGGATATGGGCATGTACCATCTCACAACTATCACCAGTGTGATATCTGCTCGAAAGAAAATCAAGGATGTTCTGTGGTGCAATCAGCTCCACAGGAACAATTGGATCTTGGATGGATCCAAGAACACCGAATTCGTGGGGTCAACATGATTTATACGAATTCCCACATCATTCAGAACCACGAAATCTGTGCGATGAATGTCAACTTGGTCGCAATGCACTCAAGGAAAAGCCAACATCATAATCTGCCACAACATGATTACGATTCCTATCCTTTCTGCTCGGTAAACAACCAGGGATGCTCTTTTGTACAAGAGGCCCTCCAGCGTCAGATGGATCTTGGATGGATTTAGGATTACCGCGATAGAAATCAGTATCAAGTGAATATGATTCAAATCTTTGATATTCGGTTGATGAATACCATCTTGGTGGAGTTACACGCTACACAAGTCCAGCTTGGTTTTCTGACTTCGCATAATTATCAAAACTGTACATTATGTCGTGAGAGCGACCAAGGATGTGCTCTCGTTCAAAGAACTTTGTAACACTTGTTGAACCACTGGTGGCTTCGAATCTATATGGATGAAGACACACAACAAGTCAGTATGGTTAACGGGAACCCTACTCGGCATCAAAGTCAGGATGTTCGTCAATGGAGACCGATCTAGTAAGGTTACACTGCATTCAAAGCGGCCGTGGCCAGGTGCCACCACACAACTATGAACGACGTAGAGTTTGCTCGGAAGATAATCAAGGATGTTACCTCGTGCGAGCAGCCCTTCAAGGTCAATTAGACCACAAAGAGATTCGACCGTCAATCAACTTGACGCCAGACTATTTCGCTGATCAAATCAAGGACGTTGTCGTAATCTCTGATCATAAAAGGACCGAAGATCTTTGCACCATCATCCCTTTACTTGACGAATCGAAAGTTCCTAACCAGGAACTGATTGAAATTACTTACAATGGTCGGAAAAATCAAAAGGCTCCTGTAGTTATATATCTGCTGGGACCCCAACCGTATGGATTAACTAAGGCTATCCCTTACAAATACGGTGCGACAACAATTAAGAATGGAAAGGAAATTCCATTACCCTCCGTCATGAATATTGCAGACATCAGTCGAGTAACACGGAGTGGTCGAATCTTCAACCGAGGAGTTGGAGAACCCAACAAAGAAAAGGAACCTCAAGCAGAGGCTCCTAACTAACCAGTCGGTCAATCCAATGATCCCGACCTTTCAAAGAACAAAGATGAGATGATGAAGCTCATCCAGAAGAGTGAATACAACATTGTTGATCAACTGTTGCAAACTCCTTCAAAAATCTCAGTGCTATCGCTTTTGCTCAGTTCCAAAGCTCACAGGGAAGCTCTACAGAAAGTCTTAGAGCAGACCTTTGTGGAACAGGATGTGTCGATCAAGCAGTTCGACATCATCGTCTCTAACATCACTTCCAGCAATAACTTGGGGTTTAGTGATAAGGAATTTCCAGAAGAAGGAAAAAGTCACAACATGGCGCTCAATATCACAGTTAACTGCCAGGACGATGCCTTAGCCAGCGTACTGGTAGATACCAGATCGGCTCTCAACATTATGCCGAATTCCACTCTAATGCGACTATCATTTAAAGGATCTCCGATGAGAGGCAGTGAGGTCATCGTCAAAGCATTTGACGGATCCCGAAAAACAGTTATCGGTGAAGTCGACCTTCCCATAACTATCGGTCCTCACACTTTCCAAGTCACTTTCCAGGTCATGGACATCCGAGCAACATACAGCTGTTTGTTGGGAAGACCTTGGATATACCAGGCTAGGGCAGTCACTTCGACACTTCACCAGAAGCTGAAGTTCGTCAAGAACGACCAACTCGTCACGGTCTGTGGAGAACAAGCCTTGATCGTGAGTAATCTTTCATTCTCCACTTGTGTAGAACCCGAGGAGGTTGTTGGAACCCAGTTCCAAGCACTTTCGGTGAGCAATGACAATCAATCAGAAAGAGGAACGTCGATTTCCTTGTACCGAGATGCTCTCGAGGTGATCAAAAGTAACAATGCAGAGGAATAGGGACAACTTGTCATTCCTACTGACAAAAAAACAAAGAAGGGTCTTGGTTTTTCCTCGACCTGTACTCAGACTGCTGCTAGCAATGAAAGTCTTCATCCCATTCAGAATTTCTTCCACAATGGAGGTTTCCTTCACCCAGTGTCTCAAGAAGTACATACCATCAACGAGGGAGATTCCTCCAATACAGATGAAGAGTGGAAGTCCTATCTAAACGATGACGGTTATATGTCTCAGGAAGAGGTTCCTACGCCATTTTGCTATCCCGCACAGAGTCCGAGATTTATACCAAGGTCAGATGTCGAAATGATATACGGAGATTGTGATCCGGAAGGATGCCGTGCCCTACCAAAATCATTAGAGGAGGACACTCTGATGAAATACAACTTTGACCACGACTATTATGGCCCGATGGATGGCCTGCCTATGTGGCAGCCGTACCCAGGAGACTCAGGGCAAGAGAATTAGTCCAACGATGCTTATCAGCTCAGCATCACCGAAAAGAATACATGTGTCCCCACCGAATCATGGGATCAACACTCAGGGCATTCAGAAAATATCCAGCACGGCAATGAATTTGTAAAGTTTGCAGGAGTAGAATTCATTAACTATGCTTTTCCTGAGGTCAACGTCATCGAAAGGGATGACTTCTCCAGTTCCAAAGAAGTGTGGGACACCTTAGGACAACCGAGTCAAAAGTACGACTTCATGGTCAAATACACCGCTCCTGAAAGCTCTAGTATCAGGCTCAAAGATATCCAGCCAACTGGATGGGGAGATATACCTGAGAGCACAAATACTATGCAAAATACAACTAAGGAATCCTCCTACGACAACTCTGCCTAGGAGACAGATTCCAATGATCCTGCTCCACTAGAAATCAGCGTTATTTCTGAAGACAAGCCGAGAAGGAAGGTACCAAACTTTGTGATTCACCGAAGAGTTCGCTGCCAATGGGTTACAGTCGGTGTTCCGAAGATCGTTCATAAGTCTAAGTAATTGCCGTCTTTATCTTAACCTTTCACCTTGCCCAGGTGAAACAGATGTTTTGATAGGGCTCACTTTCTGTAAATATCCCTCTTCACTTTGCCCAAAGCGACTGAGTTTTGTTTTATAGGGCTGTAGTTTCAAGAATCGACAAAATCATAAATAAAATAACACCGTTATGTAATTTCCGCATTAATTGCTGTTTTCTCTTTTTGCTTTTTCAAAAAATGGTAATCCTAAAAAACAACAAATAATAAAAACAAACAGTTTTCAGAAAATACACCGCACACACTCTTGCATTCTCTCTATCTCTTCTAAAAACAAATCATCACGTCATGCAGATTGCTTATTTTAAACCCCATCAAAACATATGATCCAATGCCTTCTCCCAACTTTGAATTCCCGGTATTTGAGGCTGAAGAGGAAGAGGACGAAGAAATTCCAGAAGAGATCTCCCGATTACTTAGACAAGAGGAAAGGTCCATTAAACCTCACAAAGAGCCGTTGGAAACGGTCAACTTGGGTTCAGAAGAAGAGAGAAAAGAAGTCAAGATTGGGGCACTGCTCAGTCTGACTATCAAAGAAAGTTTGATAAAGCTTCTCAAAGAGTTTCCCGATGTATTTGCTTGGTCCTACCAGGACATGCCAGGGTTGGATACCAGCATCGTGGAACATCATCTACCCTTGAGATCGGAATGTCCGCCGGTAAAACAAAGGCTAAGACGGACTCATCCAGACATGGCCATCAAAATTAAAGAGGAAGTACAGAAACAGATTGACGCAGGTTTCCTCGCCACATCAGAATATCCTCAATGGTTAGCCAACATCGTACCAGTTTCGAAAAAGGACGGAAAGGTCAGAATGTGTGTAGACTACAGGGATCTGAACAAAGCAAGTCCAAAGGACGACTTTCCCTTACCACACATTGACATGCTGGTAGACAGTACAGCAAAGTTCAAAGTATTCTCCTTCAATGGATTCTCGGGCTATAATCAGATAAAAAGGCGCCGAAAGATATGGAGAAAACTTTGTTTATCACCCCATGGGGCACCTTTTGTTACAAGGTAATGCCGTTCGGTTTAAAAAATGTCGGGGCAACCTATCAAAGGGCCATGACTACTCTGTTTCATGACATGATACACAAAGAAATCAAAGTATATGTCGAAGATATGATTGCCAAATCTAAAACAAAAGAGGAGCATGTAACCCACCTGTCAAAACTATTCGAGCGGTTGTGAAAATACAAACTCTGCTTGAATCCCAATAAATGCACATTCGGTGTCCGTTCAGGGAAACTTTTAGGGTTCATCGTCAGCCAGAAAGGAATTGAGGTTGATCCTGACAAAGTCAAGGCCATTCAAGAAATGCCTTCTCCAAAGACTGAAAAATAAGTCAGGGGATTCCTGGGACGTTTGAACTACATTTCCAGATTTATATTCCTCATGACTGCGATATGTGCGCCGATTTTCAAATTACTCAAAAAGAATCAGGACTGTATTTGGACAAAAGACTGTCAAACCGCCTTTGATGGTATTAAGGAATACCTGTTGAACCCACTGATTCTATCACCTCCAGTGGAAGGAAGACCACTGATCATCTACCTAACAGTCTTGGAAGACTCATTGGGTTGTGTACTTGGCCAATGAGACGAAACAAAATGGAAAGAGTCTGCTATTTACTATTTGAGCAAGAAGTTCACCGACTGCGAGACTCGGTACACTATGCTCGAGAAAACTTGCTGTGCTCTGGCTTGGGCAGCCAAACGTCTTCGCCAATACATGATTTGTCACACTACTTGGTTAATCTCCGAAATGGATCCAATCAAGTATGTCTTTGAAAAACCTGCTCTCACGGGAAGGATTGCCCGTTGGCAGAGGTTGTTATCAGAATACGACATCGAGTACCATGCTCAGAAAGCCATTAAAGGAAGTGTTTTATCCGATCATTTGGCTTATCAACCGATTGACGATCAGGAATCAGTTGGATTTGACTTCCCAGACGAAGATGTCATGTATTTGAAAATGAAAGACTGCGATGAACCGCTACCCAGTGAAGGGCCAGAACCAGGTTCCCAATGGGGGCGTATCTTTGACGAAGCCGTCAATCATTACGGAAATGGAATTGGGGCAATCATCATAACACCTCCGGGTATCCATATTCCTTTCACCGCCTGACTAACATTCAAGTGTACAAACTACGAGGCCGAATACGAAGCTTGTATCATGGGCCTCGAAGAAGCAATTGACTTGGATGTTTATGGCGACTCAACCTTGGTTATCAATCAGATCAAAGGAGACTGCAACACATACCAATCAGGATTGATTTCTTCCAAAGATTACGCAAGAAGGTTGTTACCATTCTTCAATAGAATCGAGTTTCATCATATCCCTCGTGAAGAGAATCACATGGCTGATGCATTAGCCACTCTCTCTTCCATGATTAATGTAGGTCAATGGAACGACATACCTAAGATCGACATAATGTGCCTTGAAAGGTCCGCTTACATCTTCGCGATTGAAGCAGTCATAGACGACAAACCTTGGTATTACGATATCAAATGCTTCCATCAGAAACAAGAGTACCCACCTGGGGCATCTAGAAAGGACAGAAAGACCCTCAGAAGGTTGGCAGGCAGCTTCTTCCTGAGCAGTGATACACTCTATAAGAGAAACTTTGATATGGTCTTGCTCCGATGTGTAGACAGACCAGAGGCAGACATGCTGATAAAAGAAATTCATGAAGGATCCTTTGGCCCTCATGCCAACGGACACGCAATGGCAAGGAAAATTCTAAGAGCATGGTACTATTGGTTGACCATGGAGTCCGACTGCTACAAGTACATGAGGAAGTGTCACAAGTGTCAGATATATCAAAATAACGACACTATACCATGGTCAGTTGTATCAACAAAGAATGAAGAAAGCCTTCGACAAAAAGGTTCGACCTCGCGTCTTCAGGAAAGGAGACCATGTGCTCAAGAAGATACAATCATTCCTCACTGATTCCCGGGGAAAGTGGACTCCAAATTATGACGGCCCCTATGTGGTCAAGAAAGCCTTATCAGGTGGCGCCTTGAGACTCGCAACCATGGATGGAGAGGAATTTGCCTACCCCACAAATGTTGATGTAGTCAAGAAATACTTCGCCTAAATGAAAAAAAAAAGAAAAAAAGGAAAAAAAAAGTCTCGGTGGATTGAAAACCCGAAAGGACGGTCCAGGCAAAAATTAGGGACACAAGCAAAAAAATCATCCCTGTGGATTGGAAATCTCAAAGTACAATCCAGGCAAAAGTTAAGGATAATGGCAAGTAACTATGTCCAACAAAGGGACAAGTCCCTTAGCAGTAGTTACACCATCCAAGAAAAACTCCAGTTAAGGTCATCTTCGACGGAAGCTTAGAATGTCTAGAATTCAAAGTTGACAGAAGGATAGCAGTTGTTATGTTATAATGTATCCTTTTTCCTTCAAATTACCATTTTCTAAATTTGTAAATACTCTATGGAATCACGCATTTGGCTAATTTCCATCCTATCAATAAACTTTGAGCCCTAGTGCTTTTGTTTGCGATTCTTATTTGTTTTAGCTTTACAGAATGACATTTCAGCATGATCAACGATTCTTGAAATAAAACAAAAATGAATTTACTTGTCAAATTGTTTTGCTTTTAAAAGAAAGATGGCAATTTCTTTTGACTATTGAACATCAAAAGAACATCGATCGCTTCTCCAGAAGTAGTCGAGCTTCAAAGTGCAGAATCAAAGTACTCCTTCTAAACCAGTACACCTGAATGAAGGATCACCTGTGTCAGAGACCGTGTTTCCTCTAACACCCCCGACAGAGTTCTTATCTCCTAAGCCCGACCAACGTTGTTCCCCGTAGGGACCATCTCTCTCCTAAGCAAGGCAAAATTGCTATCTTGGACCCGTAATACTTTTCATCCCCCGCAGTGGCTGAGTATCCAGTCGTGTTCATCCATTAGTCTGTATGTCGTGTCAGTTTTGTCAGCATAAACATACATACGTCATGCATTATTTATTCATACTCATATTCATATTGCATCACTATCACTCTGGCCAGTCTTGTCCCCAAGTGATAAGAGTTCTCTCAATCGAGTTGTCAGTTCTGTCCTCGTCAGGAGGTGGTGCATCTGAACAATCTCTCCTCCAGTTTACTGCTGGATTGAAGCCGGTCCTTGACCACTTTGATAACTTGAATCTTTGAAAGGCAAGAAAACATTTGACTAACGTCACTCTTCGCCATTGAAGATGATGTCTTCACTTTCCCGGACTAAGGAAAATCCCCGGGGAAGACCTCCAAATTTAGATTACATCACATGGGATTTCTCTGAGAAGATCCCGGGAAAAGTATGATGTAATACCCCCAAACAGAAAGCAGTCTTTCAAAAAAACTCGTTTTTCCCCAGTAGAGTCAACAAATGGCATCTCCAACAACTCAGACAGATGGGTCCCCCAACAAGTCTGACATCAAAATTTTTTCCATCAAATGGCATCTCTCCAAGAAAATTCGGTGAGAAGTTTGAGGAAAAGCCGCTACGAATATTGTCCTTTGTCAATAAGGTTTATTGACAAAAGAAACTGAGACCAGTTCCTTGGTAGGAAACCAGGATCGAGGGGAAGTTTATTTCGGAAACTTAGACCAGTTCCTTGGTAGGAAACCAGGATCAAGGGGAAGTTTACACCAGAAATTGAGACCAGTTCCTTGGTAGGAAACCAGGATCGAGGGGAAGTTTTACCTTTTCTAAGTATCAACACTTAGCAAAAGAAGATGGATACACAAACTGCCATTCATAACCACCATCAAAATTTCAGGTATTCTGATATTTAATCATCTTGCACCCCGAATGCCCGAATACCTTCGCCATTCACACCTTCGGGTCCAAGAAGATTAAATAGGGGCATCTGTCATACCTCAAATTTTGACCACTAAGATTTCCCATCACTGTGAAAATCATCATCACAATATGGATGAACCATCATACCTCATTAGTCTCCCCAAAGATGGGTGAGCATCCACTATAATCAAACTTAGGGTTTCGAGCCCTCTCAGAGCCCTTAGACAAAGGATCAATCAAGGAATGACATGATCTTCAACTTGTCTAACCTCTAAAACATCCATAATGGATCAAGAGGACTCCCACATCAAGAATCAAGCACAAGGTTGCAGCATCCCAAGTGGATTAAGCCTCAAGATCGCCAGTGTCACCAAATTAGGGTTTTGGTCGACCAAGGCCTCCAGGTGGAATTTTTCCTCTGGTCATGAGCCAATGCTTCAAAGCACAACCCAAGATACTCCAAGGGACCTCTTGGACCCAATCATCAAGTCAATTTAGCCTCAGGGGATGCATTTACCCAAAAATCAGGAATTAGGGTTTCTTGACCTAATTCACCCCTAAGTTGACTTTTGGGACAAAACATGAGCCAAGACCTCAAGACATGATTTGAGGATCTCTAATAAACTACATTGATCCATTTGCAACAATGGATTGATCCAAGAAGCTTGGTGCACAAGTTTCAATTTCATCAGGATCACAATTAGGGTTTTGAGGGAAAAGTCAACTGAACCTTTGACTTTTGACTCAGGCATGCTCCCAAACCTTGGGACATGATTCAATACCCCCTATAACACCAATGAAATCAATCCATCAAGTTTGATTTAGGTCAAGGATTTGATTTCATAAAGGATCGCACAGTTTGGAATTCATCTGGTAAAAAGTCAACTGTGCACAAAAGTCAAAGTTTGACTTTTTGAGATTTTTCACAATTATGGTTCCTTGACCCTAAAATGATGTTAATGTGTGATTTGAATCAACATTCATCAAGAAAAATCAAAGAAAGTGGGATAACTTGTAAAAGGGGGTAACCATTAAAACATAGAATTTTTCTAAGTTATGGAACAAAGTGGCTAGGGTACCAACTTCCAAGGATCATAACTTGAGATCCAAGCAACCATTTGGGCTGATCCAAAGATGGATTTGTAGCTCTCATGGCATACTTTAAAAGTGTCAACTACACCTCATTCCAATTCATCATGGATTTTGAGTTATGGTTGGATCAAAATGGCTGAAAACATGAAATGTCACTTTTTCCAACACTTAGTGAAATTTTCACTAAGTCAGAATCTGTTTCACTTTTTTCAAAATGTAGGGGCATTTTTCACTTGGATCCAAAAAGTTTCAAAACAAACTATGATCACACATGTGTTGTCTCATATGAGGGCTTTCCAAAATGTCCAAGAACCCCATGAAATTCCATTTGAGCTAAGATTTATGACAATGGCAATATGCCCTGCTGCAACTGTCATAACAAGGCAGATTTGTGCATTTTGCTCGATTTGAGCAATTTGTGCAAATGACAAACAAGTTTATCCTTCTGAACACGTTAAGGGGAGACTAAGGAGGGACAAACACTGATCCATAAGCCTCCCAAGTCTTTGGAACTAAAAATAGCATGCCAAACCTAAAAAACCCTAAAGAGGGGACAAGACTCCAATTTTGTTTTGGAGCATTCAATGGATGCACCAAGGTGGCATGAACTGAGCCATTTCCAACTGAATGAGTCATGGATAAGCTCTGAACTAAAGAACCACAGGCCTGTGCTCTAACCTCTAGTCAATGGCTATAGGAGACTTAAGATTCCAAAGTGATGCAATTGGACAATGAGCTGTTGCAGTTGCCATTCACTATTGCTTGCAAAACAAACTTGCTCTACTATAAATAGAGCTCATTTGTGCTCAGTTTGAGTACACCAAAGCACTACAACACTTGCTTTCCTAAAGAACTCTTTCTCTAGGCAAAGATGCCTTCTTTAGCAAGGTAACTCTGAGTTTTTAAGTTAAAGAGCATTTCCATCACAGCTCATGATCCAAACACATCCAATATGCCATATCTAAGTTGTCCAAACTCTCACAAGTGACCTGTAACCCCAAAATCTCAAAGTCCCTTCTCAAAACCTCAAAATAGGACTTTTTTTGCATTTTTCAAGCCATGTCTTGATTCAGTCACTTTCAAAACCAGATAAAACCTCAAACACACTCCAAATATCATCCTTGAACTGTCCCAAATGGTTCCCCACATCTGGAACACCATTTGAGAGAGTTGCTATTTTGATCACTTTTGCCCCTTTTGCAAGAAAGTGCCAGTTTCCATTCCTGAGGTTTCCAATTGATTCCAATCATCCTAAAAGCTTCTAAGGGATCATTTGAGGGTGTCCAAAGCATCAAATTGTTTCTGGAACAAAGCACTTGACAGATTGCCCAAAAGGCTCCTAAAGAGGTAAGCATCACAACTTGAACTCTTTGAAATATGCATTGCTTTGAAGTCCACTGATCATACACATCTCATACATGTTATATATGTTGCGTTTTGACCAATTCATCATGTAATTCATGCCTGCAACAAGAGGTAGCACATAAAATGCAAATAATGGCCTATTTCAAAACCACTATCGAATTTTGAGGAGGATTTATTTTTTGAAAAAAACACCACCACCATTGGATTCCTTGTGAAATTCTAGGCAGGATAGACCTAAATTTTGTCCCAATCCATGGAGAAATGAGAAAGTTAAAAGCTTCACGTTTTTGGCCAAAACTTTGCCTTGCCTTGCCTTGGCCAGGCCAAAAACACACCATGCCTTATGTACTTCTAGGATGGTTTTGATACACGGATGTATCACCACCCTAGTGGTAGGAGGCGCGCCCTGCACACAAGAGATCTGGGGTTCGAATCCCCCTCGCCCCAGACCCCTTTTTAATGTTTTTTCCATTTTTATTATTTTTCTTATTATTTTTAATGATTTGAAAAATTAATAACTCCCTCAATTTTAATTATTTTTTATTGGTTCTTTTTGCAAAAAATCACAAAAATGTTGAAATATTTTATTCATAAAAAAATTGAATTTATATTATTTATTTAATATAGTTGGTATTTTTATGAATAAATTCATTTTTAATTGTTTTTAAACATTTTAAAAGTGAATATTCATCTTGAAAAATCAAAACCGAATGAGTTTTAATTCATCTTGTGATTAAAACCTCATTTTTTATTCAAAAATCACTAGTTGTTTATTCAAGCTTATTTGGTGTTTTATCATTTTTTATTGATTTTCTTTAAGAATTTACTTTTAAAAATGATGAAATTAGGGTTCTGATTGATTCCACCCTCATCAATCATTTTCAAACACTCATGGGCCTCTTGAGAGAGTGTAAGTCCCATCCTTTCATAAAATGAAAACCATTTTGGGCCTCAGTGTATTGTATAAGTCCCGATACCGTCAAAAGGTTCGGCACGATCGTCGCCTTTTTAACAAAAATCTTTGGGTCTCTCCTTGAGTTGTAAGTCCCATCTCTTGTACAAAAAATAAATCTTTGGGCCTCTAATAGAGTGTAAGACCCAACCCCCTTGTACATAAAAACTCTTTGGGCCTCACCTACTGTATAAGTCCCTCTGTACAGTTTTCAAAACAACGGTGCGATCATCGTTAAAACTTGGGCCTCTCCTTGAGCTGTAAGCCCCAACAATCTTTTCAAAGCACTTTCTCCTTTGATTTTGAATTCAAATATATGTTGTTATCAAAACTTTCTATAATTTCTTTGATGAACAACTAACAAAACAGCATGGAAGCTCTACAACGGGTAAGTGTTTATCCGCTTTCATTTTTCGCTTTCATATGTATATAACTGTATTGTGGGTCTGTTTCACTGTAAGTCTTCTTTCACATCCTTTTATATACTTGTCACATATCCACTGTGTAATACTAGTATAGTTATTTAGATTTTTCCCCGGCAACTACGTCTAGAACTAGGTAAAGCCTTGTTGGTCACTCTTAAATACAAACAAAACTAGATCCCCCGTAGGATTCCAGATACAGTCTTCCCTCCTCTTGGGGTTAAACAATATGGAACAAAGAGAAAGGCAGTATTCTCGGTGAACCTTTTCTTAGACTGTTACCCTTAGAAATTGTCAAAGAAACTCTAACTCCCCAGAGATAATCTTTTCACCGTGAATGGCATCTCTTGAGTTTCTTCCAAATTCTCAAACTTTCCTGGAATGATCTCTTCTTTGTGAATTGCATTTATTGAAATTCTCTTGGTTTGGGGCCCTTCGGGCTTCCTAAAAGCACCCCTGCCTCCCCTTGGGCGTTGCACACGGACCCTTCGGCTTCTTAGAAGTTCTCATGCCTTCTCTTGGGCTTAATGCAAGGACCCTGACGACCTCTTAAAGGTATAAGACAAAACCTAGTCATCCTTTGCTAGAGCAGTCTTTCCAGCATCAAAACTCCGACCATTTTAGGGTTGATACTCATCCCTTAATGCCCGTGCCTCCTCTTGGGCATTGTACAAAAGATAAAACTCTAGACTTGGACAGTCTAAGCCTCTTGAGTCTCAATCACATTCTCAAGTTCCTTTCAAACGTAGGAAGAAACACCGATCACTCTAAAACCCGGTCTCTCACATGAGAGTTCCCCACCCTTGGGTCTGCCTATGGATCTAATCCTCAGCAATAAGACAGCCTCCTCTTGGGCTTTGTACAAATGATTCTCCCTAGCGGAGCTAACCTTTTCAGACTCTCTTGTTGAGTCAAACTCTTTTAGCCTCCGTCTTGGGCTTTGTACAAGACATATAAAAAACTACTCTCTTGTTGAGTATAAAAGATTCTCTTGTTGAGTCAACTTTTAGCCTCCGTCTTGGGCTTTGTACAAGACATATAAAACACTCTCTTGTTGAGTATAAAGACTCTCTTGTTGAGTCAATCTCCTTTTAGCCTCAATCTCGGGCTTCGTACGAGACAGCAAATCACTCTCTTATTGAGTATAAAAGACTCTCTTGTTGAGTCAATCAACCTTCAGACTCTCTTGTTGAGTCAATCACCTGTTCAAGACTCTCTTGTTGAGTCAACTCTTTTAGCCTCCATCTTGGGCTTTGTACAAGACACATACAAGCGCTCTCTTGTTGAGTCAAACTCAGTTCAGCCTCCATCTTAGGCTTTATACAAGATACATTCTCCCCAACGGAGTCAAAAATCCCTTTTAGCCTCAATCTTGGGCTTTGTACAAGACAGAAAGAACTTTTTCCTCGGAAAAGTCAAACTTCTAGCCTCCTCTTAGGCTTTGTATAAAGAAATCCCAGGAAAAGTCAAACTCCCAGCCTCCTCTTAGGCTTTGTATAAAGAAATCCCTGGTTGAGTCAATCAACCTTTTAGCATCAAATTTGTGCTTTGCTCACAGCATATAAACATCAACAATCCCCCTTTAGAGATGAAAAGTTCTCTCTCAGTAAAAACCCTTTAGCTTCATATCTTGGGCTTTAAACAAGATACAAATAACCCTTCGACTTCATATCTTGGGCTTTGAACAAGATACCTATCATTTTTAGCTTCAATCTTGGGCTTTGAACAAGACACCAAAACACCTTTTCCTCCCATAGAATAGGAGGAACTACGATCGCTCTGATTTCCCTGTTTCGTTAAACGGGAATACATAGGCATAAGATTGTGAAATCTTAGCGAGCATACTAATGAAAAACCCAAAGTCCAGTACCTCTATACATCAATCAAAGAAAATCAAGTTTAGTATCCTAACCAAAAGCCTCCTGTACAGTCAAGACACTCCGTTCTTTTAAGAAAATAACTAAAGACAGACCCCCCTATTTTGATAGCATCTGTAAACCAAAAATTTTGACTGTTTAACCTCAGCATGCAAGTAGGATTAATTGGAGACATCTATTTCCCTTCTTTAATCAGCTTCATAGGATAAAAAATGAATCGAACTGTAGTACCAAAGTGATAGTGATTCGAAACCACAAAAATCGCGCTACAATACTTACGAAAAAAAGAGGTACACGGATGAGGAAACCATTGAGCTCAATGCTAATTATAGTGCTGTTGTCTAAAGAATTCTTTCGCAAAAAGAAAGAGATCCGGGAAGAGTGGATCTACCTATA
Source organism: Lathyrus tuberosus (assembly GCA_022829125.1). Classification (NCBI taxonomy): domain Eukaryota; kingdom Viridiplantae; phylum Streptophyta; class Magnoliopsida; order Fabales; family Fabaceae; genus Lathyrus; species Lathyrus tuberosus. The sequence goes on from JALAZF010000661.1 coordinate 983,519, forward strand.
ACTATAGGTAGTGATTTCAAATGCAGAGCTTTGGTCGATATAGGAGCTAGTATTAATTTGATTTCTTTATATGTGATCAAAAGACTCGAGAACATGAAGATGAAAGCAACCACCATGACATTGCAACTTGCGGACAAGTCAAGAACTCGTCCACATGGTGTTGTTGAGGATGTGCTATTAAAAGTTGACAAATTTTTATTCCGGTTGATTTCGTAGTCATGGACATGGAAGAAGACGAGGATACACCAATAATCCTTGGAAGACCCTTTATGAAGACTGCTAAGATGTAATTGACGTTGATGAGGGTATAATGAAGGTGAGGACGAATGATGAAGAGGTGTGCTTCACACTTTTCAAAGGGGTGGTGTATTCGAATCAATTGGAGGATAATTTTCGAGTGAAAAAAGAAGATGCTAGAGTTGTAATGGGGAAAAAGAAAAATGAAAAAGGTAAAGTTGAATGGAGGAAAAAGAAAGATGAAGATTCTAAAGTCGCCTCAATGAAAAAAAAGGAAGACAGAAAAAATGGAAGCGATTTTCAAAAAGAAGGATGAAGAGGCCAATGAGGCTATGATGAAGTCATGTTGGGATTTCTCATTTTTTCAGGAAAAGTGGACCAAGAACAGGTCATGATAACGGTTAAGGACTTTGGTGGTAGAGTGTGTTTTCTCGAAAGCTAATCCAATCACTTTTAGTTTCAAGGTTTCAAACCTCTAGACCGTCGAGCTCAAACGACGTTAAACAAAGTGCTAGTTGGGAGACACCCCAACATTGTAAGTACCCTTTCATATTTAATGCTTTTGTAGAGTAATATAGTATGGAAAGTGTTGTGGTAGAATGAGATGAAAAGAAAAAAAAAATCAAAAATCTGTCTCATTCACCCTGAGTTCGGTAGGCGAACCTGGGGCGAATGTTCGCTAGGCAAACTGAGTGAGACAGAGAAAAATAAAACAATTTCTGCCACATCACTTAAGCGTTATATTGTGGTGGGCCTAAATTGCATGGGCCCAAGACACTCGTTGCAGATTTTGTGGGGTAAACTTTCCCCCATTCCCCTTTGTGTCCTTCCCTTTTTCCCCCTTGTCTCTTTACTTTCCAAAAACACACCCAACACACATTTCTCTGCTCTCTCCATCGTATATGTGCGAGTGAAGTTTGTTTCCAAGTTTTAGTGCAAATTCCATTATATCCTTTCAACACAATTCAGGTTTGAGATTTCTTTATTCATTCCTTATTCTTTTTAGAAAAATGTTGTTAGGGTTGATGTTAGCAAATGTTACAAACTTTTGTCTAGGCTTTGTGAATCTGTTTGCATGTTCTTGATTATTGGTTTACATTGCTTTACATGTTAGGTATTGAACTTTAAAAATTTTGAGAGTTGAACTTGCTTAGATTAAAGTTAAAATTGATTTGAATGAAGCTTATGAACTTTGAACCTTTGCTTGAACAAATGTGGCTTGGTTGGTGCTGTTAATTGATACTCAATTTTTACTATGAATAGCAATGATTGAATGGAGAAAATTTATTTATGGTTGTTTTTTTATCGAATAGGCAGAACCTGGAATTTTAAAAATTCATAGGGTTCACCTAGAGTTCGCTGGGCGAACCTGGAGCGAAAGTTCGCTAGGTCTCGCTAGGCGAACTCAAGGCGAACATGACAGCAAGTTTAATTTTTGACTTGTGCTGAGATTTCTTGTTCTAATTTTTGTGCATTACTTTCTTACTAATGTATCATGTGTTTGGTTTACTGGTTTTGTTTGGTGAATGTGCAGATGGCACCTCCAAAGGCAACTCCTTCCAAGAAAAGAAAGGTTGGAAGTACATCCCGTCCGCAACCAATTCAATTTGATATTGATCGGTTCAATGGAGCTAAGTAGGATGCACGTTATGCTGCTCTCGAGAAGAGGAGCATTTTTCCTGAGAAGAGGTTTAACATCAATCCTCAAGGTTCCTACCGGGCGGGTAGCGGAAATCCTTCACAATAAAAAGTGGGAAAAGTTAATCACACCGGGTGACAGTTATAACGTAGAGCTCGTAAGGAAGTTCTATGCTAATTCCTTTCCGGATGACGATGAGGTCTTTTCTTGGACTACTTTGGTTTGTGGAAGAGAGGTGAAATTTCATCGGGATACTATTAATCTTGTCTTAGGTAAACCTCTCACCTTGGGGGAAGATGAAGTGGATGAGTATCATCGGACTTTGAGGCAGTATAGAGACACTGAGGTAATTTCTGGTGCAATGTTGTTGGAGGGCAAATAAGTGGAATTGAACCCATCCGGGGTTCCTAGAAGATACCACAGGGAGGATATGCGTCCGTTAGCACAACTGGTGTTTCTCTTGGTGTTGACAAACATCAAGCCGAAGTCGCATACCTCCACTATGCCCATTCCTGTTGCACACCTGGTTCACAACATTTTTATTAATTCTCAGATTAATGTGGCTAGGATTATTGCTGATGAGATGCGCACTGTTGTTGAGAGCATACTTAGATCAGGTTTGCGAGCTAATTGCCCCTTGGTCTTCCCATGTCTAATCATGGCTTTGTGCGTGCATGCGAGGGTGAAGCTAACCTCCCACCGTCAAGTGATGATCCCGGCTGCTATTGATGACAATTATGTGGATAAGTTTTGTAGGACAAAGAGAATGAGAGGAGGACAGACTTCTGGTGTTGGTGTTGGTACATGTATAGGTTCAGGAGCTGGTGAGGCTTTCTGTTCTAGAGTTGCAGGATCCCAGGGCTTTGACCCGTTCTAGAAGGATATCTGTAACTACAACTGGGAGTGGATGGCAGCAACTCAGCGCACCATGATTGATATATATGACTCTATGCAGGTGTTACAGCTACAGTACAGAGAGCCTTATGTGGAGCAATCGATGATGACTAGGGAGCAGTTCCTAGCTCATGTTGGTTGGCCTGAGGCCAGGCCACGCTTTAGTGAGGGGCAGGTGTAGCTGATCCTGGTGAGGTAGATGACGCTGAGGAGGCTGGTTCTGATGATGGTTCTTGATCTGGAGAGGAGGTCGATTTGGATGAGGAGACCGAGTCCGACGAGGACTAGTTTTTGTTGTTGGATATTTAGAGCAAGGTCTTAGGCTACTTCCTTTGGTTCTACAAAGTTAATTTTTCTGTTAGCTTAGATCATTGCTATATTTGTTTTATGTTTATTGTATTCTCTTTTGTATTGTACAATATCCACTTGGTGGATTATTTTGGATAATGTTGTTTGCATGTACCACTTTTGGGTACTAGTACTTTTGTTGGTATTTTTACACCATAACATTTTAATGTTATTTTCAATTGAATTCTTCAGTTCCCGAATGTTCAACTTTCATTTTCTTTACTTTCGTTTTCTTTTATTATGTTGTTTAAGAGTTGAATTCTTCAGTTAAGGAATGTTCAACTCTAGTAGTTTTTTTATTATTGGTAGCGTGCTTTCTTTGAATTTAATGTTTCCCTTTTGTGGTGATGAAATGTGAGAACTTCTTCTAGATTGGTTGTTATTTGCTAAAAGTATACAATGAAGATTCTCCCAAGTTTGGATGGTGATGATAGTATTTGATCATGTGAATGCTGGCAAGGTACATGGTTACCTCTTTCTAGGATGCTAGAATGTTTAAGAATTTTTTTCTTTGTGCAAATGTAATTTTGTTTCATTTTGCAACTTTGTTTGAATGCTTGTATCACTTAGGTTCCAATAGCCACAAATTTGTGAGAAGCCACCATTGTTTACTAAATGCATAGGATGACTGATAAATCTTGTTGAATACATTTGATTCATGCTTAATTTTTTGATTATTTTGATTTTGTGGAAGCATTAGATATGATCAAGGAATTTGTTGATAATGAGCACAACCATATCCCTAAAAAATAACTTAACCTTGAGTAGCGAGAATTTGCTAACCCCGTTGAGCTTAATAGTTTTGATCCTAGTTTAGTGATGAACTTGGTATTTGTACATAATTTGAAAGTTAGTTCATTATTGAATTATGTAGGATTCTAAAAAAATTTTGAACCTTTAAAATTATTCTAAATTGTCTTCCTTGCCATAAAAAGCAAGGAACATTCACTTAACGTTTGGTTGAATTCAAGTTGGGGAGAGTGAAAAGAAAGTAGTAGGTTACTCAAAAATTTTGAAAAATTTCAAACAACCATTGAAAAGAAAATTGTGAATATGAATTGTGAAAAAGAAAAAGAAAAAGCATGCTTGTTTGAATGAAAAAAAAAATAGAAAATGAATAATGTGCATAAAGGGTGTTGGAAGGGTGACCAATTGAGAAAAGAAAGTATTGGATGAAGTTGTAATGTGTACATAACCTTTTATAGTGAATGTTTCTTTTGTATTGGCAACTTTGAATCCATGGCCTTATATATGTCCCTTTGTTGTGAACCTAAACAAGCTACAACCTTTAAAGACCATAGTGATCTTCTTGCTTCCATGAATTCTTTGATGATTGATTAGATGAATGTATGAATTGGATTGTATTTGCATCGTTTGTCAGGTGAGTGAAATTGTCCCGCGGTTGCAAGCGCGTTTAATTCTTCATTTCTTATTCGAAGAGGAGTGTTAGAGTGATTCAAGCATGAAAATTTAGTTGTTAATTGAAGCATTGCATGATATTTGTATAAGAACTAAATTCTTTTGCATTGTTTGATTCTAGGAAGTGGTGAACATTGCTAGTGTGCATTTGTTTGTTTATTTGAGACATAAACCTATTCTTGGTAGAATTAAATGCTCGAGCAAATCCTCTTGTTTTCAATGAGATGCATACTTTGCTTGAGGACAAGCCAAGATCTAGTTGGGGAGAGTTTGTTGAATGCCAAACTTGCTTTAAATTGATCCTTATTTATTCGCATTTTTCAACTCTTTTGTTATGTTTTGTTGGATTTACTCCATGATATCATGCTATTCTTCAATATTATTGAAAATACCTTTAGTTGCTTTGATTTGTGTATTATTGTGCAGAAATTAGGCATAACAGCATCAAAGTGTAAGACACAAGTAATTAGACAAGGAAGACAAAGGTAAAGAAGAGATTCAACATGTTCGTTGGGCGAACAACCAGTGAGGAGTAGCAGCGAATGTTCGCTGGGCGAACTCATGGAGAAGCCCCCAGTGAACCATCTCAATTTAGAGGCAGTAAGAGGTCTGGGCGAATAGGTAGCGAATGTTCGTTGTGGCGAGGTCTCAGTGAAGGACCCGCGAACCATCCCCCATTTGAGGTAGTAGCTAAAGGACCATAAGTTCGTTGTGCGAACTTGTAGCGAGGTAGTTTGCAGGATGAAGAATTGCTTAGATAGCGAACTCCAGATATTTCTCAGGGGCGTTTAAATATTCAGAGGCACTTTAGGTGCCTAAAAGTGTGTTCGCTGGGCGAACGTGACAGATTCCAAAAGTACTATATAAGTGCTTTTCACATTTTTTGGGGATCATAACCCCATTTCACACCAAAATTTCATTTCTCAGCATTTCTTCACAAAAAGGTGATATTTTGCAAATAGAAGTTGGATTCGCGTCCGAGTTTGATTCTTCGACGTAGATGCTCATTCATCTTCTTCCAAGACTTGTAAAGCAAGCTACCATGGTTATGGGTAGCTAAATCCCTTTGTATCAAGGGTGGAGGTAGTCTACCATTAACTTGTATTTATTTCTTTTGATTGGCCTTGTATGTGAACAAGTGATGATTAATATATGATGAATATTTTTTTTCTGAATGATCCATTATTGTTTTGTAAAACACTAGACATAGATTTTGTGAAACTTGACCTAAAATATTCATCTATCGATTTATAGATTGGAGAAATCGGTCTATGGTCAATAGTTTCTTTGTGTTGAACTTAAAGCTTACTATATTGGTTGTTATATGGAGAAATCATGTATTTCTCACGACGCCGCTCTAGAGATAGACGGTGTTGAGAGAATGTGCGACGATATTAATCGGATCCGACTTCACATGCAAGATTGGAAGAATGTGTATAAGTTAGGGTAGATAAAAACTACTTTTGATATACTTTGTTAATCAAACTCTTTAGAATTTATAAGCTTTGCTACTAAAAATGTGATAATTTTATGAACAAAACTTTGAAAACCCTTTTTCTTGAAATGATAAACTGTTGAACGGCAAGCATAAAAATATCTGCAATCCCTGTTGAGACGATAACAAACCCCCCCCCCCCCCCCCCCTTTAACTACGATTTGAACAACCCTCAAATGATAACGTTGTGAGTACACCCGAAAACCGAGAAGTGGAACCAGAGAAGCAGAGAGAGAGGGAGAAGTTAAGAATAAGGAGGTAGAGAATGATAACCAAGTCTATATACTACCACCGCCTTATAAACCACTAATTCCATACCCACAAAGACTTAAACAAACCAAACTAGATAACCAATACAAAAATTTCGTGAAACTGATTGAGAAATTCCACGTTGAGATTCCTTTCACTGAAGTTATCACCTAAATACCTTCGTATGCTAAATTCTTGAAGGATATCTTAACCAACAAACGTAAACTTGACAATCCTAAACCATTAGAATGCAAATCGATCACTGAGAACAAATCAGCTAAAAAAGAGAAAGACCCTGTAAGTTTTTCTATACCAAGTGTTTTAGGAAGTCATGTTATCGATAAAGCACTATTGTACTTAGGAGCCAGTGTAAGCTTAATGCCTTTAGCTGTTTGTGATAGGTTGAAACTAGGAGATATACAACCAACTAGGATGTCTTTTCAATTAGCTGATTGACCAGTTAAGTATCTGATCGGTATATTGGAAGACATTCCAGTTAGGATTAACCAACTTTACATTCTAACAGACTTCGTTGTTATGGACATTAAAGAAGACGAAGAAATCCCCATCCTTCTAGGAAGACCATTCTTATCAACAATTGGAGCCATAATATATGTCAAAAAAGGAAAAATGACCTTTGAAGTAGGTAAAGAAAAAGTAGAAGTCATCTTATCCAAATTACTAAGAGCACCTGTTGTAGATGACTCGTGTTGCGCTATCAATATCATCGATGAGTGCATAAGAGAGTTAGTTGCATAAGCACCCACATCAACGATAAAAATTCCCTCAACTCCCATAATGGAGGATGATGAATTTAAATCAATTACACCCTATGTAGATGACAGTCTTTTCGAATGCTTAGCACTCACCCCTGACCATATGCCCTGTCCTAAGAAACCATCAATGGAGCGTAAGGAATTACCCAAGAATTTGAGATATGAATTCTTAGATGAAGAACTCAATCGTCCTGTTACAGTTAGTGCAAATCTGAGCAGTAACGAAACCAATTAACTTTTAGAAGTCCTAAGAAAATATCCCGCAGCTCTAGGCTATACCATTTCCGACCTAAAGGGTATAAGTTCGTTTATGTGTATGCACCAGATTATGCTAGAGGAAGATTTTAAACCCTCTAGAAAACACTAGAGAAGGATAAACCCTATAATGAGTGATGTGGTCAAGAGAGAAGTGCTAAAATTACTTGAAGCTGGAATAATCTACCAAATCTCTGATAGTAAGTGGGTGAGATCAGTACATGTGGTACCTAAGAAAGGAGGTGTCACACTTGTGCAGAATGAAAAAGGAGAATCAGTAGCAAAGCGTGTAGAAAATGGTTGACGTATGTGCATTGACTATAGAAAGCTGAACAAAGTAAACCGGGAGGACAATTTCCCCCTTACATTCATAGATCAAATGCTTGAACGTTTAGCTATACACTCTTACTTTGGCTACCTGGATGGATACTCAGGATTTTTCGAAATCCCTATTCACCCAGATGACCAAGAGAAAACAACCTTTACATGCCCATATGGAATATTTGCCTACCGACGAATGTTGTTTGGGTTATGCAATGCCCCTGCAACTTTCCAATGATGTATGATGTCAATATTCGTCGATTTCCTTGATGAGATCATGGATGATTTCTCGGTGTACGGATCCAGTTTTAAAAACTTCCTTTCCAACCTTGAGAAAATCCTAGAAAGGTGCGTAGAAGTTAACCTAGTTTTAAACTGGGAGAAATGTCATTTTATGGTAAAAGAAGGTATAGTACTAGGACACATAGTATCGGAGAGTGGCATTGAGGTTTACAAAGCTAAGATAGAGATTATAGAAAACCTCCAACCACCAAAAACCATTAGGGAAGTCCAAAGTTTTCTTGGACACGCGGGTTTCTACCGACGATTTATCAAGGATTTTTCTAAGATTACTAAACCTTTAACTGGTCTCTTAATGAAAGACGTTGAATTCCTCTTCAAAGAAAAATGTCCTGAAGCATTCAATCACCTAAAACGAGCATTAATCTCCACTCCTATCATGCAACCACCAGACTGAAACCAACCGTTCGAGATCATGTGCGCTGCAAGTGATTGTGTCGTTGGTGCTGTCTTGGGGCATCGTAAGGACAAGAGATTACATGTAATATATTATGCTAGCAGAAATTTAGATGCCACCCAACTAAACTACACCATTACTGAAAAAGAACTTCTCGTAGTAGTGTTTGCAATAGACAAATTCCGCTCCTATTTAGTCGGAGACAAAATTATAGTTTACACTGATCACGCTGCCATTCGATATCTTCTTAGAAAAAAAGATGTGAAACCTAGATTGCTTCGCTGGATCCTGTTGCTGCAAGAATTAGACTTGGAAATCCGTGACAAAAAGGGCACTAAAAATGTGGTGGCTGACCACCTATCAAGGCTCGAATATCTAAAACCCGATCTTATACCTATAAATGATGATTTCACCTATGATAGATTAATAGCATCCGTTAAGTAAAACCATGATGATGACCCCGACGAATTGGAAATGCCTATCAAAGAGGCACTAGCTGTGGCGAATGTACCCTGGTACGCAGATTTTGTTTGAAATCTCCAATGGTTAGACTAAATTTTGGTAAAACATAATGGTGGAAAAGATGCTCCAACATGAATATTTATGCCCTAGACTAAAGATGTCGAATAACATGTCACAGCATGAAGATTCGATATCATGACTATCATAACAGGTTTTGTTTAAATCTGTTCTAAGATTCAAGGCGCGATTGGCAATGGATCAAGGATCAAAGATATGAAGCCCAACTCAGCAGAAGGCTATAAAAGAAGACCAAGACCTATGCAGAAAAGAGAGAGAATGACATAGACTTAGGAATCCTATTTTGTAAAGTCGGGTTTAGGTTTTGAGAGTCGTAGGTTTCTCTTGTAAGTCTCCCTCTGTATCGATTTGATACATTGAGGTAGACATAGGTACTTGTACAGATTCAGAATCCCGTAGGTAATGAATCGTGTATTGTTCTTGGATGAAGCTTTGAAGCAAACCCAAGTTAACTTGTTAGTCAAGGATGCTTGACTGAACTTTGTATTGGAAGGGGTGTCTTTCAATAAGGATGATACAATTATGGTGTAGTAACTGTTAGATAATCACAGGTTGTGATTTAGGGAGTGAGATGGGTTTCTCTTATCAATTAGATGTGACTTCTAATAATAAAGTCTTCATTGGGTAGTGATAGGTAAACGTGGGTGTTTACGGTAAACCTGAGGTTGTTTACATAAAACTATACTACTGATAGTGATTCTTCTTCCTGGATTGGTATCCCCCAGATGTAGGTGAGTTGCACCGAACTGGGTCATCATATTCTGTGTTGTTTATTCTGCAATTTACAGTTCAGTATTGATTAACATGTTGGAACAGATGTCGAAACATTTGTCTAACTACAGTTACTGATATTCTGGAAATCAGTTTTCAGTTCTGTTCTTTGTTTAAATAATTATGCAAAACAATGTCTTGACATGTGTTAGGACATCTATTGTCTTCTATGCTAAAATTTCATTGTTAATTATCTAGCAGCCGATATCATACCCCCTGACTTAACATACCAACAGAAGAAGAAATTCTTCCACGACGCGAAACAATTTTATTGGGACGAACCCCTTCTCTTAAAAAGAGGCACCGATTGTATATTGTGTTGTTGTGTACCTGAGGAGGAAGTAGAAAGTATTATAGCTCATTGCCACTCCACGCCCTATGGAGGACATACGCGCACATCAAAAACGTGCGCCAAGATTCTTCAGGCAAGCCTTTATTGACCAACATTGTGGTGCGACGTTCATGCTTACATAGTCAGGTGTGACCAATGTCAGCGCACTGGAAACACCTCGAGACGCGATGAGATGCCCTTAAGTAATATCCAAGAAATGGAAGTCTTTCATGTCTGGGAAATTGACTTTATGAGTCCTTTCCCATCATCCATGGGAAACAAGTATATTCTCGTAGCTGTCGATTACGTATCCAAATGGATAGAGGCTATAGCCTCACCTACTAACGATGCACGAGTAGTCATTAGAATGTTTTAGCACTACATATTTCCTAGATTCGGAGTTCCTCGCCTCGTTATAAGCGATGGAGGATCTCATTTTATTTCAAGAATTCTCGAGAACCTTCTAAACAAGTATGATGTGAAACATAGAATAGCTACACCCTATCATCCAAAAACCAGTGGACAAGTAGAGGTATCAAATAGGGAAATCAAATAGATCCTATAGAAAACAGTTTCTACCTCTAGGAAAGATTGGTCCTCTAAGCTACAAGATGCATTGTTGGCTTATTGGACTGCTTACAAAACCCCTATAGGAACAACCCCATTTAAATTAGTCTATTAAAAATCGTGTCACTTACCCTTCGAATTAGAACATAAGGCATATTGGGCTATAAAATCCCTTAACATGGATTATCTAACAGCTGGTAACAAGCGCGTACTTGATATCCACAAGCTGGAAGAACTCCATCGTGATGCCTATGAGAATGGTATAATATACAAAGAACAAACTAAGGCGTGGCATTGTAAAAGGATAGCTAGAAAAGAATTCAAAGTAGGTGGCCCCGTACTTTTATTCAACTCCAGATTACAACTTTTTCCAGGTAAATTACGTTCCAGATGGTCTAGTCCGTACGAAGTCACAAAAGTCATGAAATCTGGTGCAGTTGAGATTAGAAATCAGTTATCTAGTCCTTTCATTGTGAACAACCAAAGACTAAAACATTATAATGGCGGAGATGTTCCTCCATACTATTCTGGCCACAATTTGATAGAACCACCCCTTGCTACTTCAACAACATGAATTAAAATAATCGTCGAGCTGTCGATGTTAAACAAAGCGCTGTGTGGGAGGCAACCCACATTCTATTTTATTTTATTGCATATTTTCAATTTTACAAATGGTGAATTACTTAATTAATTATTTTCTTAACAGGCCTGACTTGTTTGATGTTTACATTTCAGGTTTCATGTCTCTTCGCTCTCCATTCAAACTAACTATATTTTCAGGATGCAGAGTATCGATGATAGGCACATACATTTCATGGATGAAGCCTAGAGGAAGCGCTATGTGGTCCTATCAGAGCGACCTATGTTACCCACGAGATACCCTGACCCCACTTGCATGGAAGCCCTTGGGCTCGAAGCCAGTGTCAGATACCTCTGTCACTAACTCCACTGGAATGAATACTCGAAAGCCATGAATGTCACTTATCGCAACCTAACCTGAGAAATCCTGAGTTCACTTAACTACGAGCCTTACCATGGTCGTGGTTTTAATAAAGGATTGATTACTTTCATATTGTTTAGTCATGAATACAGGTTTACCCACAGAGAGTTTGCTAACCTTCTGGGATTCCAGAGCGTCATAAATGTCGTGTCTGAAGTACTTAATTGTGATTTTATGCAAGAAGAGATTGACACTTTCTAGAGTGATATTACAGGTGGAGGCAACCCTGACCCATCCATCCAGCTTTCCAACCCTATCCATAACCCTGCTTTTAGATACTTTCAGATGATATTGTCTCAAACATTTTTTGGAAGGAGTGAACATTGTGAGCCTGTTAGTGCGGAGGAAATTTTCATTCTCTTTGGCACCACCCAGTTCCATCCTGTTGAGTCTGGAACCTTCCTTATAGAGAACTTACATTGTATTGCTAAGTCAACTGAAGGACCTATACATTTAGGATGAACAGTGACCCACATTGCATATGCATTAGGCCTCCCGAACCAACTCTCTCACCTTTCCCCTTATTGCTGCTACACCCTTATTAATTTGAACCATTGTTTAGACCGCGGCCTGGTGAGAAGAGTCTTATTTAGCACTGAACATTACAAGTTACTAATCAATAATGAAACGGTCCACTACTTTTCTTTACCACACCTGGGAATAACTAATATCCAAAAGAAAGAAAACTGGACATATGCCTTAGAAGACCAAGGAGAGACACCAACAAGACCTACCACGCCTCCTGTTCCAGAATACCATCCTCAACCCCCCTCATAAAGAACTACAGTGCTTTCCTCGAATGTTAATTTACAGAGGCGTAAATTTGACCACGAACTCATTACCATGCACCAGGAGATGATTTCTCTTTGTGAAGGACTTATTGATCTTACTTTACAGAGGGAAGTGGTTGACGCCACTCATGCCTCGGAGATAGACTTACTTTACCAGGAGATCTACTGTCTTTGTCGTCATCTCGCAGAAGTCTGGGCATCCTGCTCTCATTAGGACCAGGGTGGCCAATGCCAATCTCTTTAGAAGACTCTCTGCCAGTCTCTTTCACCTCAGACACATTGAAAGCATTGAGGACATTGCTTACTTTATGTGTGGGGGAGGATTTATTGCTTTAAAAAACCCACGATCTCCACCATTAATCCATCCTTCCACCACTTTAAAAATTGCATTTTCAACTCTAAATCCTCAAAACCCCATCTCGTAGCATTTCACTGAATATGATATTTTTCTTCACACAAACAACAACAATGACAAGAATGGGAGAAAGTAGAGTTGTTTTCCGCAAAGGAAGAGATGAGACGACCCAAAGGAGGAAGTTCGAAGAGTTGCTGATTCGCAAAGTTTTCGCTACACGGTATGTCAACGACTCTTGCTTGTATAGTTTAGGCATTTACCAATGTGTTTATTACTTGTTAGGAACTTAGGCTTGCAAAACCTGTTTGATCGTAGAGAGCCCACATATGCGAGTCTGACTCGAGAATTTTAAGCTTACTTGTTTACTCTGTCAGTCTTAATAGCACAAGCACTGTAGGCACGGTTGACTTCCTCATGTTTAATGTGGAATACCATTACACCACTGATGAGCTTGCAGGTATGTTGGGATTTCTCTATGGGGAAGGTGTTTTATGTGAGCCCCCGATTGATTCTAACTGGGCAGTTGAGGTAGGTCAGTTCTGGAGAGAATTGACGGGCCACACCATTGATTCTTTTGAAAGCAATATGGCCTCTGATATCCATAACTCGGCCATCAGTGTTTTTCTCCAAATGTTGGCAGATACTATTTTCGGTTGGGAAAATTCTAATAAATTAAATGCCAAGGAGTTTCTTTATTTACATGCAACACTTACACGGAGGCCAATGAATTCGGCCCTGTTCATGATCGCTCACAAGTGTGTCATTGTGAAAAAGAAAAGAACCATATCCTTTGGAGGGTTGATTACCTCCATTGTCTGTGCTCTTAGGCTCGACACTGAGCTCACGAATTTGGAACTATTAGGACCCCTCACCATTGACATGAAATTCTTAAGAAATATGTGGTTGTGAAAAGTTAGAAGAGAAAGAGGTTACCACCTCATGGTTCGCAATGTCACGATAAAAAGTGTTGTTTTACCTTGTCCTAATCGTACTAATGTACAAAATCAAATAAATTGGACTTTTGATGAGTATAATCGGAGGGACGCATCCCTTCTTCATAACCCCACCCCACATGATTCACCCGCACACACTGCATCTGGTACTTCTATTCATTTTGCAGGTACTTCTTTCGGTTTTTATTTTGATGAGGAGATGGTTTGTTCTATGATATGTACGAGCAACAACAAAACATAATGGATTTCATGCGAGAATCACAGAGGTAGACAGACCATACCCTCCGATCAGTGATGGAAGCTCAGCTCACTATAGCATCCACACAGCAGCGCCTACAGGACGCACAGATGCATGACTTCGCCCTCGTGCACGCTAACCAGGTGGCATACTAGGTAATCTCTCTAGGCTGCGAGATTTAAACGTCGCGCTCATAGCACGTGTCCAGGAGCTCGAGATATGTCAGAGTTCTCGCCGCTGAAGCCGGAGTCGTCACAAGCGACACCCAGATCAGGGAGAAGGTGGTAGTGGTGGCCACGAGTAGTACTCGTCCAGGTTTTACTTATCCTTTTTCCACCTTTTATCGAAACATTGGGGAGAATGTTCGGTTTAAGTGTGGGAGAGGATCTTTACTGCTTTTATTTTTCTTTTATACTTTCTACTTTTATTGCTTTTTAGTCAGGTTTATTACTGTTTTTAGTTTTAGTACTTCATCTTTACATGTGCTTGATGAGTCGTTGTGTGTACTTTTATGTTGTTTGTTAATTTACCCCATATCTTGAGACAAGTTTAGGATAGGTTGCAGAGACTTGGGAAAATTCCCAAAAGATCGGTATCGTCTTAACACCGTGAGTCTCCAAATTATAGATATCAATCAGGATACTTATTATGCCATGACCTTAAAATCTGACCCTTGAATGAGTCCTTGAGTAGTTTATCCTTGCAGTCAGCACCATCTGAATTACCGCTAAGTGAACAGACCGATGCAAATAGGCGAATGATCCTGTGCTTTAAAAAGAAAAAGAAAAAGAAAAAATAAAAAGAATCTTGAAAAGGAATCCTCCTTCTATGTTGGGTAACCCTCACCCGGTTACTTAGCTTAACGGTAGAGAAACCTTTCAGAAAAATGCATATGTGTCTGTATTGAATTATCAAAATTTCTAAATGTTGAAATGATGTGAATCATAATCACTAACAGGTTTGTTCACCATATGAGTAACAGATAACAGGCTTAATGTGATTGCGCCTGAACGAAAAAGGATAGAAAGAGGGGATGAGTAAGTTAGGCCAAAGTATAATAACATGATGCGGATTGGTTTGTATAAGAGGGAGACTTATGACCGTGATTGCGGAACGTGTTACTACGATATCCTTAATTCGCGAGTTAGTACCTATCGATGTGACCTTGATCGAATTAGAGTCTTTAGCCTAGAATAATTACTTGTGTTGCTATTTTTCTTATTATGTTTATGATGTTTGCTTGAGGACAAGCAATGGCTCAAGTGTGGGAGATTTTGATGACACCGAAACACACCACATATTTGGCTCGACTTGCACATGTTTTATTGTTGTTTTATTGTTATTTCTAGTGTTATATTGATGCTTTGTCTGGTTTTCAGGTACATAGCCAAGAGAGAGCCATACTTGAAGAAACGAAGTGAAATGGAGGAAAAACGGTGAAAAATGAGAAATTTACACACACGACGTCCAAGATAGCGTTCTCCATGGATATTAGAACAAGATTTGTTCTTGACATTTTCTCTTTTAGTTTTGATGATAAAAAAAGTATTAAAAGAACAATAAGAGTTGTTTCATTGCTAGCTTCTGGTGGCAGAGTCTGAAGAACAATTGCTAGTGTGGCTTGACGCAGACTCTGAGCTGCAGGCCTCATCATTCAGACGAGTTTCTCACTTGGTAATAGTATATCAGCATCTGGTACCATTCAGAGTTGGTGATAAAGTTGTGGATTGTCCATACTACTGAAAGCAAGCTGTATTGTCTTTTCAGCCTGTCAGCTTGAGCTTATAAGATTGCAAGGCTTAAGACAATCTGGTATGTTCTATGGATATCTGCTCCCAACAGCTCTATCAGTATAAAACCTCTTGAAGACTCAAAGGTTAAATGGATTAAACACTGGATTCAGAATCTGCTGTGCATCCATCTTCAACGTCTCTTGTCCTATGGAGTAAAGGCAAGGACACTTGATCAAGACACTTCCTCAATGGCTAGTTTCTGCAAAGGCTATATATATGGCTGAAGATTCAAGTTTGAATCTTAGCAAGGATTCTTTTAATGAAGGAGTAGCAAGATCAAGCAATTATCAACTCTAATGTAATATGCAGATTTTCTATTTTAGGTTGTAATTGTAAAAGCCTTAAGATTTCTTATCATTAAATATCTTAGAAATCTTAAGAGCTTTAGGTCTTTGTTATGGTGATTTCCAGTACTTCTGATGCTTACATCATGTACACCTTGTTCTCTATTCTGCTGAGCCTTCAGTAGTTTATATTAAGTCTCTTGCTATATGCTTGAGCAAAAAGTATTGTCTAATTGGGATTCAAACAACAAGTCTTGAGCCAAGATGCTTAAGCCACGTAAGTCTCATTGCTTAAGTCCTTGAGCTATGAAATTCTTATTCATTTAGTCTGATTAAGCAAGTGGTGAAGACTCCGTATGAGGGGCGTGAGCAACGGAAAGTCTTAGACATGTGCTCTCAGCAAAGGGAAGTCTCAGTCTGATGACTAGAAGAGCAGGTGGCTCGGTCAGAGGGCTTGAGCAAGAGAAGTCTTAGACATGTGCTCTAGCAAAGGGAAGTCTCAACCTGAAGACCTTGGAGCAGGTGGCTTAGTCAGAGGGTGTGAGCAAGGGAAAAGACTTAGACATATGCTCTAAGCAAAGGAAGTCTCAAACAGTTGGTGTGATAAGTTGTAAAAGTCTTATGCGGAGTATAGGCGATTAGAATCATGAAGTGGTTATAATGAAAATCTCTTGTGAGGCAAGGGGACTGGAGTACTCTCAGTTATGGGAGGAACCATGATAAATCTTTTGTGTCTTATACTGTTATTTTATTTACATCTGTTATATCCGCTGCTAATGAATTAAACAGAATCGGACCACCAGTTCTGATTCTGAAACTCTGATCAGAAGCTAAATTAAAAGAAATGCAAAACACAATTCAACCCCCCTTCTTGTGTACTTTTCACACCTTCAATTGAGGCAGCCATGTGGCAAATGACATGTCCCACGTGCCAACAGACACAAAGACTAATTCTTGGGGATTTTGTGAAGATGGCGTTCGCTACCCCTACATGGCGGTCGACATCTTTACGTTGGACGCCCCAGTCAATGGGCAGTTGGAGAATCATCCCACTTTCTCCTTTTTTCCCTCACACGAATCCAGAAGTGGCTACTTAGTTTTCAAGGCTCAGTACTAGTAAAAATAGGACCTAGTTTTCACCATATGAACCATCCAAGCTTAGCAACAACCTTAGGTATAAATTCACTGATAAAATCAACAATTCTTCACACCGGAGGATTATTCCATCATCGTTGTATTTTAGTTGGGAGCACTCTTTATTTTATTGTTTTAATCTTGCCGTTATTTACATTCCGCCGAAGTTATTTACTTTATTGTTTTAATCTTGCCGTTATTTACATTCCGCCGAAGTTATTTACTGTATCAGAATTCAAGTCTTCGATTGGAGTAGGTTCTTATTAATTTCAACAGTATTTACTTTTTATTCGCCATGTTCATTTACTTTCTTTATTTTATTTCCTTGCACGTTTAATTCATGCTTTACTTTGTTTACTTTCCTCGCACCTGTTTATTTTGTTTATTTTATCTGGACTGCTTTACTTTTGTTAATTTCACTACACCGCTTACTTTGATTAATTTTATCGCATGCCCTTTATTTCAATCAAAATAATTATTATTGTTTAATACCTTTTTCCAAACAAAAGCTAAAATGTTTACTGTTACCATGTTCAACTAATTTCGTTAGTGCTGGAATATGAGGACCGTCACTTCGACGGTACTCCATCTGTTGTTTCTATAGAATTACTATTGGGGTTGTTTTGTTTTTAATACAATTTTTCCGTAATTAATTTGATCGATTACTACGAAAGTAGAACCGTGACACGTCGGGTAAGATTGAAAGCCTTCTGATACTTAAGATAAAAATTGATTAGTTTTTGATTAATAAAAGCCATGAAAGCACTTTGTTAATTAATCAGGAGAGTTTAATATTACTAGAAGGTGTTTTTGAAACTATTTGCGGACGCATTTATAGGTTTAGAATTCGGTTGGCCGAGCATATGTCGGAAACCCTTTTAAGTTAAAGTTTCCAATCAAGTTTACTTTTCAACTGAGCTAAAGAGGTGATTACTAAAAAAGGATTTTCTACTTTAACGCAATACGCAACCAGTTACGCGTGAGCGGGCGATGTAGATTTAAAGATTAAATCTGGTTCCGAAAAATCGAAAGTGACGGTTCCTTTTTAATTAAGTTCATTTTCTCGGAAGAAAATATTACCCCGTAAGTAGTTCTATTTAGAGATAATAGGAGTATAGTTGATTGACGAAAGCCCCATTTCAGTATTGCACCTTTGAATTTATTAAATCCTTGCTATTTTATTTTGTTTCCTTTCCCTAATCTGTTTACGATCGCCTTAGATAAACATCGTAGCAATAAAATATGATAGATTGACCATTAGGTCTCTGTGGGATTCGACAACCTTTGATATTACTCTGATACACTCCATATACTTACGGATAGCATGTATCACGAAGCTGAAATATACTCGACATAACAAGAAGAGATCACAACTACCGATTCCTTCTTTGAACATCGTGAGTCCGAACATAAAGATGTATCCAGTTGTGTATTTTCTATCATCTTTATCTTTGCACCATTTAAAATCAGTATATCTGAGTAAATTGAACTTTCTACCCTTGTCTGTTGCGGGAAACAAAAGTCCGCTGCCAATAGAACATTTGACTTATCTTAGAATCCTCATGTGTGCTGCCAAGTGAGGCACTTTTGATCTCTTCATGAATCTACTCACAATTAAGACACTAAAAGCCAAACTTTGTCTCGAGTTACACAAGTAACATATGGATTCAATCAGTCTCTAATACTAATTTGAATTAACATCTGACATGTACTGTTCAAAAGTATAGGTGTGTGTGTGTTCCTCCTGGTAGGGCAGGGGGACTCAGAGGCCTTTTTAAGTGAATAATAAATAAAGTAGGTTAGGACTTGCTGTCATACCCTAAATTTTAACCCTAGATTTCATCATCATTCTAGGAGCATCAAGCATTACATTACTAACCCTAATATTATACAATTGCTTTCTTGTCTTGTATCATTTGAATTAGGGTTTTGGCTCAAGAGAATCAAGAGGATCTTTGTTTGATCAGTCAATGTTTTGGATTAATCATCAACCAACCAAGTGGGTATACACTCAAGATGCCTCTCTTCATCAAGAATCAAGTGCAAATTGGTCCTATTACAAGTTCCTTGAATCTCAATTTCATCTAGCCCCAAATTAGGGGTTTGCCTGAAAAAGTCATTTGTGCCTTTGACTTTTGATCAAAGCATGATCCCAAGCCTTGGGACATGACTCAATGTAGCGAGTGATTTTTGTCGGTGATGCGACCACCTTATCGCTGGTTTTTCGGCTTCTCCCCACAATGAGGAGAGGGTGCTACTTTCTGATTTCTTATTTATCCCGTGAAGCTGGAAGGGAAAGGGAAGCTATCTAAAACTAACCTTGCACGGGATTGTTTAACTGAACAAACGCTTTAAAGAGATTGGGGGTCTAGGGTCAGGTTATACAATAGGGAGTTGTCAATTGCCCATCCTATATGTGGTTATCCACGGGTTGTTAGCTTTAGGTTTCGCTTTGTACTTGATAGTGTTTATCCGTTAATGGGTTGGGAAAGTTTCTTGGGAAATATGAGAGAGTGAGTGAGTTTTTTTGATGTTCAGGTGTTTTTGGTAAGGTACTGGACCTAAGTTTTGATTGATATGAAGGTACTGGACCTAGAGTTTTTGATTAGTATGCTCGCTAAGATTTCGCAATCTTATGCCTATGTATTCTCGTTTAAATAAAACACGAAAATCAGAGCAATCGTAGTTCCTCCTATTCTAAGGGAGGAAAAAGATGTTTGGTGTCTTGTTCAAAGCCCAAGATTGAAGCTAAAAGGTTGAGTATTTATGTCTTATTTAAAGCCCAAGATTGAAGCTAAAAGGTTTGACTGAGAGAGAATTTGTCACCTCTAAAGGGAGACATCTTGTCTGTTTATCACAACTGTTGGGCGACTGTTTATAAAGGAGAATTTTTGTGTGCCTTGATCAAAGCCCGAGGTTGAAGCTAAGAGGTTGATTAACTTCACTAGGGAAGTCCTTATACAAAGCCTAAGAGGAGGCTGGAAAACACTGACTCAACAAGAGGTGTTTATCTGTCTTGTACAAAGCCCAAGATTGAGGCTAAGAAGAGACGGACTCTTTTGGGGGATATCATTATACAAACCCTAAGAGGAGGCTAACAGTGGATTTTGACTCCGCCGGGGAGCTTTGTATGTGTCTAGTACAAAGCCCAAGATTGAGGCTGAAAAGAAACTGACTATGTGGGAAAGAAATCCTTATCTGTCTTGTACAAAGCCCAAGATTGAGGCTAAAATGACTCGACTGACTCAGCCGAGGGTATTATAGGTGTCTTATACAAAGCCCAAGATTGAGGCTGAAATGAGTTTAACTCTGCTGGAGAGTGTTATCTGTCTTATACAAAGCCCAAGATTGAGGCGGAAATAAGTTTGACTTAGCTTAGGAAATTTATTTCTCAGAGCCTAAAGGAGGCTAGGAGGAACTATCTCCGCTGGGGAAGATATTTGTCCTAAGCTTAAGAGAAGGTTATGAATATTTATGTCTCGTACAAAGCCCAAGATTGAGGCTAAAAGGGTTTGACTCAACAAGAGAGTGCTTTTATCTGTCCTGTACAAAGCCCAGGATTGTGGCTGAACTAGCTGGAGAAATCATTATACAAAGCCTAAGAGGAGGCTAACTTTTGCTAGGGGAAACCTTTGTACCAAGCCTAAGAGGAGGCTGGAAAAGATTGACTCAACAAGAGAGTGTTTTTATCTGTCACGTACAAAGCCCGAGATTGAGGCTAAAAGGGTTGACTCAACAAGAGAGTACAAAAAGGTGATTGACTCAACAAGAGAGTCTGAAAAGTTGATAGACTCAATAAGAGAGTCTAAAAAGGTTAGCTTCGCTGAGGAGAATCATTGTACAAAGCCCAAGAGGAGGTTGACTTCGCTGAGGAAGTATCATTATACAAAGCCTAAGAGGAGGCTATCTTCCTGCTGGGGGTTATTGAGATCCCGAGGCAGGTCCAAGTGGGGAATCAACTCTTGCTAAGGGTTACAGAAGAGTTGAGATGTCAGATGCCTTGAGGCTCATATTTGGGATAGTGTTATACTGATGATAAACTGACCCTGGCTAAGGAATTTTAGGAGAGAGACTGGGGTTTAGAACCCAAGGGTTTTAACTCTACTGGAGATTGATCAGATGATCAGGGTTTCTCCTATGTTCGTAGGGAACTTGAGAATTTCTTTGAGACTCAAGGGGAGATTTAGACTGTCCAAGTCTACTGGTGTGGAAGAGTCCGTCTTTGTACGATGCCAAAGAGGAGGCAGGTGCTTTAAGGGATGAGAATCAACCCTAAACTAGTTTGATGTTTTGACACTGGAAAGACTGCTCTAGCAAAGGATGACTAAGTTCTGTCTTATACCTTTAAGAGGTCTTTAGGGTCCTTGTATTAAGCACAAGAGAAGGCATGAGAACTTCTAAGAAGCCGGAGGGTCCTTGTACAAAGCCCAAGAGGAGACGGAGATGCTTTTAGGAAGCCTGTGGGTCCAAACTTAAGAAGAGTTCAATAAAAGTTTCACCGAGAATAATCTTTTCTATAATGAACAGTTCTAGGGTTTGAAGAAATTCAAGAGAAGTTTCACCGGGAATTAATCCTCTCTGGGGAAACTGAATTTCTTTGACAAGTTCTAATAGTGACAGTCTGAGAAAAGGTTCATCGAGAATACTGACTTTCTCTTTGTTCCATATTGTTTAAGCCCAAGAGAAGGCAAGACTGTATCTGGAAATCCTATGGGGATCTAGTTTTGACTGTATTAAAGGGTGACCAACTGGCTTTACCTAGTTCTAGACCTAGTTTCCGGGGAAAACTCTAAATAACTATACTACTATATATACAGTTGATATATGACAAGTGTTTAAAAGGATATGAAAGAAGACTTACAGAGGAGCAGCTTTCCACAATACAGTTATATATATATTAAAGCATGTAAATGAAAGCGGATAAAACTTACGGGTGAGCAAGCTTCCATGTTGTATTGTTAGTTGTTCAAAGAAATTAAAGAAAGTTTTGATAACAACATATATATTTGAATCTAAATCAAAAGAGAAGTTGTTTTTGAAAAGATTGTTGGGGCTTATACTCAAGGAGAGGCCCAAGGTTTAATAGTGATTGCACCGTTGTTTTGAAGATCGTCTCAGGACTTATACATGGCTGAGGCCCAAAGAGGTTTATTTACAAAAGGGTTGGGTCTTACAACTCAAGGAGAGGCCCAAAGAGTTTGAAAATGAATAAAGATGGGTCTTATAGCTCAAGTAGAAGCCCGGTTGATTTTGTTAAAAAGACGACGACCGCGCCGAACTTTTGAAAATATATAGAGGGACTTATACAATGTGTGAGGTCCAAAAATGATTTATTTACAAAGGGATGGGACTTACACTCTATCAAGAGGTCCAAAGATTTATTTTTGTACAAGTGATGGGCCTTACAACTCAGGGAGAGGCCCAGGTGATTTGGTTTTGAACTGGCGATTGCGCCGAGATTTTTGAAAACACAGTGAGACTTATACATTGTCTGAGGCCCAAAACGGTTTTGGTTAAGAAAGGGATTGGGTCTTATACTCTACTAGAGGCCCAAATAGTTTAAAAATTTAAAATCAAGAGGAAACCCTAATTTTAAATTAAAATGTTATTTTTCAAAGGAAATTAAATGAAAAAATGATATAAAATACCAAATATATTCAAAAATAAGTCGTACATCTTGAAAAATATTTTGAAAAGTCATGTTTAATCATATGAAAGTTTAAAATTCAATTGGTTTTGAAAGATCAAAGTGGGAATTCCATTTAAAAATGTTTAAAACCATTAAAATGAAATTAATTACAAAAATTCTAACTATATTAAATAAATAATATAAATTGGATTTTTTTTTTGTAAAATAAAATATTTAAACATTTTAGTGAATTTTGAGAAAAAGAATCAATTCAAAAACATAAATATTCAGAGAGAAATTAATTTTTGAATCAATTAACAAAAATAAAAAAATATTCAAATATTCAAAAATTTGAAAAAGGGCGCCAAGAACACCAAGTTCTTGCCCGCGCCCTCTGTTTTTCCAGATTTGCATTTTCTCACTTTTCTCCATGATTCCTCAATGGTTTTGCACTATTCAAGTACCAATCTTGCTCTTTTTTGAACAAGGATCACAACCATATAGATTAATTGCATTTATTTTGAGTATTGAGTGAGAAAACAGAAGAAAATCACAAGAACCCTAATTTCAGCATGAACACCATGAAATTCCATACACGACTTATTCATGGCAATTGACTAAGGGTTATTACTCTATACATGATTAGGAAAATATGGCAAAATTATTGTGCAGTAAAATATGCATGCATTATGGAGTTTGAAGAGTTCATGATTACCTCTTGCAGCTGGTGATCGAGTTCTGAGTTAGAGGTGTTACAGCTAGGTTCCAATGATCTGGACAGCTTCCCTAGGTGCCAAGGATTGTGTTTGAATGCTTGGAATTAATGGAAATGATCTGGAACTTGAGATGGTACCCCAACTGCAAATTTGTCAAGAACTTGAGCAATTGGCTGGTGATTTTGAGAATCTGATGTTCCAGATGTGATTTTGTGTTATGGATCACTTCTATATGTTATATGTGAGGTGTGTGTGTGAGAGGTTTGGTTGGAATTGCTCTCAAACTCAAAACCCGATAGTGACTTGAGTTAGAAGGAAAAATTGGAGTGAAAGTGGTGATTTTGAGGAAAGCATCAGTTTGGGTGCTTTGGTGTACTCAAACTGATCACAAATGAGCTCTATTCATAGTAGAGCAAGTTTGTTTTGCAAGCAATTGGGAATGGCAACTGCAGCAGGCCTTTGGCCAATTGTGATCAAATGGAATCTCAAGTTTCCTCTAGCCATTGACTTGAGATTAGAGCACAAGCTTTGTAGCTTTGGTTCAGAGATAAGCCTTGACTGAATTTAGTTGGAATAGGCTCAGTTCATGCCACCTTGGTGTATCCATTGAATGCTTGGAAACAAAATTGGAGTCTTGGCACTTTTTAGCTCTTTTAGGTTTGGCATGGCTATTGTAGATTCTTGTTTTATCCCCTTCTTGTTTTATCCTCAGATCCATTGAATAGGCTCAGATCATTCCCTTCTTGTTTTATCCTCAGATGTGTCCAAATTGATGATAACGCTTGGATTTATCAGATTTGGACAAATCGAGCCAAAGGCACAAATTCTGCCTTGTAAAAACCAGTTCATGATGCCATGTTCCAACGGTTGTATCTCCTTTCTCAAATTGAATTTGGAGATGATCTGGTATTTGTTAGAAAGCCCTTATGGCACACTTTAACTTTGATGTCCACCCCAGACCTGGTTTGACTTGGATCAAGGTGAAAACTGCCCCTACATTTTGGAAAAAGTAAGGCAGATTTTGACTTAGTGAAAATTTCACCAAGTGTTGGAAAAATGTCATTTTCATGTAGAATTGGAATGAGGTGTAGTTGAAGCTTTTGTAGAGTGTAGCAAGACCTACAAATCCAGCTTTGGATCATCCAAAATGGTTGCTTGGATCTCAAATTATGGTCCTTGAAAGTTGGTACCCTAGCCACTTTGTTCCATAACTTAGAAAAATTCTAAGTTTTTTATGGTTACCCCTTTTACAAGTTAACTCACTTTCTTTAATTTTTCTTGATGAATGATGATTCAAATCACATATTAACATTGTTTTAGGGTCAAGGAACCATAATTGTGAAAAATTCCAAAAAGTTAAACTTGATTTTGTGCACAGTTGACTTTTTATCGAATGAAATCCAAACTGTGCGATCCTTTGTGAAATAAAGTCCTTGACCTGAACCAAACCTAATGGATATATTCCATAGGTGTTATAGGGTGTATTGAATCATGTCCCAAGGTTTGGGAGCATGTCTTGGTCAAAAATCAAAGGTACAATTGACTTTTTTTCCTCGAAATCCTAATTGTGGTCCTGATGAAATTGAAACTTGTGGATCAAGCTTCTTGGATAAATCCATTGTTGCAAATGGATCAATGTAATGTATTGGAGACCTTCATATCATGTCTTGAGGTCTTGGCTCAGGTTTTGTCCAAAAAGTCAACTTAGGGGTGAATTAGGTTAAGAAACCCAAATTCCTGATTTTTGGTAAATGCATCCCCTGAGGTTAAATTGACTTGATGATTGGGTCCATGAGGTCCCTTGGAATATCTTGGATCATGCTTTGAAGCATTGGCTCATTGTTGGTTCTTGGATTGGCTAGAATTTCGGTAAAACAAAGTTGTTCAATGTCTGATGGTTGATGTCATGACATTGAGTCTTAACATTGGATAATATAAGTGTTTAAGTTGGATGTCTGATGTTACATGCGATGTTGTGCCATCAGGTATGCAGAAGATTAATAACATCAGGTTTAGTGATGTTGTTAGGGTTTGCGTTTTAGCTGGATATTGGGAGAGCGGTTAGTCTCATTGGATGCGGATATATTGGGATAGATATTCTCTGTTGCATAGAGATTTGATGCAGATTTGTAGGGAGGTTTAAAGACTGAGATTTAAAAATATTTTAGGGATAAAATCTGTTTTGAAGATTCAGTTTTAAATAACAAATCAGGTCAGGTATTGCACAGGATCCAAGCCCAATTCAGATGGCTATATGAAGCGCATCAACCAAAGGAAGAAGACACAGAAAGTAGACAGAAGATAGAGAGCTTTGACTGGAGGTTAAGCATTGTCTTTGCACGAGCATTGTGTTAACCATTCAAGTGTGAATTGGTGAGTGTAATCTGTCCTCTCTAGAGTTGTGAAGCAAGAGAGTTTTGTAACTTGATCAAAGCTGTGAAGCAGGATCAAGGTGTTTCTCAAAGTGTTAGATCTTTGAGAGGTTTTAGGGATTGAGTAGTGTTCTCATACCTAAGTGGGCTCTTAGGTAGAAAGTTCATTAGTAGAAATTAAGTTTAGGAGATTGTCAACTAGGTTGTTGAGTCTGTAAATTAATTCTACAAGTAGTGAATTTCATCCCTGGCTTGGTAGCCCCCAGATTAAGTTGTTGAACTGAACTGGGTAAACAATTCTTTGTGTACTCTGCTGTTGTTTTACTTTGTCCATTGCAGAGTGTGTTGTTGTGACATCACACATAACATCACATATCTGGTACCAGAATTTCAATTGGTATCAGAGCAGGCATCCTGCTATGCATCTGGGTGAGATCTAGGGCTGATACTTTCTGGTAAGATGGACAAGGAAGTTGGTGGATTTGTGAATAGACCCCCTATTTTGGATGGCTCTAATTATGATTATTGGAAACCAAGGATGATCACCTTTTTGAAATCCTTGGACAGCAGGGCTTGGAAGGCTATCATAAAAGAATGGAAACAACCTGTTGTGTTTGAGAAAGATGATGCTGGGAAAGATAAAGAAGGCACCTCAAAGCTGAAGCCTGAAGAAGAATGGACCTAGGAAGAAGATGAGCTTGCCCTTGGTAACTCTAAAGTCCTAAATGCTATCTTCAATGGAGTTGATAAGAACATCTTCAGGTTGATTAACTCATGTGAAGTTGCTAAGGAAGCATGGGATATTTTGAAGGCTACACATGAAGGATCATCTAGAGTTAAGATGTCAAGACTTCAGCTTCTAACATCAAAGTTTGAAAGTCTAAAGATGAAAGAAGATGAAACTATTGATGACTTTCATATGAGTATTCTTGAGCTGTCCAATGCCTCTAGTGCTCTTGGAGAAAAGATGACTGAAGAAAAGCTGGTGAGGAAAATCCTTAGATCCCTTCCCAAGAGGTATAAGATGAAGGTGACTGCAATTGAAGAAGCTCAAGACATCTGCAAGATGAGGGTTGATGAGCTTATTGGATCTCTTCAAACATTTGAGCTAGGGTTAAGTGAAGAGGAACCTAAGAAGAAGTCCAAGAGTATAGCCTTGGTTTTTAGTTCTGATGAAGCCAAGAAAGGGAAAGAGGATGATTCTCAGGAGGAGCTATCTCAGGCTATTGCTATGCTAGGAAGACAGTTCAACAAAGTGTTCAAGAGAATGGATAGAAACTACAAACCCAATGTTAAGAACATCTCCTCTAAAATCAGCAAATTAAAAGAGAAGGATGAAGAGAAGATTGCCCAAGACAAAGGGATTCAATGCTTTGAGTGTGAAGGTTATGGACATGTCAAGAAAGAATGTCCTACATTCCTTAAGAAGCAGAAGAAGGGCATGACAGTTTCCTAGTTTGATATTGACAGTGAAAGTGAAGAAGAGTCAGCCAAGCATGTCAGAGCGTTGACAGGGACATGTGTGTCTGATGGAGAATAAAGTGATGAGGAACTGACTTTTGAGGAGTTAGCAACCTCCTATCATGAGTTATGTCTAAAGAGTGCAGAAATCTATCAAGAAAGTGAAAAACAGAAGAAACATATTGTTCAGCTTGAGACTGTCAAAGGTGATCTTGAAAATGAAGTCTTGTTGGTTAAATCTCAACTTGATCAAATGACCAAATCTGTTAGGATGCTGAACAGTGGTACATACACACTTGACAAGATCCTTCAGACAGAAAAGGTTGCTGGAGATAAGTCAGGCATAGGATTTGTGGTTGAGGAAAAGGTATCTGCTGAAGCAAGCACTTCAGGAACCAAGAAGGAGATGTCTCAACCAATGTGTAAACATCACACAAAGAAACAGGATCCTAAACCTAAGTAGGTAGCTCATCCACAACCTCAAAATGTTGGGAAGAGGCAAGCTCATGGTCCTCATCAAAGGAAGGCACATGTTTCTGGAGCTAGGCAGTATATGCCTCCACAATATCATAAGAGCATGCGGGCTTCTAGGTTCAAACAGAACATGTTCCATCAGATGTCTCAACATCAGGGAAACATGTATGGCTATCGATATAATAATGATGTGCCTTATTATTATGGAAGAATGAAGCCTCATCACCATAGAAGACAGCAAAAAGGACAACATCCTTACCATAGAAGATAGTCAAACTATGGGAGAAGAAGACAACATTATAGGTGGCAGCCATAGCAGTATCATCATCAAGGTGGCAGAAGGTTTAACCACTTCAGAGAAGACAGAGTTAGGTGCTTTTACTGTGGCAGATTTGGACACATGCAGTTTTCTTGTTTCAAGCTACATGGTTATCCCAAGTCTAACCCTCAACCCAGATAGAAGGTGAACATGCCCAAGGTTGTTAAGCAGTGGGTTCCTAAAGAAGAGGTTAAATGTCTATTGGCTCAATTTTCAGATGGACACTCTACTAAGGATGGATGGTACTTTGACAGTGGATGTTCAAAGCACATAACTGGATTCAAAAACCAATTGGTGGATGTCAATTCTTGCTCATCAATTGATGTTACTTTTGGAAATGGAGAGAAAGGGGTGGTAAAAGGTGTTGGAAAAGTGAAGTGTCATGATGGACCTGATCTTGACAATGTGTTACTCGTCAAAGGTTTGAGTGCTAACCTGATTAGCATAAGTCAGCTCTGTGATGATGGATGTAAGGTCAGCTACACCAAAGATGAGTGTGTGGTGACAAATGAGTAGAATGAGGTAGTGATGAAGGGAATAAGATGCAGAGATAATTGCTTTCAATGGGTACCTCAAGTGGACAGCTTATCTGGTGATGTTAAGGTTGATGTTGTAACATCAGATTGTGACAACAAGTGGGAAAGTCTGCTGAAAGGTCAATTAGGGTTAATTACTCTTAATGTGAATCCTTTTAAATTTTTAAAAGGAAAGTTAATTTGGAGGAAGAAACTCATTGATTGGTCTTTAAGGGATACACAAAATCAGGCGCCACACCTTAGACCATCATTCCCTATTGTAGCAATATCACGTTTCATCAAAGCTTATATCTCCCGACTGTTCATCTCCTTCAACAAGAAGAATCATCTGTCTCAGAACCTATACTGCCTCAAGGGAACCATGTCAAAGCAGATGTCTTCTCCATCAAAGAAATTTGTTTCTCAAAGCTCTTCGCGAGATAAAGCTAGGGTTTCTACAGAAGAGGGGTCTGCAGGAGAAGCTTTGAATGTAGAACCCATCTCCATGATGGTTCCTGAATCTGGTCTGTCAAGACCTTCCAAACTTCAACCCAAAAGGGCTGGAACTAAATTTAATGATAATGAGACTAAGAGGCTAGTCACTAGTGTACTTTTTAGCGATAAAACAACACCTAGGTCATCCACTTCTCAAACTGTTGAAGAAAAGTTTGATGTTGACAAAAGAATGGGTAATCTAGCTACCAAAATCCTGGACAAAGGTATACCTGTGAAAGGAATTTCTGTACCTTTGAATCAAATGCCTGCAGAAAAGGTAGACATGCAAGGAGTTGATTCAGATCTTCATAGACTTGCTATGTCTGTTATTGAAGATTCTGAAGTGGGAGTGGAAGAAGATGATGTGCATGAGGAAACTAATGTTAAGGCAGATGTTAGAACATCACCTGTTGAAACTACTCCTGGTGAAGAAAAGAATGAGGATGTGATCAATGTGGTTGATTTATCTGATGATGAAGTCATTGGAAATGCTGTTCCAAGTATTGCTAAGAGACTGAAGACAAGGAAAGGAAAGACTGTTGAATCCTCTCCAAAGAAGTCTTCTGAAGGCAAGAAGAAAATTGCTGTTGTTGGTCCTACAAAACCTTGGAGCAAGGTTTCTACATCCTCCAAAAAGAGGAAGATCAGGGAAGATTCTGATTCTGACTTTGATATTGAGGACGATGTTCAAGACATCACTCCTGTGAGAAAGTGAATCTTGAAGAGAATCTCTGACAAAGTCCCTGAAGTGCCAATTGACAACATTTCCTTTCATTATACCAGCAGTGCATCAATGTGGAAATTTGTATGTCAAAGAAGACTAGCCCTAGAGAGGGAGCTTGGGAAAGAAGCTTTAGAGATGGAGGATATTATGGAGCTGATGAAGGCTGCTGGATTGGTGAAGACTGTTTGTAGGTTCTCCAAGTATTATGACAGTCTGGTTAAGGAATTCATGGTCAACATTCCTATAAATATCTCTGACAAAAGGAGTGGAGATTTCATGAAGGTGTTTTTGAGAGGAAAATGTATTGGATTTTCTCCTAAGGTTATCAACAATTACCTAGGAAGAAAAGAAGAAGAGTTTACAGAGCTTGAAGTCACTGATAATGATGTCTGCAAGGAGATTACAACTGGTCAGGTAAAGGTTTGGCCATTGAAAGGGAAGTTGAAGGCTAGTAAACTTAGCATCAAGTATGCCATTCTTCACAAAATTGGAGCAGCCAACTGGGTGCCAACAAACCACAAGACAACAATAGCTGTTGGATTGGGTAGGTTTATCTATGCTGTTGGGAAGAAGATCAAGTTTGACTTTGGAAGCTACATCTTTGAGCAAGTGGTGAAACATGCTGAAACAAATGCTACCAGGTTACCTATAGCATTCCCATCCCTTGTTTGTGGAATCATCTTGGAGCAACATCCGGAAACTTTAACAAGTTCAGATATAGCTTGCAAGAGGGAGTCAGCCTTGTCCTTGCATCCTAAGTTGTTTGCTGGACATCATGTTCCAGACATTGTTGTAACATCAGATGCTGGTGGTAAAAAGAGTACCAAGGCTGAATTACTTAAAGAACTGAAGGCCACTTGCAAAGATCTTGATGAGGTCATTAGTACCAGCACAACAAGAAAGATGAAGATAGAACTGCTGATAAAATCCTTGGAACAAGGTGATGGTGATAAAGGTGCTAATGTCAATACTGAAAATTCAGAAACTGAAGATGATGAAGATGGGGCCAGCTCTGGTGAAGACTAGTTTCCTTGCTGCTTTTTCTAGATAGTAGTTTAGTTTTATTTTTTTTGTGCCTAATATGTAATTTGAATATTGTGCCTGTTTATGCACTATTTATATTTTTATGTTCTATGATTTGTCTTGTCTTGCAAGCTGACTTTAGACTGACAATGAGAGCTAGCTTAGTACTAACTGGTAGTTAGTAGGTGGTTGTCCAATTGTGGCTAAAAAGGGGGAGAGTTAGCCAAGAGTTAGTCAAGGTGTTGCAATGCCAAGAAGAAGAATTACTCATTGTGCAGCTAGTGTGATGCTGAAATGCAGATATTGAGGGGGAGAGTTGTTGAACAGTTGCTGGTATGTTGATTCTTGCTTTGAGGGGGAGCTTGCCCAATGCTGCTACTAGTTAGTGCTGAAGTATGTCGCAGAGTATTGGAGTGTGTACAACATGCTGAAAGCATTGTGAAGCTGTTATGAAGAAATGTTGCTACAAAGGTTGGTAAAATATTCATGTTTATCCGCTGCTGAAGTCTCTGATGGTGCAGAGATTTTTTTAGCCAAAATTAGCCAAAGGGGGAGATTGTTGGTTCTTGGATTGGCTAGAATTTCGGTAAAACAAAGTTGTTCAATGTCTGATGGTTGATGTCATGACATTGAGTCTTAACATTGGATAATAATAAGTGTTTAAGTTGGATGTCTGATGTCACATGCGATGTTGTGCCATCAGGTCTGCAGAAGATTAATAACATCAGGTTTAGTGATGTTGTTAGGGTTTGCGTTTTAGCTGGATATTGGGAGAGCGGTTAGTCTCATTGGATGCGGATATCTTGGGATAGATATTCTCTGTTGCATAGAGATTTGATGCAGATTTGTAGGGAGGTTTAAAGACTGAGATTTAAAAAGATTTTGGGGATAAAATCTGTTTTGAAGATTCAGTTTTAAATAACAAATCAGGTCAGATATTGCACAGGATCCAAGCCCAATTCAGATGGCTAGATGAAGCGCATCAACCAAAGGAAGAAGACACAGAAAGTAGACAGAAGATAGAGAGCTTTGACGGGAGGTTAAGCATTGTCTTTGTACGAGCATTGTGTTAACCATTCAAGTGTGAATTGGTGAGTGTAATCTGTCCTCTCTAGAGTTGTGAAGCAAGAGAGTTTTGTAACTTGATCAAAGCTGTGAAGCAGGATCAAGGTGTTTCTCAAAGTGTTAGATCTTTGAGAGGTTTTAGGGATTGAGTAGTGTTCTCATACCTAAGTGGGCTCTTAGGTAGAAAGTTCATTAGTAGAAATTAAGTTTAGGAGATTGTCAACTAGGTTGTTGAGTCTGTAAATTAATTCTACAAGTAGTGAATTTCATCCCTAGCTTGGTAGCCCCCAGATTAAGTTGTTGAACTGAACTGGGTAAACAATTCTTTGTGTACTCTGCTGTTGTTTTACTTTGTCCATTGCAGAGTGTGTTGTGACATCACACGTAACATCACATATCTGGTACCGGAATTTCACTCATGCTCAGAGGAAAATTTCCATCTAGAGGCCTTGGTTGACCAAAACCCTAATTTGGTGACACTGGCGATCTTGAGGCTTGATCCACTTGGAATGTTGCAACCTTGTACTTGATTCTTGATGTGGGAGTCCTCTTGATCCTTTATAGGTGTTTGAGAGTTTAGACAAGTTAAAGATCATGTCATTCCTTGATTGATCCTTTGTCTAAGGCTCTGAGAGGGCTTGAAACCCTAATTCTTGACT
This sequence comes from Lathyrus tuberosus, assembly GCA_022829125.1. Classification (NCBI taxonomy): domain Eukaryota; kingdom Viridiplantae; phylum Streptophyta; class Magnoliopsida; order Fabales; family Fabaceae; genus Lathyrus; species Lathyrus tuberosus. The sequence goes on from JALAZF010000661.1 coordinate 1,016,058, forward strand.
GTAGTGAATGCTCAAGCATCTCTGAGGAGACTGATGAGGCATAAAAGTACATCCATATTGTGGTGACAATTTTCACAATGATGGGAAATCTCGGTGGTCAAAATTTGGGGTATGACAGATGCCCCTATTTAATCCTCTTGGACCTGAAGGTGTGAATGGCGAAGGTATTCGGGCATTCGGGTGCAAGATGATTAAATATCAGAATACCCAAAATTTTGACAGTGGTTATGAATGGAAGTTTGTTCATCCATCTTGCCAAGCAATGATGCTTGGAAAAGGTAAAAACTTCCCCTCGATCCTGGTCTTTAGCCAAGGAACTGGTCTTAGTTTCTTTTGCCAATAAACTTCCCCTCGATCCTGGTCTTCAGCCAAGGAACTGGTCTCAGTTTCTTTTGTCAATAAACTTCCCCTCAATCCTGGTCTTCAGCTAAGGAACTGGTCTCAGTTTATTTTGTCAATAAACTTCCCCTCGACCCTGGTCTTCAGCCAAGGAACTGGTCTCAGTTTCTTTTGCCAATAAACTTTCTTGACAAGGGACGCTATTTGTAGCGGTTTTCATCAAACTTCTCGCCGAATTTTTCTGGGGAGATGCCATTTGATGGAAAAAAGTTTTGATGTCAGACTTGCTGGGGAACCCATTCGTCTGAGTTGTTGAGGTGCACAAACTTCTCTGTTGGAGACGCCATTTGTTGACTCAACTAGGGAAAACGAGTCTCTTGAGAGACTGTTTCCTGCTTGGGGATATTACATCGTAATTTTCCTCGAGATCTTCTCGGAGAAATGCCATGTGATGTAATCCAATTTGGTGGTGCTGATGACCTCATTAACATTGACTCTCTTGGGGAGAAAAATCAATGTGTTGCTTAGAGTCTTTGGTTGTGAGGCTTCCTCTGGGGATTTTCCTTAATCCGAGAAAGCAAAGATATCATCTTCAATGGTGAAGAGTGACATTTGTCGATTGCCTTCTTGTTCTTCAGAGGTTCAAGTTATCAAAGTGGTCGAGGACCATCTCCAATCCAGAAATAAACTGGGGGAGAGATTGTTCGGATGATACATTTCCTGACGAGGAAAGGACTGACAACTTGATTGAGAGGACTTTTATCACTAGGGGATAAGACCGACTAGAGTGATAGTGATGCAATATGAATATAAATGTAAATCAATAATGCATGATGTATGTATGTTTATGCTGACAAAACTGACGCGGCATACAGACTAATGGATGAACACGACTGGATACTCGGCCACTGCGGGGGATAAAAAGTATCACTGGTTCAAAATAGTAATTCTGCCTTGCATAGGAGAGATAGTCCCTGTGGGGAGCAACGTTGGTCGGGCTTAGGAGGTAAGAACTCTGTCGGGGATGTCGGACAGAATATTCGCATCTGACACAGTTGATCCTTCATCCAGGCGCACTGGTTTAGAAGGAGTACTTTGATTCTGCACTTTGAAGCTTAATCGCCTTTGGAGAAGCGATCGATGTTCTTTCGATGTTCAACAGTCAAAAGAATTGCCATCTTTATTTTAAAAGCATAAAAAGTTTGACAAGTAAATTCATTTTTGTTTTATTTCAAGAATCGTTGATCATATTAAAACGTCATTCTATAAATAAAAAACAAATGAGAATTGCAAACAAAAGCACTAGGGCTCAAATTTTATTGATAGGATGGAAATCAGCCAAACGCGTGATTCCATGGAGCATTTACAAAGTTAGAAAATGGTAATTTAAGGGAAAAGGGCTACATTGAAATATAATGACCACTATCATTATACCAACTTTGAATTCTGGACATCCTGAGCTTCTGTCGAAAATGACCTTGACTGGAGTTTCTTCTGATGGATGGCATGACTGCTGCCGGGGAATTTTCCCCTTTGTTAGACGTAGTTACTTGCCATGAATCCCTAACTTTTGCTTGGATTGTACTTTGAGGTTTTCAATCCATCTGGATGATTTTTTATTATGTCTCTAATTTTTTCCTGGACCGCCCTTTTGGGGTTTTCAATCCACCGAGACGTTTTTTTTTTATTTAGGAAAAGTATTTCTTGACTACATCAACATTTTTGGGGTAGGCAAATTCTTCTCCATCCATGGTTGCAAGTCTCAAGGCGCCGCCTGAGAAAGCTTTCTTGACCACATAGGGGTCGTCATAATTCGGAGTCTATTTGTCCCGGGAATCAGTGAGAAAAGATTGTATCTTCTTGAGCACGACGTCTCCTTTCCTGAAGACCCGAGGTTGAACCTTTTTTTCAAACGCCTTCTTCATCATTTGCTGATATAACTGACCATGGCATAGTGCCGTTATTCGCTTTTCTTCGATCATATTTAGTTCATCGTGTCGGCTTTGGCACCATTCAACCTCTATTAGCTTAGCTTCCATCAATACCCTGGTTGATGGGGTCTCTACCTCTATGGGGAGTGTTGTACCCCAAATTTTACCTCTTAGAAGTCATAACATCTTTCATTGACATATAGGTTCAATCATCTATGCATTATTTGACTAACCCACATTTTGCAGTTTGTTTCTCTTATGTCTGAAATTAGGGTTTACACAGAGAGATTCACGGCCTCCTAAGGTATTCTCTGGCTCCATATAATCATCACAAAGATTCACCAGTAGTTTGGAACCAAGATTCCAAGACCCTGAATCAAGTCAAGTCAATAAAGGATCACCAGACCAAAAGGTGGAATTAGGGTTTTAACCTGAGGAATCATTGAAGAATTTTGCCCTGCTAAGTCAAGATTTGATTGGTTCATCAACCAATTGATCTTTCCTACATTCAAGAGGTCTCATTCAACAAGAATTCAATATCATTTAGCTCTCATCATGAGTAGTTAGAGCCACAGTTTCACGTTGCCTCCAAATTAGGGTTTCTCACCTTTGAAGTTTATGATTGACAAGCGTCGTTCGGTTGAGTCTCTAGAGGCTAGCAGGTTCAATGTGTGTGCAAGTACTGATTTGATGGTCAGGATTTTCGCCTTTGGTATAAGGATTCGTCAGGTTGTTCAATCAAGATCATTCCAGGTTGAATTTGAGTTTGTGGAGGATCGGTGGCGGTCAAGTGCGTTTGTGGAATTTTTAAATATTGTGGAGGCATGTTACCTTTACCCATTTTTCAAACAATCCATTCTCTAAATCAATATCCATACCTATATCCATAAAAATCCACCTCTTTCTTTTAAATCCATTTCCAAATTCAAATTGCATTTTATCCATTTACTCACTATTATCCAATTTCTATTCAAATGTATTTTATCCATTCTTCTTTTTAATTATCCAATGTCATTCCATATCATCTAAATCCATTTTTTTTACAAATCCAATTCAAATCTATACCACATGTAACTTATACCACATTACAAGCCGAATGTTATCACAAACCATCTCAAGATAATATGACCCAAAAAAATTACTTTTTGCTTGCACCAGTACATTCCAAGCGAACCACAATCCTCAAAGTTTGAAAAGGACATGTCCATGCCAAACTACATGTTGCAAAATCCTGCGTTACATCAACAGCATGAGAAAGCAACCTCACTCTAACCTTGACCAACTGACCCACACAACTCTCCAAATTTGACCTGCGAACAAGCTGCAAAAGTTCTGCTACTATCCTGCTACAACCTGCCATCAAGCAACAACAACAATTCAAGACAACAACTTTTCCTACGGTTGAAAGCAACATCATAGACAAACCTCCCTTTTGAACCTTTATTAATTACCTTCTTCTGGACCCGTGATGGGGGGGACCAACACGCTTTCCTCTCGTCGAATTACTTTTGATGTGCTGCTCGTAAATCCAGACGAACCAACAATCACCAACAATGAGAGCATAAACAACAAATATCAGAACTTTCACACAAGAGATCTTCAACAATTTCTCATACCTTCTCCTTTGTTTGACAAATCGTCAACACACAAAAAGCACATCACCACCCAACAACCATCAAAACCAACAATCAAAACAACAGCCCTCACTCAAGAAAAAACAATACTTCCTCCTTTCATTGTTTCTGCCAAAACACCATCAGAAGCTGTTTCTCTCATTACTTTTCACGACAAAACCACATCCTCTTTTCATTCCCTCCCTTTTGAACAGCACCATAAACTTTTTCCTCTTGGTATGACAACAAACCATTAGAACCATAATAACCACCTGAGAACCACCAATACAACAGCCATCAACAACATCAACACAACATGAACAGAACCTCTGTCATTCATACACATCACTCGAAGTGGTAGAAAAGGAGCTTGTAAGCCGCTGAAGGAAAGACGAGGTGCACACTTCAAGTGTTTTGAAGATCACTATCATTCAAAAGGAGGTGGGATTTCTAAGCTCCAAGAGGAAGAAGAAGTGGACTTGACTCCACTTGGTAAGTTCACATCATGCCATTATGCTTCCATGATCAATGCTTAGCTATTTATGACTGAACCCATTGTTTCTATGTTGTGCATCTGAATAGTTTAAATGATAGTGTGAATGGTTAGGGAGATTGCATTATCTTTTGTTTTGTTAAGAATATGTCAGTTTTGGAACACATGTTTTCATGCCTTTTTCTCCAAGCTTTAGTTGTTTGATTTTGTTGTTGAGGGTTTAGAGGTATTCTACTATGAAAGCACTACAGGATGATGCTTTATTTCGTGACTTTTGGTTAAGATTTAAGGTCGTAATCGTTTGAACAAGACGAGGATACGCCATGACCATCTGCTGCTGTTTCACGATAGTTATAGGATTTGTTTCATGCATGCATGAAGAGGGTGGAGGCGTGGTGAGCCGGGATTGGTCAGGATTTTGCTTTGTCGTTTTGTGACTTAATTAACATGTGACCGGTTGAGCCAAATGTTACATATGTTTTGTACGCGTTACATTTTCATTGTCACTTTGCTGAATTTATTTCGCTCCCTTCAGACCATGGGCCTTGCCCAAATGCTACTCGCACCCCCACTGCAACAGGTCCATGCGCCTGGCAATGCAACTCTGTTCATATTAAATTCATTAAAACACCCCCTCTGATTTTAATGGTCCTAAGCATTTTATTTTTCTTTTTTTATCCAATCCTATTTACTTAAAAATATTTTCTTTTGTCCAAATTCCAGAAAATTTCACAAATACATTCTAATGTATAAATTATTTTTTATAATTTTTATTTTGGTATTTATTTCTAAAAAATTACAAAAACATGAATATCCTCTTGTTTAATTTTTGAACCTCTTTTGAAAATCAACTTTTCTTGAGAATCTTTTTGAGAGCTTTTCTTGGAACGTTTTGTGACATATAAGAGGTTGCTCCTTGACCTTAGATATAGTCATTTTATTAGGGTTTTATTTGTACCTTTGTGGTTTTGTTGCTAAGCCTCATCTCTTGGAGGTTTTGTCTTTGATTTCAAACTTTTGAGGATGCTATCTTTGTCACACTTATGTGTTCACCTATCCATGCTTGTTGTGAATTATCTCACTATCTTTTGCCATATATTGATGTTTGAATTATACTTTTGATGAATCATGTCTAATTGTTGTATACCTCCTTTAAGTTCTCGACTCATATTGTCCATTTAACTCAATCCCCTTGTGACATACTTGTTCACAAGAAGTTACTTCCCTCCTTCCAAAGGAAAGTCTCTCTATTGACCTCAAAGTCATAGATAGCTTATTACCGTCCCTTGACCTCATAGTCATAGGATCCACTCTTGACCTCATAGTCATAGAGCCACCTCTTACCTTTGACCTCAAGGGTCCTACCTTGGCCTCATAAGAGCCATTTCCCACCTTGGCCTCATAAGAGCCTTTCCCTTGTCTTGACCTCATAAGAGCCATTGAGTCATAACTTAGCAATAGGATAGAGTTTATAAACTCTATGTGGGCTCATCACATTGAGTATCCACTTTTTCCCACTATAACTTAGACTTAGAGAGTTTCTTAAAACTCTAAAATGAGCTCACACTCATTTCCCCTTGGAACTTTGGCCATAGTCAATGGTTCCTCAAATTCACCCTTAGTTAGGTGAACTACAGTTGCTCTGATTCTTTAGTCAGATACGTAGGCACAAGATGCAACGTCTTGGCGAGCAAACTTAGTGTACATACCCTTAGGTCTTTACCCTCACCTTTAGCACATATATCCTTAGCAAGAAAACATAACATAACATAAACTAAGCAAGAGGTTCCTGTAGAGTACTACAGATATTAAGGGTGCTAATACCTTTCCTTAATATAACCAACCCCCGAACCTTAGATCTCCCCCCTTTAGGTTTTCTCGATCTTGAACCTTTCCTTTGGATAAATCAAAGTCGGTGGTGAATTCAAAGAAATGCAATGCAAGTTAATTAATAGCTTGTTATCTGATTCTCAGCGCAACAGAAATGGCGACTTCACTGGGGACATAATTTTTTAGGGTTAAGCCCACCTTGTTTGCATTTGTGTTATTTATGTTTTGCTTGCTTGTTTGTACATATTCATGTATGTATATATCTGTATATCTGTTTGCTTGGGATCTTCTGTGTGCAGGGTGCTACTTTTGAGTGGTGAGGATAAGTTCTAACCCGAACTTGAGAGTACACATATGATAGGATCGTGGACATAGTTAAGGAGACTTCGAGGGAGTAATCCCAAAGGAGTTGACTTGAAGTTCCACACTCAGTTGAGGTCCTCTCAAAGGTTGGCATATGTTGAACGAGCTATCATGAAAACGTTGCCACCTTCGACCTAGGTGCCAGTGATTCTGATGACCTTTAGTTACCCTTTTACCCCACTTGGCCTATTTAAGATGTAGTACGATGATTATGAGGGAGTAATCCTAAATGATTGCTACGCAATACTACACTCAGACGAGACTCTCTTAAGAATATTATTGATTACCAAGTAATTGGGAAGTCGATAATATCTGAAAGATGGGTTGTCGACTCTGGGAACTTTTTAGAACCCTGTTCTGCAGATGAAAACCCATAGTACACACCTTGTGAAATGGGTAGACCATGGCTTTATGCTCGTGATATTCAAACCTAAACCCTATCTTGCGTGTTTGTGCATACATTTATACATTCATGATAGCCCTTTAGTTTCAAGGAACTCAGACGTTTATTTCCTTTGTAAAGATCAACAGAGATTATGATTTTAAAAATAAAACTCCCCAGTTTTTCCACAAATTTTTTGCAACTTGCCTTTGAGTCCCTTGAAACCATTTGGCTTGTATTTTCATCCCATGCGCATGTCGTCGCATTCGCATCTCATTTGTATCTCTCAGTCTTGAGTCTCCCTTCTTCTTCTATGTCTGAAGGATACCTAGCACATATTCAAGACAATGGTAGCAATGAATGCAATTCTGAAGAACCAGGAAGACCTGAAAGAGGAGGTCAGAATCCTCAAATTCCAGATGAATTGGGTTTTGAAAACTTTGCAAGATCTAATTAGGAAGGAGGAGCACGCTCACCCAGTTTCTCCTAGAAAAGTTGTCAGTCCATCACTCTTTGTGGCTCCTCTCACCCAAGGACCTCTTTAGTATCAAAGGTCAGACCCCATCAACCGCGTCATCATGCACGACCAAGGCCAAGAAAGCCAGAGAAGCACTTATTCCCATTACCCATGTCATACAGTGAGATTTTACCAGTCCTGATCGAAGGTGGATTGATAGTGCCAAAGGAATTAGAGCCAGTCCTGTTTCCGTATCCACCAGGCTTTGACGCCGATGCTCGATGTGACTATCATGCTGGGGCACAGGGGCATTCAACTGAAGACTGTAAGGTGATACCGAGTAAGGTTCAGAATCTGTTAGACTCTGAGAGGATCTCATTCACGACTCAAGGCATTCAAATCAACAATCCTTCGCCATCTCCTGTGGTTCTCCCATACCAAGGATCTGCCTTTGGGGAAACTTCATGTCAGCTAACATTTGGTCTTGGTCTTGCACCAGAATGTCATCATCAGCCTCTGAATGCCAAGTTAGCATATAAACATTCATTGGCCGTCCCTCTTCAAGGTCGTCAGAATCGAAACAGGAGGCGGAAACAGAACAAGAAGCAGAATCGGAACAAAAGGAACAAAGTTCACAATGAACGGATTCCTGTGCCACTCATCAAGCTCTACCCGCTACTAGTCCAGAATTCTTTGATAACTCCTCTCACAGTTGTGCTAGCTTCGTGTACATGGTACAATCCTGATACAAATGCAACATGTGAGTTCCATAAGGGGGTTGGAGAACATGATTTAGATACTTGTTTTGAATTAGAAGCCTTCGTACAAAAATTGATCCACAACAAGAGTTTAATCTTTGAAGAAGACCATTCAGATATCGAATGTGGATATTGTACTAAGACAATGGGGCACCTCGTAGAGGAGTGCAAGAATTTCAAGCTCAGGGTGCAAGATGTGATAGAGTCATTAGCACCCCAAGGAGGAAGACCAGATGTTGATATCCCGAGTTCAGAAACAAATTCTGAGCCTGATGGCAATAAAGGATAAGGACCCGTGAGGCCTCTTAAGGTCTTATACCACAAGGAATAAGTCATATTCTGAGGGTCAAAGAAGTGACACCTCTGGGCCCGGAAATTGAAATCTTTTGAAATCAATTCGCTGAAGCTGGCTGTAGTTTGTTCATTTCAGTACTTTCAGTTGTATTTTCTTTGCATGTTTGAATTTGTGTTTTCTTATAAGCTTTGTTGTACTTTCAAATCGCCAAGATTAATGAAATGTTTATGCATCTTTTGATTAAATCCATTCGTTTCACTCATTTATTGTTATTTTCATAAAAGCAAAAAAAAAAAACATATCTTGTTCCACTCCCTTTATTATACTGTTTGTTTAAGCAAAGAATGGGGAGGATGATGAAAACCTCATATTCATAATTACTGTGGTATGCTGCCAATTAAACCTTGTAGAGGATGTAAGGCATTGTTTCAATTCCCAAAAACTGGAGAAATAAGGAAGATAATCCCTCGTTGACCCTTCGAGCCTAGAAGTAGGAGTTTTCTCTCCTTACACAAAAAACCCTTAATCTCAACCTTGGGGTGGGTAGTTCTCAGTTTAACTTCGTTATGCAATCAAGTGCAAGCGCTTCATGCAAGACACCAGTCAACTCTCTCCAACCAAGTGGATAAGTGTTGTACAAGTTGTTCCCGAAGCGATAAATAAGGAAGGATCATTGAGAAATCCTTAATCGAAGAATGAGCCGAGTCCCTTTCATGGCGAAAGTTAAGAAATATGGGAAGCCCAAAGTTTCGCCTTATACAAGAAGGTTTGTACAATAATCGAGACAAAGACAAGGTCCCAAAACATTAGCAATAAAGGACAACCAAATGTTGTAAGGGAGTAATGACTACCCCAGGTGCCTGAATCATCATCAACTATCATCAATTCATTCCTAGTCTATAGGAACGTAAATGTGTAGCTTAAGCTAACTGAGCATAGGACTGGAGTTCATCACGAAGATGAGGTGGGACAAATAAACTTTGAGCCTTTATCCTTTGTTTCATAAACCGTGAACCAGACCACGTTACAACCCTTAAAAGACCTAATTAAGGTAAGGTTGTTTTGAAAAGCATACTACAACAAGGTTGATTAACCTGACTCCTAATGATCTTTGCTATTTGTGTGTGTTGATCACTTCATCTGTCATTTCGTAAATGACTAGATCCACTTTGTTTTTGATTTAATCATTCCACCGTGTGTGTTTCATCAATAAACTTTTTTTTCAAAAGCTTGCATGAATTTTACATTGAAATTGCCAATTTTAAATGAACAATACTTGTTTGCAAGATAATTCAATATCAAAGGAATCCCAACAAATGCAGCCAGCTAGGGATTTTGACTTGATAAAGGGCTCAGTCTGGGGCATCTCCTCCATAGATCAAACATCCCAAGACCTGCTGAATCAGGGGCAGAACTCTTCAAAGTTCATAATTTTGGGGCAAGCCTTCTTGAGGTCATCTTATGACAAGTTTAGACTCCAGTAACCCACCAGCAGGGGCAAGTTTGTTCTCTACCAGAGTTCAAATACTTTGTATTGCTGACACAGTTGAACTGAGGCAGTTATGCCAGGATCCATGAATCTCTTCAAGAGTTTGAAGACACTGGAACATATGGTATACCAATTCTTCTATAAAATTCTTTAGATGACTTATCCCCATAGACCAGTTAATCAGAAGCTGCCAGGTTGAGATTATGTAAATCTCTAAAAGGCCAATTGGTCTAGGGCACCTCCTTCACGAATCAACCAGTCTGAAGAACAAGTTCAAGGACCTTGTTGTATAAATATAGTAAAACTGGGGCAATTATGTCAAGAATCATGAATCTTGTCAAAAGTTTGAAGATATTGAAGCGTCTGGTGTGTCAATTCTTCTGTAAAATCCTTTTGATGACTTACCCTCACAGACCTGTCAATCAGAAGCAGTCAGGTCGAGATTCAGCAAATATCTCAAAAGGCCAATTAGGCTGGGTATCTCCTTCGCAGATCAACCAAGATGACAGGGGCAAGTTTGTTCCCCAGTTGTCGACAACTAGTCTGAAGCACAAGTTCAAGGACCTTGTTGTGTAAATACAGTTAATCTGGGGCAGTTATGCCGAAATTCATGAACCTCTCCAAGAGTTGGAAGATATTGAAACACCTTGTATGCCAATTCTTCTATAAAATCCTCTTGTTATTTTCTTCTGATAGACCATGTACTCTGGGGCAGATGACGTCTGTTACTAGCTCCCCAGTAAGTTGTCTCTCCAGCTAAATCTTGGCAATTCTCCATGGACTTCCCTCCAATGAAGAGATCAAGATCATGATGGCAATCCTAGTGAAGTCATGATGCTATACCCCAAGTGGATCACTTTTTCCCCGACAAAGTTTGTAATCTTGAAGTAGAACCACTGATTCTGCAAGTTCTTCCCCAGTAACGGTCCAATCTGATGAGTTTGGCTGGGTATCCTTTTCGATATGTTTATTTCATATCCAGTTTCGCTTTTGTCTGTTTTGTCAGCATAAGCATAAGCATGACATAAGCACTCACAAGCATAGCATTTTAGCATCTCTGTTACCCTGTTCCGGTGTTTACCTGCTTTGTTCACTTTGGCGTTTATCTCCCCAAGTGACTGGGTTTGTCTTTTCTCTCCAATCGAGTCGTCAGCCCTAGGCATAAAGTTTCGATTCCTTCTGAATTCCCCCACAGAGTTTTATCCTCGTGGATGATGGTTGTTTTAGTTGTCTTTTCCACATTTGGACAAGATAAATCCCCATTTGAGCTCATTCCTCAAAGGTTAGAGTCTTGTTTGACTGTTTCTTTCTAGCTTATTCCTAGATTGAACTTTGATCCCTGGCAGGTTAGGTTCCTGAGCCTATCTTTGACGTGCATTTATTTTGCATCGTGTCTCGCAGGAAGAATCTTTTGATCACCGTGAGGACAAAATTCTTTTTCCAGCAGTGTTGTGATATCAACATCTCTTTGGAATTTATACCTAACAACAAGTGGCATTCTCTTGGAGAAGCTTGTTCTTTTATGGCGATAAGTGGCAGTCTCTTATGAGAAGCTCATCTATCTCTTGTACTATCCAACCTTTTTGCAACCATAATTGGTATTCCCCAGGAATTCTAATCTTCATTTATGTAACCCCGGTATTAACCTATCTGATACTTAATCTCCTCATATGAAACTTAAAATCCAGTAATTGCTGGCATCATTTATTCCAGGTCAAATATGAACCTAAACTTCGAGTCAAATATGAACCCGTTGTTTAAACCAGGTCAAATATGAACCTAAACTTCGAGTCAAATGTGAACCCGTTGTTTGAAACCAGGTCAAATATGAACCTAAACTTCGAGTCAAATATGAACTCGTCGTTTAAACCAGGTCAAATATGAACCTAAACTTTGAGTCAAATGTGAACCTGTTGTTTGAACCCAGGTCAAATATGAACTTAAACTTCGAGTCAAATGTGAACCCGTTGTTTGAAACCAGGTCAAATATGAACCTAAACTTCGAGTCAAATGTGAACCCGTTGTTTGAAACCAGGTCAAATATGAACCTAAACTTCGAGTCAAATATGAACCTGTCGTTTAAACCAGGTCAAATATGAATCTAAACTTCGAGTCAAATGTGAACCCGTTGTTTGAAACAAGGTCAAATATGAACCTAAACTTCGAGTCAAATATGAACTCATCGTTTAAACTAGGTCAAATATGAACCTAAACTTCGAGTCAAATATGAACCCGTTATTTGAACCCAGGTCAAATATGAACCTAAACCTCAGGTAAATGTGAACCCGTTGTTTGAAACCAGGTCAAATATGAACCTAAACTTCGAGTCAAATATGAACCTGTTGTTTAAACCCAGGGCAAATATGAACCTAAACCTCAGGTCAAATGTGAACCCGTTGTTTGAACCCAAGTCAAATATGAACCTAAACTTCGAGTCAAATATGAACCCGTTGTTTGAACCCCGGTCAAATATGAACCTAAACTTCAAGTCAGATGTGAACCCGTTGTTTGAACCCAGGTCAAATATGAACCTAAACTTCGAGTCAAATATGAACCCGTTGTTTGAACCCAAGTCAAATATGAACCTAAACTTCGAGTCAAATATAAACCTGTTGTTTGAACCCAGGTCAAATACGAACCTAAACTTCGAGTCAAATATGAACCCGTTGTTTGAACCCATGTCAAATATGAACCTAAGCTTCGAGTCAATTGTGAACCCTTTGTTTAAAAACCAGGTCAGATATGAACCTAAACCTCAAACTCCAGCTCATACTGGTATTCAAAATCCCACCTCATATTGGTGTCCAAAGTCCAGACCTTGCTGGCAACCCAACTCAAATTGGTGTATACTGACATGTCACTTCTGAGTCCAATCCTTGTTGGCACTTTGATCTGGTTCCCAGTATAAATTCAATCATTATCAATATCTCTTTGAAAGTCCTTGTGATTGATCATCATTTGGCGCACGCAGAGTATGTCTCTATCCTTCCTGGTTTTTCTTGAAGATCCCGTTTGAACTCTTCAATATAAGAAATCTCCAGGAAATCTCTTGTAGGATGTCTATCCTTTATTTCAAATTAATCCCCAATGGAGGTCATGTCTTCTTTCTGGTTTCATGCCCAGTAAGAATGTGTTTCATTTTCCTAGTATCGTCCGGTCACATATGAACCTGTCGTCCATCTCCCTGGATCTTTCCCTAGTGGAGAATACTTTCCTACCTCCTATCTCCAGTAAGGACCTGTAGGGTTTCCCCTCAGTTTCATTTTCTATCCCCGGTGTTTCCTCAGAGTCTCCCCATTGAGTCTCTTTTGTTGGTTAGCCTGTATTCCCAGTGAGTTTGCCTCATGGATACTAACCTTCATCCTTTCCTGGTGATACTCGCCTGTGGTTCTTTGCTCTTTAACCCTAGTGTCTGGTCTGTCTGCATCTTCACACTACCATGACATCATATCATCATATTAGAAATACACGGCATGTCAGCATTTACGTATCCGTCGCTTGTCCTTAGCATCTGCATTCCATCTAAGGGAAATTTTTTTGATTTGCTATATTTAAATACCTTTCACCTCGATTTCCCGAGGATCTTCGTTCCTCGTGTCATCCAGTAAAGCTATTTAAATAGGGGCAACTGTTGTACCCCAAATTTTATCTCTTAGATGTCATAACATCTTGCATTGACATATAGGTTCAATCATCTATGCATTGTTTAACTAACCCACATTTTGCAGTTTGTTTCTCTTATGTCCGAAATTAGGGTTTAGACAGAGAGATTCAAGGCCTCCTAAGGTATTCTCTGGCTCCATATAATCATCACAAAGATTCACCAGTAGTTTGGAACCAAGATCCCAAGACCTTGAATCAAGTCAAGTCAACAGAGGATCACCAGACCAAAAGGTGGAATTAGGGTTTTAACCTGAGGAATCATTGAAGAATTTTGCCCTGCTAAATCAAGATTTGATTGGTTCATCAACCAATTGATCTTGCCTACATTCAAGAGGTCTCATTCAACAAGAATTCAATATCATTTGGCTCTCATCATGAGTAGTTAAAGCCACAGTTTCACGTTGCCTCCAAATTAGGGTTTCTCACCTTTGAAGTTTATGATTGAAAAGCGTCGTTCGGTTGAGTCTCTAGAGGCTAGCAGGTTCAATGTATGTGCAAGTACTGATTTGATTGTCAAGATTTTTGCCTTTGGTATGAGGATTCGTCAGGTTGTTCAATCAAGATCATTCCAGGTTGAATTTGAGTTTGTGGAGGATCGGTGGCGATCAAGTGCGTTTGTGGAATTTTTAAATATTGTGGAGGCATGTTACCTTTACCCATTTTTCAAACAATCCATTTTCTAATCCATTTCCATCATCGTTATCCAATTTATTTCCCAAGTCAAATACCCTTCCTCTTTTTTTTTTCTCTAGATCAATATCCATACCTATATCCATAAAAATCCACCTATTTCTTTTAAATCCATTTCCAAATCCAAATTGAAATTTACCCATTTACTCACTACTATCCAATTTCTATTCAAATGTATTTTATCTATTCTTCTTTTAATTATCCAATGTTATTCCATATCATCTAAATCTATTTTTTTCGCAAATCCAATTCAAATCTATACCACATGTAACTTATACCACATTACAAGCCGAATGTTATCACAAACCATCTCAAGATAATATGACCTAAAAAAATTACTTTTTGCTTGCACCAGTACATTTCAAGCGAACCACAATCCTCAAAGTTTGAAAAGGACATGTCCATGCCAAACTACATGCTACAAAATCCTGCGTTACATCAACAGCATGAGAAAGCAACCTCACTCCAACCTTGACCAACTGACCCACACAACTCTCCAAATTTGACCTGCGAACAAGCTGCAAAACTTCTGCTACTATCCTGCTACAACCTGCCATCAAGCAACAACAACAATTCAAGACAACAACTTTTCCTGCGTTTGAAAGCAACGTCACAGACAAACCTCCCTTTTGAACCTTTATTAATTACCTTCTTCTGGACCCGTGATGGGGGGGACCAACACGTTTTCCTCTCGCCGAATTACTTTTGATGTGCTGCTCGTAAATCCAGACGAACCAACAATCACCAACAATGAGAGCATAAACAACCCATATCAGAACTTTCACACAAAATATCTTCAACACTTTCTCATACCTTCTCCTTTGTTTGACAAATCGTCAACACACAAAAAACACATCACCACCCAACAACCATCAAAACCAACAATAAAAACAACAGCCCTCACTAAAAAAAACAATACTTCCTCCTTTCATTGTTTCTGCCAAAACACCATCAGAAGTTGTTTCTCTCATTACTTTTCACGACAAAACCACAGCCTCTTTTCATTCCCTCCCTTTTGAACAACACCATAAACTTTTTCCTCTTGGCATGACAACAAACCATTAGAACCATAATAACCACCTGAGAACCACCAATACAACATCCATCAACAACATCAACACAACATGAACAGAACCTCTGTGATTCATACACATCACTCGAAGTGGTAGAAAAGGAGCTTGTAAGCCGCTGAAGGAAAGACGAGGTGCACACTTCAAGTGTCTTGAAGATCACTGTCATTCAAAAGGAGGTGGGATTTCTAAGCTCTAAGAGGAAGAAGCAGTAGACTTGACTCCACTTGGTAAGTTCACATCATGCCATTATGCTTCCATGATTAATGCTTAGCTATTTATGACTGAACCCATTGTTTCTATGTTGTGCATCTGAATAGTTTAAATGATAGTGTGAATGGTTAGGGAGTTTGCATTATCTTTTATTTTGTTAAGAATATGTCAGTTTTGGAACACATGTTTTCATGCCTTTTTGTCCAAGCTTTAGTTGTTTGCTTTTGTTGTTGAGGGCTTAGAGGTATTCTACTATGAAAGCACTACAAGATGGTGCTTTATTTCGTGACGTTTGGTTAAGATTTGAGGTCGTAATCGTTTGAACAAGACGAGGATACGCCATGGCCATCTGCTGCTATTTCACGATAGTTATAGGATTTGTTTCATGCATGCTTGAAGAGGGTGGAGGCGTGGTGAGCCGGGATAGGTCAGGATTTTGTTTTGTCGTTTTGTGACTTAATTAACATGTGACCGGTTGAGCCAAATGTTACATATGTTTTGTACGCGTTACATTTTCATTGTCACTTTGCTGAATTTATTTCGCTCCCTTCAGACCATGGGCCTTGCCCAAATGCTACTCGCACCCCCACTGCAACAGGTCCATGCACCTGGCAATGCAACTCTGTTCATATTAAATTCATTAAAACACCCCCTCTGATTTTAATGGTCCTAAGCATTTTATTTTTCTTTTTTTATCCAATCCTATTTACTTAAAAATATTTTCTTTTGTCCAAATTCCAGAAAATTTCACAAATACATTCTAATGTATAAATTATTTTTTATAATTTTTATTTTGGTATTTATTTCTAAAAAATTACAAAAACATGAATATCCTCTTGTTTAATTTTTGAACCTCTTTTGAAAAGCAACTTTTCTTGAGAATCTTTTTGAGAGCTTTCCTTGGAATGTTTTGTGACATATAAGAGGTTGCTCCTTGACCTCCTTTAAGTTTGTTATTTCTTTAATTTTAAGGGTTGGCATTAATTTTGTAAAACAAATAATAGCAGCAATATGTTAGATAGTTTTGTTCATCTTGCTAAAGAAGAACATGTTGAGCTGAAGTAGTGTTAACATCTGGAACAACATGTCCTATCGAGATGTCCCATGCAGGTTCATTCGACATCGCACCAGAACTGAAGAGAATGTAGAATTCTGTTATATCCTAACAGATGCAGAAGTTTCAGGAAATAATATGCAAATTCCAGGTGGCGCTGAATTAAAAGGTTTGAAGATTCAAGTCTGAATTTGAGAAGAATATGGGAAAATATGCACTTTCTAAATATGGAGATATTTTAGGAAATATTATATTGAAGTCCTATTTTGTAGCAGAAGTTTATGCTGATTTGTAACAGCTATTAAAGTTGTGATTGAAGGCTCAAATACAGTTGGGTACATGTTATAAATAGAAGGGTTTGTAACCTTGGAGGTGACGGCTCAAGATGTAGAAGTCTAGGGTTCTGTCTAGGTAAACCTCCCGACTTGTGGGAAGGTTACCCGTATTCCTCAAAACCTGTAGGTAAGAGGCAGTACGTTATTGTTCTTGGAGGAAGCTTTTAAGTAACTCTGAGTTGTGTCTTGGAAGGGTGTCTTCCGTGCTGAATTGTTGTGTAGGTAAAGAGCCGTTGATGCAGTGGCGGATTGTCAACTGCTAGACATCATTGCGATGATTGGGAGTGAGATGGGTTTCTCATATCTAGAGAGGATCTCGGTAGAAGGGTCATTGGGTAGTGATTAAGTGATAAGATGTAAACGGGTAGTTTAGCTTTGAATTGATACTACTATTAGTGGACTTCATCCCTGGCTTGGTAGCCCCCAAAGTAGGTGTGTTCGACCGAACTGGGTTAACAATTCTGTGTGTCTTGCTCTTATCTTTTCAGTACCGTGATTTTTGCAATATACCTTGCCCTTTGTGATCATGTCAGACCAGATGTCGAACAGCATGTTCTAGGACATCTGAATTCTGCACATGTACCAGAATTTCAAAGTTCTTGACTCATATTGTCCATTTAACTCAACCCCCTTGTGACATACTTGTTCACAAGAAGTTACTTCCCTCCTTCCAAAGGAAAGTCTCTCTATTGACCTCAAAGTCATAGATAGCTCATTACCCTCCCTTGATCTCATAGTCATAGGATCCACACTTGACCTCATAGTCATAGAGCCCCCTCTTACCTTTGACCTCATAGGGTCCCACCTTGGCCTCATAAGAGCCATTTCCCACCTTGGCCTCATAAGAGCATATCCCTTCTCTTGGCCTCATAAGAGCCATTGAGTCATAACTTAGCAATAGGATAGAGTTTATAAACTCTATGTGGGCTCATCACATTGAGTATCCACTTTTTCCCACTATAACTTAGACTTAGAGAGTTTCTTAAAACTCTAAAACGAGCTCACACTCATTTCCCCATGGAACTTTGGCCATAGTCAATGGTTCCTCAAATTCACCCTTAGTTAGGTGAACTACGGTTGCTCTGATTCTTTAGTCAGATACGTAGGAACAAGATGCAACGTCTTGGCGAGCAAACTTAGTGTACATACCCTTAGGTCTTTACCCTCACCTTTTGCACATATATCCTTAGCAAGCAAACATAACATAACATAAACTAAGCAAGAGGTTCCTGTAGAGTACTACAGATATTAAGGGTGCTAATACCTTCCCTTAATATAACCAACCCCCGAACCCTAGATCTCCCCCTTTAGGTTTTCTCGATCTTGAACCTTTCCTTTGGATAAATCAAAGTCGGTGCTGAATTCAAAGAAATGCGATGCAAGTTAATTAATAGCTTAATATCCGACTCTCACCGCAACAGGGAGCACTGCTTCCATGCCATATACTAGAGAGAAAGAGGTTGCCCTTGTTGAAGTGCAGACAGATGTGCGATAACCGTGAAGTGCAAAGGGTAGCATCTCGTGTCAGTCTTTGTAGGTTACAACCATCTTTTGAACGATCTTCTTGATGTTCTTGTTAGCCACTTCTACCGCTCCGTTCATCTTAGGCCGGTAGGGAGATGAGTTATGGTCTTCTATTTTGAACTCTGTGCACAACTCTTTCATCATCTTGTTGTTCAAGTTGGATCCATTATCAGTAATGATATGGCTCGGAACACCATAACGGCAGATGAGATTGTTTTTGATAAATTAAACTACCACTTGTCGGGTTACATTGGCGTATGACACTTCTTCGACCCATTTGGTGAAGTAGTCAATGGCTACTAGAATGAACCGATGTCCATTTGAAGCCTTGGGTTCAATCATGCCAATCATGTCGATTCCCCATATGGAAAAAGGCCATGGGGAAGAGAGGACTTTGAGATGTGTTGGCGGTACATGGATTATGTCTAAGTATATCTGACACTTGTGACATCTCCTCATGTACTTGTAGCAATCGGACTCCATGGTCAACCAGTAGTACCCTGCTCCTAGAATTTTTCTCGCCATTGTGTGTCCGTTGGCATGAGTGCCAAAGGATCCTTCGTGAATTTCTTTTATCAGCATGTTTGCTTCTGGTATGTCTACGCATCGGAGCAAGACCATGTCAAAGTTTCTCTTATAGAGTGTATCACTGCTCAGAAAGAAGCTGCTTGCCAATCTTTTGAGGGCCTGTCTGTCTTTTCTGGATGCCCCAGGTGGGTACTCTTGTTTCTGAAGGAAGCATTTGATATCGTGATACCAAGGTTTGTCATCTATGACTGCTTCAATCGTGAAGATGTAAGCGGACCTTTCAAGGCGTATTATGTCGATCTTAGGTATGTCACTCCATTGACCTACACTAATCATGGAAGAGAGAGTGGCTAATGCATCAGCCATGTGATTCTCTTCACGAGGGATATGATGAAACTCGACTCTGTTGAAGAATGGTAATAACCTTCTCGCGTAGTCTTTGTAAGGAATCAGTCCTGATTGTTATGTGTTCCAATCTCCTTTGATCTAATTGATAACCAGGGTTGAGTCGCCATATACAACCAAGTTCTTGATCCTTAAGTCGGTTGCTTCTTCGAGACCCATGATACAAGCTTCGTATTCGGCCTCGTTGTTTGTACACTTGAATGTCAGTCAGGCAATGAAAGGAATGTGGGTACCCTGAGGTGTTACAATGATTGCCCGAATTCCATTTCCATACTGGTTGACAGCCTCGTCAAAGATTAGTCCCCATTGGGAACCTGGTTCTGGCCCTTCACTGGGTAGCGGTTCATCGCAGTCTTTCATTTTCAAGTACATGACATCTTTGTCTGGGAAGTCAAATCCGACTGATTCCTGATCGTCAATCGGTTGATGAGCCAAATGATCTGCTAAAATACTTCCTTTGATGCCTTTCTGAGCATGGTACTCGATGTCGTATTCCGACAACATCTGCCAACGGGCAATCCTTCCCGTGAGAGCAGGTTTTTCAAAGACGTACTTGATTGGATCCATTTCGGAGATTAACCAAGTAGTGTGATGAATCATGTACTGGCGAAGACGTTTGGCTGCCCAAGCCAAAGCGCAACAAGTTTTCTCGTGTATAGTGTACCGAGTTTCACAGCCAGTAAATTTTTTTCTTAAGTAGTAGATGGCAGACTCTTTTCTTTTTGTTTCGTCTTGTTGACCAAGCACACAACCCATGGAGTCTCCCAAAACTATTAAATAGATGATCAGTGGTCTTCCTTCCACCGGAGGTGACAGGATAGGTGGATTCAACAGATACTCATTGATACTGTCGAAAGCTATTTGGCAGTCTTCTGTCCAAACGCATCTTGATTCTTTTTGAGTAATTTGAAGATTGGCGCGCATGTCGCGGTCATGAGGAATATAAATCTGGAAATGTAATTCAAACGTCCCAGGAATCCCCTAACTTGTTTTTTAGTCTTTCGAGAAGGCATTTCTTGAATGGCCTTGACCTTGTCAAGATCAACCTCAATTCCTCTCTGGATGACGATGAACCCTAGCAGTTTTCCTGAGCGAACATCGAATGTGCACTTATTAGGTTCAAGCGGAGTTTGTACTTTCTCAGACGCTCGAATAGCTTTGACAGGTGGGTCACATGCTCCTCTTCTATTTTAGATTTAGCAATCATGTCATCGACATACACTTCTATTTCTTTGTGTATCATGTCGTGAAACAGAGTAGTCATGGCCATTTGATAGGTTGCCCCGGCGTTCTTCAAATCGAACGGCATTACCTTATAACAAAAAGTTCCCCATATGGTGATGAATGAAGTTTTCTCCCTATCTTTCGGTGCCATTTTTATCTGATTATAGCCCGAGAATCCATCCATGAAGGAGAATACTTTGAACTTTGTTGTACTGTCTACCAGCATGTCAATATGTGGTAAGGGAAAGTCATCCTTTGGACTTGCTTTGTTCAGATCCCCGTAGTCAACACACATTCTGACCTTTCCGTCCTTTTTCGGAACTGGAACTATGTTGGCTAGCCATTGAGGATATTCTGATGTTGCGAGCAAACCCGCGTCAATCTGTTTCTGTACTTCCTCTTTGATTTTGATGGCCATGTCTGAGTGAGTTAGTCTCAGCCTTTGTTTTACCGGCGGACATTCTGATTTTAACGGTAGATGATGTTCTACGATGCTGGTATCTAACCCTGGCATATCCTGATAAGACCAAGCGAATACATCGAGAAACTCTTTGAGAAGCTTTATTAAACTTTCTTTGACAGTGGGACTGGGCAGTGCCCAAATCTTGACTTCTTTTCTCTCTTCTTCTGAACCTAAGTTGACCGTTTCCAAAGGCTCTTTGTGAGGTTCAATGGACCTTTCCTATTGTCCAAGTAATCGAGAGATCTATTCTAGAATTTCTTTGTCATTTTCTTCTTCAGCCTTAAATACCGGGAATTCAAAGTTGGGAGAAGGCATCAGATCGTACGTTTCAATGGGGTTTAAAACAAGCAATCTGCATGACGTGATGATTGTTTTTTAGAAGAGATAGAGAGATATGCAAGAGTGTTTGCAGTGTATTTTCTGAAAACTACTTGTTTTTATTATTTGAGTTTTTTTTTAGGATTACCATTTTCTGAAAAAGCAAAAAGGGAAAACAGCAATAAATGTGGAAATTACAGAAAGACATTATTTTATTTATGATCTTGTCGATTCTTGAAACTACAGCCCTATAAAACAAAACTCAGTCGCTTTGGGCGAAGCGAAGAGATACATTTACAGAAAGTGAGCCCTATTAAAACATCTGTTTCACCTAGGGGGTGAAAGGTTGAGATAAAGACGGCAATTACTTAAACTTATGAACGATCTTCGGGACATCGACAGCAATCCATTGGCGGCGAACTTCTGAGTGAATCACAAAGTCTGGTACCTTCCTTGATTTGTCTTCATAAATAACGCTGATTTCTGGTGGAGCAGGATCGTTGGAGTCTGTCTCCTAGGCAGAGTTGTCGTAGGCGAACTCTTCTGTTGTATCTTGCACAGTGCTTATACTCTCAGGTGGATCTCCCCATCCAGTCGGCTGGATGTCTTCGAGCCTGATACGAGAGCTTTCAGGAGCGGTGTACTTGACCAGGAAGTCGTACTTGCCACTCGGTTGTCCTAAGGTGTCCCACACTTATTTGGAACTGGAGGAATCATCCCTTTCGATGACGTTGACCTCAGGAAAGGCATAGTTAAGGAACTCATGTCCTGCAGTCCTTGCAAATTCATCGTCGTGCTGGATATTTACTGAATGCCCTGAGTGATGATCCCATGATTCTGTGGGGATGCAGGTACTCTTTTCTATGATGCTCAACTAATAAGCATCGTTGGGCAGACTCTTTTGTCCCAAGTCTCCCTGATACGGCTGCCAGATAGGCAGGCCATCCATTGGGCCATAATAGTCATGGTCAAAGTTGTCTTTCATCAGAGTATCCTCCTCTAATGAGTTGGGTGGAGCACGACATCCTTCCGGATCACAATCTCCGTATATCATTTTGACATCTGACCTCAGTATATATCTCGGACTCTGTGCGGGATAGTAAAATGGCATAGGAACCTCTCCCTGAGACATATAACTGTCCTCGTTAAGATAGGATTTCCACTCTTCATCTGTATCGGAGGAGTCACCCTCGTTGATGGTATGTACTTCTTGAGATACTGGGTGAAGGAAACCTCCACTGTGGAAGAAGTCCTGAATGGGATGAAAACTTTCATTGTTAGTAGTAGTTTGGGTACAGGTTGAAGAAAAACCAAGGCCTTTATTTGCCTTGTTGTCAGTAGGAATGACAAGCTGTCCCCATCCTTTTGCACTGTTACTTTTGATCGCTTCGAGAGCATCTTTGTATGAGGAAATTGATGTTCCTTTTTCTGATTGGTTGTCATGGCTCACCGAAAGTTCCTGGAACTGGGTTCTGACAAACTCCTCAAGTTCTACCCAAGTGGACGACGATAAGTTACTCACGATCAAGGCTTGCTCTCCACAGACTGTGTCTATCTGGTCGTTCTTGACGAACTTCAGCTTTTGGTGAAGTGTCGAAGTGACTGCCCCAGCCTCGTGTATCCAAGGTCTTCCTAACAAACAACTGTATGCTGCCTGGATGTCCATGACCTGAAAAGTGACTTGGAAAGTGTGAGGACCGATAGTTATGGGAAGGTCGACTTCGTCGATAACCGTTTTTTGGGATCCGTCAAATGCTTTGACGATGACCTCACTGCCTATCAGCGGAGATCCTTTAAATGATAGTCGCATTAAATTAGACTTTGGCATAACATTCAGAGCTGATCTGGTATCTACCAGTACGCTAGCTAAAGCATCGTTCTGGCAGTTGACTATAATGTTAAGCACCATGTTGTGACTTTTGCCCTCTTCCGGCAGTTCCTCATCACTAAACCCCAAGTTGTTGCAGGAAGTGATGTTGGAGATGATGCTGTCAAATTGTCTTATTGTTAAATCTTGTTCCACAAAGGCTTGCTCTAAGACTTTTTGTAGAGCTTTCCTGTGAGCTTTGGAACTGAGTAATAGAGATAACACCGATATTCTCGAAGGAGTTTGCAACAGTTGATCAACAATGTTGTACTCACTCTTCTGGATGAGCTTCAGCATCTCATCATCGTTCTTTGAAAGGTCGGGATTACTGGATTGACCAACTGGTTGATTGGGAACTTCTGTTTGAGGTTCCTTTTCTTTGGTAGGTTCTCCAACTCCTCAGTTGAAGATTCGACCGCTCCATGTTACCCGGCTGATGTCTGCAATATTTACGACGGAGGGTAATGGAGTTTCCTTTCTATTCTCAATTGTTGTTGCATCGTATTTGTAAGGGATAGCTTTATCGTATTTGTACGGCATTGGTCATGGCAGATAGATAACTACAGGAGCCTTTTGATATTTCTGACCATCATTGCCGGCCTCAATTGGTTCGAGGTTAAGAACCCTTCCACTATCGAGGGGAACTCTCAATTCATGGAGTAGAGGGATTATGGCGCATACATCTTTGGCCACTTCTCGTTTAGGTATTAAAATAACATCTTTGCCTTGATGATAGTCTGACATTGAACTAGAGCTTGACTGTGGTTGAACCTCTTTGTGGTCCAACTGAGTTTGAAGGGCTGCTCGCACGAGGTAGCATCCTTGGCTACTTTCAGAGCAAACTCTACGATGCTCATAGTTGTGTGGTGGCACCCGGCCACGTCCGCTTTGTATGTAGTGTAACCTTACTAGATCTGTTTCCATTGATCGAACATCCTGACTTTGATGCTTAGTAGGGTTCCCGTTAGCCATACTGACTTGTTGTGTGTCTTCATCTAGATAGATCGGAAGCCACCAGTGGTTCAACAAATGTTGCAGTGTTCTTTGAACGAGTGTACATCCTTGGTCACTCTCACAACATACTTTATAATTCTGATAATCATGGGAAGTCAGAAAACTGAGCTGGACTTGCTTAGCATGTAATTCCACCAAGATGGTATTCATCAAGCGAATATCAAAGATTTGAATCATATTAACTTGATAATGACTTCTATCCCTATAGTCCTGGATCAATCCAAGATCCATCTGACGCTGGAGGGCCTCTTGTACAAAAGAGCATCCCTGATTATTTACCGAGTAGATCAGATAGGAATCGTAGTCGTGCAGTGGCAGATCATGATGTTGGCTTTGCATTGAGTTCATCGCCACCAAGTTGACATTCATCGCACAGATGTCGTGGTTTTGACTGATGTTGGAATTTGTATAAGTCATGTTGACCTCACGGATTCGGTGATCTTGGATCCACTCGAGATCCATCTGTTCTTGTAGAGTTGATTGCACCACGTAACATCCTTGATTATTTTTAGAGCAGGTATCACACTGGTGATAATTGTGACATGGTACATGCCCGTATCCGCTCTGTTTGCAATGCATTTTAACCAGGTTGATTCCCAATAAGAGTACATCGTGAATTTGATAGATGTGCTTAGACTCTTCCTCTATCAAATTTACCGCAGCTTTCTCGTGTTGAGGCAACGGGTTCGTCTGAACATTAGGATTTATATCCTTGAAGGATAGGACCCCGCTCCTGATAAGCTTCTGCACATCGGATTTGATGTTGAGACAGTTTTCTATGTTATGCCCTGGTCCTCCTTGATGGTAAGGGCAAGCCTGATCCACTTTAAACCAAAAAGGCGGATTCTCCGGTATTGTAAGAGGAGACCTGGTTTAGACGTGCCCCTTGACCAGTAGTAGTGGAAATAGTTCAGCGTACAACATTGGTATAGGGTCGAACCCTGGTGGTCGCGTTGTACGGTTGTTGTACTGAGGATGAGCCTGCTGAAGAGGCTGTTGTGTCCTTTGCTGATATTGTTGTTGATTCGGTTGGCTCTGAGCAACCTGAGGTTGATACGTTGGAACAGGCGCAGGGTTGATAGCAAGAGTTACAGCTGCTACTAGTTGGTACCGTCGCCTCTGCTTTCCAAGAGAGATATTACCAATATCTTGCTCTTTTTTCTTTTGGAAAGTGTTGCCGTATCTTTTGGTACTGCTTGATGGTCTGGCATCTTTGACCAGACGTCCTTCACGGACTGCTTCCTCGAGACGAACTGCCATGTTTACCATTTCAGTAAAGTCGCTGGGTGCACTGGCGACCATTCGGTCGTAGTAGAATGAGCTCAAGGTTTTCAAGAAAATCTTTGTCATCTTTTTTTTCTCAAGAGGTGGAAAAAACTGGGCGGCAACTTCACGCCATCTCTGAGCATATTCCTTAAAGGTTTCCTTGTCCTTCTGCGACATGGCTCTGAGTTTATCTCTGTCCGGTGCCATGTTCAGGTTATACTTATACTACTGAATGAAGGCAGCTCCAAGATCTCTTATAGTGACGATCTTAGTGCGGTTTAAACCCATGTACCATTTGAGTGCGGCACCTGTTAAACTATCTTGGAAATAGTGGATCAATAGCTGTTGGTTCTCGGTCTGAGTTGACATTCTTCGAGCGTACATCACCAAATGACTTTGAGGGCAAGAGTTGCCCTTGTATTTCTCAAATTCAGGCACCTTCAACTTGTGCGGAATTTTCACATTAAGGACCAAACAAAGGTCTGCGGCGTCCTTTCTAAACAGATCCTGACCGTGAATGGCATGCAGTTCCTTCTGCATTTCTAGAAATTGTTCCTAGAACTCATTCATTCTGTCGTACATACTTTTGTTTCCACCAGAAGGTATTTGTGGAAGCTGTCCTTTCGGGACAGTGTGTACCACGGGTGGTGGTATAGTCATTACGGCAGTGACTCTTGGTGCTTCCCTATCCCGAAGTTTATAACCTTCAGGAGTTGCTGTCGTGCCCCTGGCATCTTCGCTTTCCCGAAGTTTGTAACCTTCAGGCCCAGCGGTTCCTGCTGTAGTTTCCGGATCTTCCGTGATCGGCGGAATATATCCTTCAAGGATATAGTTGAGTGGCATGCCCCAGGGACGTTCTTTAGGCATGTTATATCGAGGATCATACTTTTGTGCTATGGGCGTAGATGTGATCTCTGAGATCACAGTCCTTTGTTGTTGTATCTGAGCTGCTGCCGGAGATTGCATGTCATTGTGAAGTTTCCTTAGATCTTCTTTCAGAGTGTCAATTTCTTCTCTCAACTCTCTGTTCTCTTCCTCGAGATCATCCATTTTATTTTGTTGATTGGCCCGAGTATTGTACGAATGAGACAGTTTGACTCTAGAATTGAAGTTCAAACGTGAGATTTGTAGGGAAGAAGAATGTGTTATGTGAGAATGATGAATGATATGCAATGATTATATTAATTTTTTTTTGTTTAATTAAAATAAACTTCAACAATTGGATTGTAAATATCATACAATGAAGAAACCCCATTTTATTGAATTCAAAGATTGCGGAAATGGAAATACAGTAATTTACAAAGTGCTGTAAGAGGAAAAATCTATCGGGGCTCTTGGGCCGTTGTCGGGTTGTCATCCTTTTGCCAAGTGAAAGGAGCGAGCACATTCCTCTGGTCTTCTTGATTTTCTACAGCATGTTGCTCTAAGATCTCGATCAGAACATCTATTTCTTTTAACAGTTGCTATATTTTGTTACACTCCACATTGAGAATGCGGTACTTGTTCTTCCAAGATTTCTTCTCCTGTTGAACTTTGTTGAGAGTACCCTGGAGTTTTTCCATATCAGACATGAAATAAAGGACATATTCCTTTAATGGAAGAACTTCTTGATGAGGGTAAGGCATCCTTAGCTTGAGATCCCTGGTTTGTACCCAGTGGAAATAAGGTTCCACGGAGGTACAGTCCGATTTTCCTAAAGATTCTCTTCCCTTCCTATGAACATGTTTTCAGGCATGCACTATTTCTGTCTTTAGTGCCCTGTCATTTTCTCTTTCCTTGAAGAAAAGACCTTCCAGATGAGCATTATGCGGGATATGCCTCATTGGGTATCCGAATTGACAAAGAACTAAAACTGGATGATAGTTGATTCCTCCTTTAATTCCTACGAGGGGTACATTAGGGAAGTTTCCACAACGGTCAATGATTCTTATCCCGTCATAGATCCAATTGTACTAATCTATGTCAGAGTTGGTAAGAGACATGATTCTCTGTGACCAACGTAAAGTACTCTTATGATCCCAAAAAGCAGCAAACTTTGGTAAATAGGAAGTGAACCATTTGTATAGCAAGGGTACTCAGCATGTGATCATTCCTCCGCTGTACAAATTCCTTAAGTGTACAGAATGATAAGCATCTGCGAGCAAGGTCGGTACAGGGTTTCCAATCAGAAAAATCTTAATGGCATTGATATCAACGAAGTCATCAATGTTGGGAAACAGAAATAACTCATAGGTGAGCAACACAAAGATGCTCTCGAAAGCAGCCACGTTCCCTATACTAGCAAAGTACAGAGCTTTCTTTACCAAAAACTTGGCTGATAAACCTTGAATTCCACCCTTAGCGGTCATGTGAGCCCTGACTTCTGACTCGTCCAAATAGATTGCTCTTGCAATGGTTTGATCCTTTGGAATTTCTTCCAATCCAGAAAAGGGAGCTTGGTCAGTGATGGGTAAATCAGTCAGGTGAGAGTACTCCTCCAGTGTTGGGGCTAACTGATAATCTGGGAATATGAAACAGTGATAGACCGGATCGTAAAACTGAATCAACGTAGACATGATTCCTTCAATTACATGGACCCTTAACAGAGACAGTAGTCCTCCGTACTTAGCTCTAAAAGCATCAGGGTTGGTGATCATCCTTGCCAACCCTCTTAAATCCTCTAGTTTTGGAACCTTGAAGGTGTACTTGTGAGTCTTCCTTCTACCGAAATCCATAACACAATCTTTCTCTCTGACATTTGCAATCATTGTCTTAGTTTAATTTGAAAAAGAGATATTAGAAGAGAAAATTTTTCTTTGTTTAAAGTTTTTTTTAATGAAATAAATGCATGAATGCAGCACACAAAAACATAGAAAAAACATGGGGTTAAAGGTTTGGTGTCATGAAGTCATGGCTCTACCTATCCCCAAAGGTTGTACTGGTGATTTTTTTTTGTATCTGTTCTCAAAATCATTGGCCCCTCTTAGGATAACAACAGCAGGCTGGTTCACCCGAGCGAGCTGCAGTATCTTAGAGTAATCTCAAATGAGGGTAGTATCGCGTGATAACTATTTCCGATAGCTTCCACACTACAAAATAGTAACATGGTCTCAATCTACTAAATCCTCAATTTCACGGATACCATAATCGAATAATCTGCTTTCAACAACCGAAGTCGTTTAGACATTGAATCCGCAAAGGGTATCTCCACTGATTCAATGGTCTACCGGGACCTCTTATTCGGGAGTCACTCCCTATAAGATTACCCATCTAATGCCATCACTTATCTTAGGTGTCACTCAAACTTTCCAGATGCGGCATCACCCGCAGTCCCATTAGCAGAAAAATAAACACGGATATCAATTAGGAAAAGCGATATATATATTTATTCCTAAAACTAACATCCTAGACCTCTTAAGAGCTATAACCCTAGTCCTATACAGACAGTGACTCCCAAGCAGAGTCGCCATTTTACTGTAGCGAGCAATTTTTGTCAGTGATGCGACCACCTTATCGCTGGTTTTTGGGTTTCTCCCCATAATGAGGAGAGGGTGCTACTTTCTGATTTCTTATTTATCCCGTGAAGTTGGAAGGGAAAGGGAAGCTATCTAAAACTAACCTTGCACGCGATTGTTTAACTGAACAAACTCTTTAAAGAGATTGGGGGGGTCCGGGGTCAGGTTATACAATGGGGAGTTGTCAATTACCCATCCTATATGTGGTTATCCATAAGTTGTTAGCTTTAGGTATTGCTTTGTACTTGATGGTGTTTATCCATTAATGGGTTGGGAAAGTTTCTTGGGAAATATGAGAGAGTGAGTGAGTTTTTGTTGATGTTCGGGTGTTTTTGGTAAGGTACTGGACCTAACTTTTGATTAATATGAAGGTACTGGACCTAGAGTTTTTGATTAGTATGCTCGCTAAGATTTCGCAATCTTATGCCTACGTATTCCCGTTTAAACGAAACATGGAAATCAGAGCAATCATAGTTCCTCCTATTCGAAGGGAGGAAAAATATGTTTGGTGTCTTGTTCAAAGCCCAAGATTGAAGCTAAAAGGTTGAGTATTTGTGTCTTGTTTAAAGCCCAAGATTGAAGCTAAAAGGTTTGACTGAGAGAGAATTTGTCATCTCTAAAGGGAGACATCTTTTCTATTTATCACAACTATTGGGTGACTGTTTATAAAGGAGGATTTTTGTGTGCCTTGATCAAAGCCCAAGGTTGAAGCTAAGAGGTTGATTGACTTCACTAGGGAATTCCTCATACAAAGCCTAAGAGGAGGCTGGAAAAGACTGACTCAACAAGAGAGTGTTTATCTGTCTTGTACAAAGCCCAAGATTGAGGCTAAGAAAAGACAGACTCTTTTGGGGGATATCATTATACAAAGCCTAAGAGGAGGCTAACAGTGGATTTTGACTCCGCCGGGGAGATTTGTATGTGTCTAGTACAAAGCCCAAGATTGAGGCTGAAAAGAAACTGACTCTGTGGGAAAGAAATCCTTATTTGTCTTGTACAAAGCCCAAGATTGAGGCTAAAATGACTCGACTGACTCAACTGAGGATATTATAGGTGTCTTGTACAAAGCCCAAGATTGAGGCTGAAATGAGTTTGACTCTGCTGGAGAGTGTTATCTGTCACTACTATGAAAAACCCATTTAACAACGGTTGGGAATGACATATAATGACACGGGCGAAGGCATTGTTATGTAGATTGTTGTTGTAAGTTCGCTGTTTCTACAACGGTCTGGAAACCGTTGTTGAAAGGTAGGACGTGCGCCATATATCACAACGGTTATGATAATAAACCGTTGCGATACATACACTTAGGTTCTAGGTTCGAAACCCATCAGTAGCGAATTTATATAAAACATAAATTACTTATGATATCTGTTACAATATATAACCGTTGTTGTAAGTACCCTAAGTTTATTATATTAAATGTAGATTGCTTGTTTTCCAAACACCTCACTAAATAAATATACATGGATTAAATTTGATGAAGATGTCTATAATCTGCAAATTAAACTGTTCTTGAAAACCAACTTAAACAAACCAATGTTGTTTTCTGATTGTATTCGTCTCATCGTGCATTTCACGCTCTTTTACATATATTGTGGTTTATTGATCTGACTCCTTCGATATATCGCTATCTTCGATTATAGTTAAATTTCCATAATAAGACATTGGATAATTTGCCTCATCTTTGATTTAACTATATCGGAAGATGGCGATGCATCTAAGGAGCCAGATCATTATACCATAATCTATATATAAAAGAACGTGAGATAAATGATGAGAGGCATGCAATCAGAAAACAACATTGGTTTGTTTAAGTTGGTTTTCAAATACAACTTAACTTACAGATTATAAGTATCTATGTAAAATTAACTGAATGTATTTTAAGTGAGGGTTAGTGAAACAAACAATCTACATAGAATATAATAAACTCAAACAAAATTCTATACCAGATCCAGATATTATAAACTCATATAATACGCTTGCTACCACCAGCAAACTTTAAGTGAGGGTTAGTTAAACAAACAATGTAAATAGAATATGATAAACTCAAACAACATTCTATACCAGATCCAGAAATTATAAACTGATATAATACGCTTGCTTCCACCAGCATCATCACCCTGTATCATCCCCTTAACCTGAAAGGAAATAAAGCAAACTTCAAAAATGAGCATCCTCAGTTGAAAACAAACCCTAAAACCATAATCCAGTGATGAGTAAAGAGAGGAACAGGAATAACAAACCTTTTAATGAAACTAATCGCGGAACAGAAATCAATTATGATGTTGAACTAGTTTGGGAAGCCATGAAAAAGAAATATAAGGAGGAAGAAGCTTACACAAAAGCTTCATACTTCTTATACTTCTTTTCATTGCTTCTAAAACTAGATAAAGTTTGCTTACACTGTTGTTTCTTCATTTACTAACATCTTGTTCGTGATGCTATGAAAAAAAGGTACAAGGTGGATGAAGTTTCCATCATAGCTTCATTCTTCTTATACATTTTTCCATAGCAACACAAACATTATGAAGTTTCCAAAGTATGGTCTTTGTTAAGGTAGTGAAAACGAATCTGAAAAAATGAGAACAATCAACAAAAACAACATGCAACAAACGAGATAATGGGAAATATCTAACAATAGATGGAAGAAGAAGAATACCTTAATGTATGAAGCACAAGATTCACGGCTAATGGTGAAAACGAAGAGAAAAAATGGGTTCTAGGGTTTCACTGTCAATTAAGTGAAAGTTATTTCGCTTATATATGGGTAAACTATTTCACAACGGTTAACAATAATAACCGTATAGATATGTATTTATTTATTATAAATATATCACTACGGTTTACCAGAATAACCGTAATGATAACCCTTTTATCTGTGAATTTTAAAATAAATAAAAACCGTATACATAGGTATTTATTTATTATAAATATATCACTACGGTTTACCAGAAGAACCGTAGTGATAACCCTTTTATTTATGAATTTTAAAATAAATAAAAAAGAAAAGGTGCGCCTTAACTTCTAACTTAATGCATTTGCAGTTTAAACATCAACAATGTAATTCACAATGCATCCGCAGTTTAAACATCAACAATGTAATTTGAACCCTAATTCAACTATTACATTTCATAACAAAGTAAATATTAAACATAAAGGAGACAAAAAACATAACATCTTGATATTTCCAGAAAATATCTCTGATTTTAGTTTGTTCTTCAAATTCTTGTTCTTTTTCTTTAAATCCTCATACATAACCTTCAGATAGCCCACAGCTTCCAACTCTGACTTCATAATGCTCTCATCGTAATTTCCATCTCTTTCTCCCACGTCTTCATCCCATATGAACAAATTACATGTTTCATCGCTCCTCCAAAATGGACATATCTAAAAAAGCCTTCCTTTATTTTGTCCCTTCTTGCATTAATACGAAACCATACGACCATCACAACAACAAAAATTTCCAGATCGAGATTTTACACTGGAACAAGACGTAGAAACACCTTTGGATGATTTTGTCTTCAAATGTGACATTGCAACACCTTAAAGTAGAACACTTTGTTATTGTTGTTGTCTTCTTCCCAACAATGGTGACGGCGTTGGTGTTAGGGTTGTTTCAATGGATAAATTGATATATATACTTGGTGTTTAAAATACATAAAAAGAAGCTTCCATTTGTAACAACGGTTTTGAGAAATATCCGTTGTGATATCCTTATTATTTTTTAGTTAAATATTAATAAAACTTAAAAAGGGAGCATTTACATCAAAGGGATAAACTATTTGAGGGCGATGAGGTTCGAACCCATGATAGCTAGATTGTATCACCACGGTTTTCATAAAAACCGTTATTATACCCTTGAGATTTCTAATTAAAATAATGCGCGCGTATCCAGTACGCACTATAAGAACGGTGTATAGGATGCCGTTGTAAACCTGGCGTTGTTGTTTGGCCGTTTTGTAGTAGTGTGTCTTGTACAAAGCCCAAGATTGAGGCGGAAATAAGTTTGACTTAGCTTAGGGAATTTATTTTCAGAGCCTAAAGGAGGCTAGGAGGAACTATCTCCGTTGGGGAAGATATTTGTCCTAAGCTTAAGAGAAGGTTATGAAGATTTATGTCTCGTACAAAGCCCAATATTGAGGCTAAAAAGGTTTGACTCAACAAGAGAGTGCTTTTATCTGTCCTGTACAAAGCCCAGGATTGTGGCTGAACAAGCTGGAGAAATCATTATACAAAGCCTAAGAGGAGGCTAAATTTTGCTAGGGGAAACCTTTATACCAAGCCTAAGAGGAGGCTGGAAAAGATTGACTCAACAAGAGAGTATTTTTATGTGTCTCGTACAAAGCCCGAGATTGAGGCTAAAAGGGTTGACTCAATAAGAGAGTACAAAAAAGTGATTGATTCAACAAGAGAGTCTGACAGTTGATTGACTCAACAAGAGAGTCTAAAAAGTTGATGGACTCAACAAGAGAGTCTAAAAAGGTTAGCTCTGCTGGGGAGAATCATTGTACAAAGTGTAGCGGGGAAATTTGTGAGTGTAAGCTATTGATTAACTTAACTCAAAAATAAGCAAGAGTCGCCACCGCACTTTTATTTTATCCACGAAGGGAAAGGAAAAAGAGAGAACAAAACCTAAAGAGTTCTAAAAAAACAAGAACAAACAGAGAATGGGTAAGGGGGGTTGTTTACGCAATGGGAAGATGTTAGCACCCAAAACGTCTATAGTACTCTATAGGAGCCCTTTGATGTATTCATGCTTTTTGGTCTGAAAATGGTTTGCTTGTAAAGAGATTGAGGAGATGACAGGAGAAATATTTTTTAAGGTTTTTGTGTTTGGAGAGACTTATCGCCTCATGCCTACGTACCCACGATGTGCAATGTAGGATCAAAACCCCGTAGTTCGTGGTACAAAGAACAAAAATTTGTTTGTTTTGGTTGATTTTAAGTGTAAAGACAAGTCGTCATTTCCAAACGAATAATTCCGCTTAAAGAAATGAATCATGTCTAAACTTATGAAAAAGTTTAAAAAGAAAAAGTGCACAAAGCACAAAAAGAGTTTGATGAGTTTTTATATTTTTTTATGTTTTCATGAAATGGTAATAATATGGTTAAATGGATTGACATTTATTAAAGAAAAGCAAGTTTTAAAAGTCACTTGACAAAAGTCAAGGTTTTATTATGAAAGAAGTGATAGTTTGAAATCAATAAGGTTTTGAAAAGAGAGAGAGTTTTGAAAATTGAAGAATGGGTGGAGAAGAAGTGACTATCCTAAAGTATAAAGTAAAAGCTAGGGAAAAGAAGGATCTAACCGAAATGGAGCCACTTCAAAGCAATGTTAAAAGAATTCCATCCTTAAGCAAAACGGCCAAATAAAGGCAAGTCTTCAATCAATACTCCAAGCAAAGGGATAAGAAGTCCTAAATCTAGGTACATAAGTCCAATATTACTTCAAAAAGAGGCCCATGAAGAGATCACTCCAAAGCATAGGATAGTAACCAATAGTCCAAGATAAGGAGAATTAAGTTTTTTATGGTTTAAGCCTTTATTAATGTTTTTGAGTCCAAATGGACAAAGAAAAAAAAAGGCGTAAGCATAAACATGTGTCCAACAGACAAAGTGAAAATTGCGGAAACATAAACAAGTGTCCAACGGACAAAGGAAAAATAGCAGAAGCATAAACATGATATGAAATGAAGCATAAAAATAAAAGAGATAGGGAGCGAGAAGGAAACAAACAAAATTAATACAAAATATTGTTAGTAAGTTAGTGATTAATTGTTAGTGTTAGTGATCAATAACAATTTGAATAATTTCACTTAGGTCAAGGTTTATGAAACTCATTAGAGGATTGATAAGACCAAAGCCTCCTAACAACAAGTTTCATGAGTTTTGAACCATAAGACAAGTAATCAACCATTCTTGATAGTTTTCCGATACGGGACAAATATTGCTCTATGTTAAGCAATCGCTGAGTAATTTACGGAGTAATTACCCTACAATGAGGCCGGTCAATAGCTCTTTGTGCTAATGTATGCTAGATGAACGATATATAGATCGTCATCCGAAAGCAATACCGCACGAAAAGAAAAGTGGTAACGATCTAGTCTTGATCGAAATTCAACAACAGAATTTCAAGATCTTTAGACTTTCATCGATCAAAATAAAAAAGAATTAGATGAAGAGGAAGCCAAATTAAACCACACAATTATGTAATCTAAGGCTAAGAACAAAGGAAGAGGGAAGAAAAATGGAAAAAGAACCAAAACAGTCCCAAAACAGAACCAAAATAGCATTTTGGACACTGGTTAATCGGTTAACCAATGCAGATTTTGAATTTCTGCGCAAAACAAGGTGTTAATCGGTTAACCAGTTTACACTGTGTTTGGTTAATCGGTTAACACTGCACCAGAAGCAAAAAAATGTGCAAAATTCAGCATGACCTTCTTTCAAAACATTTTTCAAACACCTTATGATCATGAATTGAATTTGCACGAATTTTAAAGTAAAAATAGACAGAGAAACCTGCAATCAAACAACAATATACGATCCAAAGGATCAACAACAACCAACACCAAGGATCTACATCTTGAATGATGAATCTGAAGCTTTAACAATGGTGGAAAGTGAATTACCACTCCAAATCAGAAAATCCTTCCAAATTGCAGCAAGATCTACACTCTGAAGCCTTGATCTTTGAACAAAAATAAGAATAGATGAAGGTTTATCTCTAAATTAGTAAGAATCAATGTGAATTTTTACTAACTTATGAAAGAAGAAATTGAGCTTTTGGTGAATTTTGGTAGTTGGGGAGAGAATTTGCAAGAGATTTTTTTGCTATCAAAAGCTTGTGAAATGAGTGAAATGAAGCCTCTATTTATAGAGTTTAGGCTTGGGAATTTGGTGGTTCGGAATTAGGCTTGGGTGATCAAAATTAGGATTGGAATTCAAATTTGGAGGGAAATTAAAAGGGTGGTGATTAGTGGAGGTGTATGATAAGAATTAATATTGATGATGTAGGGAATAAAATTGAGATGGAATATTCCAAAATGATGAAAATTGGTGCCAATTGCTGAAAATTTGAATTTGCTGCCATTTTTTTCAAAATTCGCACGCGTTAACCGATTAACCAAATGTGTTAATCGATTAACACAGTGAAAATTTAGGAAATTTGGCTTTCTGATGTGTTGTCTTGACTCCGGCTCGGTTTTTCTTGCTTGTCAAAGAAAGCATGGAAATAAACACATGAACCTTGGAATCTCTTGAATAAAAATCAATTAAACCTTGGAGACTCTTGATCAGATGAATTTTTGAATTGTTTGTAGATCAACTTTGACTTTATTCAGGTGAAATCCATTCGAGCTACGGGACTGATTTTTTTGCATTTTTAACCTATTCTTCCCCTGAAAATGTTAGTGAAAGAAAACAAAATATTTTTGGATTTTTATTAATGGTTAGTAAACATAAACAATTAAACAATAAAAACTAACAAACACACACAAACACACAAAGATCCCTGCAAGGCACAAACCTATAGAAGAGGGAACCAATGTGTGATCTTGTTTGTGGCATGAATGTACAAGAAAAGCAAAGAATCTTAGGGGTAAAAATTAGGGTATTACAGCTGCCCCTATTTAAGTTTCTTCTATTCGGAGATATGGAGATGGGCATCTTTGTCTCAACGAGATAGAAAAGACTTAAATATAACAATAAACCCAAATTTTGACCCTAAGAGACCACAAAATGATATGACCATGCAAATGAAATGCAAACACAAGACCACTATGGGGAGAAAATGCCACAGGAGACAAACAAGCTGGGGAGCAAAGAGAAAAGACTCCACCGGGGGGAAAACAAAAAGAGGGAAAGCACATCCCAACAGGGGAGGAAACGAATCTCAACTGGGGAAGAGCAAGGAGTAAGATTTCAACTGAGGGAAAATTACCAACACCAGAAATAAAAGAGGGATAACACCGTCCCAACATGGAGAGAACAATCTCCGCTGGGGAACAGATCGTCTAATACCAGACATCCGGTAATAGCATGATCAAAAGGAAAGATTGCCAACTACCAACCAAGTGATATCTACAACAAGGCAGTCAATCAAAAGGATACGAGAAGAATTACCTACTACCAACACAGGGCAGGACGACAAAGGTAATGTTCTCACAAAGAGGATAAAGTTACCAGCTATCAACCAAGTGACAACTATAACAAGGCAACCAAACCGCGCTATATTACCTACTACCAACAAAGGGCAGGACGACAAAGGTAATAAGCTGGCTATATCACCTACTACCAACAAAGGGAACGACGACAAAAGGTAATAAGCCAAAAGAAGGATTACCAACTATCAACCAAGTGACAGTTACGACGAGGTAATCAATCCATGGGTGTGAGAAAAATTACCTACTACCAACAAAGGGGTAGGACGACAAAGGTAATAACCTCAAAAGGGGTCGAGAAGTATCACCTACTACCAACAAAGGGCAGGACGACAAAGGTAATAAATTCGAACAAAGAGCGGAGAGATTACCAACTATCAAACAAGTGATAGCTACAAAAAGGTAATCAAACCCAACTATATTACCTACTACTAACACAGGGCAGGATGACAAAGGTAATAAGCCAGCTATATCACCTACTACTAACAAAGGGCAGGACGACAAAGGTGATAAGCTAAAAGAAAGGGACCAAAATTCAATCCGGGAATAAACCAGAGAGAAACGGTCAAACAAGACTCATCCCGAGGAGGAAATATCTCAACTGGGGATTACTTCCATCCCGACAAATGAACCGGGTAGGAAACTGAATCAAAATCTTCCACGAGAAATAAACTCAGTGGGGAATTAACAAAGATAGGCATTTTCTGCTTACGGGTCGACACTCTAATGGAGGGAGGACACACACACTCTGCGGGGACAACAACACCAGAGAGCAAAGAAACACCAGCCCAAATGCAAAAATGCACAATGCAACAACATCATGTTATGCACAACAAAAGAATGCGCATGCAATGCGTATGAGTATGAATATGCTGACAAAATAGACACAAAGGGTAAACAGAGGGAGGAAAAACATCATAACATCACCGAATACTCAGCTAATCTCAACACGATGGAGATATCATTAGCAACTCTGCTAGGCATTTAGCTGAATACATCCTGCAAAAGCCATCAAAGGAAAATAAATCCTACTACAAGGCTCAAATCTTGCTGGAGAAAGGAAGATATTGCTTGGGGGGAGAAACCCAAATATCAATGTTCTAACATCATTGATCCACAAAGAGGATAAAACATAAACTCTGCTTTGAGGATGGAAGGAAAGCTGTTGGGGAATCATAGCAACCCAAATCTTTTGGACATTTCCTGGGGATCATAAAGAATTCACAGGAACTTCCATTCAAAAAGGATGAAGAAATCTACTGCGGAGAAATAATGCATCCGCTGGGGATCTGTAGACATATAAACATCTACGCCAAATCCATCGGAAATACAAGGCAGATATGCTGGAGATACAAGAGAAAAATTCTCTGAGGATTAACCACTTCTGAGTAAACAACCTGGACTTGTTGAGGAAAATAGCAACAAGGTCAAACTGTGGGGGATTTTAGATCAATACTCATCGTGTATGAGAGAAAACCCAACAGGTGACTAGTACATCAATATTCCTTGAATAGAGATACCATCGGCAACTTCACTAGGGAACACCCGAAGTAGTGATGCACGATCTTCTCTGAAAACAAACAATCTGGAGAGAAATACGTCTTGGACTTGCCGGGGAAGATAACGCTGCTATGCGCTTGGGAATATCCAAAGCAACAACAATACACCTAGAAGGTAAAACACTGAGTGGAGATTCCTCAAATGATTTCTGCCAGGGACAGCGAAAATGAATCTCTGTGTGGGGACCACCATTAAGGAGAAGGGGGCCTCAAAACTACTCAACTGCCTGACCATAACATAATCAGCTGGAGGGGATTTGGATCAAAACCTAGCTGGGAAAAAACTAAACAGCATTGACCCTTATGAATTCAATGCATCATAACACAACCTTGAAGGGACCTATCATCTTGTCAACAACTGATCACATTCATATGAACAAACTCTGCTGAGGAAATATCAACAAACTCTACTGGGGAATATCGACAAACTTTACCGGGGAGCTGTCAATAAATTATGCCAAAGAGGCGAGAACGAACCTTGCTGAGGAAAACATCGATCTTACCATCCTTGGAATAAATGTTGATGTTCTTTTTTGCATTCATAAATCAAAGGAAAATGTTTTTATAATTTTTAAAAATTTAACCAATCATTTGCTTTTTGTTTCAAAAATCATCATAAACAATAAATGAAATTTTGTTAACAGAAGCAAAATAAGAATTGCAAACAAAGGGACAAAAGGCCCAAATTTATTAATAGAATGGAAATCCGCAAATGGCGTAATTCCTCGGATCATTACAAAGTTTGAAAAATGGTAAATACATGGAAAGGGTTACATTGAAATACAATGACCACTATTCTCTCTAACAACTTTGAATTCCGCTGTGCTCAAAACTTCAGTTGAGGATGATTGAGGCAGAATCCTTGATAGATAATGTTGCTTTCAAATGATCAAGACTGGCCAGATGCAGTTACTTGCCATAATCCCTAACTTTTGCCTAGATTACCCTTTCGGGTTTTCAATCTACCGGGATGATTATTTCTGTTTTTGTCTCTAATTTTTTCCTGGACCGCCCTTTCGGGTTTTCAGCCCACCGAGACGCTCATTTTTGCCTAAGCCGCCCTTTCGGGTTTTCAACTTAGCGAGCTGTTCTTTTATTTTTTAGGCGAAGTATTTCTTGACTGCATCGGCATTCACAGGACGAGTGAACTCTTCACCATCCATAGTTGTAAGAAGTAATGCACCACCAGAGAAGGCTCTCTTAACAACATATGGGCCTTCATAATTAGGCGTCCACTTTCCCTTAGAATCATTGGTAAAAGTCAAGATCCTTTTGAGCACGAGGTCGCCTTCTCTGAACACACGAGGTCGAACCGTCTTATCAGAAGCTTTCTACATTCTCTGTTGATACAATTGGCCATGACACAAGGCCGTCATTCTTTTCTCTTCAATCAAATTCAACTGATCATATCTACTATGACACCATTCAGCCTCAGACAATTCAGCTTCCATCAAAACTCTCATAGAAGGGATTTTAACCTCTACCGGGAGCACTGCTTCTATACCATACACAACAGAGAAAGGGGTTGCCCTTGTTGAAGTGCGGACGGATGTACGGTACCCATGCAAAGCAAAAGGGAGCATCTCATGCCAATCTTTGTAAGTAACAACCATCTTTTGAACAATCTTCTTAATATTCTTATTAGCAGCTTCAATAGCCCCATTCATCTTAGGTCTGTAAGGAGAAGAATTATGATGCTCAATCTTAAACTCATCACATAATTCCTTCATCATCTTGTTATTCAAATTCGACCCATTATCAGTGATAATCTTGGTCGGAATACCATACCGACAGATGATTTGGTTCTTGATAAACCGGACCACTACTTGCTTGGTCACATTGGCATATGATGCCGTTTCAACCCACTTGGTAAAATAGTCAATAGCCACCAATATGAAATGGTGTCCATTCGACGCTTTAGGCTCAATCATTCTAATCATATCAATGCCCCACATGGAGAAAGGCCATGGAGAAGAGATAACATTGAGAAGAGTAGGAGGCACATGAATTTTGTCAGCATAAACCTGGCACTTATAGCACTTTTTCACAAATTTGCAATAGTCAGATTCCATTGTCAACCAATAGTAACCTGCCCTCAACATCTTCTTAGCCATTGCATGCCCATTGGCTTGGGTACCAAAAGATCCTTCATGAATCTATTTCATCAACATGTCTGCTTCGTGTCTATCCACGCATCTGAGCAAGACCATGTCATAATTTCTTTTATACAGCACATCATCATTCAAGAAGAAACTACCAGCCAACCTTCTCAAAGTCTTCTTATCTTTCTTGGATGCCCCTAAGCGGGTACTCTTGATTTTGAAGAAAGCATTTAATATCATAATACCACGGTTTATCATCAACAACCTCTTCAACCGCAAATACATGAGATGGCCCTTCAAGCCGCATAACATCGATTTTGGGCACATCATTCCACCGGTTCACCACAATCATGGAGGATATAGTTGCTAAGGCATCTGCCATTTGATTTGCTGCTCTGGGTACATGGTGAAACTCAACCTTATTGAAGAAAGTCAACAAGATTCTTGCATAATCTCGATAAGGAATTAAATCAGGTTGACGTGTCTCTCATTCTCCTTTAATCTGATTAATCACTAGGGTTGAATCTCCGTATACATCAAGAATCTTGATTCTTAAATCAATGGCTTCTTCCAAGCCCATAATACATGCTTCATACTCAGTTGCATTATTTGTGCAAGTGAACATCAACCTTGCAGTGAAATCAATGTGAGAACCATGAGGAGTAACAATTATTGCCCCAATACCATTGCCATATTCATTAACAGCTCCGTCAAAAATCAGACCCCAACGGGATCCAGGCTCAGGTCCTTCATCAAGTAATGTTTCTTCACAATCTTTAACCTTTAGATACGTCACATCCTCATCAGAAAAATCAAACCTGATAGGTTGATAATCATCAATTGGCTGGTGTGCCAAATGGTCAGCCAAAACACTTCCTTTTATCACTTTTTGAGTTCGGTACTCGATATCATATTCCGACAACAACATTTACCAACGAGCAATCCTCCGAGTTAAAGCAGGCTTTTCAAAGATATACTTGATTGGATCCATTTTTGATATCAACCAAGTTGTATGATTCAACATATACTGGAGGAGGCACTTGGCAGCCCAAGCTAAAGCACAACATGTCTTTTCAAGCATTGAATACCGAGACTCACAATCGGTGAACTTCTTGCTCAAATAATAAATGGCAAACTCTTTTCGACCAGATTCGTCTTGTTGACCCAGAACACAGCCCATAGACTCTTCCAGCACAGTCAAATACATGATCAAAGGTCTTCCTTCCACAGGAGGAGACAAAATCGGAGGTTCAAGCAGATACTCTTTAATCCTTTCAAAAGCTTTCTGACAATCCTCTGTCCAGACACAACCCTGATCTTTGCAAAGAAGCTTGAAGATCGGCGCACAAGTGGCAGTCATATTGGATATAAATCTGGAGATGTAATTCAAACGTCCCAAGAATCCTCTTACCTGTTTTTCTGTTTTGGGCGCAGGCATTTCCTGAATAGCTTTAACTTTACCAGGATCAACTTCAATGCCTTTTTGGCTAACAATAAAGCCCAACAATTTTCCAGAACGGGCACCAAAAGTGCATTTATTAGGATTCAAACGGAGCTTAAACTTTCTCAAACGTTGAAACAACTTCAATAAGTACTCAATATGATCTTCTTCAGTCTTCGACTTACAAATCATATCATCCACATAGACCTCAATTTCTTTATGCATCATATCATGGAACAAAGTGGTCATAGCTCTCTGGTACGTTGCACCGGCATTTTTCAAACTGAAGGGCATCACTCTGTAGCAGAATGTTCCCCAGGGTGTAATGAATGTTGTTTTTTCCATATCCTCGGGTGCCATATTTATCTGATTATAACCGTAAAATCCGTCCATAAAAGAGAAGATACTGAATTTAGCAGTATTATCTACCAACATATCAATGTGTGGCAATGGAAAATCATCTTTTGGACTAGCTTTATTCAAATCTCTATAGTCGACGCACATTCGAACTTTTTCGTCTTTCTTTGGAACAGGCGCAATATTGGCCACCCATTGAGGATACTCAGAAGTCATAAGAAAACTAGCATCAATCTGCTTTTGAACCTCCTCTTTGATCTTCACAGCCATGTCAGGATGAGTTCTTCTCAATTTTTGCTTCACCGGTGGACATTCAGGCTTCAATGGCAATCTATGCTCCACAATATCAGTATCAAGCCCAGGCATGTCTTGATAGGACCAAGCAAACACGTCAACATATTCTCTAAGAAGCTCCACAATCCTCTTCTTAACATCTGACTGAAGCAGTGCCCCAATCTTGACTTCTTTTACCTCATCATCTGAACCCAAATTAACCAATTCCACTGGCTCTTCATGGGGCTGAATGGTTTTTTCCTCGTGCTCAAGCAACCGCGGAATTTCATCTGGAATCTCCTCAATATCCTCTTCTTCAGCTCCAAACACAGGAAACTCAAAGTTGGGATAGGGCATAGGGTCATTGTTTTCAATGGGTTTAACAATCAATCTGCACAATGATTTATGTTTGATTTTAGAATATGAACAAGAAGTGCAAGTACCTTGCAGATAAAAGTGATCATCACATTATTATTATTTTTTGGTTTTTTATGTTACCATTTTTCAGAAATAAAGTAAAAAGGGAAAACATAACACGGATAAACAAAATAACATTTTATTGATGATGATAAAACTTGAAACAAGCCCTCACAAATTCACTTTCACCTTGGGCAGAGTGAAAGGATTTTTGAAAGAAACAAAAAACAAATTACTTTGAAATATGAACAACAGTAGGAACATCAACAGCTATCCAATTCTGGCAGACTTGTCCATGTGTCACAAAATTGGGAAGCTCTTCCTCTTCATCTTCTTCAATGATGGCACTGACATCATATTCAGGTTCCTTAAACTTTTTCCGAGGGGAATAAAAAGGCATATATGCATCCTCCGGGGACATATACCCGGGGTCTTCCAAATAAGGCTCCCAATCTTCAGCAGGAATGACATCATCTTCAAAACCAAATGGGATGTAGCCTACAGAGTCATCTTCAAGAATTGCAGTCGTAGAATGATCTTCACTAGGGCAATCTTGAACCATATTTACAGACGCCTTGCCATGATTGGGCAGAGGATTCGATTGGACATTAGGTTTGGAATCTTCGAAAGACAAAATACCACTCCTAGCCAACCTTTGAACTTCCATCTTCAATGGATAAAAGTTCTCAGTATCATGTC
Source organism: Lathyrus tuberosus (assembly GCA_022829125.1). Classification (NCBI taxonomy): domain Eukaryota; kingdom Viridiplantae; phylum Streptophyta; class Magnoliopsida; order Fabales; family Fabaceae; genus Lathyrus; species Lathyrus tuberosus. Next base: position 1,060,149 of record JALAZF010000661.1, read on the forward strand.
CTGCTCCTCCCTGATGGAAAGCGCAATGAGCTTCAGGTTTATACCACCATGGCAAATCTTTCGGAACAACAGGCGGTGGACGGGTCTGAACAAGATTCTTCTGAATTAAGCAAGGAAGCAAATCTGTATAGGTCATCGGAATCGGATCAAAATCTTTCTGAAAACGGCCCTGTTGATTAGAACGTTGTTGCTGCACAGGAGCTGCCTGAACAACAGGAGCTGAACTGATAATAGGAGTAACATATGCAACATGTTGCTGACACTGATTATTCTTATTATAACTCTTTTTGCGCCCTCCATGGGAAATAGCATGGGTCTCACTCTCTTTCTTTTTGGCAAATCTTCCACCACACTTCTTGGAATTACCAGCAGAATTACCATCTTTTGACAAACGTCCCTCACGGACACCTTCTTCCAATCTCATCCCCATATTGACGATCTCAGTGAAATCACTTGGGGCACTATCAATCATACGCTCATAATAGAAAGGACTCCGATTTTTTAGAAAACATCTTAGTCATCTCTTTTTCTTCCAAAGGAGGATTAATCTGAGCAGCAATCTCGCGCCACCTCTGTGCGTATTCTTTGAATGTCTCCTTATCTTTCTGAGCCATTTCTCGAAGCTGGTCATGATCAGGAGCCATATCCACATTATACTTATACTGTTTCACAAACGCCTCGCCCAAGTCTTCAAAAGTGCGAACTCGAGTACTGTCGATCCCCATGTACCATTTCAAGGCTGCACCTGACAAACTATCTTGAAAGTAGTGAATGAGAAGCTGATCATTATCCTTTTGAGCCGACATCTTACGAGCATACATAGTCAAATGACTCATCGGACAATATTTACCCTTATAATTTTCAAAGTCAGAGACTTTGAACTTATGCGGGATCTTCACATTAGGAACCAAGCATAATTCATGAGCATTCTTTCCAAACAGCTCTTTACCTCTCAGAGCTTTGATCTCCTTCTGCATTTCAGCAAAGTAGTCCTGAATCTCTTCCTTTCTATCATACGCACTGGCATTCTCACTTGGAGCAGTATGGAAAATCTGCTCTTCACCAAAAGGAACAGTGTGAACCACAAGTGGTGGCACAGTCATCACAGGTTGAATGGTAGGAATAACTGGAATTTCAGGAGGTGGTGGTGGTTGATAACCCTCAGGAACAAAGTTAACAGGCATGCCCCAGGGGAAACCAGGAGGTATGGAGTACTGAGGAACACTAGCAGGCGCCACAGATATAGGCGTAGAGACAATCTCAGAATTGATTGTCCTTTGCACAGGAGTTGAAAGCGGAGGAGGAGGGGTGGTGGCTGATTCTGAGCAGCCACCAGAGCTTCCATCATAGCAGTGAGTCTTTCCAAACCATCCTTCAGAGTCATCACTTCTTCACGAAGCTCGTGGTTCTCTTGTTACAACTGATCCATCTTCTTCTTCAGATTAGCCCGAGTATTATACTGGTGCGACAGCTTGGCTAAATGAAGACCAAAGGGAAACAATAAGACACCTGAAAAAGGCAAGAAACAATGCAGAATGATGCTTGATATGCAAAATGCAAGTGCAAAGTTTCAAGGAATTATAAGGCATATTGCAAACATTGTTATACCAAAATCTCATTCATTAATGATGGAAAAAATTACATCTCGGAAGTACAAATTCAAGAATCCTAAAACAATGGGGAATAAAGAAAACTAGATCCCTAGAGAATCCTATGAGAAGAAGTCCCAGCTCTATCTTCCAGCTTCTTGATGTGGGCCTGCATCTGAGTCTTCTCAATCAGCAACTGGTCAACGATCAACTTCCAAGGAGATTCTGAACTCTTCAAAATATCGAAAACTGGTTGAATGCGAGAGGAAAATAAATCCTCTTGTGCCTTTCTCTTCTTGTTGGCAACTTCATCTTCATTCTTCCTCTTGAAGTGCTCTTGAAGTCTTGCATTCTCTAACTCGATGATCTGATACTTGTTCTTCCAAGCATCTCTCTCTTGTTGCATCTCAGCCAAAGCAATCTGAAGCTTCTCTGTGTCTTCCATAAAGTAGAGGATAGGCTTCTTATCAGTTAGAGATAAAGGCTCTTGACGCGCATAAGGCATCTTCAAAGTAATAGCTCTATTTTTAAGCCACTAGAGGTAAGGTTCCGAAGAGACACAATTCGGATTTCCCAAACTTTCCTTTCCTTTTCTACGAATGTTGCACCAAGCTTCCACAATTTCTCTCTTGAGAGCAACCAGAGATTCTTCTTCCTTGAAAAAGAGACCGGCCAAATGAATGTTCTTCGGTACCTCTCGCAAAGGATATCCCAACTGACGACGGGCCTGTGAGAACAAGATTTGGTTCTGCAATATTATCTCTAAGTTTTGATGATAACAAATGAATATTTGCATAAACAATTTTGTACAACTAATGTTGTTATGTGTAAGAACCTAGCAAACAGGTTCTGCTTCCATGAATTGGCGCAATGCTTAATGAAAGATGCTTTGAAGAACAAGAACTCAATTCGAAGATGGGACAAGGGTTATGATGGAACAAAGTCAAAATTGATGAAGCCTTATGATTTTCAAACAAGAAGTTCTGAAGACTCTGAAGATAGGCTCTGAAGATTCGGAAGACTTGAAGCAGAAAAGGATAACGCTCTTAAAAGACCTAGTACTGAAGTTCTGAAGACTGGCTCCTAATGGACTTCTTCAATCAATGGAAGACTTGACGCATCAGATATTCTGCTATAAAGATTCCACTCATGCTTCATCAAAATTAACATCAGAAGCCTCTGGATATAAAAGAAAGTGGATTTAGAGAACAAGGTTCAAATGACAAGTTCTGAAGAGTCTGGAAGCGCAGAGTTGATGATTCAAAGACTTGATAATCACAAGAACCATACAATATTTTCCCTTCTTACTCACGCTCACAAAAAGCCTCTGATGTTGAGAAGCCAAGAAAAACTGCCACACTGTACAGCTGTACCAGATTACAACGTTAAAATTCTCGAAGACTGTGCAAAATAACAAAACAATCTGACACAGACGGGACGCGCTGCATGCAGAAGATTTTGTACCTGTCCTCACGCTTCCAAGCCATAAGCCTACCTAGCTATCATGATTCATTTCAACGGCTCTTTTCACTCGGCTATAAAAGGAAGCTCAAAAACTTAAAGAAAGATACACAAGCGAACAACGACAATACTTTCCATCTCCATTCTTTCTTAAGTTATTCCTGATCTAAAAGGTTGTTTACATTATCAGCTTGATAAGAAGCAATTCTCTGTAAACTCATTGTGTTAGAACTTAAAGTTTTATTCCTTAAGAGAGTCTCAGTGATTAGATCTCTTGAGAAGTCTAGGACAAGTGTCTTAGAGGTTGTGCCTTGAGTAAGACCCGTGTGGTTGGATTACTTGAGAAGTCTAGGACGTGTGAGTTCTAGAGGTTGTGGTTAGTCACCAGCTGTGTAGCTTGTGCAGTGTACTATTTTGTTGAATAGTGGATTAAGACCTCGTTGAGAGAGGCGAAATCACCTTGGCGGGTGGACTAGACTAACTTGAGAGATTCTCAAGTGAACTAGTATAAACATAACGTGTTTATATCCTTTTATTTAACTAAGCAGTTTGATTCTTTGGAAAAACTTTTTAACAAGATAGAAACTATTAAGAAACAATTAATTTTTGAAAAACCAATTCAAACCCTCCTTTCTTGCGTTTTTCACACCTTCAATTGGCATCAGAGCTCCGGTTCTGAAGTGATAAAAAGATAGAATTTTTATTAAACACTTAACAGTGTTCAGTACCGATCCAAGTGTTAAAAACAATGACTACACCACCACCAACAACTTCTAAAACAAATGTCATTGAAAGAGAATCTTACACTGCAAAACCTCCTATCTTTGATGGTGAAAGATTTGACTATTGGAAAGATAGAATTGAAAGTTATTTCTTATCATTTGATCTAGATCTATGGGATCTAGTACTTGATGGCTACAGTCATCCAGTAGATTCTGTAGGTAAAAAGATTGAAAGAAGTGAGTTTACAGATGCTCAGAAGAAAACCTACAAAAATCATCACAAAGCAAGAACCATTCTGTTGAACGCAATTTCTTATACCGAGTATGAGAAAATCACAAACAAAGAAACTGCAAAATCCATCTTTGACTCTCTTCGTATGACTCACGAAGGAAATGCTCAAGTCAAGGAGACAAAGGCTCTTGCGCTAATCCAGAAATACGAAGTCTTCAAAATAGAAGAAGATGAGTCTGTTGAAACCATGTTCTCAAGGTTTCAAATGCTTGTTGCTGGACTCAGAGTTCTAAACAAAGGCTATTCTACTGCTGATCATGTCAAGAAAATCATCATAAGTCTTCCAGCAAAATGGAGACCAATGGTGACTGCCTTGAAAGTTGCAAAGGATTTGAATAATATCAATCTTGAAGAACTTATCAGTTCATTAAGAAGTCATGAAATAGAGCTTCAAGGAGATGAACCTCAGAAGAAAAACAAATCCATTGCACTAAAAGCAAAGCCAGAAAAGAAGAAGGCGTATCAGGCAGAAGAAGAGATGGAAGAATCCGAAGAAGATTCAGAAGAAGATGATGTATCACTCATATCAAGGAAGATAAGTCAACTTTGGAAGTACAGAAGAAACAAGTTCAAAGGACCAAGGAGAAGATTCGAACCTACATCTGGTCAAAGAAGAAACTATGGAAAAGACGTTACGTGTTTTGAATGCAAAGAACCTGGACATCTCAAATATGACTGTGCAAAAGTCAAGAAAGAAGAAAGATCTAGGAAAACCAAAAAGGGTCTCATGGCAACCTGGGATGACTTAGAATCTGAAGATGATGCTGATGAAAGTCGAGTCAACATGGCATTCATGGCAGAAACCAGAAGCAACTCATCAGAGGAAGAGCTATCAGACTCCGACGATGAAAGTGAGGTACTTTCTTCCTTATCACGTTCTGAACTTGAATTAGGATTAACTGAACTTATCAAAAGATATCAAAATCTTCAAAGCAAATTCAAAATCCTGAAAAAGAGTTTTATAGTTTCTTCAGAAGATCTTACTAAAAATAAGAAAATCATCTCTGAACAAAATGAAAAAATATTTGTCTTAAAAAACTCAAATTCTGTCCTGAAATGTAAATTATCTAAGGTAGAAGAAGAAATGGTCTCAAACTCAGTTAACACCAGTAAATAAGACAAATATGATAATGCATTTAAAAACTTTCTTGCCAAAAGCATAGATAGAAGCAAAATGGCTTCACTGATCTATGGAGTCAGCAGAAATGGTAGTAGAGGTCTAGGATATTCAGGACCATCTCAACCATATGATGAAACCAAAAACATCAAAATAATACCTCTGTCTAAACAGTTTATTCCCTCTGGCACTAATCCTAAGCATTCAGAACCAAAAGGTTCAAACTCTAGGATTACACGAACACATCCACTGAAGAAATACTCTAAACACAAATACTATGCACAAACTCCACACCATTTTGATAACGTAAGAAAATCTAAAGGGGTCAAAACCTTTAGAAAAACTAATGAGAAAGGACCCACAAAATGGGTACCTAAGAACAAGATAATTTAAGTTGCAGATATCCTTAATAGCTCCATTGAAACACCAGTCATGGTACCTGGACAGTGGATGCTCGCGACACATGACGGGAGAAAGGCTTATGTTCTAAGATCTGAAACTTAAACCTGGAGGTGTTGTCGGTTTTGGAGGAAATCAGAAAGGAAGAATCATTGGCTCCGGAACCGTTGGAAATGGTAAGATTCCTTCCATTAAAAATGTTCTGTTAGTATAAGGTCTAATGCATAATCTGTTGTCAATAAGTCAACTTAGCGACAGTGGTTATGATCTCATTTTTAATAAAACATCTTGTAAAGCTGTAAGTCAGAAGGATGGATCTGTCCTATTCAACGGAAAGAGGAAAAACAACACTTACAAAATTAAGTTATCTGATTTAAAACATCAAAATGTAAAATGTCTTCTTTCTGTGAACGAAGAGCAATGGGTCTGGAACAGACGTCTTGGCCATGTCAATCTGAGAAGAATCTCTCAGCTTAACAAGCTTGGTCTTGTTAGAGGCTTGCCAAATCTGAAATATTCTTCAGACGCTCTTTGTGAAGCATGTCAGAAAGGAAAGTTTTCAAAAACCTCTTTCAAAGCTAAAAATGTTGTTTCCACCTCCAGACCGTTGAAACTTCTTCACATTGATCTGTTTGGTCCTGTAAAAACGACCTCTCTCAATGGTAAGAAATACGGACTAGTCATCATTGATGATTACAGCAGATGGACATTGGTAAAATTCTTAAAACACAAGAATGAATCACATTCTGTGTTCGCTTTCTTCTGCACTCAAGTTCAAAATGAGAAAATTTGTAAAATAGTCAGAGTAAGGAGTGATCATGGTGGAGAATTTGAAAATAAAAACTTTGAGGAACTTTTTGATTCACATGGAATATCACACGATTTTTCTTGCCCTAGAACTCCACAACAAAACGGAGTTGTAGAAAGAAAGAATCGAACTTTGCAAGAAATGGCTCGCACCATGATCCAAGAAACTGACATAGCTAAACATTTCTGGGCAGAAGCAATCAAAACAGCATGCTGTATTCAAAATAGAATCTCTATAAGACCTATCTTGAATAAAACTCCATATGAATTATGGAAGAATAAACTACCCAACATTTCTTATTTCCATCTGTTTGGATGTGTCTGTTTTATGCTTAACACTAAAGAGAATCTTAGCAAATTTGATTCTAAAGCACAGAAGTGTCTGTTGTTGGGATACTCTGAACGCTCGAAGGGTTACAGAGTTTAGAACACAGAATCATGAATTGTGGAGGAATCCATTCATGTTAGATTCAATGACAAGCCTGACTCAAAAAAGTCAGAGCTAGTTGAGAAACTTGCAGATTTAGAAATCAGATTCTCTGAATCTAAGGAAAAGGAAAAGGAAGTCAAAGAATAGCAAGATCCTACACCAGAAACCACTGAAGTAACTCCAAATACCCCATCTCAACGAAGAAGAAGATTGTCCACATCACACCCTGAGGAACTAATTCTGGGGAACAAAGATGCTCATATCAGAACCAGATCAGCCTTTAAACCATCAGAAGAAACACTTGTTGGACTAGTATCGTTGATAGAACCAGCCACAATTGAAGAAGCTCTCATGGACAAAGACTGGGTTCTGGCTATGGAAGAAGAACTCAACCAGTTCTCCAAAAACGATGTTTGGGATATAGTTCCTAAACCCAAGAATGTTCATGTCATAGGAACCAAGTGGTTATTTAGGATTAAGCTAAATGAAAAGGGATAAGTTGTCAGAAAGAAAGCACGACTTGTTGCCCAAGGATACAGTCAACAAGAAGGAATTGACTACAACGAAACATTTGCTCCAGTTGCAAGACTTGAAGCAATACGTTTGCTAATATCCTTTTCAGTAAATCATGACATCACTCTATATCAAATGGATGTTAAGAGCGCATTCTTAAATGGTTATATATCAGAAGAAGTTTATGTCAAACAACCTCCTGGGTTTGAAAATTCAGAAAAATCAGACTTTATTTTCAAACTTAAAAAATCACTCTATGGTTTAAAACAAGCTCCCAGAGCATGGTATGAAAGATTGAGTAAGTTTTTACTAGAAAACGATTTCACCAGAGGAAAGGTTGACACAACACTTTTCTGCAAGACATATAAGAATGACATTCTCATTGTTCAAATCTATGTTGATGACATTATTTTTGGTTCTGCTAACTCTTCTCTATGTCAAGAATTTTCAAAGTTAATGCAGGCCGAATTTGAAATAAGCCTCATGGGAGAACTAAAGTTCTTCCTCGGAATTCAGATTGATCAAAGATCAGAGGCCACTTTCATTCATCAAACCAAGTACACAAAAGAACTTCTGAAGAAGTTCAATATGACGGATTGCAACATTGCCAAAACACCAATGCATCCAACGTGTGTCATGGGAAAGGAAGAAACAGAAGTTAAGGTTTGTCAAAAACTCTATCGTGGTATGATAGGTTCTCTTCTATATCTAACTGCTTCTAGACCTGATATATTATTCAGTGTACATCTATGTGCTAGATTCCAATCAGATCCAAGAGAATCACATTTAACCGTTGTCAAGCGAATTCTAAGGTATCTGAAAGGAACAACTAACCTTGGCCTGATGTATAAGAAAACATCTGAGTATACTCTTTCTGGTTACTGTGATGCAGACTATGCCGGAGACAGATTAGAAAGAAAAATCACATCAGGGAATTGTCAGTTCTTAGGAAGTAATTTAATCTCATGGTCAAGCAAGAGACAATCTACAATTGCTCTCTCAACAGCTGAAGCAGAATACATATCGGCTTCCCTATGCAGTACTCAAATGCTATGGATGAAAAATCAGCTGGAGGACTATCAGATATATGAGAGTAACATTTCTATCTTCTGTGATAATACTGCTGCTATCTGCTTAAGTAAAAATCCAATTTTGCATTCTAGGGCTAAACACATTGAAATAAATCGTCACTTTAATAGGGACTATGTTCAGAAGGGAACTCTATGCTTAAAATTCATAGATACAGACCATCAGTGGGCTGACATTTTCACAAAACCCTTAGCTGAAGATAGGTTTCTAATTATTTTAACACATCTGAATATGAAATACTGTTCAGAATAAAACATTTTCAGAACCTCATGTGAAAAAGCATTTTTCCATCAGAACCACTCTATTAACACATCTCAAGTTCTGATAATTTTGTGACATGTCATATTTTCGGAAAAAAAAATTTACGTGATTTAAGTAAAATTAAGTCACTTTAACTATTCAAATTAAATGAACAGCATCTCTCTCGAGATTGACTCAACTTTATCACATTTATTCGCCTATCTCCATAACATGTCTGCCCACTCAAGTACATCACAATCTCATAGAAACCAGAACCTCTCAATCTATTAGAAGATAGACGTAACCTAGAACTTTCGTAGGTACATTCCAAAAACTTTCATTCCTTCTTCCTTCGTGTCCTTCAACTCTTCAAAAACACTCTATCTCTCTCGCTCATCACCAAAACCCTAAATATCTACTCTTCCTCTCAATCGCTCAAAATGATGACCCCAATGCAAAAAGAAGTCGTCAAGTTCTCACAAGAATTTGAAGAATCATCAAGAAGAATGTCAGCTCCCTCAACCGGGCCATCCTCAACAACAACTCTAACAAATCAAATGGATGCTTCATCTTCATCTCACTCTTCTCAAATAAGCGAAGAACACATTACCCAAAGAGAAGCTTCTGTCACCTGCAATCTTGAAAACCTATCTGTACTCAAGGAAATGCATGTAGATTTCCAAAATCTCGCTAAAAATGGATTCAATCTAATCAAAGAAGTAGAAGCTCAGGAATGGACCAATTACTTTGATAGGCTCAAAGGACCGGTTTTTGAAACCCTTGTAAAGGATTTCTGGAGACAAGCTGTTTGTGACAAGATCCATGTTGTCTCCCATGTCCTGGGAAGAAAGATTGTCATCACTGAAAAATCCATTGCAGATCTTTACAATCTGGAGTTTATGAAGAATAAGAGAATATATGGGATGAAGAATAAATCTTTATTTGTGAAAAAGAGGATCAACCCAATCATCTATGTCAAACCATCTAAACTACAATCATCATGGTCTCATTCAAAAACCCCACAAATTCCTTCGTCAACAACCTTACAAGACATACCTGTATCACCAATGGCCTATGCTTTTCATCAGAAAATCATAACTGAACTCTTAACCCAGCCGTCTAATTTTCTTTCTTCTAAAATTCATAACAATCTAGAAACAATAGAAGTCACCTCTCTTATCAATCAACAACAACCACCTAAACCTACTGCTACTGAGACTAACTTATCTCAACAACCACCATCTAAAACCAACTCTGATAAATCCAACCTCGCTCTGGTTGTCTACAATTCTCCACCTCCAACTTCCTTCGAAGAATGTACAAGTCAATTTCATGAAAAAGCACTTAAAAAGTTTGCTAGGTTAAGAGCGGAACTTTGCACAAGCACAAAACTTGTGGAACTTGAGAGTGCCTGTCAAAGTTTTCAAAAATGGCTAGACATGGAACTTACAAGAATTGTAAGTTTCTCGAGCACAACCATAGCTGCTGAACTAGCAAAAGCTAAGGAAAGAGCAGAAGCTGAAGCAAGAGTCAGGGTACTCAAGTTCTTAGCTGCTAAGCAGAAAGAAGCTGAAGAAAAAGCTGCTAAAGAAGCAGAAGAGCAAATTGCAAGAGAGGCACAAGAAGCTGCTGAAAGAGCTAAAGAAAGTGTTATGATTGGTTCCACCTCTGATCCTGTTATCAAGCGTCTGGGAGACGCCGTTGATGAAATCAGAACAGAACAGAAGAACTTCAGAGAAAGGTTTGACAAGCAAGATACTGTCAATGAAAATCTTCAGATCATGATGCAGAAAATCTAGGATAAACTGTCCTCGGACAGCAAATAAACCTATGTTTTTCTTTTAGGCTTTAGTACTGGTTTTTTTTTTCACCGTTGGACATCACTGTTTTAATCTTTTTGATTTATGACAAAAAGGGGGAGAGTATGAATGTGATAATTTTGATTATAGTCATTCTCTGGAAAAAATGCTGCTCACATGCTGACAAGATAAAATCCTTCATTTCTATTAGATGGCTTCTCTGTACTTTTTATGTGTGCAGATAACTCAGAGTTCTGAGGATAAAGAAAGACTCAAAAAGTTAATGAAGTCAGGGGGAACCTTAGCAAGAACCTCAGTCTAATACTCAGGGGGAGCACTTCATAAAAAGGATAAGCAATTCTAAATACCTTTTCATCTTCCCTGTATTATATATATCAAAATTGTGTCATCAAATTATATAGTTTTGTCAACATCAAAAAGGGGGAGATTGTGAGAACAAGATTTGATTCTGCAATATTATCTCTAAATTTTGATGATAACAAATGAATATTTGCATAAACAATTTTGTGCAACTATTGTTGTTATGTGTAAGAACCTAGCAAACAGGTTCTGCTTCCGTGAATTGGCGTAATGCTTAATGAAAGATGCTTCGAAGAACAAGAACTCAATTCGAAGATGAGACAAGGGTTCTGATGGAACAAAGTCAAAATTGCTGAAGCCTTACGATTTTCAAACAAGAAGTTCTGAAGACTCTGAAGACAGGCTCTGAAGATTCGGAAGACTTGAAGTAGAAAAGGATAACGCTCTTAAAAGACCAAGTACTGAAGTTCTGAAGACTGATTCCTAATGGACTTCTTCAATCAATGGAAGACTTGAAGCATCAGATATTCTGCTATAAATATTCCACTCATGCTTCATCAAAATTAACATCAGAAGCCTCTGGATATAAAAGAAAGTGGATTTAGAGAACAAGGTTCAAATGACAAGTTCTGAAGAGTCTGGAAGCGCATAGCTGATGATTCGAAGACTTGATAATCACAAGAACCATACAATGTTTTCCATTCTTACTGACGCTCACAAAAAGCCTCTGATGTTGAGAAGCCAAGAAAAACTGCCACACTGTACAGGTGTACCACATTACAACGTTAAAATTCTCGAAGACTGTGTGAAATAACAAAACAATCTGACACAGACGGGACGCGCTGCATGCAGAAGATTTTGTACCTGTCCTCATGCTTCCAAGCCGTAAGCCTACCTAGCTATCAGGATTTCATTTCAACGGCTCTTTTCACTCGGCTATAAAAGGAAGCTCAAAAACTTAAAGAAAGATACACAAGCGAACAATGACAATACTTTCCATCTCCATTCTTTCTTAAGTTATTTCTGATCTAAAAGCTTGTTTACATTATCAGCTTGATAAGAAGCAATTCTCTGTAAACTCATTGTGTTATAACTTAAAGTTGTATTCCTTAAGAGAGTCTCAGTGATTAGATCTCTTGAGAAGTCTAGGACAAGTGTCTTAGAGGTTGTGCCTTGAGTAAGACCCGTGTGGTTGGATTACTTGAGAAGTCTAGGACGTGTGAGTTCTAGAGGTTGTGGTTAGTCACCAGCTGTGTAGCTTGTGCAGTGTACTATTTTGTTGAATAGTGGATTAAGACCTCGTTGAGAGAGGCGAAATCACCTTGGCGGGTGGACTAGACTAACTTGAGAGATTCTCAAGTGAACTAGTATAAACATAACGTGTTTATATCCTTTTATTTAACTAAGCAGTTTTATTCTTTGGAAAAACTTATTAACAAGAAAGAAACTATTAAGAATCAATTAATTTTTGAAAAACCAATTAAAACCCCCCTTTCTTGCGTTTTTCACACCTTCAGGGCCAACACTAGATTGTAGCTGATTCCACCCTTTGTACCAAGAAGAGGCACGTTGGGAAAATCACCACAACTGTCAATAATCATCGCTCCAGAAGGAACACGGCTACACCAATCAATATCAGAATGAGTTAGACACGTTGTTTTCCACAACCAATACAAACCATCCTTAAGATTCCAGAAAGTTGCAAACTTCGGCAAGTGAGAAATAAACCACTTGTAAATCAAAGGTGCATAACAGACAATCATACCTTCACCATGGAAATTCCTGAGGTGAATAGAATGGTAAGCATCGGCAAGCAAAGTGGGAATTGGATTCCCAATCAAGAATATCTGAATAGCGTTGATGTCGACAAAGTTCTCAACATTCGGGAAGAGGAACAGTCCATAAATAAGCAAGGCAAGAATAGTCTCAAAAGCAACTGTGTTTTTCACACTAGCAAAGTGATGAGCTCTATCCATCAAGAACTTAGCGGGTAATCCAAGAATCTTTCCTTTGGTATCCATGCGAGCCTTAATCTCAGAAACCTTCAAGTGAGTAGCCTTCGCAATAACATGATGCTCGGGGACGGGATCCAAACCAGAGAAAATCCAACCATAAACAGGCAAACCAAGCAGGAGAGAATACTCCTCTAGCGTAGGTACCAACTGATAATCAGGAAAGGTGAAACAATGCAGCAAAGGGTCATAGAACTGAACCAAAGTAGCAAGCAATCCTTCAGCCATATCAACCTTCAAAGGAGATAAAATCCTTCCATATCTGGACTCAAACTTCTTGGTATCAGCAACCAAAGATCCTAGCTCTCTCAAACCTCCTAACTTAGGACTCTTGAAAGTGTACTTCTTGGTACTTCTCCTTCCAAAATCCATAACAAAAGTACCTACAATGTTTGCAATAACACCTTTAAGTTCCTTGAAACCTTCCAAAAGAATGCTCATGAATGTATGAGTGCATGAATGCAACACCCATAAACAAGATCACACAAAGCACACGGGTCAAGGTTCAAGTCACGAGCATGAAGCCGAGGGTAAGAACCAATCCCACAAAGGTATGTACTACGGTTTTGTCTTTATTGTACCTGCAGAAAACAGTGGTTTTAACAAAGTGCCCAGGGTCCAAATCCACTATCAGACACACCAGCACACCGATTTGCTCAGAGGTTGGTAGTTATCCTCAAGAGAATCTAACCTGAGTGTAGCATCGCGTGACAGCTAAGTCAGATTTGCATCTTCATAGCTTTCGCGCTACGATCCTAAAAAGGCTAAGATGGGTTAAGGGTTACTACGGTTCTCAGTGTTATAGGCTTCTATGGAAAAAGTAATGCCTTCTTGATCGCTCGGTCGACATCAGTAATTCCAAAGAGGCAACCACCGAGTAGATAGATTTTCAAGTTCTTCTTTTTCAGGATTCGACTCCTTCAAAGTTCCCTTGACTATACTATCCTCCTATCTCAAAGTGCACTCTGGTCCGGGTATAAGACCTATCTCACACACAAAGGAACTCCCAAACAGAACAAACAAATAACAAGCTAATCAGGCAAAAAGCAGTAAATAAATCAAAGTAGGCTAAACCCCTCAAGGGAACCAGATTCCCCAGCAGAGTCGCACTTTTCTGTAGCGGGGAAATTTGTGAGTGTAAGCTATTGATTAACTTAACTACAAAATAAGCAAGAGTCGCCACCGCACTTTTATTTAATCCACGAAGGGAAAGGAAAAATAGCGAACAAAACCTAAAGAGTTCTAAAACAACAAGAACAAACAGAGAATGGGTAAGGGGGTTGGTTACGTAATGGGAAGGTGTTAGCACCCAAAACGTCTATAGTACTCTATAGGAGCCCTTTGATGTATTCATGCTTTTTGGTCTGAAAATGGTTTGCTTGTAAAGAGATTGAGGAGATGAGAGGAGAAATATTTTTTAAGGCTTTTGTGTTTGGAGAGACTTATCGCCTCATGCCTACGTACCCACGATGTGCAATGTAGTATCAAAACCCCGTAGTTCGTGGTACAAAGAACAAAAATTTGTTTGTTTTGGTTGATTTTAAGTGTAAAGACAAGTCGTCATTTCCAAACGAATAATTCCGCTTAAAGAAATGAATCATGTCTAAACTTATGAAAATGTTTAAAAAGAAAAAGTGCACAAAGCACAAAAAGAGTTTGATGAGTTTTTATATTTTTTATGTTTTCATGAAATGGTCATAATATGGTTAAATGGATTGACATTTATTAAAGAAAAACAAGTTTTAAAAGTCACTTGACAAAATTCAAGGTTTTATTATGAAAGAAGTGATAGTTTGAAATCAAGAAGGTTTTGAAAAGAGAGAGAGTTTTGAAAATTGAAGAATGGGTGGAGAAGAAGTGACTATCCTAAAGCATAAAGTAAAAGCTAGGGAAAAGAAGGATCTAACCGAAATGGAGCCACTTCAAAGCAATATTAAAAGAATTCCATCCTTAAGCAAAACGGCCAAATAAAGGCAAGTCTTTAATCAATACTCCAAGCAAAGGCATAAGAAGTCCTAAATCTAGGTCCATAAGTCCAATATTACTTCAAAAAGAGGTCCATGAAGAGATCACTCCAAAGCATAGGATAGTAACCAATAGTCCAAGATGAGGAGAATTAAGTTTTTTATGGTTTAACCCTTTATTAATGTTTTTGAGTCCAAATGAACAAAGAAAAAAAAGGCGTAAGCATAAACATGTGTCCAACGGACAAAGTGAAAATTGCGGAAACATAAACAAGTGTCCAACGGACAAAGGAAAAATTGCGGAAGCATAAACATGATATGAAATGAAGCATAAAAATAAAAGAGATTGGGAGCGAGAAGGAAACATAAACAAAATTAATACAAAATATTGTTAGTAAGTTAGTGATTAATTGTTAGTGTTAGTGATCAATAACAATTTGAATAATTGTACTTAGGTCAAGGTTGATGAAACTCATTAGAGGATTGATAAGACCAAAGCCTCCTAACAACAAGTTTCATGAGTTTTGAACCATAAGACAAGTAATCAACCATTCTTGATAGTTTTCCGATACGGGACAAATATTGCTCTATGTTAAGCAATCGCCGAGTAATTTACGGAGTAATTACCCTACAATGAGGTCGGTCAATAGCTCTTTGTGCTAATGTATGCTAGATGAACGATAAATAGATCGTCATCCGAAAGCAATACCGCACGAAAAGAAAAGTTGTAACGGTCTAGTCTTGATCGAAATTCAACAACAGAATTCCAAGATCTTTTAGAATTTCATCGATCAAAATAAAAGAGAATTAGATGAAGAGGAAGCCAAATTAAACCACACAATTATATGATCTAAGGCTAAGAACAAAGGAAGAGGGAAGAAAAATGGCAAAAGAACCAAAACAGTCCCAAAACAGAACCAAAATAGCATTCTGGACACTGGTTAATCGGTTAACACATTTGGTTAATCGATTAACCAATGCAGATTTTGAATTTCTGCATAAAACAGGGTGTTAATCGGTTAACCAGTTTACACTTTTTTTGGTTAATCGGTTAACACTGCACCAGAAGCAAAAAAATGTGCAAAATTCAACATGATCTTCTTTCAAAACATTTTTCAAACACCTTATAATCATGAATTTAATTTGCATTAATTTTAAAGTAAAAATAGACAGAGAAGCCTGCAATCAAATAACAATATACGATCCAAAGGATCAACAACAAGCAACACCAAGGATCTACATCTAGAATGATGAATATGAAGCTTTAACAATGGTGGAAAGTGAATTACCACTCCAAATCAGAAAATGCTTCCAAATTGCAGTAAGATCTACACTCTGAAGCCTTGATCTATGAACAAAAACAAGAATGGATGAAGGTTTAGCTCTAAATTAGTAAGAATCAATGTGAATTCTTACTAACTTATGAAAGAAGAAATTGAGCTTCTGGTGAATTTTGGTAGTGGGGGAGAGAATTTGCAAGATATTTTTTGGCTATCAAAAGCTTGTGATATGAGTGAAATGAAGCCTCTATTTATAGAGTTTAGGCTTGGGAATTTGGTGGTTCGGAATTAGGCTTGGGTGATCAAAATTAGGATTGGAATTCAAATTTGGAGGGAACTTAAAAGGGTGGTGATTAGTGGATGTGTATGATAAGAATTAATATTGATGATGTAGGGAATAAAACTGAGATGGAATATTCCAAAATGATGAAAATTGGTGCCAATTGCTGAAAATTTGAATTTGCTGCCATTTTTTTCAAAATTCGCACGCGTTAACCGATTAACCAAATGTGTTAATCGATTAACACAGTGAAAATTTCGGAAATTTGGCTTTCTAATGTGCTGTCTTGACTCCGGCTCGATTTTTCTTGCTTGTCAAAGAAGGCATGGAAATAAACACATGAACCTTGGAATCTCTTGAATAAAAATCAATTAAATCTTGGAGACACTTGATCAGATGAATTTTTGAATTGTTTGCAGATCAACTTTGACTTTATTAGGGTGAAATCCATTCAACCTGCGGGACTGATTTTTTTGCATTTTTAACCTGTTCTTCCCCTGAAAATGTTAGTGAAAGAAAACAAAATATTTTTGGATTTTAATTAATGGTTAGTAAACATAAACAATTAAACAATAAAAACTAACAAACACACACACACACACACACACACACACACACAAAGATCCATGCAAGGCACAAACCTATAGAAGAGGGAACCAATGTGTGATCTTGTTTGTGGCATGAATGCACAAGAAAAACAAAGAATCTTAGGGGTAAAAATTAGGGTATTACACAAAGCCCAAGAGGAGGTTGACTTCGCTGAGGAAGGATCATTATACAAAGCCTAAGAGGAGGCTATCTTCCTGCTGGGGGTTATTGAGATCCTGAGGCAGGTCCAAGTGGGCAATCAACTCTTGCTAAGGGTTACAGAAGAGTTGAGATGTCAGATGCCTTGAGGCTATGATTTGGGATAGTGTTATACTGATGATAAACTGACCCTGGCTAAGAAATTTTATGAGAGAGAATGGGTTTTAGAACCCAAGGGTTTTAACTCTACTGGAGATTGATCGGATGATCAGGGTTTCTCCTACGTTCGTAGGGAACTTGAGAATGTCTTTGAGACTCAAGGGGAGATTTAGACTGTCCAAGTTTACTGGTGTGGAAGAGTTCGTCTTTGTACGATGCCCAAGAGGAGGCAGGTGCTTTAAGGGATGAGAATCAACCCTAAACTGGTTTGATGTTTTGACACTGGAAAGACTGCTCTAGCAAAGGATGACTAAGTTCTATCTTATAACTTTAAAAGGTCTTCAGGGTCCTTGTATTAAGCCCAAGAGAAGGCATGATAACTTCTAAGAAGCCGGAGGGTCCTTGTACAAAGCCCAAGAGGAGGCGGGGATGCTTTTAAGAAGCCTGTGGGTCTAAACTTAAGAAGAGTTCAAGAAAAGTTTCACCGAGAATAATCTTTTCTTTAATGAACATTTCTAGGGTTCGAAGAAATTCAAGAGAAGTTTCACCGGGAATTAATCCTCTCCGGGGAAACTGAATTTCTTTGACAAGTTCTAATAGTGAAAGTCTGAGAAAAGTTTCACCGAGAATACTGCCTTTCTCTTTGTTCCATATTTTTTAAGCCCAAGAGAAGGCAAGACTGTATCTGGAAATCCTTTGGGGATCTAGTTTTGACTGTATTAAAGAGTGACCAACTGGCTTTACCTAGTTCTAGACCTAGTTGCCGGGAAAAACTCTAAATAACTATACTAGTATATATACAGTTGATATATGACAAGTATTTAAAAGGATATGAAAGAAGACTTACAGAGGAGCAGCTTCCCACAATACAGTTATATATATTAAAGCATGTAAATGAAAGCGGATAAAACTTACGGGTGAGCAAGCTTCCATGCTGTATTGTTAGTTGTTCAAAGAAATTAAATAAAGTTTTGATAACAACATATATATTTGAATCTAAATCAAAAGAGAAGTTGTTTTTGAAAAGATTTTTGGAGCTTATACTCAAGGAGAGGCCCAAGGTTTAACAGTGATCGCACCGTTGTTTTGAAGATCGTCTCGGGACTTATACAACGACTGAGGCCCAAAAAGGTTTATTTACAAAAGGGTTGGGTCTTACAACTCAAGGAGAGGCCCAAAGAGTTTGAAAATGAATAAAGATGGGTCTTATAGCTCCAGGAGAAGCCCAGTTGATTTTGTTAAAAATGCGACGACCGCGCCGAACTTTTGTAAATATACAGAGGGACTTATACAATGTGTGAGGCCCAAAAATGATTTATTTACAAAGGGATGGGACTTACACTCTATCAAGAGGCCCAAAGATTTATTTTTGTACAAGTGATGGGGCTTACAACTCAGGGAGAGGCCCAGGTGATTTGGTTTTGAACTGGCGATTGCGCCGGGATTTTTGAAAACATAGTGGGACTTATACAATGTCTGAGGCCCAAAACGGTTTTGGTTAAGAAAGGGATTGGGTCTTACATTCTATTAGAGGCCCAAAGAGTTTTAAAATTTAAAATCAAAAGGAAACCCTAATTTTAAATTAAAATGTTATTTTTTAAAGGAAATTAAATGAAAAAATATGATATAAAATACAAAATATATTCAAAAATAAGTTGTACATCTAGAAAAATATTTTGAAAAGTCATGTTTAATCATATGAAAGTTTAAAATTCAATTGGTTTTGAATGATCAAAGTGGGAATTCCATTTTAAAATGTTTAAAACAATTAAAATGAAATTAATTACAAAAATTCTAACTATATTAAATAAATAATATAAATTGGATTTTTTTTTGTAAAATAAAATATTTAAACATTTTAGTGAATTTTGAGAAAAAGAATCAACTCAAAAACATAAATATTCAGAGAGAAATTAATTTTTGAATCAATTAACAAAAATAACAAAATATTCAAATATTCAAAAATTTGAAAAAGGGCGCCAAGAACACCAAGTTCTTGCCCGCCGCCCTCTGTTTTTATAGATTTGCATTTTCTCACTTTTCTCCATGATTCCTCAATGGTTTTGCACGATTCAAGTACCAATCTTGCTCGTTTTTGAACAAGGATCACAACCATATAGATTAATTGCATTTATTTTGAGTATTGAGTGAGAAATCAAAAGAAAATCTCAAGAACCCTAATTTCAGCATGAACACCATGAAATTCCATACACGACTGATTCATGGCAATTGATTGAGTGTTATTACTCCATACATGATTAGGAACATATGGCAAAATTATTGTGCAGTAAAATATGCAGGCATCATGGAGTTTGAAGAGTTCATGCTTACCTCTTGTAGCTGGTGATCGAGTTCTGAGTTAGAGGTGTTACAGCTAGGTTCCAATGATCTGGACAGCTTCCCTAGGTGCCAAGGATTGTGTTTGAATGCTTGGAATGAATGGAAATGATCCGGAACTTGAGATGGTACCCCAACTGCAAATCTGTCAAAAACTTGAGCAATTGGCTGGTGATTTTGAGAATCTGATGTTCCAGATGTGATTTTGTGTTATGGATCACTTATATATGTTATATGTGAGATGTGTGTGTGATTGGTTTGGTTGGAATTGCTCTCAAACTCAAAACCCGATAGTGACTTGAGTTAGAAGGCAAAATTGGAGTGAAAGTGGTAATTTTGAGGAAAGCATCAGTTTGGGTGCTTTGGTGTACTCAAACTGATCACAAATGAGCTATATTTATAGTAGAGCAAGTTTGTTTTGCAAGTAATTGGGAATGGCAACTGCGGCAGTCCTTTGGCCAATTGTGATCAAATGGAATCTCAAGTCTCCTCTAGCCATTGACTTGAGATTAGAGCACAGGCTTTGTAGCTTTGGTTCAGAGATAAGTCTTGACTGAATTCAGTTGGAATAGGCTCAGTTCATGCCACCTTGGTGCATCCATTGAATGCTTGGAAACAAAATTGGAGTCTTGGCACTTCTTAGCTCTTTTAGGTTTGGCATGGCTATTGTAGATTCTTGGAATTTGGAGGCTTGGGGATCAGACCATTCCCTTCTTGTTTTATCCTCAGATGTGTCCAAATTGATGACAAGGCTTGGATTTATCAGATTTGGACAAATCGAGCAAAAGGCATAAATTATGCCTTGTAAAAACCAGTTCATGATGCCATGTTCCAAGGGTTGTATCTCCTTGCTCAAATTGAATTTGGAGATGATCTGGTATTTGTTGGAAAGCCCTTATGGCATACTTTAACTTTGATGTCCACCCCCAGACCTGGTTTGACTTGGATCAAGTTGAAAACTGCCCCTACATTTTGGAAAAAGTAAGGCAGATTTTGACTTAGTGAAAATTTCACTAAGTGTTGGAAAAATGTCATTTTCATGTTTTCAGCCATTTTGATCACTCCATAACTAAAAATCCATGAAGAATTGGAATGAGGTGTAGTTGAAGCTTTTGTAGAGTGTAGCAAGACCTACAAATCCAGCTTTGGATAATCCAAAATGGTTGCTTGGATCTCAAGTTATGGTCCTTGGAAGTTGGTACCCTCACTACAAGAATTTTGTTGATTTGCGACACTTGGATTGCGACCGTTACATAAAAACTGTCCTTATTTAACATTTGCGACACTTACCATGACGGTTATAAACAACCGCCTCAAATAATTTTTATAAAAATATAAAAGCCTATTAAAAAACTAAGTCCACGACAGTTCTGTAACTGCCCTCACAACGCTTTCACTAAAATTCCAAATCCCGTGATGCTTCTATAACTGCCCTCACACCCATCCTTTCATGCGCTTTTCCATAAAAAAATTTCTTTTCCATAAAATTTTCATTTCCCTCAGTTCTTGACACCCTTTCCTTTTCCCCTAAATGTGAATAGTATTCCAATTCTCGAGATGTTGCAAGAGGAAATTGACACTACTGAATCAAAATTTGATGCGTTTTCAACTTAGGACGAAACTCATTCATCCATATAACCAATCGGTACTTTTGATTCATTGGCTGATTTAGTTCAAGTGTCAAAGGATTTCCTTCCCTAAAATTGGAAAACCCTTGACATGATAGTTCTTGTCATCTCAAATCTCAGAATTGAAAAACCTTAGTCTTCTATCACATCTCACCCTTGTTTTGATTTTGATTTTGATTTTCCTCTCACTACATTTTCAATTTAAATTTCGATTTGTTATTCACTACAATTCCAAGTTTCATTTTCGATTTTGATTTAAATTTTGTTTGATTTGGTGCACACTACATTTCCAAGTTTTGATTTTGATTTCAATATTAGTTTCGATTTTGATTTACAACTCAGTAAATTTTCAGGTTTCAATTTTAATTTGAAGGTATTTCAATTTCCAGGGTTTAATTTCAACATGATGAACAAGACGAAAACTTTTTTTCACTCATCATTGGCTCCAATAAACTCTAAGCAGACATCTCCCTCTTTCGACCATTTTCATTTCGGTTTTCACTCACCAGATTCACGCTGCCATGCTGCCGTTCAACCATTGCAACTGCAACTGCGCTTCCTCTGATTCTCAAGATTCTCTGCCTTACTTGAACAGAAGTGTTGCGGAAATGATGGAGATTAGTCCTTATCCTGCGCCGGTTGTGTTGGCGAATCTTCGAAGTGGCTGTTCTATGATAGAGGAGCTTGTTCCCGAGATTACGACACACACGCTTAGTTATTTGGATTATCCGAGTTTGTGTCGGCTTTCGATGACTAATTCTTTGATGTGGAAGTCTGCTAATGATGATAATGCCTGGAAAAGCCCTATATCACAAGGTGAATAATTCATTGCTCGTCATGTTATTTTTTGCCCTTTCCAATTCCTAGGTTTAGAACAATTGCTGTTAGAACAATATTTGAGCTTAAATACTTGTAAATCCTAGAATGTCCAATGAGGGTGTTTGAGAATATGAAGAAATAGGGTATGGTTAAACCTTTTGTGATGGGGTGAAGAGGGATAATTGACCCCTATGGGCTTCAACTTCACTCCTGTATTATCCAGTTTTCAAATTGTTATTGCCCTTAAAATATAGGGTTTAGGTTGTAGAGAAAAGTGGATTTGTGTGGCGCTGTTTCTTGTTTGTTCCCTTAAGGATAACTATGTAAATAGTTCAAACGTCAACGACTGTTATGTTTAGTATCATGCTTGAACTACTAGTTTTTATGAGTCAAAAGAGTCATTGAAATTGAATTAGTACTGGTGAAATACAGAGTAGTCAATAGCTGTAAATACTGGTACTATCCCACTATAGTGGAGCGAATCAGAGGCCGACCGCTATGGGAAGAGCCTTAGCAGTGCAGAACATTATACAGCTGCCATAGGGTAATTAGCGGGATAGAAGAGTAGAGCAGTTCTCAGGCCAGAGTATTTTTCTGGCCCACCATCCTTTTCCCCTATAAAAAACTGAAATTACACCTTAAATTTACAATGTTTTAAGGGTAATTTTGGGTATCTCAATCAAATTTGAGTTGAGACTCAACCTTAACCTTCCTGCACTTTAAGAGTCATGTTTGTTTTAATTTATGAATATTTTTTTAGATGAGTTATTTGTTTAATTTTGAAGATTGTACGCACTAAGAAGACATCTTCGCAAATAATACCGGAGATTGTACTGGAAATTGTACCAGATTTGCTGTTAATAGATTCTTTTATATTTGTGATGTCGAATAGAATAGATTGCTTTCAAGTTTTTCATATTTATGTGTAATGAAAAAACATGAGACGTTCTATCTAGAAAGAAAAACGGAGATGAAGTGCACTTGGGAATTTTGCAACAGTGGTTTAGGGTTCATTGGTGGAATTCCAGAGAAGTGTTCACATTTTATTTTAATGGTACTAGTTAACTTGCATTTTGCATTATTTGGTGGTACTAGTTTACTTCCTACTTTATATGCTAGATGTTTTCTTTTCCACTATCAACTCAAATTTGATTTGACATCTTCCTGTTTCTTATGAATGCTGCAGTACCTTGTCAATTCATTACTAAAGTCTAATTGCTACCATCTAATTGCTAATCTAAATTTGTTGTTAAAATTATAGGAAGGGTAAGAGTGTCTGCATCATATTGTGGGATTTTCGATGTTCGGCCTTCTCATGGTGCTATCTCAAAATGGTAAATGTTCGATATTAATTCAGTATAATTATATGTATTTTTGGCCAACTTTATTTAATCGATAATTTTTGTTGATGCATCTATCCACGAATGCAGATGATGTAATAAGGCATGATATCCTTGGTGAATATGTGAAGGCTAAATTTCATGAGTGAATAAAACACAAATCAAGTATACAACATACCATCACTCGCTGCACTTTCAAGTGCGATGTGATTGCTTCAGAGGTATAGCTCACTACTCTATCCTTAATCTTCTAGATATTGCGGATATTTCCTTTAGTTAAAATTTGAATCCTTTCTTATCTTACTAGTTTTGACATAGGTATGAATTTAAGAATAACCATGGAGGCTGATAATGAGACTGCAACATAAATTAATAATTTTCAGGAGATTGATTACACCAAGGAGGCTGCTAATGCTGAATTGTTTGCAAGTAACTTTAAGAACATGAGTTATGTGAAAGTTCCTACAATCTACTTGGATTATACCACACCACGGGTTTAACCTTCATTCTCACAAATAATATGGAAAATGCATCAGTGTTCATATTTCCCATTTTATATCGGTAACTTATTCATCCATAAATTAACTATGTTTCCAATGCAGATTCTGACAATGGAATATGTTCCGGGAATAAAAATAAACAAAATACAAGTTTTAGATCAACTTGACAACTTGGTGTTGATAGCACAAGGTTAATAGAATCTTTACTTTGGTTGGCTAAACCACTGTGGACTAATTACCATTTACTTTTGTGCATCTGTGCTAACTTAATTCAAAGATTATTCTGATGATTGTGTTATGTCCTACAGGCTAGGGAGATATGTTATTGAGTCGTTCCTGGAACAAATTTTATCGCATGGTTTCTTCCATGCTGACCCTGTGAGTTTTCTTTTTTAGAATTGAAATCAAATTTCTCTTTATATGTTATGTCATATTAATATTTGGATTGGCCATATGGTAAAGTTTTTATTAAAGCCAAAACGTTAACTTCCTTTTACTGCTCTTATGATGCAACACTAGCATATAATACCAGAGCTACAAGTAGTATGCTACTTGTGTTTTATGGTTATTATTCTTTTGCAAGTCTGTTTGATGTGGAACTTGTATTTTGACAGTTTTAATTTATCTTTTTTCCTTAGAGTAACTTTTGTATGTTAAGAAATGTGTTTCCCCCATGTAGCAACACTAAATTACTAATGCTAATTTCTAACTCTTGCCTTTCATTGATGGGTGGGTCTTACTATCAAGCCCTCTATATGTCTTTACATTGTAAGGCAAAGCAATATGAATTCTGTGTTTGGAAGCCTTTTTGCCTTCCTATTGAGGGAGGCCTTTGTCTCATATAAACTACAATAGGAAGGCCTTTGTCTCATATAAACTACCTGGATTTCCCGTGATTGTAAGTAATCTAGACACAAGCTTAATAACCATAGGGTTGTATTTGACTAGGGTTGGGGACCTCGGGGGTACCCAGCAGCACTTAACTTTCACTGCTGGAGGTATTGGATGAGGAAGTTGCCCACTAGTTCAAATGTTTTTCTACCGGGCGTGACTCCTTTACTGGAATATCAGCTAGTTTGTTATATATAACAAATGGGAATGTAACTTCATTCTCATGATTTTTTAGCTCCCAAAAGAAATCTATATATATTTAAAAATGATCATTTCATTTGGTTCCTAGAAGCATCTCCTATCTATCATAAGCTCAAACATGACACCTGACAAGGAAAGATAAGAACTACTCTATCCATATCAATAATGGATGTGGTTTCTCAACTCACCCTTCCTCCACTCAAGCTTGAACACTTGGATCTCCATAACACACCTCATGCCATGATTGAACACTGAAGTTTGAAGTTGCAACATCGGCCATATACAGGTTGCTCAATGATATATCATGGATAGGCTTAGGCAGGCTCCTTTGAATGCTATATATAGTATAGGATTCGATGGGCTGCAATAAAAGCAACCTAGGGTTGACTGAAGTGATGAATCCTAGGGTTTTTGATGTGATTCAAAAGTAGAATCTACCAGATTGAGAGCTTTGTTTCCATCTTAGAATTTAAGTTAAGTCTAACTCTATCTCAAAAACTAGCTCAAGGGTAATGAATGTCCATGCCTCATAAGAACTACTTTAGATATATGGCCATATTGATGTGGGATCTCAACACTAATCAAACTTTGTCTTAAATAAGGAATAATAAGCTTTCGTTATTTCATGTCTCATGATTATCGTTAGGAAGTTTGCTGCATGATATTTTGTGTGCAACTAATATACGTTTAAATTATTCCTGCAGCATCCTGGAAATAATGCAATTGATGATGTCAATGGTGGAAGGTTGATCTACTATGATTTTGGAATGATGTGAAGGTATGCTTTTTGCCTTCTATGACTAGTTCAAACCTGTTCAAATATAAATTTACCATTAGCACTTATTTTAAGCTTTGCCTTTACAAATAATGATCGGTACTGCACCATGCAGTATTAGTCCAAACATCCGAGAAGGCTCGCTTGAAACATTTTATGGAGTCTATGAGAAGGATCCAGATAAGGTAGATGCTTTTAATATATAGTGTAGCATATTGTTATGGATACTCTATCACAATATTCCATTCTTAAACTCACAAATACCTTAAAATTGCAAATGCTTACCAAATGAAGCCGGTGTGCTGGTGTTAGGTTCTTCAATAAATGGGTCAAATGGGTATCTGGTGTTAGGTTCTTCAATAAATGGTTCAAATGGGTATTCTTGTCCCTACTGGAGATATGACTGTTGTTAGACAAATAACACAGTTCTTTCTAAACAGGTAGTTATGAACCTATTTAGTTGGAGTTATATTATACATGTTGTAAAATTTTATATTGGAGTGTCAGGCCATATGACTACACAATGAGTGTATTAATAATCAAAATAATTTATCTCTTGTATTAATGCAGGGATGCAGGGCCTGTTTTATTTTAAGTAGTAATGCATGGTTGTCATAGTACTTGTGTGATTGATAGTCATTTTTCAATCAAAAGAATTTATCTCTTTTATTAATGCAGGGCCGTAAAATCTTAGATTACTAGTTAGTATTAGTGCAAATATATCATAATTAATTAATAGGTCTTTTTCATGTTGTTTTTTTTTCATTAACTTAAATCAACCTTTTCTGAAGTTGCTAAATTCTGGAACTTGTCCAAAATGAAAATTTATGGCTACATTTGGTGATAGCATAAACTTATTATATCATGTCTCAATTAACTATGAAGTGGTAGAATTATAATGTAGGAGTATCTTTGATAAATGATGCATACATTGCAATATATTTTTTGGAATAAGAGTGCTTATAATGCAAAAATAGCAATATGTGTTATACATATGTTTGATTAGTTGGTGTCTAACTGCAGGTGTGGCTTCTGTTTAGTGAGGATGTTAGGTTACTGCTGGTGTGGATCAGAACTCTTTGTAGTCTTCTATTCTTATGAAGTAGTAAATGTCAGCATTGGCCAAGTTACTTGTTGACAACTCAGTTGAAAACAATCACCGGATTAGAAAAGGAAAACATTTGTCAATATCTATGAGACTATGACGGATATTCTACAATATTCTTATTGGAAGGTCATTGATAGTTGAATTTATGTTGTAATTATTTGGATTTATGATGCTAATTTGATATTAGATGTTTGTTATTGAAATTTATTATGTTAAAAAGTGATAGAAAATTAAGTAAAAAATTATAGAACTATTACCAAAATAATAATAATAATTTAAATAAAAAATAATATTATAAAATAAATTTGAGATGAAAATAATTTAAAAAAACAAAGAATATTATAAAAAAAATCTTATAGATAAAATTGCGGCGGTTTAAACCATCGCAACCAGCATAATTTATTTAGAATTAGTAAATATAATTATGACAGTTTGAAGCGTCGTTATTTGCAATTTACGTCAGTTTTCTAACCGTCGAAACTTATAACGACAGTTGGAGTGGCGGTTTTAGCAACCGTCGCAGTAAAGCCTGCTGACACACGTTTTTGCGACAGAAAGAAAACCGTCGCGACTTGCAATTTACGGAGGTTGAAACCGCCGTAACTTGCCAAAATGAACCGTCGTAACTTGCCAATTTTCTTGTAGTGCTTAGCCACTTTGTTTCATAACTTAGAAAAATTCTAAGTTTTTTATGGTTACCCCTTTCACAAGTTAACTCACTTTCTTTGATTTTTCTTGATGAATGATTATTCAAATCACATATTAACATTGTTTTAGGGTCAAGGAACCATAATTGTGAAAAATTCCAAAAAGTCAAACTTGATTTTGTGCACAGTTGACTTTTTTATCTGATGAAATCCAAACTCTGCGATCCTTTGTGAAATCAAGTCCTTGACTTGAACCAAACCTAATGGATATATTCCATAGGTGTTGTAGGGTGTATTGAATCATGTCCCAAGATTTGGGAGCATGTCTTGGTCAAAAGTCAAAGGTACAGTTGACTTTTTTTCCTCGAAACCCTAATTGTGGTCCTGATGAAATTGAAACTTGTGGATCAAGCTTCTTGGATCAATCCATTATTGCAAATGGATCAATGTATTGTATTTGAGACCTTCAAATCATGTCTTGAGGTCTTGGCTCAGGTTTTGTCCCAAAAGTCAACTTAGGGGTGAATTAGGTCAAGAAACCCAAATTCCTGATTTTTGGTAAATGCATCCCCTGAGGTTAAATTGACTTTATGATTGGGTCCATGAGGTCCCTTGGAGTATCTTGGGTAATGCTTTGAAGCATTGGCTCATGCTCAGAGGAAAATTTCCATCTGGAGGCCTTGGTCGACCAAAACCCTAATTTGGTGACATCGGCGATCTTGAGGCTTGATCCACTTGGAATGTTGCAACCTTGTGCTTGATTCTTGATGTGGGAATCCTCTTGATCCTTTATAGGTGTTTGAGAGTGTAGACAAGTTGAAGATCATGTCATTCCTTGATTGATCCTTTGTCTAAGGCTCTGAGAGGGCATGAAACCCTAATTCTTAACTGTAGTGAATGCTCAAGCATCTCTGAGGAGACTGATGAGGCATAAACGTACATCCATATTCTGGTGACAATTTTCACAATGATGGGAAATCTTGGTGGTCAAAATTTGGGGTATGACACCCAAGACACTCAAATACATCCTTGGAGTCCATCCATGATGATTGAAAAGTTCAAGAATGTAAGATCATTGAAGATCACACAGTTGAACTCATCTGATCCATAAGCTTTATCTGACAAAGTCAGCCCTTTGTCTTTTTGGATTTTTGGTCAAAATGAAGGCCCTCAAGCCAAATTTCATCAAGAAATGCTTGATCAATGAGTTTGAGCATGAAAAATCAAGATTTGAAAGGTTTCTCGCAAAAAGGGCAAAGTTTGAGAAACTTGAATTTTTCTATGTATAGAAAAAACACTAGTTTTGGTGCCAACTTTGGAGAGTCATAACTTTCAATCTACATATCTACTTTTTGTGTTCCAAAGATCAATTGAAGCCCTCACAACATACTACAACTGTGTCATTTTGAGTCCATCTCCAAAAAGTGCTTAGGTTTTGAGTTATGGAGCCATCAAGTTCGGAAAAATCTTCCAACACTTAGAAATTTTTCCAAGACAGTTTTTGTTCATTGAAAGTACCAATCTTTGGAGCCAGTTTTCACCATGATCCCTTTAGATTCAAGAAATTCATCAAACATGAAAGTTGTAGAGCATGTTTGGGGCTTTTAAAAAAGTACAAGAACTCCTCCATAACATTTTTGAGCTAGGAGTTTCGAAGAGGAGAAGTTGGCCTCAAAACCTGATTTTTTAGGCCATGTTCTTGGCAAACCATGAGTGCAAATCCATGCCAAACCAACTTAATCTGATCTTGCAAGTTATGATGCTTCTAAATCTCTATTTAATTTAGTGTTTACACAAATCCTTGGTGCATTACATAAGGTATTGAGCCATTATCCATGTAATCGTGCCACTTATGGAATGTTTTGCAATAAAGATCACACTTCCATTTCCATAAAAGGGCTTTAATCACAAAGTCCACTCTTATTGAGCTTTGTGACTATTTTTTATGCACAAAGCTTTTGGAAAAGGTCATAAGCAATCTCTCAACAACCCTACAACATGGTACAATGATCTTGGAACTTCCAAACTTCATGAAACTACCATTGAAATTCAACCAAACAAAGTAACCATGCCATTTGATTTTTTTGCAAAAATCAAGCCTCACTCTTTCCCTATAAATATAGGCTACTTCTAAGCCTCAAACACACAATAAAATCTTAGAATTCCCCTCTCCAAAAGCCTTCAAACCATAAACTTGCTCTCTTTTCCTTTTGTGCCAAGAAACATCCATCATGCACAAACTTGCAATCTGCCTTCCATAAACCACAAACCACTCAAACAACCATCCAAACACATCACAAATCATCCCTTGAAGGTGTCCAAACCTTCATCTTCATCCCAAACCACCAGAATCAAAAAGTCAACTCTTGAAACCTCATATTTTGACTTTTTTGCATTTTATAAGTCATCTATTGATTCCATCCATTTCCAAACCTTCCAACACATCAAACACAATCTAAAAAACATCCCTAAGCTGCTCCAAGCATAGTTTCTTAACTGTAAGTCCATTTAGTGAAGGTTCCATTTTGGTCACTTTTGACCATTTTGCAAGAAGAAGCAAGATTTTGTTCTAGTGAATTTCTATTGATTCCAAGCATCCAAAAAGCTTCATTGAGGTCTATTAGAAGTTTCCAAAGCGACCATTATTTTATGTAAAAGTTCTTTGGGATTTGCAAGTTCAGCTCCAAGAGGTAAGTGCACAAGAACTTGAACTTTGCAAAATATGTGTTGTTTTGATGTTCCTTTAGTTTGAACCTGTTCAATATATCATATTGTTGTGTTTGAATCATTTTTTAGTGCTATGTTTGAGTATACACAACTGTTGCATATAACTTGCAAAATGTAGCCTTTTTGGATGATGCATTCGTGTTTTAAAATAGAGCCATCTTTTGACAAAACCAAGACCACCATTGTATTCCTTAGGAATTTTTAAGCAAGTTAGGTCTTTAATTTTTTAAATTTTTCGGAGAAATGAGTGAGTTAGGGTCCCTTTTGTAAATGGACACAAACCTGAGTTTTTTCCCAGCCGACCATGGTCATCGCGCCTTTGTGGTCAGGTCACTAGGCCATGTTTAGGCTTATGTATTATTATGGGGAGGTGATACAATGGATGTATCACTACCCCAGTGGTTCAGCATGTGCGCTTTGAGTACCTTATACCCACAAGAACCGGGGTTCGAATCCCCCTCGCCCCAGTTCTTTTATTTTTCTGGATTTTAAACTAGCTTTCATATATATTGTTGTGTTTCCATTCCCTTTCAACCTGTACGCGTTGGCTGGTTGGTCTAGGTTTTGTGCTGCAAGCGAAGTGTCATGGGTTCAACACCCATGGGGACCATTCCCCATTTTTTTAGGACTTTATTTTCTTCTTTTCCTTTACAATTTCAATTGACTATAACTTTCCCATTTATAATCATTTTGAGGTCATTCTTTTTATAAAATGTTCATTATAATGTCTAGTTTCTGTTTGTGAATTTTATTTTCCAAAAATAATTATTTTTGTGGGACTTAGGCATGTCTAAAGTATATGACCATTTTAGGGTTTCTTAAGGACTCTTTTGTTTCTTTTGAATGTTTCCTGGCTTTCCCTTGCTTGCAAAGACTTGTTTGAACCATGTGTAACTTATATGCACCTTGTATGATGTCGTGATAGTGTGCATCCTTGTTCCTACTTGATTTTGTTGCATTATTTTAAGCGTATGATCATATAAAAGTATATGTTGAACTTTGTCCATACCATGCGCTTTTGCTTATCTATTTTTCCTTAACATGTGATGTTCTTTCCATGGTTGCCTTTGTGTTAATTTCACCATGTTTATGTGTCCTTACACACTTGATTTTTGACTTGAAAATGATTTTGAATACATGTTTGTATGCCTAAATCTTTGTGTTGTTCTTGCTTGTTTATGACCATGTTTGAACCCTAATATCCATGTTTGGTTGTTACCTACTTGTCATAACATGTTCAACTTGTATCCATGCTTAAATGTTTAAGTAATTCTTTAACTTGTTCACATGATGTTTGAACTTTAAACTTGTCATCTTTAAGTATGCTCACATACCATCTATTGTATGATTGCATCTTCATCCACATGTAATTGTTATAAACATGTTCCTTTTGCTCAATTTTGCTTGGTTGTTACCTTTACTTGTGTTTAAATTGTATTCATGATTGAGTGATGTCTGAACTTATACATGTATGCTTTAAACTTTGAAAGTATTGTCATAACTTTTACATGTCAACTTTGAACCTTGTTTACATCCATGTTTAAGTGTTGTTATAACTTATTCATACTTGACTTGTATTCATGATTAGTGTTGTTATAACTTATTCATACTTGTCTTGTATTCATGATTAAGTGTTGTTACAACTTATCCTTACTTGTCTTGTATTCATGATTAAGTGGTGTTTGTAAACCCTAATGCATATTTGCTTTAATTTTAAACTTAAACTTGTTATCCATGATTTCTTAGTCTTGTTAGAACTATTCTTCATGTATGTTTAGATGTTGTAACATCTTTGTTTATCTTGGTTGTCACCATGTTGTTTTGACCTTCTTCCAACTTTAAACATGCTTGGTTGTTACCTTGTTCTTTATGACTTTGTCAAGTCCTTTGCTTTAAATGTTGTCACATTTATTTTTATGCTTTGGTTATGACCATGTACCTTATCTTTGTTATACTACCATTAATATTGTGTTTGAATGTTACTTTGAATACTTGTGATAGATATCATGCTTGAATATCATACTTGTTCATATTATCCTTTCATACCGTCTTTAACTTTGTCAAGTTATTCCTCCAAGTGATGTTAGCTTGTTAGCTTCCATCCTTAAGTTGCCTCTTGTTCCTTAATCCAAGGGAAAGACTCTTTATTCACTCAATGTCATAGGTAGCTTAGAAATACCTAATTCCTTTTGACCTTGTAGAGTCATTAACTTTCAACTTAGACTTAAGGTAGAAATCACAACTCTTTTGACTTTGTTAAGTCAATTAAGTTTTATGGCCTTAACACTTACCTTCCCTTTTGAACCTTGGTCATAACCAAGTGTTCATTCATCCTTAATGAGGTGAACTACAAATGCTCTGATTCCATCCTTGTAAGGATATGTAGGCACAAGACCGCAAAGTTTTGGCGAGCATACTTAGTGACTAAACCCTTAGGTTCCTATCCTCGCCCATAAAACCCAAAGACAAACCAATAGCAAACAATAACACAAATAATAAAAAGAGGTTCCTATAAAGTACTATAGATGCTTAGGATGCTAACACCTTCCCTAGGTATAACCAACCCCCGAACCCCACAATCTCTTAGCATTGTTGTTACATTGCAAACTTAGGATTTCATACGATCTTTACCTTTTCCCTTGGATAAATCAAAGCTCAGTGGTGAATATTTAAAGATTTGTGATTCAAGTTTAATCAATAGCTTGATATCCAATTCTCACCACAACACTTGCCCACGGCAGTAAGAAGCTCTTCACGATGGTGAATATCTTCGTTTTAAGGGCCTTTTCACGTGAGGTGAGAGGCATTGTTACGAAATGGATTGCTTAGGTATTCGATTTTTTGGGGGTGTGATTTGTATGGCTTATGATATGTCCTTATCTCTTTGAGGAAAGGTATTTATAGAGGCCTCTTAGGCCTATGATTTGGGTAACACTTAGAGATGGTAGCTAATCCCCCATACTTAGGGGAAGTTGTCGACCTCTTAATCTTCTGGAGGTAGTGGGGGACTTCCTCTCCTAACAACATTCTCAGAATAGTTCCCCTCCCGAACTATAATCTCGCAAAAACATTCTTAGAATGCAGCAACACAAATCATGCTCATACAACATCATATCATCATTATAATTCACATCAAGTAACATAACATCATCACCGATTGTGCACATATCCAACATTCATCACATACTTCATAAATTTGATTAAAATCATGTTTAATCATTAAATCATACAAACATCATTCAAACAGTACTTAACAGTGTATTAACAATACTCAAAACATCCACGAAACTCGAAAAATTGAAATCTTTCATTTATCATCATCAAAACAAGTATTTATGCTCAATTAAGGCTCATGGAGGGTTACCCATCACGGGCATGGCGCCCGCCATGGACATCAAAACACTAAAATGTCACATGTGTGACGACCGACTCCAAAATTGATTCTGGGCTTCATGACGGGTCACCCGTTATGGCCATGGCACCCACCATCGACTTGTAGAATATAGAATTCAGTTTTTGTTATGGAGTTCACCTCGGAACTCCGATTTCTCAGTCCAGGTACTCTAATCCATCAGAAAATAACAAGAAATCAACATATTAACATCACTTAACCTATATTTATCAATTAGCAGGCATAATCATAAATTATTCACCACTTTTTTCATGACTCCAAAAACCTTCAAAACTAACCAATGGTAAAAACATATTAACACATCAAAACAGAAATTACCTCACACACATGTACACAAATTTCATCTTGAAAAACATATTACAACATCAATTGATTACCAAATTTTATATTCACATATAAACACAACAAAACATGCATAATCATACAAGTCCTATTAGAGGCTAAGGACTCCTCAATTCTACCTCTTAAGGATATACCTATTATTGAATCGATTCTTCCCTTACCTCAATTCCTAGCAAGCAATCTGAATTTGATCTGGTTTGAATGTTCTCTTCTCACCCAAAGTTCCAAGTTCTCCCTTTGCCTCTAGCCTCTTTCTCTCTTTTCCAAAGTATCTACGTACTGATAAAAACTCCTAAACTTAGGACATGTTCCTAATTTATATCATTAGGGTTACTCTAGTTAAAATTACAAACTCACCTCTGACTTACTAACATCCTCTCTCCTTCCTCCCCTCTATTTCTCATAATTCACACTTTGGCCTCAAACCTTCTATTTTCCATCTTAATTAAATAATTCAATTAAAATACTATTATTTAATTATTAAAATAGGTTGTAATAGTTCTAGACCACCTCTACCTATCTCTAATCACTCCCCACACTCCCACCTTAAGGTCACACACCCCTAACACCCATATTAATTCAATTATTGCATATAACAATTAAATTAAAATTAAATTAAATCATGAATAAACACATAAAATAACAATTAAAAAACTGGGGTTTTACAAATAAACCCATATAAAAATAAATCGCCTTTTAAAAAAGTTATCAAAGTGTTTTTAAAAATTGTGAGAGAAAGGTTTGATGTGAAAATATGAAAATTATACTATTCAAAATTCGATACCGTTAACACTAAATCGTTTCACAAACACCAAAGATGAATATGATGAAACACTAGGTATTCAATTGATTTGATTTTATAATCCACGAGGTGTGTTTATACAATGATTCAATATAGAGAATTCTAACCTCGATAGTTTTTCAAAATTTTAATCATCAATTCAGCTCAATAAGGTATCAAATTCTAACAAAACCTAATGCTTACATAATAAATCACTATAAATTGAATCAATGATAAACTACACTAGAATTGAAATACCTAAGTATGCAAATACTATGAAACTAAATGCAAGAGTAAGAGAGAGAGAGAGAGAGAGAGAGAGAGAGAGAGAGAGAGAGAGAGAGAGAGAGAGAAAGAGAGAGAGAGACGACACCGAGATTTATAGTGCTTCGACGTTCGTCCTCGCTTTGCCTACATGCACTCTTCAATGGTTTCCCATTGGAACTTGCATTGTTCCTTTTATTTGAAAAATATTTCCAAGAGTCCGTATAATCACCAATCCACAATAAGCTAAGAAAATTAAAATCTCTTATCTGGATCTTGACTTGTATATAGCGTAATGCCAAACTCTTACACATAATCTTTACTTGATTACCGCTTCTTGAATATTCCAATATCACCATTTTACTCCAAGCCTTCGTGTGTAACAATCAACACATTGGTCCTACTGATTCCTTGAGTGATGAAATGTCCAGAGATTTGAAAAGAACTTCGCCTTATCGGCAGCCTTTCACATAGTCACTACTAAGGAAATTCTGGAGTGAAGAACCTACTTCTTTTCAATAGAATTTGTCATCACCATTGACAATCACCTCAATCTTGAAAACAACCTGAAAATATCAAACAAATCTTCAAGAACGATTAGTTTCAATAACTTCTATCCTTCAATCAATTACAAATCTCTCGTTATTAAGATCTGAATCAAATAAAAGTTGAAGATGCAATAATTTTTTACACGAACTTTGAATTTTCAAAAAAGAGGAAATTGATTTTTCAAAGAATCACAATGTTGATTATAATACTCACTAAGATTCATTGTATGAGAAATGATGAGAAAAATAATGTATATGTGCTTGAGATTAAGCACTGAAAAACGGTTAAAAAAATTCAGTTACATTCGAATCAAGAGCATTTCATGATTTGAATCAAATGAACAAGTTAAGTGGAATAAAAGAAAAACAGAGTTTTGACCCATTTTTCAATTGATTCGAATTAAGAGGAAAGTGTGATTAGAATCAAACAACCCGTGATTCGAATCATGTGTTAAATTTGATTCGAATCGAACAGGCTGAGCTAACTGAGAAAATGTGAAAAAATTGCATGATTCGAATCATGTGTAAAGTGTGATTTGAATCAATTGAGGCAGAGCTGGCTTAGAGTTTGATGATTCGAATCATGTGTAAAATGTAATTAATCAAATTGTTTTGTAAATTTATGGTTTCCAACTGTCCAAAATGATTCGAATAAGGATTTGAGCTTGATTCGAATCAAACACCCAAAATCCCAAAATTTCAAAATTTTAATGAGACTTTGAGATTTTTCTTTCCACCTAACTTGAATTAATATCATATATGGTTTTTATTCCATTG
The DNA here is from genome assembly GCA_022829125.1 of Lathyrus tuberosus. NCBI lineage: Eukaryota > Viridiplantae > Streptophyta > Magnoliopsida > Fabales > Fabaceae > Lathyrus > Lathyrus tuberosus. The sequence goes on from JALAZF010000661.1 coordinate 1,096,467, forward strand.
ACTCATGCACTTGATTAAAAGCATCATGATCAAGTTCAAACCTGACCAATGGTTTATGCATTCTAAAAATGAATCTTTTCAAAACTTGATTATGAGACGTGCAATCATGAAAGAGACTCAATAATCGAAAGTAAATCAAAGATAAAAGCGATAAGACAAGCAACAAAATAACCGTATTAGGATGCTCCCCTTGAATTTATTAGGGACATGTAACTACACGTGCGTATATATAGTGAAAATAGATCTAAACTTGATCTAAACTAGAAGGAATGAGTCTTCTTTAGCTACACAAAAGGTGTAAAGGGGTTCAAGTGATGGGATCTTGTTTTAAAGAAGATGTTTATCAATAGAGATGTAGTTTGTTGAGTCGCTCATGTTGAAGCAACCAAGTGTAGTAGATGCGTTAACATCTAAAAGATAAATTTCTAGCAATTAGGTGATCTAGGTAGATATTGATACACTACCATTGAGCAATGTGCAGTGAGTAGTTTACCTATTGATAAATGGTTTTTACATCATTATTTATAGTCGTTTTCTCTTGGTATTTTATCGCATTTCATTTATTTTACTCCCAATTACCATGTTTTATGCTTTGATCTACAAATTCTTGTTATTTTCAGGGCCTAATGAGCATCTAATACAAGGAGGGATCAAAGACAAGTAAAACAAGGAAAAACGAACAAAAAAAAAGAATTTTCTGCATAGTAAAACTAAGGGACTGCTACGTTTCGTAGCAGCAGCAACCCTAGGCGCCACTTGAAAGCTCCCCCAGTACAAAAGTCAGAGACCTGCTACGGTCACCTATAGCAGTTGCTACGGGTCGTAGCAGGGAAGCGGGAGAAAATTATTTTGTTTCCATAATTAGACCGATTCTGTTTTATTGTGGCTCTTAGGTAATATTTGATCTTATAAAATTCGAATTGAATAGTCATTTATCCAAGGATATTGTGCACTTTATATTTTTCTCTATAAAACTCATAGTCTGTTATGAGTTTTGGATCCCAATTTTTATTTAGAAAGTTTCTACATATTTATTTTCTTTTTCTCTGTAACTCAAGTATCTAAGAGAGAAATTGTGGATCAAAGTTTAATCATAATTCAGGTTTTCTAATTCATTCTTCTTCAATTATTCATTTATTGTGATTGTTTGATATGAGTTTAATGATGATTATCGATTTGATTATGTTTCCCTCACCATGAGTGAGTAGTTCATTAGGGACTAGGGGTTATGGAGATTATTTTTTGATCTCTTGTATGATCCATTACTATCGATTGCAAGAATTTTAGTTTTAACTTATTTTAAAATATGAGTTCATGTATTCCAACTTTGTTACGAAAGTAACTGGTTTTCAGGTATAGACCGTAGTCTGAAAGGTTATGTGTCGATACCGGAGCACAGATTTTTAAACAATCTAGTCCAAAATAGAGAAAGCGTTTGGATGAATTTATGAAAACATATAGCTAACCAAAAGTAACTACCCGTCGAAGAATAATCCGGTCATGCGAAAGCAGGCAGATTATTCGTCGTCGATAGGGGCAATGCGTTGGTGAATGCAAGTATTTCCTATAATTATCTATTTTCTGTAATTTATGTGGAATTATTGTAATAGAAATAACATGGATCGTGTGATTGTGTTAGATATGAACCGTAACCCCGGTCCTATTTGCCTCAATTGAGATTTAAGTGATTTTACAAATAAGCTGTTTTAATTTATGTGCTTTTTCAATTAAGTTGTTTACCAAAATCAATACTTTTGATTTCTTTAGATATACACCGATAGGAAGAAATTTGGTACTTAAGCCATTGATCTTTGTGGTTCGATATCTTTTACTACTACGCACAACCATACACTTGCGGTTGTATCACCCATAAACTGAATCAAATTCTGATACTGAAATGTATCTTAGGCCTGAAGATTAAGATGGAGTACAAGTTTATTCTTTTGTACATGACACTAGAGAAACATCAGATCAAGTAACAAAAAAGATATGGATATGAAGACATGGAAAATTATGCACTTCTTACTAGTTCTAAAGATTCGTCTACCTTTAATAGGCTATATCTAATCAGGAGAAAGATAAGTGGATGTGTGCTACAGTGGAGGAGATCAAGTCTTTGAAGAAAAAACAAACTAGGATGATGTTCATCATTCTTAGAGGAAAAGGTCTATCAGTTGCAAATGGGTGTATAGGGGAAAACAACAGTAACAAAAAAAGGTGAAAATTTAAAGGTTTGTCTTGTCAAAAAGGCGTACTCACAATATAAGAGGATTAACTATGAAAAGATTTCCTCTTTGGTCTCCAGATATAATTCTATCAAGGCAATGTAGATGATCCTTTAGAGAAAATGAACGTGAAGACAATATTTAGTCGTGGTAATCTAGATGATAATATTTACATAGAGGAACCAGAGGGTTTTAGTTAGGGGTGGCAAAATGGGTCACTGGCCCGACCTTAAGTCTGCCAAAAAAGGGGGCGGGGTGGGAAAGTCCGCCAAGTGAAATTGGGCTTAAAAATCGATCCCACCCCGCAACGATGGAGGGTTGACGGGTGATGGGCTTGCCCGTCTATTTTTTTTATTTTTTTATTTTTTAATTTTTCATTTTCAATAGATTAATAGGTTTATTTTTACATTTCAATTAGATTTTTCACTTATTTTTTAGAACAATTTTTTACAAAGCATCTTTTTAACAAAATTTACTTAAAAAAATTTCATTTATTCTCAAAGAAATGTATAAAATAGAATCATCAACAAGTATTCCAAAACTATAGTTCACGTGTTAACCTTAAACCGACCAAAATAAATATTTTGAGTGCTTGATAACTAGGTTGGCGGGCCATCCCGTCCCTTTTTTTGGCGGGCTTAAGACGAGGCGGGCTGAGCGGGTAGGCGGAATCTGCCATTTTTTGGCGGGTACGCTGACCGGTCTGACGAGCCACAACCTATTTTTCCACCCCGAGTTTCAGTGATACTGAGAAAGGAATACTATTTTGTAAGTTGAAAATGTATTTGTATGGTTTAAAGGAGTCTCTAAGGTAACAATTTGGTACATGCATGCTTCAGATTGACTACAATAGATGTGAGTATGGGTGTTATGTTTATGTTAAGAGCCTTGATGATGGTTCTTTTATTTTCATGTTATTGTATTGAATGATATGTTGATTATCGCTAATCCTTTATATGATGTAAATGAACTAAAAATCTTGTTGGAAAAAGAGTTTGACATGAAATACTTAGATGTTCCTAAGAAGATTCTTGTGATGGAAATTCACAAGGATATGAGTGATAGAAAATGATGGATCTCTAAGGAAATATATGTTGAAAATGTGTTAGAAAAATTTGACATAAACTAATTGAAGGTTTTGAGTACTCCATTTCGAATCATGTTAAGCTTACATTGGATCAGTATCCAAAGATAGATGCAAATTTTAGTATATGTCAACTAATATTATTAGTTGTTTAATGTATGATATCGTTTGCACTAAAATACATTTGGCACAAGTTGTAAATAAAGCTTGCAAGTTTATGTCAAAGTAAGGTAAGCGCTTTTGTGAAACAATCAAATGGATTTTCAGGTACTTGAAAAGTACAACATATCATATTATCATGTTGAACAATGGACAAGGTGATTCTTCATTAGTAGGATATGTTAATTCAAAATATGCAAATGATAAGGATTATATGAGGTCTACAAAACTATATGTCTTTACTCTTGTTAGTGAAACTATTTGGTGGAAATCGTTAATTTAATCCATAGTTATCATGTCTACAACTGAATCACATGAGGCCTTATGGGTGATATTGTTAGAACAAGATTTGTTCATGACATATTCTCTTTTAGTTTTGATGATAACAAAAGTATTAAAAGAATAATGGTTTATTTGATTTGTGTTTTATTTATGCAGGTTCTTGTTCTTATACATAAATAATCAGAATCTATTTAATTAGACAGACTTGGGAGTTGCTTCATTGCTAGCTTATGGTGGTAGAGTCTGAAGAACAATTGCTAATGTAGCTTGGCGCAGACTCTGAGCTGAAGGCCTTAGCATTCAAACGAGTTACTACACTTAGTAATTGTATATCAGCATCTAGTACCATTCAGAGTAGGTGATAAAGTTGTGGATTGTCCGTACTGCAGAAAGCAAGTTATATTGTCTTATCAGATTGTCAGCTTGAGTCTACAAGATTTCAAGGCTCAAGAAAGGTTGGTATGTTCTACAGATGTCTGCTCCCAATGGCTCTATCAGTACAAAACCTCTTGAAGACTCACAGGTTAAACGCATTACACACTGGATTTAGAATCTGTTGTGCATCCATCTTCAACGTCTCTTGTAATATGGAGTAAAGGCAAAGACACTTGATCAAGACACTTCCTCAACGGCTAGTTTCTGCAAAGGCTATATATATGGCTGAAGATTCAAGTTTGAATCTTAATAAGGATTCTTCTGATGAAGGAGTAGCAAGATCAAGCAGTTATCAACTCTAATGTAATATGCAGATTTTCTGTTTTAGGTTGTAATTGTAAAATCCTTAAGATTTTGTATCATTAAATATCTTAGAAATCTTAAGAGCTTTAGGTCTTTGTTATGGTGATTTCCCGTACCTATGATGCTTGCATCATGTACACCTTGTTCTCTATTCTGCTGAGCCTTCAGTACTTTAGATTAAGTCTCTTTCAATGTGCTTGAGCAAAAAGTCTTGTCTCATTGGGATTCAAGCAACAAGTCTTGAGCCAAGATGCTTAAGCCATGTAAGTCTCATTGCTTAAGTGCTTGAGCTGTGAAAGTCTTATTCAGCTAGTCTGATTGAGCAAGTGGGGAAGACTTCATCTGTGGGGCGTGAGCAAGTGAAGTCTTAGACATGTGCTCTAAGCAATGGGAAGTCTCAACCTGAAGATCTTGGAGCAGGTGGTTCGGTCAGAAGGTGTGAGCAAGAGAAAGTCTTAGACATGTGCTCTAAGCAAGGGGAAGTCTCAACCTGAAGATCTTGGAGCAGGTGGCTTGGTCAGAAGGTGTGAGCAAGGGAAAGTCTTAGACATGTGCTATAAGCAAAAGAAGTCTCAGACAGTTAGTCTGAGCAGTTGTAAAAGTCTGATGCAGAACCATAAGCGATTGCAATCATGAAGTGGTTATAATGAAAATCTCTTGTGAGGCAAAGGTACTTGAGTACTCTAAGTTAGGGGAGGATCCAAGATAAATCTTTTGCGTCTTCTGCTTTTATTTTATTTACTTCTGTTATATCCACTGCTAATGAATTAAACAGAATCTGTACACCAGTTCTGATTCTGATACTCTGATCAAAAGTTAAATTAAAAGAAAACGCGAAACATAATTCAACCCCCCTTCTTGTGTACTTTTCACACCTTCAATTGGTATTAGAGCATGGTTTGTGCATAACACTTAACAGTGGCGCAGATAATGATCCATTAAAAGTATATTTCTTCTTCAAGAAGGAATCAATTGCCACATGAAAAATATCATACATCTTTTCGTACGATATTCAAATGGATAACTCCATTAAATTTAAATGATGGAAAAGCTAAACATATTTTTAACTCATTGGTCTTGATAAAAGGTTGTTGAAGGTCTATAGAATATCCTTGAAAGAGGTATTGCTATAGAAGTTGATGGTTAAAAATATCTTTCAACAATTCAGAAGATGCATATTGAATATCTTCATAGGTAGTTGCATTCTGGTAGATGCTCTATCTCACTTCTGAGTATATCAACATCATTGATATGTCTGATGCTTGGACTATCTTTGAATTCTTGTGCTCAGATTTGTGGGATCAGTTTTTGAAGCTTGAAGTAGTTGCACTTCATCTAATTTTTTCAAGCAAATTCTGAGAAGATTGTTCTTTGACTTAAATCTAAAGACACCATTTTTTTTTATGTTTACATCTTGAATCTGCTGTGTTTTAAAGATTTGTCTTGCAATCTTCAAAGAAAAGAAATGAAGTTAGATGATGAAAAACTATTCAACAGATCACCTTCTCATTTTGGCTCAGTTCCTTGGAATGACTGATGATGAGAGACTTAGGTTTCTTATTAGAAGTACTTCCATACTGACTGAATGGATCGTGATATCTGTTGTTAGAAGAGTAACTTTAGAATTTTCTGAATTACTTGTATTTCAACTGATCTCCCAGATCTGAATGCAAGAAGAAACACTACCAGAACCTAATATCAGATGTTCTTCATTGTCTAGTCTTTTGAAGCTGATATTATTGCAGGATATAGGTGAAAAGAAGCATATGTGTTCTAAAATAAAAATCAAGTATTGAAGAGCAAGAGATGTTGTTAAAGGTATCTTGCTTCAAAATATTTGATAATGTGGAATTTGTTCTTTAAGGTGATGTCTTAAGAAACTCCATTGCTTCTTGGTTGAAGATCGTCATGGAAGTTGTTTTAAAAGACATTTCTATGAGAAATCTTCAACTTCTCTTTGAGTTCTGTTAGCCGCACTAAGACAATACTTTGATCTGCTTTATGTAAATTTCTAATAGCTAACACCATATGGTTCTGATCTTGTCAATGATTTCAGAGTCAAAAGATTTAATCCCAGATAATGAGATTAGTGACATTGCTTAAAAAAAGATTTTGTTCCTATCATATCTCATTCTAAACTTATACTCTAGAGTGACTTATGGGTTTGATATTAGATTGAGATCTAAGGTAAAGAAGAGTCTGTTTGTACTTACATGTATGGTCTTATAAAAATATAAGTATCATAATGTATCTGCTACATCTATTAAGGAAAGAAGTAGAGGCATCTTCCATAAGGTTGTTTACAACATTTATTGGAAGAAGAGCCAACAACCCAGATTTAAGTACTGGTGGTACTGAATTTGGTGAGAGTAGTGGAATCAATGGTTAGACATCCATTGAATCAGAATCCACTCAAAGCTGTGTTCAGACTCTATTGGCCAAGTCTGAATACTCAATTGAGTCTGGCCAAACAAAAAAGTAAATATAAGAGGTATGCTTGTTCTATACTGAATGTTTTATTAAGCCAGATGATGATCATATTTATGAAAACAGTTTTCTCACTTTTGTGTTGATATTGTTGCTTGTTAGCTGTCTAAAGAAGACAATTCAATATTCATCTATCACTCATGACTCTTGTTTCAAGATAAAGTGCTAGTTCTGAATAGAACCTTAGAGACTTGTGACTGATAGATGATATCTCTGTCTAAGTTTAGATCTACTAGACTCTGATGGATGATAGCTTCTGAAAGTTGTCAGTTTCTGAGATTCAGAAGAAGATTATTTTTTACTATCATAACAGTTTAAGTAAAAAGTTTTTCAAAAACTTTTATAATACTTAACTTTTCATAAAGTGAAAATCATCTAGTGGAATTGAAATATTTGTTGGATAAAGAATCTTTGGGTAATGATGTTTTCTCTTTTAGTACTTACTGTTACTATTCCATGTCTTGTGAAACATCATTGTGTCCTTTTTCTGAAAAGATTCTTATTCTTGTAAGATTCTTGTTCAGTTCTTCTTCTTCTTCTTCTTCTTCTTCTTCTTCTTCTTTTCTAGGATGTGTGCTGATCAAACCAAACCTGAGATGATCTCATCAGTTAATTCTCCTTTGAATCAGCGGGTTGTCATCAATGAAAATGTTGTGAATTTTAATGATTTGCTTAAGATTGGTTTTAACTTCTAGAAGACTGTGTCTAAAAAAGTTTGGAATGGCTACTTTGAGATGCTATGTGGTTTCACTTATCCAAGTCTTATCAAAGAGTTTTGGATCAATGCCTCCATTGTTGAGCTGAATTCTGAGTATGTTATTCTATCTAAAGTAACTGGTGTTTCTATTACAATAACCTCTAAAGTGATTGCAAATGTGATCAATTATGAGGAGATTGGAGAAATCCTAGGAACTCTTGTTTGGGAACACTATCTTCCTTCGTGGCGTATCTTTGTATACCCATCTAATACATCAGAGGTCTCAAATCTTCTTCCTGATGCTGTTGTTTGGAATCAGATTCTGAATTCAAACTTACTTCCTTAGGATAAGGATTTAGACCAAGTGGAGCCTATTAAAAAAGATATGCTTTTACTTCTTAATTCAGATTTGAAGATTGATCTTCCTCAAGTTATGTTTGACCATCTAAAGAGGTCTCTTTCTTCTTTTAAAAAGGGAAAGATCTTCTTCATTTCTTATGGACGAGTTATTTCTGAAATACTTGTTCAACAAGGGGTTAACATAAGTTCTGAGGCTACTTCTTTCAAGATTTGGAGAAACAAGTTTGAAGCTATCTATGAAAGATTCTGATGTTAGATTTTTACATAGTTATGCTTTGTATATTGTTGAAATCTTTGTATTAAGCATATTATTAATAAATTCAGAGTTTGTTCATGCTTGTGTTTAGTTTTAACTGATTAATATTTATTCTTGTTGTTCAATGAGAATTTGAAATGGATAAAAGAACTCAAATGTTTGCAACTTATTTTATTAATAAGAAGGAAGCTATTACAAGATAATTAGATTTTCTAGTCTAATGGATGTGTCCTAAGGAATTCTCTAAAGCCTCCTTTCTCAGTTTGTTTCTGCGTCTGGATCCAGAAGATCTTCTTCTTCTGTGAGTCTTCACAAAGGATGCTGAAGAGGTGAGCACTTCTGAAGTTGTCTGCTTGCTTGCAGATTCTTCAGTTGTTGCCTTGCTTTGATTTGCTTGAGATGCTGCATTCAGTAGTGTTGCCTTCCAGAAATCTCTCTTTGGAACCCATATTTGCTTTTGCTTATACATCTTGGTGTTTTAGGGATTAAGTGATGATGGAAGAAAGCTTACTAGAGTCCTTTTATAGACATGTTAAATTCATTGTCTTGCGTTTAATATTATTTATGTACTAATTAAATCTTATTAGTATTCTAATAATAACTCTTGAAAATGTGATCTATCAGTCTAACCTATTAAGATTCTCTGAATAACTATGAGTTTATGTTTGATCGATTTTAACTGTCGTTTCTGTGTCAGTTTCACTGTGTTAATGTACCTTCAGAAAATCAAAAGAAATGACTGGAATGTAATTGCATGCTAAATTAGTATTGGTCAGAAAAACTATTTCATTAATATTAACCTAATGGATTACAAATTTTTTAAAAAGGGAACAAGGTGATTCTAGAAGAGATCCCTAGCTAATGCATTTCCTGCCCAGCGGCGTCCATTGTTGCTATAGTTCACCTCTTCGTTTTCTGAATCAATCACTTCTCCCTCTTCTATGACAGGGAAAGAGCGGTAGAACTTCTTGTTGAACCTCCTTTTCTTCCTTGACCTCTTCATGCTTTTTCTCTGTAGCTTCAAAGCAGCTACTGCTGAACCTCCTTCTGAAGGTCGTTCAGGTACTGATGATGTTGCCTATTCTCTAGAAAGAATTGCTGGGGGCAGAGGCTCAGTTGTAGAGGACTCGGAAGTAGCTCGCCTCTGAGGGGATTGGATTGCCAAGCTTGTAGAGCTATCGGTTACGTCTGTTACGACGAATGTATTATGACTCTCAGTTGATGATTCTATATCTTTAGATTGGTGATTGATGAAAATGACTTAGGAGCTGAATACTTTTATAATGACTTTTGTGGATACCAATAGTCTTTAATTAATCCTTGTTTAATTCTTGGAATAGTAACGACCACTAAGACTTCAAAGCATGCACTTTACAAACCTTAATGACTCCTATTACCTGATTATTCTTCCTCTTTGGAAACGGATCCTGTAATGATGATCTGAGTTACATTTATTAGTGATATTCTTTATCTTTTCTTTCTTTTCATTTTATTCTTTTTTATGTGACAAAAGGGGAGAAATAATAGTAAGTATTTAAGTGGAAACTGAACCCATTGAATACCTGTCTTGTACATATTGGTCATTTATTTTCTGTTTTTATGGTTACTTTGCTCAGGGCGTATTTTTAACTTTTTTGTACATATGTCTGAGGAAAAGCTTACAAACCTCAGACTTAGCCTATCATACCCAGAAGGATCTAGTAAACCTCATATTCCGGTGTTGCCAAAGAAAGTTAAAAAGGGCAACATATTTTAACTCTCTTGTACATCGTGTTAAGTAAGAGCTTACAAACCTCTGACTTAGCCTATTAGACTCAGAAAGAGCTTATAAACCTCATATTCTGATGTTGCCAAAGGAAGTTAAAATGTTGTTATTTTGGTTTTCTTAAATATAGAACTAAGGGGGAACTTAAAAACCTCAACCTTGGAACTGTTTGACTCAGGAGGAGCTTGCAAACCTCAGACATTGATGTTACTAAGAAGATTTATTTATTTTTTCTTGAAAAAAAGTTCTTGGTGTTAGAGTCAATAGAACTCAGTTGTGGACTATCAGACTCACGGAGATCTTACAAACCTCATACCCTGTTGTTTCAGAGAAAATTATATGCCGAACATTGTCCTTTAAATACTTGTGTTTGTCATCATCAAAAAAGGGAGAGATTGTTAGAACAAGATTTGTTCATGACATATTCTCTTTTAGTTTTGATGATAACAAAAGTATTAAAAGAACAATGGTTTATTTGATGTGTGTTTTATTTATGCAGGTTCTTGTACATAAATAATCAGAATCTGTTTTACTTAGACACACTTGGGAGTTGCTTCATTGCTAGCTTCTGATAGCAGAGTCTGAAGAACAATTGCTAGTGTGTCTTGGTGCAGACTCTGAGCTGAAGGCCTCAACATTCAGAGGAGTTACTACACTTGGTAATTGTATTTCAGCATCTGGTACCATTCAGAGTTAGTGATAAAGTTGTTGATTGTCCGTACTGCAGAAAGCAAGTTGTATTATCTTATCAGCTTGTCAGCTTGAGTCTACAAGATTGCAAGGCTCAAGAAAGGCTGGTACGTTCTACGAATGTCTGCTCCCAACGGCTTTATCAGTATAAAACCTCTTGAAGAATCAAAGGTTAAACGTGTTACACACTAGATTCAGAATCTGTTGTGCATCCATCTTCAACGTCTCTTGTACTATGGAGTACAGGCAAAGACACTTGATCAAGACACTTCCTCAATGGCTAGTTTCTGCAAAGGCTATATATATGACTAAAGATTCAAGTTTGAATCTTAACAAGGATTCTTCTGATGAAGAAATAGCAAGATCAAGCAATTATCAACTCTAATGTAATGTGCAGATTTTCTGTTTTAGGTTGTAATTGTAAAAGCCTTAAGATTTCTTATCATCAAATATCTTACAAATCTTAAGAGCTTTAGGTCTTTATTATGGTGATTTCTCGTACCTCTGATGCTTGCATTATGTACACCTTATTCTCTATTCTACTGAGCCTTCAGTAGTTTAGATTAAGTCTCTTACTATGTGCTTGAGTAAAAAGTCTTGTCTCATTGGAATTCAAGCAACAAGTCTTGAGCCAAGATGCTTAAGCCACATAAGTCGCATTGCTTAAGTGTTTGGGCTGTGAAAGTCTTATTCAACTAGTCTGATTGAGCAAGTGGGGAAGACTCTATCTGAGGGGCATGAGCAAGTGAAGTCTTAGACATGTACTCTAAGCAAGGGGAAGTCTCAACCTGAAGATCTTGGAGTAGGTGGCTCGGTCAGAAGGTGTGAGCAAGAGAAAGTCTTAGACATGTTCTCTAAGCAATGGGAAGTATCAACCTGAAGATGTTGGAGCAGGTGGTTCGGTCAGAAGGTGTGAGGAAGGGAAAGTCTTAGATATGTGCTCTAGCTAAAGGAAGTCTCAGATAGTTGGTCTGAGCAGTTGTAAAAGGCTTATGCAGAAGCATAAACGATTATAATCATGAAGTGGACAAATATTACTTGAAAATATTTATATTTAAGAGAATTAAATAATAGTTTGAACAAACCAGTCACCAGTGACAATTCAAATATTGTTTTAACTTTTTACATGTTTCTTAATGTTAAACCGATGTTGAACCTCCCAACTGTTAAGATGCGGATATCATGCATACAACCTTCACATGTGTTTGATATTCGAGAAGGTAGACATTGTTAAAGAAGGTGCATAAAAAATGAAATGGTTAGGTTATAGTATGAATTATAATTGCTCTAGAGCCGCAAATGCATCACAATTGACCGAACTAGATAAATAAATATTGTGTTTATTACTTGTGATTCATTCCTTATAACAATACTTATAACTTAAATCTATTTAGCTTAATATGCCTGACTACTACTAGAAGAATAAATAGTAACATAATATCTCTCAATACTTACTTACTACTGTTTAGACTTTTTTTTTCTTAAATCTCATACTTTATAACAATACTTATAAACTTAAAACTACTGTTGATTCATTCTTATATACATCAATTTCAATTAGTAGAAATCTTCGAAGCAATAGTCAAAAACAAAAGTTAAAGTATATACGAGATGCTGAAAACATGTTTGCACATTTTCGATAAGGAAGATAACATGAAAAGGTTTCCATTTCACATCACCATTATCTTTGAATCAAAGTTTGAAAGCTACTAAACAATTCAAGTTCCAAATGATTGTGACAAAGTTCATTACCATTGCTCCCTAAACTTTAAGCAAGGTCATGTTATAAATTTCTACCGTGTTATAGATTAATCTAGTGCCATGTATTCAACATCTCAACTGTGACAAATAATAGAGAACATATCATGAACATACAAAATAGACAAAATAATTCATCACATTGTTCATTATAATTGAGCTATGATTGGATGACTTAGCAAAATTAAATGCCAATGAAAAATGGGAATGAAAATTTGTACTGTCTCAGTCTCGTGAACACGCACATATTGATAACCATCACAATAGGGTGATAAAACGGGTCCGACGCACCGAACATGTTCGTTTTATCTGTATTTTTTCGAGGTGGGTCAAGGTTTTAGCCCCACACTCTTTAATGTATCTTCTAGGTCTGCTTTTTTGCCGCACAGACATATATATATATATATATTTTTTTTATTTTTTTATTTTTTTTTGCGTTTTTAAGATTAAAATATGTAGTGTTTGCAGACACATTTTGTTTGCTCTCTTTTTTTTTTCTTTTCGAAACAGACTAATATTTTAAGTCTGCACCTTCAATTATGTTTGTTCCATCCTACTCAATTTTTTATAAATTTTTATTGAACAAATCTAAATAGGACGGACATTGTCTATTTGCCATTCTTATATCGCGGTGGTGATCGTCTTAAGATCAGACAATTATGTGCGTACATGCAATCACGAGAGATAAGCACCTAACCTAAATTAAGGCTGATACTCAAATAAGCACGCACACACTTTGTATATATTTTAGACTCTATGAGAGATAAGCAAGTGAGTAAATATGCAGGTAATTCTGTAGGTACATTTTTAAATCAAATCTGTAGATAAGTTCGTAGATAGTTGGAAAAAAACTAAGAAAAATATAAGACGTCAATTTAATTAGTACCTCGTTTTAATCTATTATTTTTGTCTAAAAGATAAATATATTGAAAATTACGTGAAAAGGTTAATTAATTTAATAATTCAATTAGTTCCTCATTTTTAGTTTACTTTGAAAAAAAAAATAAGTGTATTAAAAATGAGAGTTTAATTGGTATGTATTGACAGTGTAAAATAATTTTACACTGTCATCCAATAGAAAATCATCAATCTACCATATCATATCAGTATCTTAAAATTTACAATATGATGTGGTGGAATATATAAGAGTGATTGATTGACAGTATAAAATTATTTTACAGTGTCAGTGTATACCAATTAAATTCTAAAAATGAAGTGAAAAGTTTAATTAATTTTGTATTAAAATTAAAAATTTTAATTATTTATATAAATTTTTTCACACATTGGTGAGATTTAATATTATGGGACCCATATTTGAGATACGTCCTATTATACTTTAATCAAATAACGAAAAAGACAAAATAGTGCCAAATCACTTGTCTGCAGAAACACTTTTCAAATCAAAAGGGTTTTAACACAAATATTCTAGATATGATTTGTTTATAAAATTTTTAGAATTTTAATTTTATGAGTCTAAAGAAAATAAAGAAGTTATATATAATTTGAAAGTAGGCTTTAGAATTTGAGAGGTTCATGTGCCCACGTTAGGTGATGTCAAAGAAACAGACCAATCACCATCACTTTTTGATGTTGCTGAGGTTTGCTTGTCCCCTCTTTAGTATAGAAGGGAAATAGAAGATTAACAAAAGATAAGAGAAAAATTAAATAATTAAACCATAAATGAATGATAAAGGAACTTTGAAAAAGGGATTGAAATAACACCATTCTAATGGTTATTTAGCAAAAGGAATATAAAGCAAGACCATACCCATTGTCCTATGAGATAATTGAAGTATCAACCAAACAAGTCATCTCTATGTATTATAATTATATTATATTTATTTTATTTTCATTAATTATTAAATTTAGAGTTGGTAAATTGCCATATCCGTCTAGAAAAACTCAAAATCAAATATAATCAAAGAAAATATAGTTTAGAGAGAAACATAAAGCATTAGTCTGCCTTACAAAAACAAAGATGAGCAGACATATGAGTCTTGTACGTAAAGATTAAAATTTACAAAAATTCTTATTAATGATTTGTGTATAAAGCTCAAAAAATAAAAATAGAACAAAACAAATATATAAGAAGATGTGAATTTAAAATCTATGTTCTTAGACAAAATGGACATATTCGACGATTCTGATATGTTTTTACCAACTCTAATTAAGCTCAAATAGTTAATACATTTTATTCAAACAAATTTTTATTCGTATTACTTCTTAAACATCTTATTAAGGATTTGTTTGTTTTAATTTTTAAAATAAAAATAATTTTTATAATATAACATAATTTTGTGTAAAAAAATTTTACGAAGAAATCGAATTTAAATAGTTATTTTTTAAAATGTTATTTTAGATATTTCATTATTATATTAAAACTTTTTTATAATATTAAAATTTCAAAATCACTTCATTTTTAAAGTTATTTCAAATAGTTTTCATAAAAAATGTTTTTATATATAATTTTTTGAAAAAAAGGTTACGATTTCAACTTTATTTTGATCTTTAATAATGTATATTTATGTAATAAAATGTTAAAATTAGTCTATCCAATGAATGCAAAATTTTTTATAATATTTAAAAAAACAGTTTTATAAAATGTACTTTATAAAGTGTTTATTAAAATGTAACTTAAAGATTAATCTTGGATATATAATAGTGACAATCGTGGATTCCACCTTCAAAAAAATGTAGAACATTTCTTAAAACCAATAAGGTGGGTGATGTATATTGTGTAAGGCAAATGCACAGAGATGACTATTCTCAATACTTTATGATGCACATGGCAGATAAGCCTGATCCTTAAATAGTAACCCCTTTTCTTCTTTTCATCAATGAGATTAAAAATTAGCAAATTTTTCGCCTTTCCTTATGTCAAACTTTATGTCTAAACTTATCAAAAGTAAAAATTGCAAAAACATGCATATGTAGCATTCAATTTTCAATTTTAATATTTTTCATTTTAAGGGTATTTAGAAAATCTAATCGAACCATTTATTAAACAACAAACCGTTATATTATATTCAAAAAATTTTAATAAAATATTTTAAATTTGGTTTAAGCATTTTTTTAGTTTCGATTAAGTTTTATTTCAATTATGATAGTTTTTTTTTTCATTTGTTTCGTTCTATAACAATTTGTGTAATATTCAAAAGTGTTTGTAGAACATGATTCAGTTATTAATCAAACATAACAGTTCACTTCAAATCAATTCAACGGTTGTAGCGCAGTTTCAAGTTAAAATAATTTTTATAAAAGAAGTTTAAAATCCAAACCCTAAAAACTAATATAACTTTTAACTTAGTTATACTCGAAAAGTAAAACAGAAACAAAAGTGAGATTAAGTTCACATAATCAATAATATACAACTATATTATATACTTGATAATTGATAACTAAGACAATTAAAATAAAACTAAAGTTTAAGCTTTGCAACATCTTGCATTGAAAGAATAGAATGAGGTGGCTTTTGTCCCCTATCTACCTAAATAAGTTAATTTTTGTGTCACTTCCACATGCTAATAGTTAGAATGTGACATAATGGTAGGGTAAGTGCCTATAGCCACTTGATAAAGACATTCAATAATCTTCCATTCTTCAACTTGAATTCCTTTCTTTGTATGCCCAATTGTTTGGAAAGTGTGTTGGTCCTATTTTTGTGCAAAATAGGGTAACTTTAAATAATGTTGATACTTGAGATTCTCAAAGTGCCTTTGCTTCGATAAGGTCTCTTTTTTGGCCACTTTGAAACTTGAAAGAAGTAAAATCCCAATTTGTAGTACTTAGTGTATAGACATGAATCCAACAATGAAGGAAGAGTCTTCTTCACACATAAAGAATTGAAATCAAGACATATAGAAACATCCAATACACCAAGTTTTTGTGTCTCTTTGGTGCTACCTGTTTCACATAAAATTTAAATTAATTAATTAATATTTACTAATATTTTCCTAATAAAAAACTAGTATAAGATTTACAAACATTTACATCACAATATTTCAATAATGGATTGGGCCCATTATGATTTATGGATCTTATACTTAAATAGTTTTACATGAAGTTATGAAAACTATGTGTACATGCATGCATGTTCCCTTGCATAATAAACATAAGTTGTTAACTAAAAAACTGTTATATTTAATGATTCATGTTTGTAATAAATAAATAAAAATTCATAATTTATAGTTCATAATTCTACATATGAAATGTTCAAAAATACTCACAATATATATATATATATATATATATATATATATATATATATATATATATATATATATATATATATATATATATCACTGCATGACACATGTTGTTAGACTTTTCGGAGAGTCTGACAATGACTCCCCGACATGCAGACATGTTTGTGTATAGATTATGGTTTTACCTTAATATTGGTGGCAGAGGAAGCAAGAGAAAAAGAAGTGGAAGCTGATGTTTTTGGATTTACAAGAGTAGAAAACCCAACATTATAAGTCACAGATTCATCAGGTCTAAAAAGACCATAGTTTCTTTCCGAAGTTGGACCAGGTTTCAAATCTTCATTAAACAATGCAAACAAATAAACCTCCAACCTCATCCTAGGATTCAGAGGAGTCCCTTGATTCACCATTTGTCTCTTCAACAAATTCCTATTATAAGTTGCCGCATTCACCGGAGAAGCACCGACCTCATTCGCGTCGCCTCTCGAAGGCCAACCCGTCTCGGAAACCCTAACTTCAATCCCTTTAAATCCCATTTTAGCAATGGAGAATGAAACAGCATCAGCCATAGCATAAAGCATGTTGTCATAATGAAGATTTGTGTTAGGATCAACCATTCCTGCATTAGGGTTAAACAAAACATAATCCAAAGGTATTGAATTTGGATCATCTTTGTAAGCAAAGTAAGGGTAAGCATTGATCCAAAAAGGCGCTTTCGTCGTTGCTAAAAAATTCAAAAACTGATACATCATACTCGAAATCTCGCCTTTAAAACTCCCGGCCGAAGGCGGGTAAGAATTTTCCAACACGGCCAACGAACTAGGTGTCGAAACCCAGATATTCGAGTAGCCTAATTGAGCTAAAGCATTGTAGATATTAATCACAGCCGGAACAAGATGTTGAAGAAGAGTTGTATCATCGTCGGTGAACACCTCGTTACCTACTTGAATTCCGGTGATTTTCGTGTTCGGTAAGAACGGCATCACACGGCTATTAACCCATTGAAGCGCTTGTTGTGGATCATCTAATTGGTTAAGTATCTCATTTTCAACCGTCACAATTATCTCAATATTTGATTTTGAAAATGTTGTAAGAATTTGAGGATTTGTGTCGTAGATTCTTGTTTTTGTGAGGTTTAAGGTACTCAATAGTACAAGAACTTTTTCAGGTTGTGGCAAATTGTTAGCAACTTGACCATAGTTGATTCCAAAGCAATATCCAACATCTACAATTTCAATTTCACATGAATCAATGAAATAGTTAGTACTAAAACTAAACATTGAGAAAATTCTAGAAGAAGAAAAAAAGACAAGAACATGGTAATACCTGGTGAGAGAGAACATGCTAGAAAAACAAACAACGTTGTTAAGATGAATGATGTTGTCATGTTGAGGAAGGAAAATAAAAGATTCTAGGATTCTTAATGGTAGGGGAATATATAGATATAGAGGGTATTATAATTCCTTTCTTTTCTTGTTTGAATTAATATTTTTGGAGGCAGAGATAAATGAAATAAGAGGATTTGTGTTTGGTTCCTTTAAGGTTATATTTATATATAAAACATAATTGGATTCTTTTGAACTAGGTTGTCTCTTTCCAACCCATGTCAACTTCTAATTATGTTTTTGACCTTAATACCCTTTTATTAGTTAGCGGCTTTCTTTCAAGAAAAGCAATGAGAAATCATGTTATTTGTTTTGCTAAATATTACAACCTTTGAGGCAAGTTATTGATTTTAGGATCCCATAATTTGAGGTAAGATTAATTTTTAGTCCACCTTAATCATTGGAGATTCCTTATTACATTCTCTCTTTTCTTTCTAAAATGTTTTCTTAATCATATTATAGGTGAGAATTATATTTTAATTTGTAATAATTAATCGTTGTCAAAAATCTAATTAATAGAAAATTTAATTTATTTTTTTAAATTTAGTAATCGCCCTAATTTATTCAAAAATTTTAACACTTATATATTTTAGCACACCCATTACTTTAGGTCTAATACATTTTTTTTGGTATAAATCACATATGTTCTATGTTTTACACTAATACCTCAAATCTGAGAGGATCAAAATAAATCGCAAAATTCTTTTAAAAAAAAATGATATATGATTGTAATTTGTTAAGCTAAGCCAATCGTGGCACTATACATACGGCGCCGTTTAGATAAGGTGTTATTTTTATTTATAGCTCTGCTGGAACACAAACTTTTTGACTTAGAAATGCTTTCCATATAATAAACTAAAAAAATTTATCTTCAATTTTATTAATTTTATGCTGCATGGGTTCTTTTTTGTTCGTGGTGCTGGTGGTAAAGAATCACTTTTCCACGTAAAATGTATCTTTTCATAAAAAGCACCATCTCTGACTTATACATGTTTTAGGCAAAAAAATTCTCTCAAAATTCTTTCCTAATTTTAGCAAAATCACATATTGTTAATAGTTATAAAAATTGTGTCTTGGATTGTTTTTCTTTTAATATAAATATCAAATATATATTTATATTAATACATAAATATAAATAAATAATGTCAACAAAAATTGAAATTAAAGCTTATATCATCTATTTATATTATTTAATTCAATTTATATATATATATATATATATATATATATATATATATATATATTCGAAGAAAGAGAAAAGAAGGGAAAAGATCACGGACTAAAATTTGATATTAAAACTTTTTTTTTCATTGCAAATAAATAATTTTTTTTATTTTTAATCTTCATAAAATACAACATTTTTAGTTCTTGAAAAAAAATTATTTTTGATTACTTTAGTTCACCTATAAAATTTATATTGAAATATATAAAATATTTAATTTTGTCTCTCATTACTTGACTACATAAGAACTCAAATAAATATTAGATGTTTTACATGACTAATTTTATCATTAAGATATAAAAAAATAGCAAGGATTAAAAAAATGTTTGAGTATTTATAGAGACAAAAAGAAAAAATAAAAAATCTACATAGTTTAAACAAAAAATTGTATATTTTTTAGGATACAAATATTTAGAGCATTTCTTAATACACCACCCATGTTTCTTAGGCACCACGTAAATTTCCGGTTTTGTCCTCTGATTTCGGATGTGCACATCCGGACGCGCCAAGTTTTTAAAAAATGTTGATGTGTTTCGGATATGCACTTCCGAAAAAATTCCGGATCTGCAGATCCGGAAAAAGCAGAACTTTAATTTTTTTTTAAAAATCTGTTTTGTTTGTTGGTCGCATATGATAATATATCATCGCAACTTAATATTCATTCGACAACATCCATATATAAAATAAAATGATATATATATATATATATATAAAATAAACCTCTGTTAAAATACAGTACATACATGTAATCTCAATGTCTGCGGTACTGAAGCTCCCCCGAGCAATCTCAATAATCCTATCCACGACACGTCTGCCACCAGAGCCCTCAGGGAGGTGACCGTCCGCAATGGCCCACGCTATCTGCTCTATCTTACGACAGCGAGGTAGGACATCCTGAGTATGGTCTGTAACACCCTTTTCTACCCCCAATAATGTTGCAGCAGAAACAACTTAAATAATCAGAGTAAGGCATAGAAAAATTACCTCAAAGGGTGCACATTTCTCATTAAATCAAAATAACATAAATTACCCTGTAAACAAAAGGGTTTCCTCAAAGTTTCACAAAAAGCCTTCAATGGCAGCTGAACTCAAATTTTCAAATAAAAAGGTTTTTCGACAAACGTCATAATAGTCAAATTAAAACCATATCATCATATAACAACAAAATAGGGAAACAACATAGTTCAACTCAAAGGACCCTAATCCGATGTTACACTATCAGAGCAAGACCCTCTAAATCGACCAAAAGCAATTAAACTTCAAGTCCTCGAAAGCATCCACGGCTAAACCTGATCACCTGCACGTTACCCACGTGGAGGCAATATTCAAACAGGCAGGGTGAGTAATCACAATTAATAATAATCATTATAAAACAAGATATACATAAAATGGCATTATCTTCATAAACAGCATCATCAAGGTCATTATCAAGGGAAACATCAAGAAACACTATATCACAATTCATCAATGTCACGTAAAATGCAATACACAACAAGACTCATGCATGTGGTACCAATCGTCACAAAGGATGGACACCAGGTCATCAACCCTCTAAAGATCCCCGTCAATAGGATCGATCCCGCATTTGGAACCGGAGCACGTCATAATTACCTCATATCCGCACAATGGGAATGAAGCATCGTCACAGAGTATGCATATGAATGTATGATACACAACGTCACAAATCATCATCGTCAAAACATCATTATGTGCATCATCATTCACCAAAACATCATATAATCATGTCATCATAAATTCATCAGAAACACCACCAATCATCATCATCAATATCATCAATAACATCACAGTAATCATCAGAACATCACAGCATCAAAATCTCAGAACATCACAGCATCATAGCAAAATTTCACAAAAACTGCAGCAGTTCGCTATAAGAACACCTTCGCTGGGACCTTCGCTTTGCGAAGCTCTAGCGAATCCCAGAATCTCAAAACATCCCACATTCTGCCTCTCCTCACCTCTACCTTCGCTGGGACCTTCGCTTTGGGAACCCACGATCCCACACCTCAGAAAAACCCTCAGCATCATCACAGATATCGCGCATTTGCTGCGCTACTCGCTTTGCGAGTCCAGGCGAACATTCTCCTTGCGAGTGTTTCATTCACTTTGCGAACTAGCGATTTCTACAAATCGCTGCTACGCATCAGTAGCACATCAGTTCCAACAACCCTTACGATTTAAACTCCATTTACCCCCAAAAACATCCTACAACAGTCCTAATGCATCACGGGAATTTAAAGGCCTAAAATCTACGCCTGTTAGGTCGATTCAGGACACTACGGGAAACCTTAATTTCCCTTAACCTTCAAAACTCTCAAGCTTCATATAAACTCTATAGATTCTTCGCCACAAGGTTAAAACGACAACAACGAGGAAATCTGCCCCAAAGGTCTATTTTATCGATTAATTCAACTCTTACTAATCGATTCACAAAATACCCTAAAAAACCATCAGTTTACCTCAAAACCCATAAACCCTCATAAACCTCTAAATCACCAAATCCACTTCATTCAATCGAATCCTATAATGAAAACAATGAAAGGCAATTACTCCCCATACCTTAGATTGTCGATCCGATGTGTTCTCTCTTGAGCCTTTGGAAACCTTCACAAAAATCCTCGCCTTTTCCTCTTTTTCCTCAGAGCTCTGCACTTTCTCCTTATTTTCACGATCTCCACAAATGAATCCTAATTCTCCTCAATTCCCCCTTTTTGGTTAATTTAACTCTTGGGCCTCAAATATAGGCTTTCTCCATCATGCCCTCACTAATTCTCTTGAATTGTCCACTTTGCCCTTAATTCCTCTAATATTATTTTAAATTAATCATAATACTAATATATTCATATTATATACTGTTATTTAATTAAAATAACCAAAACTCCACAAAAACACTGACATCGACACAGAACACCAAAAATCACATAAATTCACGAATATAATATTTAAATAAATTAAATAAATATTCTTACGAAATTGGGATGTTACAACTCTCCCCCACTTAAAGAATTTTCGCCCCCGGAAATTACCTCAAGGAAATAGAGTCGGATACGACTCCCTCATCTGATCTTCACGTTCCCAAGTCCAACTTTCGCCAGCTGGTCCACCCCACAACACCTTCACCAAAGCTACGTCTTTACCCTACAATTGCTTCATCTCTCGACCGTCGACACGCACAGGCAATGCCTCCACAGTCAGATTATCCATCACTTGTACATCATTCATCTGAATCACATGCGACGGATCCAGAATGTACTTCCTCAATTGAGACACATGGAACACGTCATGCAAATTCGCAAGTGACGGCGGTAAAGCAATTCGATAGGCTACCTCTTATATCCTTTGCGATATCTGACATGGACCAACAAAATGTGAAGTGAGCTTCCTAGACTTCAAAGCTCAACCCACACCAGTCACTGGCGTCACTCTCAGAAACACGTGATCTCCCTCTTGGAATTCAAGTGTTTTCCTCCTCTTATCATGGTAGCTCTTTTGACGACTCTGCGAAGCTTTCATCCTCTCTTAGATCTTCTTAATCTTCTCAGTCGTCTCTTGCACAATTTCAGGTCCGAGTACAGCACTCTCGCCCGACTCATACCAACACAAAGGAGTCATACACCTTCTCCCATACAAAGCTTCGTAGGGCGTCAATCCAATACTGGCATGAAAACTATTATTGTACGTGAACTCAATCAACAGAAAATGGCTATCCCACGATCCTCCATGATCCAACACACAAGCCCTCAGCAAATCCTTTAAATATTGGATCGTCCTTTCTGTCTGACCGTCTGTCTGCGGATGATAGGCAGAACTCATCCTCAACTTGGTACCCAACGCATCTTGCAAACTCTTCCAGAACCTCAATGTAAACCTCGAATCTCTATCCGACACAATACTCGAAGGTTCCCCATGTAACTTCACAATCTCCTCAATATACATCTCGGCTAGCTTCTGCATGGAATGATTAATCTTCATCGGTAAGAAATGAGCCGACTTAGTTAATCTATCCACGATCACCCAAATTGAATCATTTCCCTTAGCAGTCTTCGGCAACCCCACCACAAAATCCATGGAAATACTATCTCATTTCCATTCTGGAATCCTCAGCGGCTGCATCATACCTAAAGGCTTCTGATGCTCAACCTTTGACTTCTGACAAGTCAAACACGCATAAACAAACTCCGCAACATCCTTCTTCATACCTGGCCACCAAAACAACTTTTTCAAATCTTGGTACATCTTCGTAGCACCGGGATGAATACTCAACCTACTTCGATGTCCTTCTCCAAGAATGCTCTTCTTAATATTTGGAACATCTGGGACACATACTCTATCTCGAAACCTCATCACACCATCCTCGTCAATCCGGAAGTCACCTCCGTTACCTTGGTTAATCAAAGTCAATTGGTCAACCAACTTTAAATCAGATTGTTGTCCCACTCTGATTTCTTCCAGAATACTACTAGTCAACTTCAACATTCCCAACTTCACACTGTCAGGAGTCGCTTCACATACCAAACTCAAATCTCTGAATTGCTCAATCAACTCCAATTCTTTCACCATAAGCATCGACATATGCAATGACTTTCTGCTCAATGCATCGGCCACTACAGTTGCCTTGCCCGGATGATAACTCAAATCAAAATCAAAATCTTTCAACAGTTCTAACCACCTTCTTTGCCTCATGTTCAATTCCTTCTGATTAAATAAGTACTTCAGACTCTTATGATCACTGAACACTTCAAATTTAAAGCCAAACAGATAATGTCTCCAAATTTTCAACACAAACACCACCGCGGCCAATTCCAAGTCATGCGTAGGATAATTCCTCTCATGAACTCGTAATTGTCTCGAGGCATAGGCATCGACTTGTCCATTTTGCATCAACACTCCACCAAGACCTATCTTCGACACATCACAATACACCACAAAAGATTCACTCGGATTAGGCGAAATTAACATTGGAGAAGTAGTCAACCTCTTCTTCAATTCCACA
Organism: Lathyrus tuberosus; assembly: GCA_022829125.1. Lineage (NCBI taxonomy): Eukaryota > Viridiplantae > Streptophyta > Magnoliopsida > Fabales > Fabaceae > Lathyrus > Lathyrus tuberosus. The sequence continues at coordinate 1,120,794 of JALAZF010000661.1, forward strand.
AAACTCTCTTCACAAGCTACATCCCACACAAAAGTCTGACCCTTTCGAGTCAACTGAGTCAGAGGTAATTCCAACTTAGAAAAGCCTTCAATAAACTTGCGGTAGTAACCCGCTAATTCCAGAAAACTTCGTATCTCAGTCGTAGACTTTGGAGTCTCCCACTGTAACACGACATCAATCTTAGAAGGATCAACAACAACACCACCACTTGAAATCACATGGCCAAGGAAACTCACTTCCTTCAACCAGAACTCACACTTCAACAGCTTTGCATACAACTTCTTCTCCTTAAAGACTTGTAACACAGTTCTCAAATGCTCGGCATGCTCTTCTTCAGATCTAGAATATATCAAGATATCATCGATAAACACCACCACAAACTTATCCAAATACTCATGGAAACTCCGATTCATATACTTCACGAACACACCAGGTGCATTGAATACACCAAACGACATCACAGTATATTCATAGTGTACATATCTCGTTCTGAAAGCCGTCTTCGGAATATCATCAGGCTTCACTCGAATCTGATGATAACCAGACCTCAAATCAATCTTGCTAAACACACAAGCACCTACTAACTGATCCATCAAATCGTCGATTCTCAGAAATGGATACTTATTCTTGATCGTCACTTTATTCAACTGCCGATAATCCACGCACAACCTCATACTTCCATCTTTCTTCTTCACTAACAACACAGGAGCACCCCACGGAGAAACACTTGGTCGAACAAACCTCTTCTCAAGCAATTCTTCCAAATGTTTCTTCAATTCACTTAACTCAGAAGCTGACATCCGATAAGGAGCCATCGACACTGGACTCGTACCTGGTATTAAGTCCACTGCAAACTCTACATCACGCTCTAGAGGCAAATCAATGATGTCATCTGGAAACACATCTGGGAATTCACAGACAACAGGCAACTCCACACTCGCAGCTTCACGATCAATTTGCAATGATTCAAACATTGCAAACACCAAAGCTTCGTCTTCTTGAAGTTCCTCTACTTGCTTAGTAGACAAGAACATCAACTCCCCACTATCATCAATCTCAGGAAACTCTACAGTCTTGTTATAACAATTGATATGAACACGATTGAACTCCAACCAGTTCATTCCAAAGATCACGTCAATTTGGTGCAAGGGTAGACACACCAAATCCATCACAAAGCTCTTCTAAAAAATCGTCACAAGACAACTCAAACACACAAGGGTAGTAGTAACAGAATAATTAGCTGGAGTTTCTATTACCATATTACCCTTCATCTCAGATAACTTCAAACCCAATCTATTAGCACATTCAAGCGAGATAAAAGAATGAGTAGCACCAGTATCAACAATAGCAACCAATTCAATATTATTAATAAAACAAGTACCTCAAATCAGGTTGTCCTTCTCTGGCATCTCTGCACCACTCAAAGCAAACACACGACCACTGGTCTGGGCAGCAGTAGTAGTCTTCTTCGGCTTCTGGCATTGAGTACTGATATGACCTTTCTCACCATAATTAAAACAGGACGGACCCTCATCTTTGCAATCAGTAGCTCGATGACCTTTCTTACCGTATCTATAGCACCTCAGCACATTATTGGTGCACACATCAGCACGGTGACCTTGCTCGCCACACTTATGACACTTTCCAGAAGCGGGAGCTGCTCCCTCACTTGCCTTTTTCCCATCTGAAGCCTTCTGCTTCCCTTTGTCAACTGAAGTTGCATAAGGCTTACCCATATACTGCCCTTCCTTCTCACTCAACTGCTTGTAGTGAGCAGATCGAGCTCGACTGTCCTCATCGTAGATTCTGCTCTTGTCCACCAACTCAGCATACCTGCGGATCTGCTGATACCGAATACCCTGCTTAATTTCTGGTCTCATCCCATTCTCGAACTTGAGACATTTAGACATCTCAGCATCAACATGATTGTAGTGCGGACAGAACTTCACTAGCTCCTCAAACTTTGCAACATACTCCGCCACAGTCATGTCTCCTTGCTTTAACTCAAGGAATTCCACTTCTCTCTTGCCACGAGCATCCTCTGGGAAATACTTGCCCAAAAACTCCTGCTTAAACACAGCCCAAGTTATCACAGTGCCAACATCACTAAGCCTCTGGCGGGTGTTATCCCACAAGTCCTCAGCTTCCTCTTCCAGCATATGCGTTCTGAACTGAACCTGTTGCTCATCAGACACCCCATCACTCAAAAAATCTTCTCGATCGCCTTCAGCCACTTGTGTACACTTGCTGGATCATGCGTACCCACAAAAGTCGGTGGATTGTTCCTTTGGAACTTACCCAAAGCTCGAAACACATCGGGAGCTCCACCATTTGGATTCAGTTGCGCCACCACATTAGCAACCGATTCCAACGCATCAGCAATTACACGATCATTTCTTCCAGCCATCCTGCACACCACCAACAAGGTTAGAAGAACTAAACCATCGATAGTGTACACACACTCGTCGACTGACAAGGACAGACATCAAGTAAAAACCTGGCCGGACGGGCCGACCTGCTCTAATACCACTAATGTAACACCCTTTTCTACCCCCAATAATGTTGCAGCAGAAACAATTTAAATAATCAGAGTAAGGCATAAAAAAATCACCTCAAAGGGTGCACATTTCTCATTAAATCAAAATAACATAAATTACCCTGTAAACAAAAGGGTTTCCTCAAAGTTTCACAAAAAAAAGCATTCATTGGCAGCGGAACTCAAATTTTCAAATAAAAAGGTTTTTCAACAAACGTCATAATAGTAAAATTAAAACCATATCATCATATAACAACAAAATAGGGAAACAACATAGTTCGTCTCAAAGGACCCCAACCCGATGTTACACTATCAGAGAAAGACCCTCTAAATCGACAAAAGCAATTAAACTTTAAGTCCTTAAAAGCATCCACGGCTAAACCTGATTACCTGCACGTTACCCACGTGGAGGCAACATTTAAACAGGCAGGGTGAGTAATCACAATTTATAATAATCATTATAAAACAAGATATACATAAAATGGCATTATCTTCATAAACAACATCATCAAGGTCATTATCAAGGGAAACATCAGGAAACACTATATCACAATTCATCAATGTCACGTAAAATACAATGCACAACAAGACTCATACATGTGGTACCAATCGTCACAAAGGATGGACACCAGGCCATCAACCCTCCAAAGATCCCCGTCAATAGGATCGATCCCGCATTTGGAACCAGAGCACGTCATAATTACCTCATATCCGCACAATGGGAATGAAGCGTCGTCACAGAGTATGCATATGAATGTATGATACACAACGTCACAAATCATCATCGTCAAAACATCATTATGTGCATCATCATTCACCAAAACATCATATAATCATGTCATCATAAATTCATCAGAAACACCACCAATCATCATCAACAATATCATCACTAACATCACAGTAATCATCAGAATATCACAGCATCAAAATCTCAGAACATCACAACATCATAGTAAAATTTCATAAAAATTGCAGCAGTTCACTGCTGAGTTCGCTGTGCAAACACCTTCGCTGGGACCTTCGCTTTGCGAAGCTCCAGCGAATCCCAGAATCTCAAAACATCCCACATTCTACCTCTCCTCGCCTCTAACTTTGTTGTGTGAAGCCCTTCGCTGGGACCTTCGCTTTGCGAACCCACGACCCCACACCTCAGAAAAACCCTCAGTATCATCACAGATATCGTGCATTCGCTGCGCTACTCGCTTTGCGAGTCCAGGTGAACATTCGCCTTGCGAGTGTTTTGTTTACTTTGCGAACTAGCGATTTCTGAAAATCACTGCTACGCATCAGTAGCACATCAGTTCCAACAACCCTTACAATTTCAACCCCATTTACCCCAAAAACGTCCTACAACAGTCCTAATGCATCACAGGAATTTAAAGGCCTAAAATCTACGTTTGTTAGGTCGATTCAAGACACTACGGAAAACCTTAATTTCCCTTAACCTTCAAAACTCTCAAGCTTCATATAAACTCTATAGATCCTTCGCCACAAGGTTAAAACTACAACAATGAGGAAATCTGCCCCAAAGGACTATTTTATGGATTAAATTCAACTCTTACTAATCGATTCACAAAATACCCTCAAATATCATCAGTTTACCTCAAAACCTATAAACCCTCATAAACTTCTAAATCACCAAATCCACTTCATTCAATCGAATCCTATAATGAAAATAATGAAAGGCAATTACTCCCCATACCTTAGATTGTCGATCCGATGTGTTCTCTCTCGAGCCTTTGGAAACCTTCACAAAAATCCTCGCCTTTTCCTCTTTTTCCTCAGAGCTCTGCACTTTCTCCTTATTTTCACGATCTCCACAAATGAATCCTAATTCTCCTCAATTCCTCCTTTTTGGTTAATTTAACTCTTGGGCCTCAAATATGGGCTTTCTCCATCATGCCCTCACTAATTCTCTTGAATTGTCCACTTTGCCCTTAAATCCTCTAATATTATTTTAAATTAATAATAATACTAATATATTCATATTATATACTATTATTTAATTAAAATAACCAAAACTCCACAAAAACACAGACATCGACACGGAACACCAAAAATCATAGAAATTCACGAATATAATATTTAAATAAATTAAATAAATATTCTTATGAAATTGGGATGTTACATGGTCCAGCTGAAACTGTTGCTCCTCTAATATCTCCTGATGAGCAGGTCTGGGTGGCGATCCCTCGGCAGTGGGCACCATGCATGAGTGTGAGACGGTGTAGAACCACATGATGTACCCGGCAGCAACGCTCCAATCTCTCAGCGCTCTGGTATCCCGAGCCTCTTCCGGTACCAAGTGGGACTGGAAGTCAGCATATATCTCATCTATCTGCACGCGGGTCAAGCCTAGAGGAGCAGACTCGTGAGGCATCCTGGGGATCGTCTGCGTGTAATCGAACTGGCGTAAGATGCGCTCTGCCAGGTATCGAGTAGTAATGGTCGAACTGCATGTCAACCATCCCGAGAACAGCGAAACATCATCGAACGGGCGCGTCACACGGTGATCGGTATAGGGGTGATAAAAAACAGCATCAGCAGCCATCCGATCAAGATACACTCTGTAGGGGTCGGGCGCCTGGTTCCCTTTGAGCAGGAGAAATGCAGCAGCACGTGGCATATCCTCAGTGTACCCGTCGACACTCCCCCAACCAGTAATCTTGGGAAAGTGTTGTAATAACCACGCCTGAAATGGAAAACATAACATCGGTGTCAAACATTATAATGAGTATAGAAAGAAAACAAATGAAAAAATGACTTAGAATATTAGATTGTTACCACGTATAGCGTACAGCTTCCTGCCACAGTCTTGGCTGCCCAGCGGCAACCATCTGAGAGCCTGGAATAGGTGAATGCCAGCGCAGCCGCCCCCCAGTTGTACCGATGGATCTCCATGGGATCCAAAAGGTACCTGAGGTAAACGACATCAACATAACTGGCACTGGTGTCCACAAACACCTGCGTGCCAAGCAAAAATAGGTAGTAGCATCGCAGGGCACGCTGCCTATGGATCGCCACCTCAGCTGGATCACTGAAGCCTGTTCTGCCTCTGCAAGCGCCGCACTAAATCTGCGTGTCAGAAAGGAGAACCGGACGTGTTCACCTCTCAAATGCGTCACCTCCGTAAGTGCCTCCTCTAGGGTAGCCCCAAGCTCCTCAATCAGCATCTCCATCACGTCCCCCTTCGACATCCTACCGTGACGGAGAAGGGGACCCGTGATCGGTAGATGTAAAAGATACGAGATGTCGTCGAGTGTGATCGTGATCTCGCCGTACGATAGATGGAATGAGGATGTCTCAAGGTGCCATCTCTCAATAAAGGTCATCAGTATACCGTACATGATCTGGGGATACCCAATCCTAAACAGGCCTCCAAGACCAGAGGTAGCAAGTGCAGACGTGAACCACTCATCCCATGGCAGCGCCGCAAGCATGTCCATAACCTTACCCCCATAGTTATAGAACTTTTGTGAATCCTTTTCCTGAAAATTTCCAAATAAAAAAATGTTACAAATGAACATATTTTCAACGAAAACAATTCTATAAATAAACCGAGAAAGGTTACCTCTCCTAGCCAGACATATCTGGCAGTATGCTCAGAGTACCCCACGAGTAGGGACATATTAGACGGTCCCCCGGGGTAACCGTCCAGCTCATCAAAATCGTCATCGGCATCACCACCCTCATGTGATGGGTGATCACCCTCAAGAACAGGGGATGAAATAGGAGCAGATGATGGAGCTGGAGTCTCCCGACGACGCCTGCGTGGGGGCTGGGAACCTGATGAACCAGCAGTAGAAGCCCGATGCCTTCGAGATGTAGAATCGGCGGCTGACGGGAGAGTGACCTGAACTTGTGATGTGGAAGTGGCCTGAACCTGTGATGTGGAAGGCTGTGGTGTAGGATGTGGTGTAGGACGTCCCTCAGCTGTACGGGCTACCCCAACTCCCTCTGCACCGGAAGCCTCAGCTGTAGACTGCATCCGCTCACGTCGGATGGATGCGTGCTGAGTTGTCCGTCCATGTATGATACGATCGTCTCTGCCAGCCATGTAATCTGCAAAGCGTAATAAATAAATTAGAATTTTTTAAAAATAATTATAAAAAAATAGAGACCTTCCGGATTTGCACATCCAGAAGTACTCAAAATATTTAACGTTGGGTTTTTCTAGATGTGCACATCCGGAAGCACTCAGAATATTTAACGTTCAAATCCTCCCGGATCTGCATATCCGATATGTGTTTTCAAGTTCAAATATTGCAGCCATGGCTGCTATACCATGGAAAAGGGCATTTTAATGCCTTGATCATCCGTTTGACGCAGCAAACAATACCTACATTGTCTCTAACCTATGTTATTCATACTACCTAACAATTTCTACACCTAAATATCTACTCTAAATCGATTACTCAGAAATAACTCAGAAACTCTAAAATTCGAACACTTACCGATTAAATTGAGATACAGAGGATTTGAAGTGTCTTGGTCGGTGTAGAAGTTGCTCTGCGCCGAACTCGAGTGAAAAAAGTCAAAATTTGTGTGATTGATAATTTGAGAGTTTAAGAGAGTTTGGTGTTTGGAAAAAGAAAATGTGAAGAACGAGGGGGAGGAAGAAGGTCTGGCGCGAATTAATAAGAAATTGTTCCGGATCTGCAGATCTGGAATTTTTCCGGATATGCATATCCGGAACACATCAACGTTTTTAAAAAAATTGGTGCGTCAGGATGTGCACATCCGGAATCAGGGGGCAAAAAAGAAATTTCACGTGATGCCTAAAAAACTTGGGTGGTGTTTTAAGAAGTGGCCAATATTTATTTATAAAGTGAATCTTTAAATCTTATATTCTGTCATTTGTGACAAATATAGTGGTGTGTTATTTGGTCATTAATTCAATATCAATAGAAATTTTATATAAAAATAGAAGACAAACAAGTTGTATCGCTACTTTTTATGACAAATTTAATCAATTAAAAAACTATATTCATAATTCTAAGAGACGCGAAATTATTAAGTAAGAGTATTTGGACTCTTTATAAAAAATTTACTATCTGTTATGCTAAGAAAGCAAAATTGTCAAATGCAAATGTATGAAAACAAGTTGACTGTCATACGATAAAATCACAAGTCCTCAATCTTATAAAACTCCAATTAAATATGCATATGTTTGTTTCCCTCCTTCTCAATCGTATACACAAACATCGTTAGCAGAAGTGTCAATCAGACGCCATTTTCTTCACTAATACTCAAACTCGCCAAAATATATCAAACAAGAAATCTCTAAGAAAATCATGCCCATATTTAAATCGCGGAAGCTCCCTAGAATGAACTGCATGTTTCCTAAATGTATCAAAGTATGTCTTACGACAAACAAGGCAAACCTCATCAACAAGAAATAAGGGAATCAAGAGGCAATATCTGAAGATAGTATGGTACTCTATGTTGAGTTGTAATTCTTGTGTCGAAGCAGGTTGCTCGACGGGGACAAGGAAGTTGTTGAATAGTCAAGTATGTGTGTCGAAACACCTAGTTGTCGAAGTGTTGAGAAGTTAGCCTCGACATGAATTTTGCCTTAAACCTAATTTTGTAATGTTGGCAGAATTAGGTACTATGGGCTTTTGTTTTGGGGCTTTGCTTAAGGAGCAAGCAAGCTAAATCTATAAATAGGGAGTATCCCTATTATTGTAATGTGTGATTCACTTGAATAAAATTGCAGTTTTGAGAGAAGAAAGTTGCTCTGCGGAAATTCTTCTTCTTCCCTATTTTCGTGACAACCTAAACCTCTTCTTCTTCCCAATTCATTTTTTTCACGTTTTCATCACCATTGTGCAACAATACACTATTGCAACCAATGTTGGTTGATTCACTCGAGTGAAAAGTGAAAAACAAGAGTGAATTCTTTTGATTGAATTTTGTTCATCAAGATTGATTCATAATTACTCAAAGTGTTGGGGTTTAATTCCAACATCTGGTATCTAGAGCATTGGTTGAGGGATTCGTGGGAAGAAAAACACGATGGCAATGGTGATGAATCATTCGAATGGACATTTTTCGGCGAGTCTCCCAATTCTAAAGGTTCAGAATTATGAGCATTGGTGTAATAGATGAAGGTAGTTTTCTGTTGTCAAGATCTTTGGGATCTTGTGAAGGAAGGAGTAACACCACTTGCAGAAAACGCGTCGGATCAAGAAAAAGCTGCATACAAACAATTGGAGAAGAAAGATTATAAAGCTCTCTTTATAATTCATCAATGTGTTGATCTAGATAATTTTGAAAAGGTCGGTGATGTAGAATTAGAGAAAGAAGCATGAGAGATCTTAGAGAAATTGTTTGGAGGCGTTGAGAATGTGAAAGAGGTAAGGTTACAAACTCACAAAAGAACTTATGAATTGCTTCAGAAGGAAGACAATGAAAGCATAACTGATTTTTTTCACTAGGATTACAAAACGGGTGAATCAAATCAAGGTATGTGGAGAAGTGTTAACATCAAGGTCAGTTGTTGTAAAGATCCTGAGGTCATTGGCTCCAAAGTTCGACCATGTTGTAGTAGCCATAGAAGAATCGAAATATTTGTCAAGTTTGACAAAAGAATAACTTCAAGGGGTGCTTGAATCCGATGAACAAATGATGGTTGAAAGAGCTGCATGCAAGTCAAAGAGTGATGTGGCTCTGCAGGCGTAGTTAGCAAAAGAAAAGAAGGGCAAAGGAAGTTTGAAAGGTAGAGGAGACTATAATAATTTAACTGGTCGAAATTATCAAGAATGTGGCTGGTTGAATCAGAGAAAGTCTTCATATCAAAGCAATTAAAGAGGTGGTGTAGTAGGTAGAGGAAGAGGTGGTTTGAATTGTCAGAAGTATGGTCACTACTATCGTGATTGTCCTGAAAAACAAAAGAACCAAGATAATGATGCAAAGTTTGCAAAACATGAAGAAGAAGAGATGTTGCTGATGGTCACAACAAGAGATGAAGAAAGATTTCAAGACCAATAGTACTTGGACTCAGGATGCTCATCACACATAATTATTCAGAAAGATTGGTTTGTCAACATAAAACCCTCAATGTAGAAAATGGTGAAATTTGCAGATGACAATACTCTAGCAGTTGAAGGTATTAGTGATGTTCTGATTATGTGGAAAGATGGCAAGAGGTCATTAATTTCCAATGTATTGTACATACTAGACATGAAGAGTAATTTGCTCAACATATAACAATTGGTTTAAAAGAACTACAAAGTGTTGATTGAAGACAAGATGATAAGAGTTCTCGACTCAGGAGGAAGATTAATCTTAAAGGCACCTATGTCTCAAAATAGAACCTTCGGGATTGAACTTAATGTGATGGAGCACAAGTGTCTTGCAATTGCAGCTAGCAAAGATAAATGGATATGACATTATCGACTAGGCCATCTCAATTTTAAAGACATAAGAGATATGAAGAAAAGAAATATGGTTTCAGGATTACCAAAAATCAACATTCCAAACGAAGTATGTGAAGAATGTATGCAGGCAAAACAACATGAGAACAACTTCATCAAGGATGCATCAAGCTTGTCGAAGGAAGTTCTTAAAGTCATATACTCTGATAGTGCAGACTTATCCATTTGGATTCAATTGGAGGTAACAAATACTTTGTCACATTCATAGATGATTTCAGTCAAAAATTGTGGACTTACCTGATCAAGAAGAAAAGTGAAGTGATCGAGGTATTTTCCAAGTTTATATCTATGGTCGAAATAAATTGGCCGAAAGCTCAAGATTCTGAGGACTGGTGGTGGTGGAGAATATGCGTCAAAATATTTCGACACATTATGTGAGAAAGAAGGGATTGTGCATGAGGTGGTGTCACCCTACACTCCATAACTGAATGGAACTGCATAAGGAAGAATAGAACTATCATAAATATGGTGAGAAATATGTTGAAAGTAAAGCACCTACCTAAAGAATTATGGGGAGAAGTTGTGTCGACTGCAACATATATTTTCAACAGATATCCAAAGAAAAGGCAAGAAGGAATTACGCCAGAAGAATGTTGGTCTGGTATCAAGCCTAGCTTGAGTCATCTGAAGGTATTTATATCTATAACACATAGACATTTTCCAGATCATTTGAAGAGAAACCTTGATGACAAGTCGAGTCAAATGATCCTAATAGGATATCATTCAACTGGAGGATACAAGTTGTTCGACCCAGTGAACAAGCAAGTAGTGATCAGCAGGGGCGTGATCATAGATGAGCTTAAGGAATAGTATTAGACTGAAAAATGTCAAGAAGGATTCAGTGAGAATCTTATGTGAAGAACTAGCAAGTGAATTTGAAAGAGAAGTTCGACAGGAAGAAGTCAGAGATCAAGCAAGCACAAGCAGACCTCAAAGAATGAGACACGTGTCTGCAAGGTTGAGAGAATGTGGGATTACATAATATGATGTGGTATATAATGAATGTGAGCTAGTACACTATGCTTTCTATGCAGATGTCAAACCAGTCAATACAGATGAGGCATTGAAGGATTTGAAGTGGGTGAAAGCAATGAATGAGGAACTGAAGTCCATCGAAGTCAACAACACTAAGTCACTTGTCAAACTGCCTTAAGATAACAAGGAAATTGATGTGAAATGGGTATACAAGGTGAAATTGACTCCCTAAGGAGAAGTAAATCGACACAAGGCAAGGCTTGTGGCCAAAGGATTTCTTCAGTAAGAAGGAATCGACTTCGACGGGGTTTTTTCTCCTGTTGCTAGGATCGAAACAATCAGGTTGGTTGTTGGTATAGTAAACATGAACAATTGGCACACATGTCAGATGGAAGCGAAATATGCATTCCTGAATGGCCCCTTAAATGAAGAAGTTTATGTTGCACAACCAGTTGGGTTTGTGAAACAAGGCAAAGAAAGAAAGGTGCATAGGCTGCTAAAGCCCTGTATGGACTTAAGCAAGCTCCTAGCGCTTGGAACAAGAAGATATATAACTTTCTAAGGGAGAAGGAATTTGTGAAGTGCACAACTGAGCATGGAGTATATGTAAGAAGAATCAATAGTGAATTGCTTAGACTATGTCACTGTGCCGATGACTTGTTGATAACAGGAAGTTGCAAGAAGGAGGTCGAAGATTTCAACATAACCTAAGTGAGGAGTTTGAAATGTCAGACTTGGGGAATCTCTCATATTTCCTTGGCATCGAATTCTACAAGAGTGGTAGGGGTTTGATGATACACCAAAGAATATATGCAGGCGAAATACTCAAGAGATTTGAGATGCGAGATTGCAATCTAACTTCGACTCCAACTGAGCCCAGAATGCAACTGTCAAAATACACAGATGAAGATGATGTCGATCCAACGCAGTACAAAAGACTCATTGGACCACTTTGATACCTTTGTCATACAAGGCCTAATCTAGCATACAGTGTGGGTATGGTGAGTAGATTCATGCAGATGCCAAAGGTATCACACCTAACAATGATGAAGAAGATACTAAGGTATATGAAAGGAACTCTTGACTATGGAATTTTGTTTCCTACAGCTGATGAAGGAAAAGAATGCAATTTAATGGGATACACCAACTCAAGTTGGTGTAGTGATGTTGAGGATAGAAAATCCACAGCTGGCTATGTGTTTATGTTGGGTGGTGCACCAGTTGCTTGGAGTTCAAGAAGGGAACCAGTAGTGGCACTGTGTCATGTGAAGCAGAATACATAGATGTTTTTCTCTATCCATGTCAAGCAACATGGGTGGTGAATTTGGTCGAAGAGATTACAAGAAAGAATCATGAAGTAATTACCATGAAGATTGACAACATGTCTGCTATCAATCTGGCAAAGAATTTGATAGCACGTGGACGAAGCAAGCACATCAAAAAGAGGTTCTATTATCTTAGAGAGCAGGTAGCATATGGGAAGATGAACTTGGAACACTGTAGAAGCGATAATCAGATTGCAGATATCATGACGAAAGGAATGCAGGTCAAAGTGTTCAAGAAATTAAGATCTATGATGAATGTAGATAGCTTAGACACAATGAATTAGGTGGTGTGTTGAGTTGTAATTCTTTGTGTCGAAGCAGGCTGCTCGATGGGGATAAGGAAGTTGTCGAATAATCTAGTGTGTGTGTGTGTGTGTGTGTCGAAACACCTAATTGTCGAAGTGTTGAGAAGTTAGCCTCAACATAGATTTTGTCTTAAACCTAATTTTGTAATGTTGGCAGAATTATGTACTTTAGGCTTTTGATTTTGGGCTTTTCTTAGGGATAAATCAAGCTAAATCTATAAATAGGGAGTAACTGTATTATTGTAATATGTAATTCACTTGAATAAAATTGTAGTTTTGAGAACAGAGAGTTACTATGCAGAAATTCTTCTTCTTCCCTATTTTCGTGAAAACCATAAACCTCTTCTTCTTCCCAATTCAATTTTCTTTTTTTTGTTTTCATCACCATTGTGCAATAATACAATCTTGCAACCAAGGTTGGTTGATTCACTCAAGTGAAGAGTGAAGACCAAGAGGGAATTCAATCGGTTGATTGAATCTTATTCATCAAGATTGATTCATAATTACTTAAAGTCTTGGGTTTAATTCCAACATTCTACTAGTAACATATGTTGGCCTAATTTAATAGAAATAACTAAGAGAGAATCATGAGCAAGTGATGTTTGTAAATAACCAAACACTAGTTTCTATTGTGTGGTCATGTCAAACTTTACTTCTTTGTCCACGCTAAAATATGTTGGAATTTAGGGAGAAGGTGTCATTGCTACTAAAAATGCTAAGGTCAAAATCTGGGATCATACCACTAAAACCATTTAAAGCTTTGTCAAAATCAGACTCCATACTATTTGTTCTATTATCTCTTAGTATATGATCTTGTAACAACTAAAATTGGACTTTGAAAGCCATAAAAGCGTATGAGACAACCTCTATTGGAAAATACAAACTCATTTCTCCAACTCAAATAGGTAATGAAGTCACTTTCGATTGAAGGTCACCAAAGAGATGACCACCACCAATCACATTAATGTCTTCAACCGCCTTTCATAGTTCTTTATCAAACCTAATAGTTGCTCATTCCATGTAAATCAACTTACATGTTCTTAGGCCAAAATAAAATTTGACAATACTCATGCATGATTAGTGTAGAAAAGGCTCACTCCGTGGATTCCTAAATATATTATTTAATAAATGTGTTTAGCTGAATATTTTTGAACTCAATTAAATAAGATGATAACATATTATTAAAATATAAGCAAACAATTTTAGGATTACAATTCATTTAAATATAATTTTCATCTCTATTTTTTTAAGCTAAATGAGTTAAACGGCACAAGGGATGCACAACCCGGGAAATCAATCGAAACGATAAATATAAAGGAAAGAACGCTCAAAGCAAACTACCCCAAACTCGAAGCTGGGATGACACACCACTCCGACCAAGATAAATTACTACCCGATTTTAGAACCGTAATAAACCATTCCCCGACAAAAGTTTAATCATCCCCAACCCATCAAAATTGACCAACTAACCACCATAAAAAAGGATCGAGTTTCTACAAGCCCAAATAGTCCAACAAATAGCTAAACCGCAAATTCATTTCGAATCTACCTTGATTCTCGATTTAACAGACACCTCTAATGCTTGAATACGATCGATAGGAGAAATCAACACTATTGGCATATCTACTTGAAGCTAATTATACGTATGATTCCACCAAACCTCCGTAACCGGGCAACCACCATAAAGATGATTTGAATCCTCACTTCCCCCACAACATAGAGGACACACCAAGTTGTGGAGACCATGCAAAATACCACATCTCGCCAAATTCATTCTAGTAGGAAGACGATTTAAAACTAATCTCCAACCAAAAATAAAAAAATTACTCTGAACTTTTGTCATCCACATTATCTTTAAAGCCCTCGAGACAACCCCGTATAAAACTGCATTCAGATTACAATTATCCACAATCCTCTCATAACAATATTTTACCGAAAATCCAGTAGGATTTCTCCACCACACACAACGATCAGGCTCCCACCGATTGATTTGGACCGGCTACAGAAGCAGTAGCAGAACGGATAGAAATGAAGCCTCATGTTACTGCAGCGGACCAGCCTGCAATGTGATACACCAGCTCCAACCATCGATCGCCCAAATGTTGTTATTCACAACACATATGTTGTCCGGATCTGCAACCTAATAAATTCAAATAATTTTACGAACTGTTATTTAAGTAACTGTTCTCTCAATTTTAAATTCAAATAATTTTGGTTATTTTTCACATTTTTGTATGTATCTATTTTTTAATGATGTGTAATTTTAGAATTTGACTTAACTCATCCTTTTATAAGGTGATGGGTGTCACCCAATCTAAATTCTTTCAATGCTTTATCTTCAACTAATGTGGGGCTTGAAATCTTCCCAATACACCACTCATGTTTGAACTAACTCATCATTACAAAACTGATTTATAAGGTGAAAGATGTCACTTTATATAAATCTTTCAAAAAGAGTAAGGGCGTGAAAGGCGTATTGGAAAAAATTTCAACTCTCATAGAAGGACATCTCTCACTTATAACTCGGTTTTGTAAGGATGAATTAGATCAAACTCTAATATATAAGTTATAATTTTATGTTTGAATTTTGAAAACAAAAAAGTTATATAATGATTTGTATTTAAATGAACTTATAATTAATTTTAAATATAAAAACGTGAGAAGAGATTATAATTGTTTGTATTTAAAATATAAAATAATTTATTCTCTAAACCAGTTTAAATAGAAGATGCAAAATTTGAATAAACCAAAATTTGATGAGTCACTGTATGAGGTTTTTAACTAATTAGTCTTGATTCTGCACAATATTTATTCTCTTGACAGTTTGTAGAACAGCCATTTTGTTAGCAACTCTCAAATGATTGAGAATCACGATGTTGTTTTTTTTATTAAATCATATCAATATAATATAAAATATAGTGTTTGATTATCAAAATAGTGTTGGATTATATACCAAAATGCATAGAATGAATAAAGAAAAAGAATGAATATATAATTATCACCGACATTAGCAATGGAATGATGGACATTAATAAAGTATTGGAGATGGGAATATTCATGCATCATTTACTCTAAGTTTGTATCTAGCTAATTATTCATCAATCAACAAGATGCTCAAAGATTACAAATCTAGGGATACATCCAGTTTGGAAAGTTCAATTACTAGCAAAATTTCATAAAGATAATTGTTTGACAAACTAATATAACATTTATATAAAATGAAGAATGATTTGAGAAAATTGAATTATTTTATATTATATGTTTCAGTGATTATATGTTCATAAAATAGAACCAACTACAATTTTTAAAATAACCTGGTGAATTTTATTTTGAATTATTTAATCAATTTTTAAAATAACTTGGTGACTTTTATTTTAAATTAATTAATTATAAGTTTGCTAGTCTGAACAAATTAAAATACTAAAATAAAATTTATTTAATTTTAAGATAAAAATAAATAATAAATAATTATAATTCATTTTAAAATGTACATGTTTTAATTAAATTTTTAATCTTGTATAGAAAAAGTGATTATTTTCAAGTTTCTCTGGTGTAGGTAATGATGCATGCATTAACAAAAGAAGATGATTTTTTTTCTAAAAGCCATGAAACAATTAACAGACTGCACAAGGGGTGCAGCAACTCAATACAACAGTACAGAAAAGAAAAACCATTAACTGATACAATTAAGACAACATAATGGAGAAGTGAACCAGTCATAGAAAGACAAGTTACACAAAGAGCTGGAAACACACAGCCACTTCCAGCTAAAATACTTGATCGAATTCAACAAATCTTCAATCGACTTAATCTTGCTGTTAAAGATTCTGCAGTTTCTCCCGTACCACAAGAACCACACCACCGTACCCCAAATAACTAAACAATTTGAACCACCACTCTCTCTATGCACTGCATCTTCAAACTTCCTCATGAAATCTACACAATCACCTTCTCTACTGACTGAAATACCAGTCCATCTTGCAATTCCTTTCCACACTTTCACAGCAAAGTCACACTCCACTAACACATGCTTAAGACTTTTCTCTTTGCTCACACACAACCCACAATTCACATCTCCTCCTCCAACAACAATTTTCCTCTTAGTTAGTTGAACTTTGGTTGCTAACCTATCTCTCACGACACGCCACAAGAAAATTTAAACTTTAGAAGGCAAACCCACTTTCCACATCTTTTTCAACGCAGCCAGATCACCCTCTCCTAGCCTATTATCAACTCTATCCTGGCACAGTGGACCATAACAAGAACCAACAGAATAAGTATCAGAAGAGGTTGGGCATTGGAAACTGGCAGGATTCCAAATGAAGATATCAACTTGATCACACTTAGGAGAAACTGCTGCCAACAAATCCATTAGATCACTATTTTCCCTCTCCATGACAAAACCCTCAGGGTAATCATAAAAGTTCAAGTTCCACAACCAATCCACCCCTTTCTAATTTCCTGAATCTGCTACTGAAACTTTGGTATTGACTACAAACTGGAATAAGTTAATGAAAACATCTTTTAAGGGAACCTCAATCAACCATCTATTATGCCAAAAGGAGATATCCATTCCATTCCCCAAACTGCACTTTAAGTTCTCCACAAAAATATCCCTATGATTAACTCTGTCAAAAGAAACTTCCCTTAGATCCCTCCACCAAATAGACTCAACCATTTTAGCTGCTTCCCCTTCATTGCAATCAATACTCAACTTTAACCTGTTACCATATCTTATCTCCAGTAGATTCTTCCAAACACAACTGTCTGAGTTAAAAAGTCTTCATTTCCATTTCATCAATAAAGCTTTATTGAAGCATTCCAGGTCCTTAATTCTCAAACCTCCTCTATCAAAGGGCAAACAAACAGAATTCCAATCTACCCAGTGAACCTTCTTCCACTACTACACCCTCCCCACAGAAAGTTACTCTGCACACTCTGCAAAGCTTTAATAACACCTGAAGGCACTTTATAGAAAGAAAATGCATACAATGGAAGGGCATTAATGACAGATTTAATCAGGACCAACCTACCACCTACTGACAAAAACCTCCCTTTCCAATGAGCCAACCTCCTCTTCACTTTCTCAATGATACTCTTCCACAAGTGACATCTTCTAGGACTATCTCCAATAAAGACACCAAGAAAAACACAAGGCAGCTTTAGGATATCACAATGAAGGAATGAAGAAGCTGCTTCCAAAAAATTAGGACTAACATTAACACCTCCAACTCTACTCTTAAAGAAGTTCACTTTCAAACCAGTAAGCAGTTCAACTCCTCTTAACACTGCCTTAAAGCACCACAAGTTATTCCAACTAACCTTCCCCATCAGCAATGTATCATCAGCAAACTGAGTAATGCTATGTTGCTCCTCTACTCCAACTCTGAAACCATTGTATAACCCTAA
The DNA here is from genome assembly GCA_022829125.1 of Lathyrus tuberosus. Taxonomy (NCBI): domain Eukaryota; kingdom Viridiplantae; phylum Streptophyta; class Magnoliopsida; order Fabales; family Fabaceae; genus Lathyrus; species Lathyrus tuberosus. The sequence continues at coordinate 1,138,783 of JALAZF010000661.1, forward strand.
GATCTCAACCTTCTTCGCCAACAAAGTTAATACTTCCATGACAAGAATGAAAAGGAAAGGGGAAAGAGGGTCCCCTTCCCTCAAGCCCTTACTAACTCTAAAATCTCTAGAAGCACTCCCATTAACCAAAACAGACATAGCGCCATTACAGACTATAATATCTATCCAAGAGAACCATTTCTCCCCAAAATTCATCTTGACTAACAAAGATTTAATAAAACCCCATGATACACAATCATAGGCCCTTTCAAAATCAATTTTCAACAATAAACAACTCTTCTTACTATGTTTAGCTAGATCTAATATCTCATTGGCCACCAACACTCCGTCAAATATACATCTCCCAGGAACAAAAGCAGTTTGTTCAGGAGAAACTAAGGAACTTACCACACTTTTCAACCTACTAGCAAGAAGTTTAGACAATATCTTCTCATAACAGTTGATTAAGCAAATAGGTCTGTAGTTACTAAGAGATTGAGGATGCTTAGTTTTAGCAACTAAGGATAAAAAATAAGTTGAGGCAGCTTTAGTCAAAAAAGGTTTTCTAAAGAAATCAATGGCAAACCTGAACACATCTTCTTTCACAATCTCCCAGCAAGCTTGGAAGAAGGCAAATGTGAAACCATCAGGACCAGGACTTTTCTCACCATTACACCCCCAAACAGCTTCTTTGACTTCCCCAAAAGAAGAAGATGATAACATGTGACTTGCTCTGCAAGTTACCATTTTTTCCCTTACTCCCAATGCATTGTACTTAGATCTCTTGTTACAAAGTAATCTCTTTTGGTAGTTAAGTTGGCTAGCATAGGTTGTTAGGTAGTTATTTCTCTCTAACTGATTTGTAACTATAAGTTAGTTGATTGTACCATTCCAATTCAACGAATCAATTATAGCATCATTTATTTTACAATGGCTTTCAATCTACTATTATGGTATCACGGAGCCTGGATCTACCAGCTTTTCTTTTTCTTGTGCGCATGCTATGGGGAGAAACAACAATAATAATAACAATAGGGGAAATATGGCGCTAAATGTTGTGATTAATCCTTACTATATACATCAATTGGAAAATCTAACAATCGTTTGCGTCACGCCACAGTTATAAGGGGATTTTGACTATCATGGATGGGCGAAGAGGATGGAAAGAGTTCTTGCCACCAAGAACAAATTCAGATTCACTGAAGGTTTGATACTTATACCAAGAAAAGATGATCTTATTTTTGTTGCATGGGAAAGATGCAACAATCTTGTGCTTTCATTGTTGATTAATTCCAAGAAACCGCAAATGGCTGAGAGAATCGTGTTCATAGAAAACTTTGTAAACATTTAGAATGATCTCAAGGAGAGGTATTTGCAAGGAGATAGAATTTGTGTAGCTGTTTTGTATCAAGATAACTCAAATTTTAAGTAAGGTGGCCTCAAAGTATCTGAGTATTTCACTAAAATGAAAGATTTATGGGAATACCTTGATCAATTTAGGCACATGCCTCGATGTACCTGTCCACGTACATGTGTTTGTGTTGATATGCACAATGCAAGAAATATCAAGAAGGAGGATCGAATAATTTGTGGGATTGAATGAGCAGTACCTAAGTGTTAAGTATCAAGTATTTTTAGGAACCATTACCAAACATCAACAAAGTTCTATCAATTTTATTTTAGGAAGAAAAACAAAAGAATTATGGAGCGAATATTCACCATGATGTCAAAGCTGAAGAAACAGATGCATTGGCAAATTTGGTTAAAAGTGGAGGAGCTAACCAAAATTTTGGCGAAGAAAGAGGATACAATGGTTATTAGTGAGGACGAGGTCGAGGTAATTCATTCAAAAAGGTGTGTACATATTGTTTAAATAATGGTCACGCGATAGATGCATGTTATAGAAAACATGGGTATCCACCAGGATGGAGAGTTACTCGAGGAAAGGCTTATGCCAACAATTTTGGGCCTGATGCACAGGAATTTGGTACATAAATAAAGATGAAGACTGATGAAGGAAGCATGGCACTCACCAAATATCAATTCAATACATTGATTGTTTTACTTGAAAGAAACAATCTAGATGGAACCAAACATGCAGCCAAAGTGGTGAGAGAATATAGTCACAATTGACATTCTTTAGGAACAACATGTAAATACTTTAACCATGATGTTCAATCCAAAAATTAAAGCTTGCAAATGGATCTTAGTTTTCTTGCTAAAACAGTAAAAGGTTGACTTCTTGGTTATTTCTCGAAGAGAGTCTTAGATGAATGGTTTCAAATGTGTGTCTGTCGTCCCCCTTATTTCTCAAGCGCTCTTATTTATAGATCCCTTAGCTAGCACATCCTTTGGTAACGTCCGCCGCCTCCATAATTGTTCTCATAACGTTTGCCACTTTAATGATTGTAACTTCGTTGTCATAATATGTGTTTTCATAATCGTCCCTTGTGTCCTTTGATGTTGTACCCGAGCTACATAGACGTTCTCTCTGTATGGTCGAGTTAATTCTCATCTAATGTGAGGTCATCTTATATTTGTCTCATCCGACGAATAAGTAGGCATGTGGTATCTTTTTTCACCTTTCTCATCATACTTGGCACCGTTGGGCTTAGACCGCGGCCAATCAACATAATTTTCGCGTATGTACATAAGCCCCCGAGCATTAAGCTCGGAGAACTGTATTGCTTGGAAAAATTTGAGCCTGAAAATTCCTCTATCGCTCACACTTTGAACCGAAAATGTCTTTCAACCCCTTCGCGTTCTATATTCTTTAGTGACGTGTCATGGTGTATCTTTTTCCAGATTTCTTTTATCTCAGCAATGATAATTTTTATTGGAATTTGATCCTTTCAGGCACCCTCAACATTTTGAATTCTTTGAGTCTTTAAAGGGGTTTCTCTTTCATTGAGGTTATACCTTCGTTTCCTTATTCATCTTAATCACTTATGAAACGACTTTCAAAGTTTTCTCTCATTCATCAAGATTAGGTATACCTACTTTTACTTCTTTTGTTTTTGTGTTCTTTAAAATGGCTATTATTGATTCCTGTAACGATAACACTTATACACTGAGAACCTTGAGTGCTCGAGAGATAAAAGATCTTTAGGATTTTTATGTGAGAGGTCGTAGGGATACTTTGACCCATACTGAGTTTGTTCGCATTGTAAGGGAGGCTTATGGAAACATTTATATTTCTTTTAGTGATTATGACTCTGAATCTTCTTCATCATGTTCCTCGGTAGAGGTGTTGATGGTGATTACAACCTCATTTGACGCGGAAGTAATGAGTTACGACCATAGTTCTGTTGATGATTTTGAAATTGCTAAGCTTCGTTCCCTGTGAAACGTATCCTCCACTGGGAATGAAGTTGATGTCATCTTAGAACTATGCATTCCCAGGGAACACGTTTGCATAGTTCGCCCCAAGGGAGTTAAAGAGGAATATTTTCATTTTTATGTTGGGGTCTTGGAAGATTTTAAAATCCAATTTCCCTTTACTGACTTTGAATCTAATTTGTTGAAGGTTTTGAATACTACTCCTTCCCAACTTCGTCCCAATAGTTGGGGATTTATAAAAGCTTTCAAAATAGTTGGTGAAGCCATACATATAGAGCCTACCGTAGGTTTATTTTTCTCTTTTTTTTTTTTAAATTAAAGGCATTGAAAAAGGGGGATGAGTTACAATTAGCGGCTTTTCGGGCAAGAGCTTTCTTTAAGCCTCTACCTCCAACTATAAAGGTTTTAAAGATTGGTTCCTTCGAATTAAATATGGACCGAGGAGTCCTCAAGTACTATAAGCCTTAGATGGATCCCACTGCTTTCCTATCTATTGGACTAAAAACCCGATTTCAGTGTCTGGCTTTAGCTTTGATAAATTGAATGATTTGGAGATCAAATCCTATGCTATATTAGATATTTCTTTCATGATGGAAGTCTGGGATTTGTTGTCATTGCCCAAAGAACAATTTCTTTCTTTTCTAGCTAACTTTTGTCATTTTTTACCTGTTATATTCTGGAGATGGACCTTTTATCCAGGTAACATTTTTCCTCTCGTTGATGTCAGAAGCTCGAGCGGCATGGCGTGCAACTGGTCAAGTTGTTACCAAGTCGGAGCTGTCCGGTCTAGAGACTCGGGTTTTGAAGAAAAAGAAGCAGGTATCAAGCAAGGTGGTTCCAACCGTCTTGGGTCCTCTCATCACCCCTTTTCTCCTCAGAAAGAAACCCGTCTGGGATCCTCAAAGTTTATGAGGACTTTGATGAGTGATGACGTCTATAAAGCTGACTGAGAGATTTTCTCCTTGATGTACAAAGACGGAGGAGGCGATCATTCCAGGTCGTATAACGAATTTAAGTTTTGGAGCAACAGTTTTGACTGGTTGAAATTCTTCTATGATCATCTAAATGCCACAGATTATGTGAACAAGGTGAGGGCCATCAGGCGTCAAAAATTGACTCAAAATATCAATTCTTACCTAATGAGGTGTGCCGTTCTTACTCGAGATTTGTTTGAATTCGGGGACGACAGCGAGCAAATGGAGGTTAACCTTAGACGTGAGATCAACCAGCTGAAAGATAAAGAGAAGTCACATGCGGCTATGGTAGCCGAACTGGAGAAACGACTATCAGAGGAAAAAGGCTACGGGGGAGAGGTCGGAGTCTTCGGATTGAGAGTTACATGCAACTATTGACAAATAATCCGGGGAAATAAGAGTTGCCAAAGACTCGATCGTTCACTTGCAGAGTTCCTTGCACCAGGCTCAAATTAACATTCTCGATGCAGGTGATGTCACCTTCGACAAAGCGAAGGCTCAAATCCTGTGCCTGTATCCTGATCTTGATTTATCCAAGCTGGATTTTTTCAAGATCGTGGTTGACAGTTGTCTAGTGGATATAGAAGAAACTGAGTCCTTCTCGGTTGACGATCCAGTCCCGGAAACCTCTACCCTTGATACTAATGTCAGAGCCATTGATGAAGACAACACAAAGTAGTAGGTTTAAGTTTCTTTTGTGTAATGTTGTTTAAGTACGTTTATACTTTTCTTTTCTTTGATTGTATTTGGTCTTGTTATGGCCTATAACAATGTTTTGTTTTATGAATGTTACTTTGGTTGTTTGTTTTTTGCACTTGGATTTTAATTTGTGTGAGCAATTTTATCAAATAAGATACAATTGGCTCTAAACGCCAGGGTCAAAGATGTCCATCCTGGTCATACAGATCGACGAATCGATGACTCGTGCTCTGAACGAGGATTTGATTTTCTACGAGACAATCTCGTTTAATCCTTCTGAGTACATAGTTCTAACTTTCTGTCAATGATTTGTTTTATCATCCTGACATCCGATGATCAAGCTAGCTTACCTTCTTAACTAAAGTTTGTTATATATAACTTTGAATCCCCAACCATGAATTCTAATGGCCTTAATAGACCTCAACAATTTTGGACTGTGTTGGACGCCAAATTGTTTAAGGTCGCGTCATCCTTGCATGATCGGCATTGAATGTCCCATAGATCAGACGCCGGAAGGTTGTCAGAATTTTGGCTAGAGATATATTATCATAGCCCAGACAAAGCCGATTTTACTAGAGGCATCAAGTGTGCTTGGACTTCGGTCAGAGGTATATTAACATGGCCCAAACAAAACCGATTTCTCCAGAGGCATCAAGTGTTCTTGGACTTCGGCGAGAGGTATATTAACATGGCCCAGACAAATCCGATATGCCAGAGGCATCAAGTGCGTTTGAAGTTCGGCCATAGGTATATTAACATGGCCCACACAAAACAGATTTCTCCAAAGGCATCAAGTGCACTTGGACTTCGGCCAGAGGTATATTAACATGGCCCAGACAAAGCCGATTTCTCCAGAGGCATCAAGTGCGCTTAGACTATGGCCAGAGGTATATTAACATGGACCGGACAAAATCCTAGGACTGTCTTATCTGCTTTACATGATACAATTATTTTAAATATGGGTGCCTCATTAAAAACCCTCTCAGAGGGAAAAAAGTCCACCCCCATAACTTTATTTACGATACTTATTACAAAGCCTATTCTAGATAAAATTAAAACTTCATTACATTCCAACCCAAGGTATCCTACCTTCCTTTAATCCTTTTAAGTTACGAGCCCCATTATCCTTGCCTTTGTTCCTCGGCGCTGCTTGGATTTTCTTGATGCCTCCCATCTTGTTTGCTATTAAAACCCTTCTGTAGAATATCTCTTCTTCAACTCGGGCGGCGATCCCTATGGTAATTCTCTGTTCTATCACAGATTTTCTGTCACGAGGTACTTTTTTTATTGTCAACTGACCTTCTGGCATCTATTCGTTTAAGTTAACATCTACTAAATTCACTTTTAACTATTCATCTTTGATAGGACCTTTGGCTTTATCGTTTCTTTTTATCTCAATCTATCCTTGTAATGTTTCCTGGCTATCCCTTGGTTGCCCTTTATTACTCCTACTCGGTCGTCTTCTAGAGGGTATTTCAGCGTGAGATATAACGTGGATAACACCGACTCCAGAGCATTAAATAATGCCCTGCCAATGATAATGTTATAGGGAGACGCAACATTAACAATTAAATATCTTACCTTGATATTTTTTGCATTATTCCCGCTGCCAAAAGTCTTCATTATGGGTAAGTACCTGAGCACTTGTGTGTGTTCTCTAGAGAACCCCGTCAGGGTGCCTTTAAATGCAAGCAACTCTGAGGTGTCAAAATTCATTCCCTTGAATGCATCCCACTATAAGACGTCTATTGAACTTCCAAGATCTATCAGGACTAGACTCATGCTCCAATCCTGTATCTGAACTTTGATCATCATTGAATCATTTTCATGAGCTAGCATTCCTTCTGCATCCTTTTTTGAGAAACTGACTGCAACCGAGCTTTCTTTTTCCTTCGAAGGTGACCTCTGTTCGATATGCATAACTGATCTGGCATATCTTCTTCTTGCCGGACTGGTCTCTCCACCTCCAGCGAACCCTGCTGTGATGGTGTTAAGCATATGACGAGCTACCCGGGTTTCACATATCTCTTCGATATTCATTCCTTTCTTCTATGCCGAATTTTTTGAGCCGTCTTCTCGGGGGACTTCTATTCCCCAGTTGTCCTCCAGTGTCCTTGACATATGATATTAGCCTACCTCTCTTGATAAAAATTTCAATTTCTTTTTTATTGGTGATAGTTTTTGGTATGATGTATGCGAATTCTATGGTATGCACATCATGCATTCTCGTATTTTTCCATTATTGCATGTACCCCTCCATTTGGGAATTTTGGTATGGGAAATAGATTGAAATGATACACTTCTTTCAAGATAGCTGACCGACATGCATTTAATGGGGTATACTCTGGTTCCCTTTTGAATGTATGTCAGGATGACCTATCCGCTTGTCGATCCCTAGCTCCATTTTTAGGGTATTCCTTCTTGTGACCCGATCCTTCCTCTCCCGTTCGCTACTTTTAATTGGCATACTGGAACCTTTTTCCATATTACTTTATTCCCTTTTGATGTAGCACTCCACCTGGTTAATGACATCGTCCATGCTGGATGACGACTTTTGTGCTAAAGACTCATTAAACTGACCGGCCCTGAGACCATGTTGAAATGCTCTGACGAACATTTATTGATTTAGGTGGGATACCTTGATAATTTCCTCATTGAATCTTGCTAAATATTCTCGTAGGGATTATGAGTATCCTTGTCAGACATTGAATAAACTGCTAGTTGATACCTTCCGGTATTTGCTTGCTAAAAAATGTTGCATCATCTTTTTGGTTAAATCTTGGTAATTAACGATTGAAAATCTGGGCATGATCATATACCACCACAAAGCTCCTTCCTTAATATTTTCAGCCATAAGTTTACATTTAAGGGAGTCAGAAGCTCCTACAATTGCCATTTGATTATTGATTGCAATGATGTGTTCTTGCGGATTTGTCTTTCCATCGAAGGATGTTAACGTTGGTGGCTTGAAGTTCTCTAGGACTTGGTCGTCCCAGATAGCCTCTGACAAAGGCTGAGCATCCAAGGATTCCTCTTCCGCCTCTCCTTCTTGTTAGCTTTGAGTCTGCAGGACCTGTATACTGTCTTGCAAGGTTTCGTTCTGCTGACGGAGGGCTTCTACCACCGCCAACAACTGGGATATATATAGTGGTGGAGGTGGATCACTCCGACTAGGAGATGACCCTGACATTGTATTGCTGATGATACTAAAATTTTTTGTGTGGCCTAGGAAAATTTTACTGAGGCCCCACGATAGGCGCCAAATGTTCTTGCTAAAACACTAAAATGTTGTCTTCTTTGTTATTGCTCGAAGAGAGTCTTATATGAATGGTTTCAAGTGTCTATCTATCGTCCCCCTTCTTTCTTAAGCGCTCTTATTTATAGGTCCCTTAGCTGATACATCCTTTGGTAACATCAATCACATCCATAATTGCTCTCATAATGTTTGCCCCTTCAATGATTGTAACTCCCTAATCATAATATGTGTTTTCATAATCGTCCCTTGTGTCATTTGATGTGGTACCTGAGCTAGATAGACACCCGCTCTATATGGTCAAGTTAATTCTCATCTAATGCGAGGTTGGCTTATCTCTGTCTCATCCGACATATAAGTAGGCATGTGGTATCCTGTTTCACCCTTCTCATTATACTCGGTACTGTCGGGCTTAGACCGCAGTCAGTCAACATAATTTCCGAGTATGTACACTTAGATATAGGAGCAATAAATCATATTTGCAATTTTATAGAGTGTTTTATATCATATACTGAATTAGTTCCTCCTATATCTGTTGGTTTACCAAATCAAACTAGTATTTAAGCTCATATAGCCAGAAGAGTCATATTAAATGATAAGCTAGTCTTGGAGAGGGTTATGTACTTTCCAAGATTTAACATTAATTTGATATTTGTATCAAGATTGTCTGAGAAAAACAATTGTACCATAGTGTTTAAAGATGATTCATGCATTATACAGGAAAGAGGAACTACAAAGACGATTGGTTTGACTAAGTTGATGCATGGCCTCTATTACTTGAAGCTTGGTCAAGTAAAATTGAGTGTTAGTGTTCATATTATTGATTCATACCTAAGTATGTTATGGAATTTGAGGTTTGGTAATTTTTACGATGATAAAACTAAGCGTTTGAATAAAAAGTATGGTTACATATTGTTGAATTGTAATACAGCAGCAAGCAAAAACCAATTTAAGTAACCCAGTTTTGTCGTATCCATAGGGGTCAGTGCGAGGGAAAGAATGCCGTTCGACGGTCTCTATGTTTCTAAGCTTATGGTTCAAAAGTTTTGGTTTAAAAGAGGAACCAAAATTAAATGCAGAAAATGTAAAGACTGAAAATATAAAATAAAGATTGAATTATAAACAGAGCCTTGTTGGGATTGAATCTCATAAATTGATAACACATGCATTCTTCTAATCATTTTATACATAAATCACTTGTTCGTCTAATATCATCATGTATCACTCACGACATACATATCCTCTCGGTCCCCGCATGTTGTGAATGATTTTGTACCGATCAATAATTGCTCTCGCACATTACCAATCAATACAAAGCATTTAAAACCTACATGAATGTTAAGCCTATATCCATTTATGGCATCTAGATCCAACAGATATTACTATAACATCTATATCAAACTAATGAGTAGTTCATATACAAAGCCATGATCAGAATACGTACATATGATTAATCCTTTTTTACATGTATTCAACTAATTTACCCCATGGATGTGAACAAAATTATTCATCAATATTCTCACACACCCTCACGATACCGTTCGTCAAGCGTCATCACGGTCTTTATTGCATTAATTACTAGCAGCTATTCAAACTAACAATCAACACAATGCTAAAAAGCTAAGATGCAAATGAATATCAAATCACAAAACCATGTCAAAAGCTTACTCATTGATAGATGAAAATCTAAGATCAAGGATTTGAAAGAGGTTTTGTCAAGACCCACAAATAAGAAATCAAAGACCATCAACAATAGAGAATCAAAACTAGTTCACAAACATAGATTAGAAGAAATACATAAGGTATCAAAAGATAACATCCAAACCCAACAAGAGATTGAAGCTCTTACATTCTCTCCCTTGAAATAAAGAGATATCAAGTTTTAATCCTAAAACTACAAATCTTGATAATTATCTCAAGTTTCTATATGTTATATTCTCCTAAAAAGTGTGAAAAATCTATTTATAATACAATCAGGAAATTCCATGTTCGCAAAGCGTACGTTTCACTCGCACAGCGAATGTTAAAATTAGGCACCTGAGGTGCCTCTGCATAGTTAAACCGCAACAGAATTTCTTCATGAGTTCACAATGCGAAGGATTATTCGCAAAGCTAACACTCGCCTTCAAGTTCGCAAAGCGAACTTTAGTGCCTTTTTCTACTGTCCAAGTCTGGGACCATTCGCTGGGGACTTCGACAGAGTTTGCAAAGCGAACCTTCACTGGCAAGTTCACAAAGTGAACTTGCTGATGTTTTCCTCTTTTCTTTGGCAACTTGTATCATTTCTTGTGTCTTACATCTTTGATCATTTAGTGCCTTTTCCTGCACAATAACACACACATTACAAGCACCAAAGGTATATTCTCAATGTTTGAAGAACAACAACAATTCAAGAGTAAAATCTAAGAAAACATGATATTTGAGTCGAAAAAGTGCCAAGAAAGATAGTTCATTTTAAGGTAAAATCTGCACCTAACACATACCTGTTTCTGACCATATATCTTATGATGTGTTTCACATGGAAAAACGGAAGAAGTTGTCTTTTGCTGTAAGTGATTCTAATGCAAAATATGTTTTGACTTGATTCATGTTGATATTTGGGGGCCTTTTTTACAACAATTTTTCATGGTTTTAGATATTTTTTAACCATACTTGATGATCATAGTAGGCACCTTTGGGTGATCATGATCAAGAACAAAACTGAATTGTATAATTTTGTGAAAGCATTTGTCAACATGGTCAAAACCTAATTTTAGAAGAATGTAAAAGCTATCAAGAGTGACAATGGTATTGAGTTTTTATTGAAATCCTTTTATCAAGAGAAGAGTATTTTTCATCAAAGAAGTTGTGTTTGCACACCACAAGAAAAAACAAGAATTGAAAGAAAACATAAGCATATTCTGAACATCAGCAGAGCCTTGATGTTTCAGTCTAATATTCCAAATGTATATTGGTCATATGAAGCTCTGCAAGCTGTATTCTTGATTAATAGGATACCTACCAGAGTTCTCAATGACAAGTCTCTTCATGAAGTGTTATATGGTGAAGAACCAGACTTGAACATGATAAAGACATTTGGATGCCTGTGTTATGTGTCAAATGTGAATCCTCACAAAACCAAGTTTGATCCAAGGGCAAACAAAAACGTATTCCTTGGATATAAGCAAGGCATGAAGAGATACATTACACTGAATCTCCATAACAAGTCTATTTCCATTTCTAGACATGTTCAGTTTTATGAACTTGAATTCCTTTTCCTTATCAAATATAATAACCTAAACCAAGCCAATTAGCCAGTAAACCATAAAAACCATGAAATTGGACCAGTTAATGAAGCATATGTTATTGATTAAGATCAAACCTGTGAACATAACAATACTAAAACCTATGAAAATAATGAAGAGCCTCATAAACAAAACTTGACATCTCCATAACCCACCAAAAAATCAATAAGAACCAATAACAAAACTAGTTACCTAATTGACTATATTTTCCATTCTACCACTACCTCACCATATCTTATGACATCATACATAAACTACACAAATATTGCACCATAATATCTCATATATACCTTAGCCATCACAAATTATATTGGACCTTCATCCAATGTATCTGCTAGCAAGGATCCCAAGTGGATAAATGCTACACAGGCTAAAATAGATGCCCTACATGCCAACCAAACTTTGGAATATACAACTCTACCACATGAAGAAATGCCCATAGGGAGAAAATGGTTATTTAAAATAAAGAGACATGTAGATGGATTTGTGTAAAGATACAAGGCAAAACTTATGGCACAAGGTTTTACACATACAGAGGAGTTGGATTATTTTGAAACCTTCTCTCCAATTGCTAAAATGTCCATAATTATAGTGATTTTTGCTATGGTTCAGTCAAGAGGAGGCACATACATCAATTAAATGTAAACAATGCCTTTTTGCATAGAGATTTCAATGAGGATGTATACATGAAAATTCATCAAGGAGTTCAACCACCTAGACAAGGTTGTGTATGCAGACACACAAAATCCCTCTATGGATTGAAACAATCAAGTAGGCATTGGTTTGAAAAGATGACTCCCTTCCTTCTGAAGCAAGGTTTCTTTCTAGGACAAGTTTATCACACTTTGTTTATCAAATCTACTAGTGTTACATTCTTAGCATTGTTGGTGTATGTAGATGATATTTTATTAACAGGTCCTGATTTAGTTGATTTATAATCTCTCAAGAAAGCCCTTCATTCAACTTTTTGCTTCAAAGACCTAGGAAATTTAATATTCTTTGTAGGACTAGAAGTTGTTCAGTTATCAAGAGCCATTTTCATATTCAAAGGAAATATTGTCTTGAGCTTCTAGAAGATTCAAGCACAAGTAATTCAAAGCCTACAAGCACAACATTGGATCCTACATTGAAGTTAAGTAGTGATGATATCTCTTCTTTTGAGGATGTTAGTGTTTACAGGAGGTTAGTTGGAAGGTTAATCCGTCTAACCACAAGAAGGCCAGATATTGCCCATACAACACAACAATTGAGCTAATTCATGTTATCACCAACAACAAACCACCATAAAGAAACTCTTAGAATTTTAAGATATTTGAAAAAATCTTAGGGATGTGAATTGCTATTCCTAATAAACTCAACTCTTCAACTCCAGGGTTTCAGTGATGTAGATTGGGGAGGATGCTTGGACACTTGCAACCTATTTTTGATTTGGATGACATTTTTTGTGTGGATACCAACTCATGGATTTTTAACTAAAAACATTTATGAAAATTTTGTAGGTTGTAAGCAAGTCCTACATCATTGTGGACAAAGGCATATTGAATTGTTTGGACAACTTATGGAAATCCAAAGTTCCTCTTAAAGTTCTAGTCTTTGGTTGGCGCCTAATATTAGACAGACTCCCTGTTAGGAGCGATTTGGCAAGGCGAGGGCTAATCCACCACATTCATAACTTGGTTTGTCCCCTCTATTTTGTAGTAGAAGAACGTGCAATTTACTTATTTCTAGACTGTCCAGCTAGCAAGCGATTATGAAAATCGATATTTGTCTGGCTTGGTTTAATGGTCGTTGTTGATAGAGGTTCTATAATAGATCATTTTTCTAAGAACCTTAAGGGGAATTTTTCTGTTTCTTTTGGATTGTTGTTAGGCAATATGGCTCCCTAGGAATCATATTTTGTTTCAAAAAGGGGTGTTCGTAGTAAAGGATATAATTGTGAAGATAAAATTTAAAACTTGGGAGTGATGATTAGTTAAGGGCAAAAGAAATCTCGAGTTTTTTTAGGTGCGGTGAGAATTAGATGTCAAGCTATTATATTAACTTGAATAAACAAAACATTGAATGATCATCACCAAACTTTAATTTATCCAAAAGAAAAGGGAAAACATTGAATAAAACCCTAATTGTGCAATGTAACAACAATGCCAAGAGATCTAAAGGTTCGGGGGTTGGTTATACTAAGGGAAGGTATTAGCACCTAAAATATATATAGTACTCTATAGGAACCTCTTGTTGTATTTGTGTTATGTTATTGTTTGTTTGCTATGGTTTGGAAATGTTCAAGGGGGAAAGACCTAGAGGTTTTACTAAGTATGCTCGAAAAGACTTCGTGGTCTTATGCCTACGTATCCTAACAAGGATGGAATCAGAGCAATCGTAATTTAGCTAAACAATGATGAAGAACACTTGATAGTGATCAAGGTTTAAAGGGGAAGGTAAGTGTTCATAACAATAACACTTACATAGAGTTTACAAACTCTAATCTAAGTTGAAAAGGTTAATGACTCTAAAAAAGTCAAGAGGGAGGTTGAGGTAAGGCTAATCTACCCATGACATAAAGTCAATAAACAAGACCTTTCCTTTGGACTTGGAAACAAAAGACAACAAAGAAGGATGAAGGCTAATAAGCTAACATCACTAAGGGATAACTTGACGAAGTTAAAGTAAGCATGAACAAGATGGGTGAATATGGATGAGAGGAACAAAGATGATATTCAAACATGATATCAATTACAAGTGACAAAGGTAACATTCAAACATGATGTTAATCAAAGAATCACACAAGGTAACACCACTTAATCATGAAATACAATACAAACATGAATAAGTCATAACAATACTTAAACATGGATACCATTCTAAAGTTCAACAAAACATGGATAAGTTATAACAATACTTAAACATGAATATCATTCAAAAGTTCAAACAAAACATGTATAAGTCATAACAATACTTAAACATGTATAAGATTCAAAGTTCAAGCAAAGCATGTATAAGTCATAACAATACTTAAACATGGATACAATTTAAAATTTCAAACAAGCATGGATAAGTTATAACAATACTTAAACATGGGTAAGGCTCAAACAAACATGGATAAGTCATAACAATACTTAATCATGGATAAGATTCAAAGTTCAAGCAAAGCATGTATAAGTCATAACAATACTTAAACATGGATACAACTTAAAAGTTCAAACAAGCATGGATAAGTCATAACAATACTTAAACATAGATAAGATTCAATGTTCAAACAAAGCATGTATAAGTCATAACAATACTTAAACATGGATACAATTTAAAACTTCAAACAAGCATGGATAAGTCATAACAATACTTAAACATGGGTAAGGTTCATGGTGATCACATTCAAAGGTTAAGGCTTCACAAAAGTTGAACATGGTAAACATACAAGTTAAGAACCATATAAATACAAGTTGTCAAAGTTAAAGCTATTTATGAACACATAAACAAACAACAAGCACAAGGACTTACATGCATACAAATGTTCAATAAGGTATGACAAACTCAATAAGTATTATGGTAAAAGTCACAAAACAAGCTTCAAAACAAACATGGAAGAACAAGCCATTTATACATGGAAAAGAAAGCCTTCAAATACCATAAACTTAGGCGAAACCCAAAGCAACATGTTATCAACATTGTAAAAGCTTCACACATGGCATATTATGCTCACAAGAATCAATATGGCTAAGAAAAATCAAGGAACAAGTCAAAGAAACCACTCAAGGACTTGAAAAAAACCTTAAAAAAGGTACCTACTTTAACTACACAAAAATGTAGGAAAAATAAATATTTTGATGAAATTTAAAATGGATAAATAAAATAGGTAATGTCATGAGTAAATGGGAAAAAGAATGGCCGAAAAAGACCAAAGGAGAAAATAGTTATGAGCTTTCAAAGTTGTTAAGAAAGTAAATAAAAAAAGTGAGAAAAAATTAAAGGAATGCAGCTCCCAAGGCTTGAACCCAGGTCATGAGGGTTACATGTCCAAAATAAAGCCACCAGGCCGTGCGCGTGTGTTGGTCATTTGAGGGCTTCATATATATATATATATATATATATATATATATATATATATATATATATATATATAAGCTTCAAAAACATCTAAAAAAAATAAATCAAAAGGAACTGGGGCGAGGGGGATTTGAACCCCTTTTCCTTAGGTCACAACATCACCAAACATGCTTGTTTCTGCCACTGGGGTGGCTATTAAATCCGTTTATAAAATAGAAATCAAGTAATAATATACTAAGTAACATGCCAAAATGGACTTTTTTCCACGTCACCATCTTCCCTAACATGCACTCTCTCTCTCTCTCTCTCTCTCTCTCTCTCTTATTTATCGTGTTTTTATTTTTCTTTTCCACCATTTTTTCTCAATCTTTCTCCTACCATAACTCACTAAATTTTTAACAAAATTAAAAAATATAAAAAAGTAAATTGCTTAGAAAAATCCTAGAAATCTAATGGTGTTACTCTCGCAAGCTAAAACTCACTGTACAAGTCGCACCAAGTCAAAAACCAGTCCTAAAACGTAGGGTTTCTACCACTCAAAACTTCACATACAGGCAAGATAAAATGCAAGCAAGCACTTGTACACATTCAATACATTAATGTCTATATTTTTGCTTTAGAATCCACACAATAATAATGCATGTATCATGAGTTCAAAAGTTCAAGTTTCTTACCTATTGGAACAAGGTCCAATGCTTCTTCACAATGCTTCCAGAAGTGTTGTGATGATGTAGTTAGCCTCTTGAGACCTCAATGAACTTGTTTGAATGAATGGTTTGATTGGAAACAACCTCTAACCACTCACACAAATGTTATTGCAAAATGGTGAAAATGATAAGGAAGGTGATGGTTTGAGTGCTACAGAACTTGTTTAAGGGTTTAAACGAACTCTAATGAATATTTAGAAGTTGTTTGAAGTGTTTGCTTTGGTGGAGCACGAGCAAAACGTGAGTTGGGAGCTTTTGGCTTAAAGTTTTCAAAAATGATGTTTTAATGCAAAACTTGGTGTAGAGGTGGTTTAAGGTATTGTTCTTGTGTGATTTCTCTTAGGAATGCTCTCTATTTATAGGAGAAATTAAGAGATCAAGAGTTGACCAGGTTGTGAAGTTTTGGAGTTTTACTTGGTTGGATTCCAACTTGATGGTTCCATGAAAAATGGTGGTTCCAAGGTGAAGTACATGCTATCTACAATGGTTAGAAGGCTTTGAGGGATTTCTTTCCATAGAAGAGAAAGGTTGGAGGCTCAAGGAGAATTGATTTGAAGTTTAAAGTGCCTTTATCAAAATGGCAACAGAACCCTTATGCAAAATGATTCATAAATAGCATAAACACTTGGATAATGCCTCAATTCCTTGGATAATGCTTCAAAAACTCGTGTAATCCTCCGATCAAGGAAGGATTTGCAATTTATAGGACCTGTAATCAAGGGATTTGGAGATTTGAAATGGGGTTTCAACTTGTTCTTGACATGAAAATGGCCTTGAGTTCAAGTTTGAAATGCCAACTTCTTTCCTTCGAAACTCATAGCTCATACATGGGGGAAAATGAGTTCTTAGACTCTTTGGAAAGCTTGAAACATGCTATACAACTTTCATGTTTTGAGTTTTCCTTGAATCAAAATGGATCTCAAGTTGGTTGCTTTTACAAGTCACATTTTTGGCAAAAATTTTCTAAATGTTGTAATTCACTTTTGAATGAAACACCAACTTCATGGCTTCATAACTTGAAATCTAAGCATTTTTTGGGATTTTATCCTCAAGGACAAAGTTGTATTATGTAATGAGCTCTTCAAATTGGTCTTTGGAGAAAAGAAAATGGATGCTTAGATTAGGAGTTATGGCCTTTGCAAGTTGGACAAAAATCATTGTGCACCCATAACTTATAAAAATCTCACTTTCTCTTTTGTTGCCCTTTTTACAAGTAATCTGAATTCTCTTTATTTTTCTTGTTAAAACTCAATCATCAAACATGTTTCCAATGAAATTTTACTTGAGAAGTTCTTATTTGATAAAAATCCCTAAAGTCAAATGTTTGACTTTGCAGTGAATGGCTCGTATATCAGATGAATCTTCACTTCTTGATCTTTAATGAATTCAATCTCTTGGGCTATCTGAACACCATGGATGGACTTCAAGGGTGTATTTGAATGTCTTGAATCATGTCCCAAGTTTTGAGATCATGCCTTGATAAAAAGTCAAAGATGCCATTGACTTTGGTTGAAAAGCCCTAATTTCATGGCCAGGTGAACTTGAATCTTGAAGAACTTGTGATGAAGCCAATTTGCACTTGATTATTTATGAAGGGAGATCTCTTGAGTGTAGGAGAACTTGATTAATTGATGATCCATCCAAAACTTTGACTGGTCAATCCTTTGAGCCTCTTAGGGCAACCTATAATTTACAGATGAGCAAAAGCAAACTTATCTTGATAATTGGTTAGCCATGCTTGAATGATTGACCTAGAATGTTATGCAAATGATAATGAAATCTATGGGTAAATTTTAGGGTTTGGCAGTTGACCCCATTTAAATAACTTTACCGAATGGTGTGAGCGATGACAATCCTCATGAAATCAGGGTGAAAGGTATTTAAATATAGAAAACTGGAAAATTTTCCCGCTAGATGCAATGACATGCTATACTATGGACAAAAGAAACTTCTTGTGTATGCTAGGGGAAATGCTATGAAATAAAATGAAATCTAATATTGTGTGTTATGATGAATGCTAAATATGGTATAGTGGAAGCAGAGGACAACGTAAACGACAATGGGTAATAACTCACTAGGGACGACATATATTGGGGAAACAGAAACAAACTGGGAAAAAGATAACAACTCTATTAGGGGTGAGATAAACACTCCATTGGGGAATATCCAAAGTGGTTGATCAACGAGTTCAAACATGACCTGGTGACACTCTAAAATAATAGACAAAACAAGACCCTTATAACAATAGGATCAAACCAAACAGGACCCTCATAGCAATAAGATCATGCAAAACAAGATAAAATCCTCATAGAAATAGGATTAAGCAAGGACAAAGTAGGATCCTCATAACAATAGGATCAAACAAAGCATGGTAGAATCCTCATAACAATGGGATGAAATAAGAGCAAGACCCTCATAACAATAGGATCAAATAAGAACAAAACCCTCATAACAATATGATTGAACAAAAACAAGATCCTCATAGCAATGGGGTCAAACAAATTAGGGTAGGATCCTCATAACAATAGGATCAAACAAGAGCAAGACCCTCATAACAATAGGATCAAACAAGAACAAAATCCTCATAATAATAGGATTGAAGAAAAGCAAGATCCTCATAGCAATATGATCAAACAAAGTAGGGTAGGATCCTCATAATAATAGGATAAAACAAGAGCAAGACCCTCATAACAATATGGTCAAACAAGAACAAAATCCACATAACAATAGGATTAAACAATAACAAAGTCCTCATAACAATATGATTGAACAAGAGCAATACCCTCATAACAATAGGATCAAACAAGAACAAAATCCTCATAACAATAGGATTGAACAAAAAACAAGATCCTCATAGCAACAGGATTAAACAAGGACGAGGCAGAATCCTCAGAACAATAGGATCAAACAAATTAGGGATGAATCCTCATCATAATAGGATGAAACAAGAGCAAGACCCTCATAACAATAGGATCAAACACACACAAAATCCTTATAATAAAGATCAAACAAGAACAAAATCCTCATAATAATAAGATTGAACAAAAGCAAGACCCTCATAACAGTAGGATCAAACAAAAATAAAATCCTCATAAAAATAGGATCAAACAAGAACAAAATCCTCATAACAATAGGATTGACAAAAAAACAAGATCCTGATAACAATAGGATTAAACAAGGACAAGGCAGGGTCTTAATAACAATAAGATCAAACCAGACAATGCTGGAGTTTTCAAACAAGAATAAACATCCAAACCTCTGAAACTTCCTTAAAATGAAGAGATCAAACAGGATCTTCATGAAACGTCAGGAAAGATACAGGGTAATTAAACTCTCATGTATGTGCCAAAACAATTGGACTTAAACCGCAAGCCAAGGTATCATGACCAGCTTCCAATAGATTAATGCCAGCAACAACTGGACTTTAACAATGATGCCAACAACAATTGGACTTTAATAATGATGCCAACAACAATTGGACTTGGGATCAAAATGATATAGCCAACAACAAAGAACTGGATTAATGCCATATGCGCATGATTGAGCATGATGTGAATGATCATGGTGTGCAAATGTTGACTCCGTGGAGAGAAAAGGAGTTTGTGGAGACTCTTGTGGGGGTACATTCTCAAGAACAAAGTTAAAATAAGTATCACATGATAGACACCAGGGAGATTTCCTCAAGCTTGATAGTCACAAATGATCTAAGGATCAATCCAAGAGTGTTGTTAGTTTATGCTTCACTAGGGACTTCTATTGTAATAGTCTAAGAGTGCTTTTGCAACCTCTAGACTTCTTGGGGATATGGGTGATAATCAAGAAGACGGGAACTAATATTTTCTTTTGTTTATTAGACGAGAGCTGACTCCCAAATAATCTTACAAGATGAGAACTAGTATTAAACACTGACTGTCAGACGAGAACTGACCTTCAAATGAATTACCATACTATAAGTGGTTTTTGATGTTTGATTGTTTATGCTATGGGCATATGCTCGATGAATGAGATGATATGCATGGCTTAACGCCTAGAGCGAAGCGACATGACTAATGCATGATAAAGATTTATGAAATGACTCAAAAAATTTCAAAGTTGCCCCTGTTTGGGCACTGGATGATAGGATTCTTTTTGCAGATGATTTATTTGTCAAAAGGCAAAGGTTATTTGATGGGGTGACAACATGATTCCCGATATGTCTTAAACTCAAAAGTTGCTGACGCGTGGCTTGCTAGAGCAGCTTGAAGGCATGGAGAAAACTTGCCCCTTTGTGGCTTAATCTTGCCCCTGTTAGAAGGTCCTTAAAATTGTTACCTTGAAAGGAGTTAGGAAGCAACCTTCCATGAGATGACCTCAAGATGGCTTGCCCCAGTATTCTGAACGTTGAAGAGGTATGCCCCCAATTGACCAATTCATGGGATGGTTTGCTTTTGATTGACAGACCTTTGGAGAGCGGGCTCATTGTGCTCTTTGTGACAACTCGCTCTAGTCTGAGTCTTGAGAAGATTCAACCTTTGATTAGCCGGCCCTTGAAGTGGTTGATTCGGATTAACAGATTCTCAAATTGGTTTGCCCCTGACTGGATTTCTTTTACCAAGTCAAATTCCCTAACTGGCTGCATTTGTTGGAATTCCTTTGATGTTGGGTTGTCTTGCAAACGGTATCGTTCATTTAAAAGTTGGCAATTTCAATGCAACATTTATGCAAGCTTTTGAAATCAAAATTTATTGATATGACATATAGTGGAATGAGTCAATGATCAAAAAACAAAGTGGATCTAGCCATTTACAGAACGACATATAAGGTGATCAACACAAACAATTAGCAAAGATTATTGGGAGTCAAGTTAACACAACCTTGTTGTAGTACGCTTTCAAAATAAACCCTACCTTAATTAGGTATTTTAAGGGTTGTAACGTGGCTTGGTTCACGGTTTATAAAACAAAGGATAAAGTCTCAAAGTTTATTTGTACCCACCCAATCTTCGTGATGAACTTCCAATCCTACGTTCATTTAATTTGAAGCACACATTCATATCCCAAGTGACTTTGACAGTGTGATGGTAAAGATGAGGATTCAATATTTCCTTGAAATGACACTCATCCCATTTCGTCTTTGTTTTGTTGAGGATTTGATGACCTCTTCTTATCTTTGCTGAGGTTTTGAGATCTCTTCTTCTTTTTCTTTTTAATCCCTAACTTTTGCCTGGACCGATTCTTTGAAGCTTTTGGCCCACCAGAATGCCCTAATTTTTTCCAAAGTCGTTTTTTATGGTATTCGACTTAACGAGCTTTTTCATTCTATTTTTTTTCTAACAGGTTGTGATTGCCACATTATTGGTGAATGAGGATTCAATAAATTTCCTGGCATTCTTCAACTTCTTCGTCCCTATTGGGATGTGTGAAGGATAACGCATGGTTGATCCTCTATGGAGGGTGTACAGATGAAGGGAAATTTTGAAGATTAAACACATAGTCAAATTAACTGAACCCACTACCCTGCCCCAGGTTTAAAATTAAGGGTTTTTGTACATAAACAAACTCCTACTTCAAGGCTCGAAGGGGTTGATGAGGGATTATCTTCCTTATTTCTCCAGTGTTTAGGGATTAGAAACAATGCCTTACATCATCGACAAGGTTCTTTATTAAAAGCATACCACAACAATTTCAGGTATCTGGTTTTCATCATTCTCCTTCCAATCTTTGTTAAAAACAACAGTTTGATAAAGATAAGTGGATTGGAAAAATATATCTTTTGCTTTTTATAATAACAATGAAAGAAAATGAGTGAACACGAATGGATTGATTCAAAAGATGCATAACCATTTCATTAATCTTACCAATTTAAAAAAAAAAACAACAATGCTTACAAGCAAATGCAAATAAATTACAATGGAAAATGTTAAAACAACCAAAATATGGCCAGCTTTTAAGGAATTGACTTCAACAAACTTGATGTATGCTTCAATTTCCAAGTCCATAAAGGGGGTCACTTCCATCATCTGGTGACTTGTTCCTTGTGGTACGAAACCTTGAGAGGCCTCATAGGTGCTTTGTCATCCGGCTCAGAAATCAAGACATCGGCATCTGGCCTTCCTTCTTAGGGGTTCAGCAACTCTAACAAACCTAGCAATCTGAGTTTGAAATCCTTGCACTCCTCAATGAGATGCCCCATTGCTCCAGTAAGGTGTCCACATTCAGCCTTTGGATGGTATTACTCCAAGATCAAGCTCTGATCATGGATCAACTCTTGCACTATAGATTCCAACGCCAAGCAAGTAGCTAGATCATGTCCTTCAGCCCTTTATGGAATTCACATGTTACATTTGCTTTGTACCATGGCCCCAGCACAGGAGTGAGAGGTCGAGGAGTCACCAATGAATTTTGAATGAGTAGCCAGTAGAGCTTACTAAGTGGCACGAGAATTGGCTTATCGAGAGTTTTATTCCCCTTGTTATGATTCTTCCTCTTGTTTCGGCTCTGATTTTGACGACTTTGAGGAGAAACAACCAAAGGATGTTGATGTGCTATCTTGTCTTCCAAATGATGAGGATGTCATCTCGAGGGAGAACCAAACGCTAGTAGATGAGGAGTTTCCACATGAAATGCCCTTGGTGTATGGGAATATTGGATGAATGTGGAGCAATGACTTCCATGGTTGTCACAGGGTGCCCTTCCCTCATTCATCAAGGCTTGCAGGATTTCCAAGACCCAACTCATCTGGTTTTTCAGGATCCTGATTTCCTCCTTCAATTCTTCTTGACCCTTCATTAACTCGCTCATCATTGTCAATACGTTCCAAACACGTGCTAGGAATCACCTTACATAATTATTGGAAGAGGATGGGTGATTTTTATGTTTGAGAAATGCAAATGTGACAACATGTGCATGGATGCAAAATGCAATTTTTAATAGTCTCAAAGAGCTTTAAGGATAATTGCAAACATCAAGAGTAATTTCAATAGAAAACTCAATTCCAAAAGTCAACAATGCTTATAAGCAACTATAAAATACAAAGAAAATTACAACAAGAAATGCTAAAAAAATTAATGGGTTGTCAGCTTTAGGGAATTGGAACAAACATAATGTAGACCTCGGAACCTCAATCGACCATGGGCACTGAGGCGTTTGCTACGTGATCTAACAACAAAGTGATTTGGACTTCGGGCTCAAAAACCTTGAAGGACAGGACTCCCTATTGCATTAGCTTTCGCACCTTTTGCTTGAGGACAAAACAATCTTCAATGTCATGCCCTGGTGCACCTTGATGGAATGCACAGAAAGAATCAGCCTTGAGATATCTTTCATGAGCCTTAGGAACAACGGGTGGTGCTTCTGTCTTGATCAACCTTTTCTCCATGAGGATAGAAAATAACTTAGCATAGTACATTGGGATGTCATCACTGTTCTTCTAGTTACGGGTTTGCTGGTTATTTTGCTGAACACGACGTTGATGTTGCGAAATAATCACGTCCATTATACGTCCTTACAAATTTTCAAGTTAGTAATCTCTTCATGGAGGTCAGATTTCTCTTGCTCGTGGTCGTCCACCAAAGTTTTCATCATAGTGGAGAGCTTCTCCAAACGGTCTCCCAAAGCAATCACTTCTCCTTTGAGGTCTTGGTTCTCTCGTTTAAGGTGGTCAATTCTGATTTGTCAACAACTATTACAAAGAAACATAGATGAGTCTTATTGACACGCCCGATGACAGATTGACATGAAAAATGAAATTGGTTAGTGAGATCATTTTCTAAATCAAAAACTGGAAGTATAATATTTTTCAGCAATTTGGTGATGTTTGCAACTAATATCCCTAAGTTCCTTGAAGACCTTATTTAAAAATGATGTCTATTAATGCATGAATGTATGAATGCAACACACAAGGTTTATGGTTTAACATCTTGTGCATGAGGTCAAAGGTTTAACCCTCCCATAAAGGTATGTACTATGGGTATATTTGTACATGTACAACAGGTTTTACCAAGTTCTCAAAGTCATTGATCCATCTTTCGATATTATTAGCACACAAATTACTCAGGAATCAATAATATTCTCAAGTGAATCTCATCTTAGCGTAGTATCGTGTATTAACTATTTCGGGTTTACACCCTCATAGTCACCACACAACATCCTAATTAGGCCAAGTGAGGTAAGGGGTAACTAAGGTCTTCAATTTCATAGGCTCCTAGGTTGAAAGTAGTAATGCATTCACGATTACTCGTTCAACAAATACTACCTTCAAGAGGGCCTCCACTGAGTCTGGGATCTCAAGTCAACTTCTTCGGGATTACTCCCTCAAAATATCCTTGACTATACCACCATTCCTATCGAATTTGTTCTCTCAAGTTTGGGTTTAGACTTGTCTCACCATACAAAGGTATCAACCCTGCCAAATAGAAAACCTAAGCACAACAAGAAAACAGATATATACAAATATAAAAATATCACAAATAAACAAGATAGGCTTAACCCTCTTAGGGGGAGTATCCCCAGTAAAGTCGCCATTTCTGTTGCGCTTAGAATCGGATGTCAAGCTAATATATTAACTTGAATCATAAAACGTTGAATGTTCACCACCAAACTTTAATATATCCAAAGGAAAGGGAAAAGATTGAATAAAACCCTAATTGTGCAATGTAACAACAATGCCAAGAGATCTAAAGGTTCGGGAGTTGGTTATACTAAGGGAAGGTATTATTACCCTAAGTATCTATAGTACTCCTAGGAACCTCTTGTTGTATTTGTGTTATATTATTTTTTGTTTGCTATGGTTTGGAAATGTTCCATGGGGAAAGACCTAGAGGTTTTACTAAGTATACTCGTAAAGACTTCGCGGTCTTATGCCTATGTATCCTAACAAGGATGGAATCAGAGCTATCGTAGTTCACCTAAACAAGGGTGAAGAACACTTAATAGTGATCAAGGTTCAAAGGGGAAGTTAAGTATGTAAGAACAAGAGTTGTCTCTGCAAGTTATCTCTATGTTTTGATAATAACAATGAGTATTTGAGAAAGAACTATTTTATGTTCTAATGTTTGTTTTAGTAATTATTATAATTATTAAAGATATCAGATCAAACAAACATGTGCAAAGATGTGCGTAAAAGATTACATGCGAGTTACTATGTGTAACACAAGTCGCAAAAGTGTTGAAGAAGCAAGTTTGCTTCTGTATCTGATTACAATCAGAAAGATCCAAGGATGTCGATATTGCCATTGCAATGCTCTTGTGGATTCTGTTCTGAAAGTGTCTCGGATTCTAAAGATAAGCGAAGCTCCTGAAGAGACAATCTTCTGAAGAACTAAGTGCTGAAGACTCTAATGACTTAAAGTTCTGAAGGCTGAAGGCTTTGAAGACCAAGTGTAGAAAGACTCTGAAGACTTAAGAGATCTAAAGATTGAGGTTCCAAAGATCAAGGGCTGAAGACTTTGAAGACAACGTTCTGAGTGAACAAGGTTCTGAAGACTCTGAAGACTTGAAGACAAAGGGTTTCAAAGACAAGTGCTGAAGTACTGAAGACAAGGTTCTGAATGAACAAGTTCTGAAGACTGAAGACTTGAGATTCTGAAGACCCAACTATCACGTCTCTACTCATGCTTCAATCAAATACTATCAGAAGCCTCTAAATATTAGAAGAAAATGTTACCGTTAGCAAGGAAAGTACACTGAATGAAGATGCTTTATCCCACTACCCCTCCACTATCGTAAATTGTGAAAAAAGGAAAAAGGTGGTTGTACTATTTTTATCCTTGTGTAACGACTCTCTTCAACGGGAAGCTGTCCTCCTACGGCTCTATTTTCTTTGGGTATAAAATAAAGAGAAGACATTCGTATGTGTTGTTGGTTCAAGCACAATCAACCCATCAACTGTTGTTGGTGTTATCATCGGAACTCAACTGTAAATCTTATACAACACATAGAATCATGTAAAAAGCAAGGAGTTGTTGCTCATAACTTGCTCAAACACTGTTGTGTAATTCTGTACTTAAATTAGGAGGATTCAGCTTGTTAAGAAGCACTCATGTAACCTCCAGAAAACCAATTCTATTTTTAGAATTAGTTGTTCCTCAAGTGATCGAGTAAAGATCAGTAGACTTGAGATGAATGATAGTCATATCTCAAAGAGGATCGAGTGAAGGTCAGACTCTTGTGAGATCACTGATGGATATCATTGAAATCCTGATAGGAGATCTTGCGAGATTGGATTCTATTGGGTTAATGAACGTTATATCCAGTTGGATCACTGAACGGTTCATTAGAGGTTAGTCACCGGCAATTGCCCGTGCAGATTGTAATCAGTTTGGTTATAGTGGATTAAGTCCTTGTCTAAGGCAAAATCACCTTGGAAGGGTGGACTGGATTAGCTTGAGGATTGCTCAAGTGAACCAGGATATATTATGTGTTCTGTACTCTTACTTATGCCTTACTTTATTGTTTGTATTTATGTATCGTTTACCAGAACCTCACATAATAAGTCAGAACCGCACAACTCTGATATGCTTCCGCATTGCAAGTCTGAAGTTTCTCAACGAAACTCTGATGTATTAACACAACAATAGTTCAAGGCAAAAAGTAATTAAAGAGTGTAAAACCCAATTCAAACCCCCCTTTCTTGTGTTTTTCTTACACCTTCAAAGTATTCATAACAATAACACTTACATAGAGTTTACAAACACTAATCTAAGTTGACAAGGTTAATGACTCTAACAAAGTCAAGAGGGAGGTTGAGGTAAGGCTAAGCTACCAATGACATAAAGTCAATAAAAAAGACCTTTGCTTTGGACTTGGAAACAAAAGACAACAAAGAAAGATAAAGGTCAACAAGCTAACATCACTAAGGGATAACTTGACAAAGTTAAAGTAAGCATGAACACGATGGGTGAATATGGGTGAGAGGAACAAAGATGATATTCAAACATGATATCAATTACAAGTGACAAAGGTAACATTCAAACATGACGTTAATCAAAGAATCACACAAGGTAACACCACTTAATAATAAAATACAAGACAAACATGGATAAGTCATAACAATACTTAAACATGGATACCATTCAAAAGTTCAACAAAACATGGATAAGTCATAACAATACTTAAACATGGATACCATTCAAAAGTTTAAACAAAACATGTATAAGTCATAACAATAATTAAACATAGATAGGATTCAAAGTTCAAGCAAAGCATGTATAAGTCATAAAAATACTTAAATATGGATACAACTTAGAAGTTCAAACAAGCATGGATAAGTTATAACAATACTTAAACATTTGTAAGGTTCAAACAAGCATGGATAAGTCATAACAAACATGGATAAGATTCAAAGTTCAAGAAAAGCATGTATAAGTCTTAACAATACTTAAACATGGATATACTTTAAAAGTTCAAACAAGCATGGATAAGTCATAACAATACTTAAACATGGGTAAGGTTCAAACAAGCATGGATAAGTCATAACAATACTTAAACATGGATAAGATTCAAAGTTCAAGCAAAACATGTATAAGTCATAACAATACTTAAACATGGATACAATTTAAAAGTTCAAACAAGCATGGATAAGTCATAACAATACTTAAACATGGGTAAGGTTCATGGTGATCACATTCAATGTTTAAGGTTTCACAAAAGTTGAACATGGTAAGCATACAAGTTAAGAACCATATAAAGACAAGTTGTCAAAGTTAAAGCTATTTATGAACACATGAACAAAGGTGAATAGCCACAAGGACTTACATGCATACAAATGTTCAATAAGGTCTGACAAACTTAACAAGTATTATGGCAAAAGTCACAAAACAAGCTTCAAAACCAACATGGAAGAACAAGCCATTTATACATGGAAAAGAAAGCCTTCAAGTACCATAAACTTTGGAAAAACTCAAAGCAACATGTTATCAACATTGTAAAAGGTTCACACTGGCATATTATGTTCACAAGAATCAACATGGCCAAGAAAAATGAAGGAACAAGTCAAAGAAACCACTTAAGGACTTGAAAAAACCTTAAAAAAGGTACCTACTTTAACTACACAAAAATGTATGAAAAATAAATATTTTGGTGAAATTTAAAATGGAACATTAAAATAGGTAATGTCATGAGTAAATGGGAAAAATAATTGCGAAAAAGACCAAAGGAGAAAAGAGTTATGAGCTTTCAAAGTTGAGAAGAAAGTAAATAAAACAAGTGATACAAAATTAAAGGAATGTAGTTGCCAAGGCTTGAACCCAAGTCATGAGGGTTACAGGTCCAAAATAAAGCCACCAGGCCACGCGCATGTCTTTGTCATTTGAGGGCTTCAGAAACATCTCAAAAAAATAAAACAAAAGGAATTTGGACGAGGGGGATTCAAACCCCAGTTCCTTAGGTCACAACATCAATAAACATGCTCGCTTCTGCCATTGGGGTGGCTATTACATCCGTTTATATAATGGAAATCAAGTAATAATATATTAAGTCACATGCCAAAATGGAATTTTTGCCACGTCATCATCTTTCCTAACATGCATACACGCTCTCTCTCTCTCTCTCTCTCTCTCTCTCTCTCTCTCTCTCTCTCTCTCTCTCTCTCTCTCCTTCATCGTGTTTTTCTTTTTCTTTTCCACCATTTTTTCTCAATTTTTCTCCTACCATAACTCACAATTTTTTTAACGAAATTAAAAGATATAAAAAAGTAAATTTCTTAGAAAAATCACAGGAATCCAATGGTATTATTCTGACAAGCTAAAACTCACTGTACAAGTCGCACCAAGTCAAAAATCAATCTAAAAATTAGGGTTTCTACCATTCAAAACTTCACATACATGCAAGATAAAATGTAAGCAAGCACATGTACACATTAAATACATTAGTGTATACATTTTTGCTTTAGAAATCACACAATAATAATGCATGTATCATGAGTTTCAAAGTTCAAGTTTCTTACCTATTTGAGCAAGGTCTGATGCCTCTTCACAATGCTTCCAGAAGTGTTGTGATGATGTATTTATCCTCTTGAGACCTCAATGAACTTGTTTGAATGAAGGGTTTGATTGGAAACAACCTCTAACCCCTCACACAAATGTTCTTGCAAAATGGTGAAAGTTATATGGAAGGTGATGGTATGAGTGCTACAAAACTTGTTTAAGGGTTTAAACAAACTCTAATGAGTATTTAAAAGTTGTTTGAAGTGTTTAGTTTGGTGGAGCACGAGCAAAATGGGAGTTGGGAGCTTTTGGTTTGAAGTTTACAAAAATGATGTTTTTATGCAAAACTTGGTGTAGAGGTGGTTTGAGGTATTGTTCTTGTGTGTCTTCTCTTAGGGAAACTCTCTATTTATAGGAGAAATTAAGAGATCAAGAGATGGCCAGGTTGTGGAGTTTTGGAGTTTGACTTGGTTGGATTCCAACTTGATGGTTCCATGAAAAATGGTGGTTCCAAGGTGAAGTACATGCTATCTAGAGTGGTTAGAAGGCTTTGAGGGATTTCTTTCTGCAGAAGAGAAAGGTTGGAGGCTCAAGGAGAATTGATTTGAAGTTTAAAGTGGCTTTATCAAAATGGCAATGGAACATTTATGCAAAATGATTCATAAATATCATAAACCCTTGGATAATACTTCAAAAACTCGTGTAATCCTCTGATCAAGGAAGGATTTGCAAGTTATAGGACCTGTAATCAAGGGATTTGGAGATTTGAAATGGTTTTCCAACTTGTTTTTGACATGAAAATGACCTTGAGTTCAAGTTTTGAATGCCAACTTCTTTCCTTCGAAACTCATAGCTCATGCATGAGAAAAATGAGTTCATAGACTCTTTGGAAAGCTTGAAACATGATCTACAACTTTCATGTTTTGATTTTTCCTTGAATCAAAATGGATAATGATGAAAAATGGCTCTCAAGTTTGTTGCTTTTACAAGGCAGTTTGTGGCAAAAAATTTCTAAGTGTTGGAACTCACTTTTGAATGAAACACCAACTTCATGGCTTCATAACTTGAAATCTAAGCATTTTTTTGGTAATTCCTCCTCAAGGACAAAGTTGTAGTATGTAATTAGCTCTTCAAATTGGTATTTGGAGCAAAGAAAATGGATGCTTAGATTGGGAGTTAAGGCCTTGACATGTTGGACAAAAATAATTGTGCATCCATAACATAGAAAAATCTCACTTTTTCTTTTGTTGCCCTTTTTGCAAGTAAACTCAATTCTCTTGATTTTTCTTGATCAAACTCAATCATCAAATATTTTTACAATGAAATTTGACTTGAGAAGTTCATATTTGATCAAAAATCCTAAAGTCAAAGGTTTGACTTTGCAGTGAATGACTCGTATATCAGATGAATCTTCACTTTTTGATCTTCAATGAATTCAATCTCTTGGGCTATTTGAAAACCATGGATGGACTCCAAGGGTGTATTTGCATGTCTTGAATCATGTACCAAGGTTTGAGATCATGCTTTGATCAAAAGTCAAAGATGCAGTTGACTTTGGTTGAAAAACCCTAATTTCATGGCCAGATGAACTTGAATCTTGAAGAACTTGTGATGAAGCCAATTTGCACTTGATTATTTATGGAGGGAGATCTCTTGAGTGTATGAAAACTTGATTAATTGATGATCAATCTAAAACTTTGACTGATCAATCCTTTGAGCCTCTTAGGGCAAACCCTAATTTACAGGTGAGCAAAAGCAAACATATCTTGATAATTGATTAGCCATGCTTGAATTATTGACCCAGAATGTTATGCAAATGATAATGAAATCTAGGGGTAAATTTTGGAGTATGACAAGGTGGAATGGAAAGCTAATCCGAACTTTTATATGAATCGTTGATTTTATTTTGTGTTTTTCCTGATCGAGTTTCCCTATATAATGGGTGGAATACCCATGGGCGGATCCATTGTAAGGCTTAAAATATATATATATATATATATATCATTTATTCTTTTTTTAATGTTTTAAAAATCAGACCGGTAATTAAATCGACGAGGGTGGATCATTAGTTTATTGATCGAATTACTGCTTCACTAGTCGAACCGCATGACTAAACCCGATTAAATTGGAAAATTTAATTGAATAAATCAAATAACTCAATTGAATAAACCGGTCTCTCTAATAAAACTATATAGTTATTAAATTTGTCAAACCAGATAACTCGATCTCTAAAAAAATCACGACACCAAGCAAATTTTAAAATTTCAAAATATAAATTTACAAATTCATTTTGTAAATTCAAATTTTAAACATAATCACCACACACAACAAAATAATATAAAATATAAATCAAGATAAATTTGAAAAAAATCTAATTGCAGCATAAACTAAATAACAAAAAAAGTGTACTGCCTAATAAATTTAATTATAAATAGATAAAGTTGTTCTAAATAAATTTTGAACAAAGTTTATTTATATTTTATTTCTTTTTTAAATTAACAAAACAACGTAGTTTTGTCTGAGAAAATAAACAAACATTGATTTGTCGGTTTTCCAAAATTGCCAATTTGCATATTTTTAACGGTTTTGGTCGATTCTGACCCGCTCTCATTGGTTTAATAGTTTATTTAGTCTTACAATTAAATCAAGCTGATGATCCTTCTGATTCCCCGTTTGATTGATCGGTTCAATCCGATCTTTGAAACATTGTCACCACCTTTCAAGTTTCTCTCTCACTTTATATGTTAATCCCCATATTTTAGTAGACTTTTATTAAAAATGTACTGTTTAAAAAAATATTATTTTCTTATTTTCAATATAATTTAATTCATAATTTCTTTTATATTTAACTACACTAATATGTAATGTTTGAATTTGCCTCTGGATTACCCCTTCTCCTTCTTTAATTGAAGTTCTCTTTGAATTATAAAGAAAAAGAAAAGAAAAGAAATTATTTACATCTATAAACAAGTTAGCTAAATTGATGT
Source organism: Lathyrus tuberosus (assembly GCA_022829125.1). Taxonomy (NCBI): domain Eukaryota; kingdom Viridiplantae; phylum Streptophyta; class Magnoliopsida; order Fabales; family Fabaceae; genus Lathyrus; species Lathyrus tuberosus. Next base: position 1,170,947 of record JALAZF010000661.1, read on the forward strand.
TTGCCGTACAAAAGAAACAATTCCTTATCTACCAACAAAGACTGCTTTTTCTTGTTATTTTATTTTTGCCAAATTTACTCATGAAAGGCTGTTTTTAATTTTATACATGTGCTTCTCTGACCAACCGGCGATCTAAATGTTCACAACTAAAGGAATATTGAGGGTAGAGTTTCTTCAAAAAGAAAATTTCTAAATAAAATTAATCTAAATACACATGATTTAATTATTTACCAATATTTATATATTTTTAATTTTTTTCTTATAATTTTTTATTTATATGCGCACAATTAATTTTTATTTAGAATTGGATTCAAACAAGTGTTGTTTTTTTTTTTCTTTTAATTTATAAGGAGTAAGCTATGAGAAATATATATATTTTTTCTTGGGTATGCGATTCATGAAGTAGGAGGTTTGTGAAAGATCATTACATTATATTTTTAACCATCAACATAAGTAGAATTAAGTTTGATATTTTAATATAAACCATCTTATTTATATATAAAACAGATAGCCTATTATATATATAAGTCATCTTATTTATATATTTAACACTTTTTTTATATTTTAGGTAGAATTTTTATTCACACGTGATATATTGAGAAAATTGGTGTGTACACACGATTGAGCTATTTGACACATTAAATTTAAGACGGCAGTAAGAATACTTGGAAAGGTCCCAACAAAGAAACGTATATTTATTTTATGATTGCTACGCTTATGTTACTGAATGAACACATTCATTAATGGAATCTTTTTCTAGTGCAGATTATTTTAGGATTTAAAGATTTTAGAGCTCTTGAAAGTATTGTTAATTTAAATTAATCTTGAATAGATAACTTGTGCGGGAAGTTATTGAGTTGGGTAGAGTTTTAGATTTTCTATTAGCCTCTATCACATGATCAAAATGAAGAGTGAGGGTTCTTATCACATTTTCAATTACAGTATTGTTAAGAAATATGGTTCGGTCTAACTCAATCCTACAAAACAATTTTGTAGGGTGAAAATTGTCCCCATTTTAGACATGTTCATGCTATATATTGTCTGATGCGCGACTCTTAACACACCCCCTCACGTTCATGAATAGACATCCAGAACGTTAAAATAAATTGTGGATGACCCGATAACAGAAACCTAATAGTAGGTGGTCCATCAGATCTTAAATCAGACTGTGATACCATGTCAAAAAAATGTGGTTGGGTCTAACTCAATCCTACAAAATCGACTTGTAGGGTGAGGATTGCCCCCACTTTATAAAGACATGTTCAGGCTATATATTGTCCTATGTGAGACTCTTAACACACCCCTCACGCACAAGATTGGAGATCTGGAGCGTGAAAATAAATTTTGGGTGGTCCGATAGCAGAAACCTAATAGTAGGTGGCTCGCCGAATCTTAAATTCTGATACCATGTCAAGAAATGTGATTGGGTCTAACTCAATCTACAAAACCGACTTGTAGGGTGAGGATTACCCACATTTTATAAAGACATGCTTATGCTATATATTGTCTCATGTGAGACTCTTAACAGTCATTTTAGCACAACTTTTCATTGTATGAATAAAACCTAGAATTTTTTATAGGTTGCAATAATTTCATTCTTCTCCATTTGTAGCAACTCATATTTTCTTCTTACAGATTGCAATTTATTAGGAGTGTATAGATTAGTTTGACTTGGGTCAACTTTGTATTGTATGAAAAGTTGTTACAATCTGTTATTATGTTGTAATGCAATTAGTTCGAGTAGTTGTAATGTAAGCTTGAATCATAACCCATATAAAGGAAACTCTTGTATATTATTTAAAAAATTGAGAATGTAAGAATAGATGAATGAATAAAAGATGCAGACCATTTTGCAGTTCATAACAAATTAACACCCTTCACTTTGTCAACTCTTTCATTATATTTAATCAAGATATCCCATGCCTCATTTGCTTTCCCAGGATGAGAAATCTTGTAAAAAATTGTAACATCTATTGTTGCTTGTTTTGAGAACATAACCTTGTTATCTTTTTTCTTCTCTTCCTTCTGAACATTCTTTTGTGGTTCAGTTGAATTTGCTACGATTTCTTAAATTCCATTTGTAACTACTTCGAGTGTGTCTTGATAGACAAACAAAGTCTTCATTTGTTTATGTCATCTCCCTTGTTGAAAAAAACAAGTGTGAGTTGTAAGTATTGAGAAATAAGTGTAGGGAAGTCTCACATTGATTAGAAAGATGGAGATCGAACATTTTATAAGTGAGAGAACTCATACACCTATGACCTTAAGGTTTTGAGTGAGTATGTGACATGTCTCTCACAAGATGTGTTGCTCATAAAAAAAGACCCCATTGAAAAATATTCCCTTATGTTAACCCCCAAATTGATGACATAATAATGATATCATAGCCTGATTCGAGTGAAGGGCGGACTCATTTGTATCAAAATTCCTCCCAATATGGTGGTGCTTAGGAGACATGCCCCATTGAAAAAGTGTCAACGGCGGTACAAATGTATGTGGATGAAAGAACTTCTTTTTGAGGGGGGAGCATTGTGGATAAACTCACACTTGAGGGGGGTGTTGAGAAAAACAAGTGTGAGTGGGAAGTATTGAGAAACAAGTGTTGGGAACTCTCACATTGATTCGTATAATGGATATTGACCACTTTATAAGTGAGAAAACTCACACACCTATCACCTTAAGGTTTTGGGTGAGTATGTGACGTGTCTCTCACAAGGTGCGTTGTTCATAAAAAAAGACCCCAATGAAAAATGCTCCCTTATGTTGACTCCCTAATTGATGACATAATAGTGATATCATAGTATGATTCGAATGAAGGACCGGCTCACTTGTATCAAAAGTCCTCCATGTGAGTGCAAAATACTCTTAGATACATTTTGAATGATATCAAAACTACGTAGCTTAGTACTTTGTGTATATTGGACCTTACCGTCTTTGTCTAGATGTGCATCATCATAAAAGGACATGTAAAATTAGATTAAATAGGCCATCACCAGCAAAAAAATATGAATTTTCATGAAAAAGTAGTCAATGGGTCGATACACTCTTGGTATGTATCGATACATACTGAGTTGGTTTTCAAAGGAAATAGTTCTGCCCATACTGTATCTATACACATGCATAATGATTAGATACATCATATGAAGTAGTCAACTCATTCATGGTTGAAGTCGACTCCAACTGAATGGGTTTTCAACCTGATAGTCAGTGCCCTCAATGTATTGATACATTGATGGTGTGGGTCGATACATCAGGCGAATGAGTCGACTCCCCTGTGTTTGGAGTCGACACTTTCTAAAGATTTTTCAAACAATAACTCGCTGCCCTTAATGTATTGAATCTTTTATGCTATGTATCGACTCATTTGGCTTGTGCATTGACTCATTCATATTTTGTGTCAATACATTCTGTTCTAATTTTCAAAACTTGCATTTTTGGCTAAAAATCTGTTTTGCTTGTTATTTATCTAGACACACATTTTCATATAAATATGCATTCATGCATCATTTCTCAACATTGAAACCAAGAACACGCTTAGAAATTTCTCATCATCTTCAACCTTTCTTTGCATGCATTCAACAACTACACATAATCATTTTTGTTGAGTGTCATCAAGATAAGATTGATAAGGTCCAATTTAGGTTGGTGTAATCAAATTAGGTTAATTTTTTCTTTGGGGGTTTCATTGGTAAAGTATTTAGGGTTTTCCCTCTAAGATCAAGGGTTGATTTGGGGGGCGGGGGAGGGAGTGGGTTGCACAAGTCTTTGCAACTTGGATTCAGCCGAGTGAAAGCTTTGAAGAACGAGGGTTCTTGCAAAGGAGTAGCTATAACCGTAGGATCAATCGAAATACTTGAGGCAAGATTTTCCAATTTGGATTCAGCCGAGTGAAAGTTTTGAAGAATGAAGGTTCGTTCATAGGAGTAACGGTAACCGGAGGATCACATTGGAAGTCTTGTGTGACTTGATCTAGCTAAGATCAATGGAAGAGAAGAAGATAGGATCAATATCAAACATAGGGTTTGGGGTTTAAATTGCTACCACTTCTCTTGTAAACTATTATTGTAAAGGTTAATTACAATATCTCAATTCAATTTTGAATTGAGGGCAGACGTATCCATAGTGAGTACAATTGGGGAACTTCCTAAACAAATCTCGGTGCTCTCTCTCTCTCTATCTTACACACACACACACACAAACACACACACACACACACACACACATGCACACACACACACATACACACTTACAGTTTGATAACACTTAGAGAGTAATTTTATTTGCTGAAAATTCTGGTTGTCTTGAAGTGTCTTAAAATATTTTTGTGAAACCATTGCAATCTAAACAATTGCAATTGATTTGTCACACCTTAAAAACAAAGATAATTAAGCTGGTGTATTGCACACCATGTGTTAGATAAATTGACTACACACTAAGTGTTCGATAAAATTCCCGAGTCAAGTTTATTTTTACATTTCATTGCAAATTATTTATCATTGTGTGGTTTATATTCAAACACATTATATAGAACTTATTGCTTTGTTTTTCTCAACTTTATTATACGTTTTATTACAGTTTATACGCATATCAGATTTTACAAATAACGGTTTGGATAGATGAGAGTCGAGCCGGATTCGCTTTCACTTTCCATAGAAAAATATTTTTCAAAAACATAATTTTTAATAAGAAAAATTTTATTTAGCGATCTATTCAACGACCCCTTCTAGATCGTTGCCCTCGTCTAACACTCCCGACATGGTGGTGGGTATGAGGCATATCCCATTGAAAAAATGCCAACGATGGTACAAGTGTATATGAATTAAAGAGCTTATTCTTGAGGAATGAGCAATATGGATAGACTCACACTTGAGGGGAAGTGTTGAGAAAAAAAAAAGTATGAGTTGGAAGTGTTGATAAACAAAAGTGGGGAAGTCTCACATTGATTAGAAAAATGGAGATTGAATACTTTATAAGCGAGAGAACTCGCACACCTATCATCTTAAGGTTTTGGAAAAGTATGTGATGTATCTCTCACAAGGTGTGTTGCTCATAAAAAAGACCCTAATGAAAAACGATTCCTTATGTTGACCCCCAAAATGATGACCTTAAATCCCACACTTCTTGCCATCACCTCGGTCACCTCGGGGACCTGGAAAGGAGTTTCATGTTTCCTACTCCTATATTGATCTCTTGATCAAAGAGCTTCGTATTTCTTCACTTTGAACGACTCTAAGACGATACTATGGGTCCTCTTTGACACAACATCTTGGATGACATTTCTGCGAGGTGGAACGATGTGGGGGATTTCTTCAAGGCGTTATAGCCTTCCTTCGAGTGTGTTTGAATTTTGTTGTCGAGAGATGTTAAATACATTGTTCAATAGTTTGTTAGCACCTTACACTCTGAGGTTTGCTTGCGACAACTATAGGTTGACCGAGGCTTCTGGTAGTAAAATTGGAGGCACAACAAGAGGATTAATCAGTGTAACTTGAACAAATTTGGTTATCTATGGAGCCTGAACCTGATTTGGATTCAATGATATCGTTGCTCCAAGGTTTTTGATTCCTTGCAGAGGAGGGAAAACTGGTCGATTAATTTCTATTAGAGCAACATCAAATACCTCACAAGCAGAAGCGGTTTCACACGCTACGGCGGATCGAGTAGCTCTAGATCCAACCATCACTTGAAGCCGTAGAAACTAGAGGCCTAGAAATTCGAGGAATCATAATTGAGTTGATGCTTGATTTAATTTAAACATGATGGTTCTTTGAATTCGATTTATAATATTCATGATTTGGTGATTTGAGGAGGTTACGAGCTGATGAATCGGACAATGAATGTGAAATTACAGAAATCGTATGAATCAGAAGTCGATTTCCACAGACAACACCACTGTTCCGTTTGGAAACCATAAATGAGTTGAGAAGCGATGGTGATGGTGGATCAAAGCTTTAGATGTCGTGGAGTGGGGGACCTGCAAGGTTAGCACTCTAACGCTTAAGCCAGTGTGTGAGAAAGGAGAGTAAATTGAAGATGAATTTAAAACTGATTACCTCAATTTGGCGCCTTCTCTATATATAAAGAGAGGAAAATATCAAACTTCCTATTTGTTAGGGGTGAATTACGGAAAGCTCTTAAATGCAATTCAAGATGACAGTTCTCATGTGTTGAGAGGTTCTGTAAAGAGTATGGTTCCTTCTTAATGGTCGGTCGAGGTCAATATGGTCGGCTTAGAACATATTTATTAATAAGAGAGTACTAAGAGTTCAAATTTAATTTTGTATTTTAAAAAAAAATTCATCAACGACTAGGAGACACAAAAATGAATAAATTATAAAACAAAATTGGCTTTGTAACCTTTCGATAATGAACCAAAATGTTTCGGTTTTCAATCAAACCTGAAACTTAACTTACTTTATTAAACTTTTGAGGCATTAAAGTAAAAGAAAATTTTCCATTGATAAGGAATATGGTTGTTTGTAGTGTTGTTTCGATCGGTTTTGAGGTAAACACTTATTCAATCTAAAGATAAATTTATTCGTAATTTATTTTGATTTTGGATGATTTATTAAAAAATTTGATCTGATTCAAATCGGTGCCGTTTAATTTGGATTGATTTTTAAATATCTAACTTACAAATTATATTTTTATTAAGATTATAAAATGATAATGAATAATAGAGTTGATATAATATATAATATACAGTATTCTAAAAGTTAATAATACAAAATGAGAATACTCGATTATGGTTGAAACATAACATTAATAAAAATAAATAGATTAAATTAAAATAATAAATAAAATATAAGTATTATCGAAGGATAAATTTAAATAACCTATTATATTAATACAAAATAAATAAGTATTAAAATATATACATGCAGTTCAGTTTGGTTTGAATATATTTTGAAAAATCAATCCAAAATTTAATCTAAATTGAGTGGTGTTTATAAAATAACATTCAAACGAATCTAATAATATTAGTTGTTACAGTTTTGAATTTTAAAAATTGATTAACATTTTTTATTTAAATCGATTTGAATTTGAACTCTTAATATTTAAGCCATAAGGCAGACCTTCAATTTTTACGAGGAAGATGCTTACTTTCTTAATAAATGTTCATTGATAAACATGCAATTAAACCCCCAAAATTCTCTCAACCTAAATCAGTCAATTCTTTACAAAACTCTGCCTTCCCTTTAATTGAAAATAGTTTCTTTAATATTAATTAAAGATAAAATGGATAAAGATTAATTAATGTTAAATTAAAAAAATAAAACTAACAGTTATTTTGAAACAAATTTCTTAAGTTAAAAAGAAACTTAATTTAAGATGGGGAGAGTACTTTAAAAGAAATTTCTTAAGTTAAAAGGAAACTTATTTTGAGATGAAGTACTTTAAAAGAAGACTTAGAACCTAATATATTCTTAATCATGATCTATGAGTCTTCGTGGAAAAAGAATGAAGTCAGACTATAGTTTTTACTTTTAGAAAACAAACTAATTAATTAATTAATTAATTAATTAGAATATTAAGTTATACCCTACGCAGAAAATTTGGACTAGATATAAATATGTGTTAAGAAGTTGTGGTTCCGTCTAACTCAACTCTACAAAATCGGTTGGTAGAGTGAACATTGCCCCCACTTATAAATACATGTTCATGTCATATATTATCTGATGTGAGACTCTTAACACACTCCCTCACGCTCAAGAATAGACAACTGGAGTGTGAAAATAAATGGTGGGTGACCCGATAGCGAAAACCATAGAAAGTGGTCCATCGGATCTTAAACGAGGTTCTTGATACCATGTTAAGAAGTGTGGTTGGATCTAACTCAACCCTACAAAACTGGTTGGTAGAGTGAGAATTGTCCTCACTTATAAAAACATGTTCATGTCATATATTGTCTGATGTGAGACTCTTAACAATATGTATAATGTTATGCATGATAATTAATTTATTAATTAACATTACAGTCACTAATGAATGACATATACCTTCCACAACACTTTGAACTGAAAAAGCAGTGGCCATCAAAGTGTCTAAATGTACCTAATGAGTTGGAATGCAAACCCTTTTTATATTGTTGAAATGTCTTAATTTGTTACATCTAATGAACTGAAATGTCTTAATATATATGTGTGTCATTGCCTAAGAAAAATAAACCTTGTCTACAACTTTTCTGAATTTTATCCATAGGATAATATGTATCAATGCTTTAAGGTCATTGTCATGGAGACTTGAATCCATTCTGTTTTCCATGTATGAGATGAGTGAGTTCTTTATGGTCAAATTATTAACGGAATTATAACCAAGTGTTCATTCTCTCTTCCACTCAAATTTTGTTTGGATTAGACAATAATCCTAACAAAAAGTTGCATGTTTCTTGGACAGGTTGCGGTAAGGTTGAGGATATGTGGATGTGAATGATCTTCATCTGTTTATTATTCCATGCAAATATAAAAGTATACAGGAAACTAATTGAGACATGATCTGAAAGAATATGATAGAGACCTAATAATTAAGATTGAATAGTGTTAAAAATTATAGTAGTTCTGTTTGTACTACTCATGTGTGGTAAAATATTGCACCATTTATATTAATATGATTTTCTTGGGGTGTTTATTACTCTCTCAGTTTCTTTTTAAATGTCATTTTTTTTATTTTTTGCACCTATCAAGAAAATTAATCATTATAGTTACTTTTTAAATAACAATTCTCATTTTACCTATACTACCCCTAATTATTTATTACATTCATCTTTTTTTTTTTTATCTCTGTAATGATTACCTAAGAGTAATTTTGACAAAAAGTATAATCAATACTACCTTGAACTTTAGAAATGAAAATTAAAAAAAAAACAAAAAATTATTTTAAAAATGACACTTAAAAAAGAACAGAGGGAGTAGTAAATAAGAGTGTATTACATTGAGAGTGATGTAGTGAGTATTTTTAAGAGAGTATACTCCAATATTAATATTACATGAAAAATGAAAATGAAAATGATCATTGGTTTCAGGGAAATTTTAATTAGAGCACCTTCAATAGAAGGTGTGTTTGGTTTTTTTTTTAAAGAACTGACTTGAATAATTGTACAATATTAATAGAGTTCACAGTTGAATTTACTGTCATTTGTCGAAGCAACTATGTTTTTTTTTTCTAAGAAAAATGCAATATTAACTCTTAAGCTAGGCGATACTTGAGTGGAAGGGGTCTTGGAGATCCGTTAAGAGGTGGTAAACTATTTCTTTGATCACTTTAGAGAACCTCTCTTAGATCGGCTTATGGGATCCATTTTGCTTCTCTCTCGGAGGATGATTATGCTAGTCTCACGATCAATTTCTCCTTACTGAGATTGATCATTAGTTTTTGTGTCATGGTAACAAGAGTTCTGATTCAGATGAGTTTAATTTCTCCTTTTTTAGGAGGATCTGAACATTTCTTAAGAATGAGATTGGGATTTTGTTTGAGCATTTCCACCAGTTTACTTCTCTTCCTCACAGTTTCTCCTTATTCTTTGTGACCTTGATTTCTAAGGTCGACTCTCCATCTCAGATGAGAGATTTTCGGTCTATATCCTTGGTAGGGTCTCTTTAAAAACTCATGACTAAAGTTTTGGTGGGTAGACTTGATGGTGTTATGGATAAACTCATTTCTACAAACCAATAAGCTATCCTAAAAGGTAGATTCCTAGTGGATATGGTTGTACCAGTTAATGAGTTGGTAGATCTATCTAGGAAGAGTAAAAGGTATTGCTTAATTTTTAAAGTTGATTTCGAGAAATCTCATGAATCGGTTAGTTAGTCTTTTCTAGATTATACACTATCTAGATTGGATTTAATGATAAATGGAGAAGTTGGATTCACGCATGTGTTTTTTCTGTTAATCTTGAGATCTTGGTGAATGGATTACCGACCCAAGAAATCAGTATCCAAAGGGGATTGAAGCAAGGCAGCCCTTTGGCTCCTTTCCTCATTCTCTTGGTAGTTGAAGGCCTTAGTGGGCTATTCTATAAGGTTGTGGACCAACATTCTTTCATAGGTCTTCGTGTAAATTCCTACGAATTGACGGCCTCTCATTTTCAGTATGCTGATGATACAATTATTATGACAGAGCCCTCCAACAAAAACATCTGGTCCATCAAGACTAATCTCAGAGTTTTATGAGTTAGCCTCAGGCCTTCGGGTGAACTTTTCTAAGAGTAGTCTCATTGGGGTTAATTCTGATCCCGTTTTCCTTGACCTAGCTAGTGATTTTCTTCACCATCAAAGAAAGTCTCTACCATTCAAGTACTTAGTTCTTCAAGTAGAGGTGAATCCTTGTTTTTCCTCTACATGGGAACCTTTAGTTAGTATTACCACTAAGCGGTTTCACTTTATATATATATAAGAGGACGGGTAAACTTTTTAATTTTGTTCTCAGTGATATTCCAATCTTCTTTTTTGTCTTTTATAAAGATGTATGTTAAGGTTTGAAAGAAGATTGTGAGAATTCAAAGAAGATTTTTGTGGGGTGGTGTTAGAGGAGGCTCTAAGGTTTCTTGGCTTAGGTGGTATGATGTCTCCAAACCCAAGAGGTTTAATGGCATATGTGTTCGTGATATATGGCTGTTAATTTAGCTTCGTTGGGTAAATGGAGATGAAGATTGATTTCGGGTGTTTCCGGTTTATGGAGGGATATTCTATCCATTATGTATGGAGTTATTCTTATTACTTATGTCTTGTGTGGCAGAACTGTTTCTCTTTGATATGCGTTTCCTTTGTGGATAGAGGTGTCTCTTCTAGGTGGCCAAAGAGAGGACCCCTCATATTTGTTTTAGGATAATTTTGTTAAGAAAGTTGGTTATGGTATCCTCATTAAATTCTGGAGTGATCCTTGGGTGGGTTCTCTATCTCTGAGTAAAAGGAGTGCTCTGTTGGGGAGGTGGGAAATGCATTTATGGGTTTGCGATTTTAAGTGGAGAAGAGTTCGTAATTTTGAGCGTGAGTTTGTGTGGATATCTGGTATTCTCTTAGTTGTTAGGTACTTTACTCCTTCCTATTCTGACAAGTGGTGGTGGCGCCACTCTAAAGATGATTTTTACTCGGTGGCATCATTGTATTCCTTTCTTTTCACCCGCAATTTTTCTAGTGATTGCCAGGTCCCGTTAATGGATTTGGTTCTTCCTAGTATTTGGAATAGTTTGGCACCCCCTCTAAAGTTACCATTTTCTCCTAGAAACTCCTGCAAAATAGAATTCCTACAAAATATAATTTACTTAAAAGAGATATCTTACTTAGTTCGAAGGATATCTCTTGTTATTTTATGTTCTAGAACCGTATAGTCGCCTGCCTATCTTTTTGTGATCTATGACGTAGTGGTGCCTATTTGGTATGAGATTTTTAGTAGGTTGGGTTAGTTTGTAGCTCTACAAAGAGATCATCTGGTTCTTTTCCAGATGTTTTACCCTATTGGTTGTCCTTCTAGGCTTAGGGGAGGGTGCCTTGTGATGTGGCATGTTGTAGTCGGCCGATTTGGAAATCACAAAATGATATTGTGTTCTAAGGTAAATTAGTGACTACGAAGGACGTGGAAGACATATGTATCCTTTTGGCTTGGAAATGGTATCTTGGCATGTCTTTGGGGAACTCTTGTATTTTCTCGCATGGATCGAGAACCTTATCAGGCATCTGAGCCAATAATGGCTTGCATGTCATCGACCTCCTCTTGGTGTGTTCTTGTTGCGTATGTGGATTTTAGTTGCTAGTTTTTGTTGATCCTAGCCAATAACAACTTGCATTTCTCTATTTTCTTTTTCATATACTAATCATTATTTTTTTTTGTGTGTTTATCAAATTTTATTCGAACCTAGAATATATTATATAATGTTTTACTCCATAAAAAATTATAAATAAAATATTTTTACAAAAAAAAGTTTTAAAATCATATTAAAATAAAAGAGTATTACATTACTTAAAATAAAATGGTTAAATAATACTTTTAAATTTGACTTTTAACATTTAAATAGACAAAAAAATGTCTCACATTCTTTCTAAAATATAATTCAATTATAACAGTAGTTACATATTAAAAAATTAAAATTCGAATATAAAATTAAACAATCATTTCTCAGCCAATTTACATATAAATGTCCTACAATATATTAGTAAATTAAAAATAGTTAGTATGAAAAGACAATTCAATTGAATAAATCAATGGTATACAATAAAAATTAATCGTATAATGAAAGATAAACACGCAAAAACAATATTCTTTGATTTATTCCAATACCTAACTCCTCATTTAATTCATAAAAATATATTCAACAACCATGCTCGTTTCACCCTCAAATTAGCAAGATTTTGCAAAATGGAGAGTTTCATCTTAGATCTAATGTTGCCCATGAAAATTGTTTATATAGTATATGAATCATTCAAATGTGGAATATATTCAATTCATATAATGATGAAAAAACATTCTTGAAGATGTTGGATAAGTAAAAACATTCTTGAGGAATTACCATTGGTATTGCCATGTGGAAATTTGAAACTACCAAGTACTATTGCACAGTCATTGATGTTCCTGGACATCATGATTTTATTAAGAACATGATTACTGGTAATTCCCATTATGATTGTGTTGTCCTTATCATTGATTCCACCGTTGGTTGTTTTGAGTTGATATCTCCAAGGATGGACAAACCCGTGAACACAGTCTTCTTGCTTTTACTCTTGGAGTGAAGTAGGTGATCTGTTTTTGTAACAAGATAGATGTTACCACACTAATTACTTCAAGGGTATATATGAAGAAATTGGGAAGGAATTTTCTTCCTACTTTAAGAAGGTTGCTTACAACCTAGACAAAATTACTTCCATTCCTAACTCTAGTTTTAAGGGTGATAACATGATTGAGAGGTCCACCAACCTTGAATGGTACAAAGGACCAATTCATTTTTAGGGGTGTAAGCAATCATAAGAAACCAATTAAACCGACAATTCAAACCAAAACAAATAAAAAAAATCAATTTTTTTAGTTTGGTTCAAAAACTGAACCAAACCGATGAAAATTGAAGTGGTTCGGTTCAGTTCTCGATTTTAGTTTTTAGGAGTTGTCAAACCGGTGAACCAAACCGATGTTGGGGTTAGTTGAAAATATACATGTTGAAGAAGTCCCACATTGCTTGGTTTTGTGAATGAAGAGAGAGTTCAAGGCTATATATAGGATGCAAGTTCTTTGAAGTTCCACATCGCCTAGTTTTGTGAAGGAAAAGGGAGTCCAAGGCTATATATAGGATTCAAGTTCTTCATTCCAAGATGCACCCGTCAAAAGCACCTTAAGCTTGTATTTGACTTTTTTTGTTCTCTTATACTCTTGTATTAGAGTGTTGTGAGATATAGTTAAATATTTGTTTTAGAGGATGTGGGTGTACTGGGGGCCTGGGTTTGTGAGGGTATATTATGTGTTGTAACAATTTTCACATAGTGTTATTCTCTGGTTGTCTATTGACAATGGTCATGGTTTTTCTCCGGTTTTGGAGTTTCCATGTTATGTTCTTGTGTTGTGATTGTGCTCCTCTTTTTTTCTCTATGCTTTGTTTTTTTTCCTAACAACTGGTATCAGAGCTTGGTTCGATCCAGAGATGAGTGTTCTTAGTATGCTCTGTGGTTGCAGTTTTGTCTGATCTTCTACAACAGAAAATAAGGGTAGTGTTGTGAAACAGTTGTTGAGCTGCAGTCATGAATTCTGTTGTGCAGTTTGGGCTAGAGAAAATTGATGGAAGAATTTTTTGACTTGTGGAAAGTTCAAGTCAAAGATGTTTTGATATAATCAAGATTATACAAGGTGCAAAATTATGTCAGTGGTTGAAGAGCTTCCTGCCAACAAGGAAGTTGCACCATAAACTTTCAACCTGGTTTTTGACATGTGAAATTCTTAGAATGGTTTAGCTTCAAGTGAAATTTATTCTTCATGGTAAAATATATGATTGTCGGCGATGACAATGTGAAATTTTTGAAGTGATTTATCTTCAAGTGAAATATATTTTTCATGAGAGAGTATGATAGTTTTTAAAA